>CM035431.1:26865481-28065481 GCA_020310875.1 Ceratopteris richardii | reverse complement strand
CTTAAGAGTGCTTCTTGAAATCAATTTGATGTGTAGAGAAATTGGTGTATCTTAGTAACCCTAATTTCTATAGCTTGTTGAAATAAAATAAAATAAGCGTGGCTAAACACTTAGCTGATTTTGATTAGTGTTAGGCAGGTGAATCACAGTTTTGCTATAGGGTAGCAGAAAAGGTGTATGGACCTAGGTATTGGGTTGATTTTACTTCTAGTGTGCAAATTAATTACGACGTGCTAGAAAATTCTGAGGATGCAACATATAAACCTATTTTTTCCAATCTACCTTGGTTAATGAAGCCACCTCATGGTTTATCAAATTTGATCTTAACCATTTTTTGTGATATGATGATGTCCAAAATGTGTTTGTGCAACGATTCACATTAAAGAAGAACGCTGTCAGACTTTTTTATTTCTTACAAAATAATAGTTAGAAATTGAATCAAGGTGTGTAGGAATACAACATCATTTTCTACACCACCTCATGCAACTTCCACCAGCAAACGTTAATCTATCGAATGATGTCATAACACAATGTTCATAAAAAATGGACTAAATCCCCAACTCAGATAGGTAATGATTATTGGTGCATCGGTGGAATGACATTGGATTCAGTAATTGAAATGGCCCTACAATTGGAACATAAAGTAGGAGGATTCACTGAAGACCTAGAATGGGCAAAGACTAGGAAAAATAAGGCTGATGAAGCATTAAAATAGGTTTTCTATGTGAAGTGAAAAAACTCCGGACATGTAGCAGCGAATTGTGCCTTAAACCAAGTTTATTGTGCAATTTGTGAAAATGGGAGTCATTCTATTGATAGGTGCCCCTACAATGCCAAGGCACAAAATAGACTCACAGTCAATGCAATTATACAAGAATCAGGCGAGCCTATGACTAGTTATGTCCCTCCCCAAATGCAGAATCAAACTTATTTTGTGTATAAAAATTTTAGAGCACCACGGACGAGCAACTATAATTCTCAATGATGGAATCAAGGATCAACAAATACCACAAATCGATCATTCCAGCCATGATGTCACTTCTGTGGTGAATTGGGTCATATTCACATGCACTATGATTATGACAAAAGGAAGAATGACCACCAAAACCCCACAACAAATATGGTAGTAATTTCACAAGTGGAGGCACAAGCACCAACTATTCAGACTCGTTCTGGTAAGATTTTGCAACCTACTATTGAATTTGAACCAAGAATCAAGGGGCAATAGAGAACATTCTCCAAGGTAACTAAATGGGCACAAGGCAAAGCTTCTGTTTTCCCTGATCTTGTACCAGTGACTCTCCAACAAGAATATTCAACCACACCCAAAGTACCCACACTAGAAGTAGTGGATGTACCGAAATCATCAAGAATAATACCGAAAGGACCATCTCATAGTATAGACTGGGACATACTATCCAAAGCTCTAATTGCTTTACCTTTAGGCCAACTATTGTCATGGGTTCCTCATATTCGACAACAATTTCAACAACAGATCAAAGTGGATCAGATTCCAACGCAAGCTGCAGCTCCAATCCACCCAAAACTAGACACAACTATGGAACATCTGGTCCCTTTAATTATAGTATGGTATAAGAATCATAAGATCACACAAGTTCTTGTTGATGTTGGATATGGTGTTAATATCACCACTACAACCTTATGCAAGAAATTAGACTGGAACAAGATTGAACCAGTGCAATTCTTTGTTTGCATGGCTGAGGAGTCTTGACTCCACCCGATGGGCTTAGTAAGACACTACAAGGTGCAATCTTCCACATGGCATTTGTGGTCTTAGATCTGCCTGATTCCAACCTAAATTACAATTTACTTTTTTGGCAATCCCTAGTTAAAGTAGGCTAAAGTCCCGTAGGACTGGTCTTCCCATGAATTAATTTCTAAGTGTAATCACAAAAAATATATTGTGGCTCTGGATGAAATTAAACCCTGTGAACTACATGCGAGACCCTTCGTTGTTGAACTAGTCCATATGTTGGATGATTTGTTAGATGATGAGGAAACTGTTTTCCTCTCAGCCAATCAGGATCTACTTTCCTTAGGCACAACTAACCTACAACATGTTTTGGATAAGTGGTCCCCCACTTCTTGCACTGTGTAGCCTATCGAGAAAGATACTGAAATGATATCCGATGACTTCCTGGACCTTGTCGACCTTTCTAAGTATATACATTAGAGGATCGATAGTACTTTTAACTCACAAACTTATGTGCTTGAAGACCAACTCATCACGAGTAACTTAGGTGATGATGTCAATCCACAACCTATCAAGATTAAAGCTAGCTAGGAAGAATCTTTTAAACACGAATTGCTAGCCTTACTTATGGAATCCATAGATGTTTTCAACTCTGACTATAAAGACATGAAGGGCCTTGACCCTAGGATTTATCAGCATAGAGTGGTCTTAAAACCAGACGCTTACCATGCTGAACAACAGAGTTATCATATGAGCCCACACTATGCTAAGCAGGTTAAAGAGGAGCTAGATCATTTGCTTTGGGTTGGGTTCGTCATCCCAATTGAACAAGCTAAGTGGACATCTCCAATTGTTATAGTTCCCAAGAAGAACAGCAGTTACGCATTTGTGTAGATTATAAAAAATTGAACGCTACCACCATACCTGATCCTTTCCCTCTGCCTTTCTTAGATAGTATGCTTGATGAAGTCATCAAACATGAAATGTATTCTTTTTTAGATGGATATAGTGGCTACAATCAGGTTTGGATGGTTGAAGCTGATATTCCTAAGATAGCTTTTATTACCAATTGGGGCATGTATGCAAGCACAATTATGTGGTTTGGGCTATGGAATTCCCCAAACACATTCCAATGTTGCATGCAGGAGATTTTTCTCCTTACTTGATGAGCTTTATGCACATATATTTGGATGATTTCTTGGTCTCTCATGCTATCAATGCACATTTGTTGCATCTACGACTATTTCCTCAAATGCCAGAATTATGAGCTCTGATTAAATCCCAATAAACCGATCTTTGTAGTTTCCTATTGTAAACTATTGGGACATAGTATCTCGCTACGAGGAATTCAAGTCGACCTTGATAAGTCCAAGTAATCTTATAGGCCCCTTCCGCAAAGTCACCCAAAGAGGATTTATGCTTCCTTGATCAAATCAGATGGCATGGCCTTCACTTGAGGTGGTTGGCCCATTTAGCTTTCCCCTTATGCGTCTGACTACAGTGGCACCTTGAGACTTTCAATGGACCCCCGAATGCCAAGAAAGTTTTGTTTTCTTGAAAAGATTACTCACACAGGCACCGATCCTGCAAGCCCCAAATTGGGATCTTTCTTTTCATGTTTTTGTGGATGCATCTAACATTTCTATAAGGAGGGTCCTTATGCAACTACAAGATAAAGGGTTTCGATCGGTCTATTAATCTAGTCGTCAGTTAGCTCCCACTGAACAAAATTATTCTGTTACAAAGCATGAATGTTTGGGACTGATCTATTACTCTAGTCAGTTAGTTAGCTCCCACTGAACATCTAACATTGCTATAGGGAGTGTCCTTATGCAAATACAAGATAAAGGGTTCCAATCGGCCTATTACTCTAGTCGTCAGTTATCTCCCATTGAACGAAATTATTCTTTTACAAAGCATGAATGTCTGTGAAAAAATTCCACCACTACCTGCTTGGTCATAAATTTACCTTCCATGTGGACCACTCTGCATTGATCTATTTGGTGTGTCAGCAAAACTTAGGTGGTAGACTTGCTTGATGGGTCCTCCTTCTACTGGAATTTGACTATGATATAGTCCATCATTCGGGATCTTCCCATGCAATTGAGGACTTTTTGTCTTGGTTAGATTCCAGTGAGGCTCCAATGGGCATAGATGATTCTTCTCCAACTATTTATATGACTAAACCCTACTCATCATTAGTTCATTGGAATCTGCCTGACTCCTATTATGATGCTCTTATGAATTTCCTGACAACTGGCTATTCACAGAAGTTTATGTCGGCTACAACACAACAAAAACTAGCTTTGTATAGTCAATGCTTCCAAATTAATGTAGGCCAATTATACCATGTTGACCCCTTGGAAGTCTGGTTTCGGTGTCCCAACACATGAAATACCATCCGTTTTGGCCTTGGCTCACTCTCCACTCTCAGCAGGTCATTTTTTGATGGAATTAACGCACAAGAAGATTTTTTAAAGTGGTCTTTGGTGGCCAACTATGCAATGTGACATGCACGAGTATGTCTCGTAGTGTGATCCTTGTCAATGCACTGGTCAACCTCTGTTGTGACATCATTTTCCTCTCCATCTTGTTCTCCCCTTAGAATCATTCCAAAAATGGGGCTTGGACTTCATTGGCCCAATTACTCCCCCAACTCCTTTAACTATTAGCCGTTATATTTTGACCTGCACCGACTATGCTACACGCTAGGTAGAAGCTTGGGTAGTTCATTCTTCCACTGTTACGGTAATTGCTTGATGCCTCACTCGAGATCGTTTTCCACAATTTGGTCTTCCCCTTGAACTAGTGTTCGACAAAGGCACCCATTTTGTGAATGAATTCATTGAAGCATTGACAACCTCTTTCAATATTACACATAAATTTAGTACTCCTTATTATCCTCGTGCTAATGGACTTGCAAAAAGTACTAACAAAACACTACTAAATTTGTTGAAAATTTAATTTTGGATTGTCTTGATCCATGGGATCAATTGCTACCTACTATTCTTTGGGTGTACCACACTACCTACAAGGTCACTACAGGATACACTTCATTTAAACTTGCTTATGGAATCAAAGATATTGCCCCAATGGAGGTCATTGTACCCAATCTGTGTGTTGCTATCAAGCACAAACTATTACCAGTTGCATTGCTTTATAGTCATATCAATGATCTGTGGGCATTGGACAGACAATGATTTGAAAGCTTTCTGCTCATGTAGGAAGTACAATTGCAACAAGCCCGGATGCATGATCATTTCTTAAGGAGTCGAGTATTCAAAGTTGGTTAATGTGTTCTGTTCTATAATTCTAAGTCAGATCAAGCTATAGGGAAATTCAAAGTCTAGTGGTTCGGTCCATATCAGATTTTGATGAAGATTGGTTTGACAACGTTTTGGTTGAAGACCCTTGTTGGAATGCCAATTAAAAATCCGGTCAATGGGTCAAAGCTTCATCCTTTTCGGACATCTTCTAGGTAATCAATTATTCTTCTATTGCCCATGTCTGCTTGGTTTGCATGATTGTTATGGTGTATCTTCCTATACATGCATTCATTATTACGATCGCCACATTCAATCATGTCATCATGCCACCTTGCCTATTTAAAAATTCCTCTGCTTTGCCATCACCCGATATTGTGTTTGTGTGTTTGCCTATATTTGTATTGACCTTGCGAACAACCAGCTTTTGTGCACTCAAGCGAATGTGGAAGTTTTAGCACCATTTGGACTACTCTCCATTGTAGTCTCCAATGAGACTAACTGTTTTTTGACCCTATGTCACCTTGCACATTTTTTCCTCTTGTAGTGGGAAGCTGCTTTAGCACATCCCATTGCAGAGAGTCTTATCCATGCCATTGCATTGGAACCTGCCTCTGCAATGTTTTGGTTTGTCCCTCTCAGTGGCTAGGAGCTTCGCACCACACCCATTGAAGTGGGTCAGCATATTTTTTTGGCCACTCACGGTACAACGTCAGTGCCTTCCTTGTCTCCCGTTGTTAAGGAACAACTCTTTCCCTGACATAGCTCAAATGAGTATGCTATCAGCTATTGATTGGAGTCGGAGTGCTCCATTTTACATTTCCTAGTGATCACACTTAACCTCCAGCACTACCCTTATGGCATTTCTCACCAATTCTACTCCATCATAGCCATTGCTCCCCAACAACCAATCAATTGGTCGATCATCCTCTTCAATCGCATTAATAAAGAATGCCAGCATGTCATCTGGTAGTTAGATAACGACAATCATTTGAAAACTAGATTGCCTTATCTGTTGTCTGTCTTAGACTTGGGCAAATTCCCCATCACCACCTGTGTGGTTCTTGTTCCTCGCCGATTTGCACAACCCACCCCTCCTTTAGAAGATGAGGAAGGTGAAAGTGTCAACCTCATACTCCACTGCTCCAAACCTACCCATGTCATCATTTCTTCTTCCTCCAGTTCGAGAATGATGAACAACAGATAACTAATCCGCCTCCACCACCCTCTCCTTTAGTAGCTGACAATGAGCCATCATCCTCATCGTCTGCTCCTCCACCTCCCCCACCCCCCTCTCCACCAAAGGATACGGTCATGCAAGATGTCGTCCCCTCTACACCATCACCATCAAAGCATAAAGAACTCTCTCCATCCCCCTTGCCTTCTCCAAAGCTGGTGGACATCGTCCCCACACCATCTCTAGACAGAGAACCTTCTAGCCCTACCCTGCCCTCATCACCCTCCTACTCCCAGCTTGGTACACCTCCCAATGCTGTAAAAAAATGAGGAGCTCCACCTCGTAATTATCAATCCGAGGAGAGGTTAGGCCGATATGAAGATCAAGAGCAAGTGAAGTGCATGAAGAAGATGGTGAGAAATGCAATGAGCATACACACACATGCTTACACACACACAAGGAAAGTCGTAATGCAGATCAATGGAAGGCAAGGAAAGGACTCATATTCATATTCATTACCAACTAATTACAATAAATCTTCTAGCTCTAGTTCATAGGTTCAACAAAAACCACAAAATGAGCTCTCTTCTATCTATAGTTTTTGCCTACTTTTGACCAGTTTCACATCTAGTGACTTGCATAGTTAAAAAATAGGTTTTTCCTCTAATTTAGAATATCTAATGGCTTCCAAAAATTACAAAAATTGGTGTGAGTTTTCTACTTAGACTCCTCACGCTTGAGAACTCCTTGGCTTGCAAAAAATGGAGTCGCATGTGATAATTGGATATATGTACATATATTACATTGTTTTAGTGATAAAAATCACTATTGCCATGATGAAATAATCTGAGCAGTTTATGTGCTTCCTCTTCTTTTATGATGAGAGCTGTTAGTCGATCCTTTGCCTTGAACGCTCCCCTCCTCCTCATTTCTGTCATCCCTGATAGAACCTGATTTCACGTGAGTAATATAGTTAGTGAGTAGGTCCACTGCCAAGGTTTTGATAATGCGAAGACCCCGAATGAGGTCGCATTTGAGTTTCTCCCAATCAATGGGCTGGGGTTCATCTAGAGGTGGGCGCATATAATGTTTTGAATACATAATTTGTTCATAGGCAAACAAATGAAGCAAATGTGTTGGACAACTAATGAAGACTTCTGAGTGGTATTCCCAGAAGCCGGTGGTGAACATATCTTCAAACATCTGCTTGTAGCAGGCGGGCATATATTTTAGTTTATAGTGTCAAGCATAGCATACCTTGATGGAAGGTGTCGTGCTCATGTCGTAAACTAAGTCCAAATTCCCATATTCAAATCCAGCTATATTTACAGTGGGAGCCTTGACCCGTCGGAAGGTCTTGAATACCATCTGCATCATATCAAAAATCTTCACGGTCATTTGAACAGCAATATCAATCATCTTGTGCAGACGTGGGAACCAATGATGAATAGTGGCCATCATGTAGTCGACAGTAAGAGTATTATTCATGGGAGGTGAGAGATAGGGATAATTGATCCAGTCTTTGCATTAACGATTATTTCGAACCTTAATAACAAATGCCTTCCAAGTACGTCTGTGCAGAATCTTTCCATAGCACGGGTTGTACTTCAAGTGCATCGGTGCACGCATCCACGTGTGCATCATTCTTGGATACTTTTGTAGTAAGTTTGCTCCCCATGTGGGTTGATATATGTGGCCTTGCTCTACCTCAGGTGGAATATCTTCAGGCTCGAATTGCATGGCATGCGTGGGGTGCTTCTGAGTGATGCTCTCAATTTGAAAATTATATTCTTCTAGAAAAAGGAAATATGGTTTATATTGTAATTCACTTGTCATGATGTGTCTGTGGAGGTCTATGGAAGCAAAATAGGGTGACTTCAAAATAACCTCTTCAAGATTTGCCATCGCATGGAGTTTCGCATCGACTTGTGTGGAGTGTGTCTTGTTGAGCTCTTCAACTGTCTTTAACAAAGCTGGAGGAGGTAACTCATATGTATCATGTCCTTCGGGTGATGAGTGTCCTCCAACAATGATCAAAGGTACATATTCTTCTTCAAAGGTTTCCTCAATTGGTATGGTATCGTTTCATCAAGTTCAGGTATGTTGGGTGGCGAATCTGGTCGAGGGGACTCCATCATGTTAGATACCTGAGACTTTAATTCTTGGACTTTCATATGTAGCACATTCAATTCATCTAAGAGAGACCAATGGATTTACTTCCTGTACAATAGTAGGTCCTAAGGAGCCTTTAAGCAACAAGTTCTTATTGGTCTCCTTGAGTGTGCAACATTCTTCTTGGAGGTGATCATAATCCTCGAGTACTCATGTGTGGTCCTCTAGTAGAATCTGCATTGACTTGGGAGGAACGGCGTGAAAGCGAGATGGAGTAAGGGGCATGTCCGGATTGTCCAAGGTGGCTTCAAAATTCTCGTGATTCTGTTGTTGTAGACATTGATTTTCCTCCTTTGCTGCATTGAGATGTCGTCGAAGAAGTGCCATACTGCGTGACAGTTGGGCATTGCACATCAAGTAAACATCTAACTCTGATTCAACCTCTTTGACACGTCCCTATACTTGAGCTTCAAAAGTTTGTTGTTGCTTCTGATGTTCGGTTTCCATTGAATAGATGAACTCTGCTTCTCCTAGGGGTCCTATAAGCCCTTGGAACCAATGTGCCTTGCTGCTTACTCTTTCTCTCTGTCCTTGAGAAGGGTCTTCAATGGGCATGGGTCCCCTGAAACCCTGGAACTTTGTCAGGATGACCATACGTAGGCTCTTGAATGGGAGAGCCATGAAGTCAACAATAGGCCGCCCGAGCGCTGTGCTGGTAGAACCTTCCGCCTGCATGATTGGAAGCTGGTGTTGCGAACCTAAGCTGGAGTGAAAGGGAAAACATATTATCCATGGAAAATAATTAAGATCCCAAGAAGATGAGACCTCCATTCCTTTCCACCACCAACATGGTTCCTATGCAGTGTATGTGATTTTAACGTTGTGAGAGGTGAATTATGAGAAGTGCGTGCTTTGACCGTAAGTGGGAGTGTTTGAAGTGCATTGCTTTACACTTGACTTTGAATGAGTACTATGAGTGTTTGAAGTGCATTGATTTACAATTGACTTTGAATGAGTACTACTGACAAAGTTAGTGTATGTTACAAGGATGAGGGTAAGATGAGTTTGCAAGTTGGGTCTGAGTGGAGTGGTTAATAAGTGTTTTGCTTCACAAAATCGGTGGGGAGTTTGAGGTTTGTCGATAGTTGTAGTGATTAATAAAGGCTTGGGGATCCATTTCTGTATTACATGGGGGTTTTAGAAGAGATGAAGTGGAATCTACAAAAGAAGGTGTGTATGGTGTCCTAGTACTCTCAGAAAAGTTCTTCTTCAAGTTGACTAGGGTTGAAGCATAAGCTACACATTTTTTTGGTACCCAGAGTTGGCGAGACTTGGACTGACCAGCCACTAATGATTTGGGCACCCAAATCTGTTGAATCTGTTGCCCTGATTGAAATTGAGAGGCGTGACAAAGATCTGGAATGTTTGACTCACTGAACATGGTCACTTTGCGTATCCACCTCAGTTGTGGAGATGCTTGAGTAGACTTTCTAACATGCCATTCTGATGTGCTGCACCGTGGAGTACGTGGATGATGTGGCCATTTTGTTCGCCGAGGGTGAGATATCGTAACCACACCTTGTTTTGGAAAAGAAGGGTGATCCACTATTATCAGACCCGAAAGTGGAGACTGTTCATATCTATTTGAAAATTGATTCTTATGCCGCCATACTTGTTTGGTTCCTGTCTGCCTACCCAATCTCCTCTCTTGGATGAGTGGTATTGCTTGCTTTTGTTCGATAGGGTTTGTTGACTCACACAAGGTTGGAGGGAGGCCACACACAGTAGGGGGGCTTCTGTCATGTCCAAAACCTCCTTGCACCGACCTTGGAGGGGTAGTTCATGATACTGTTCTGCAAGTTCCAATTGAAGCACACTTCTACAAAGATTTAAAGTCACCAAATAGTGGTATAACCATTCCTTGCCTAGGATCATAGGTTCTATTAGGTCATCGTCATGAAAAACCAACAATTTAACTGTCAAGGTCACACCCTTGATGGAAATTGGTAACTCAACCTCATTGAATTGCATTAGTTGCTGCACCAAAGTCGATTAAAGCCTTACAATCTGTGCGCATGGGATCCTGTCCTAGAGTGATATTAATGAATGGCCTCCTATCAATAATACTCGGGGTATCTCTTCCTCCAAGTTGGCACATAGCTACAGGATATCGTGGGGCATCTAACGATTGAGGTTCTCTACCTAATCCTCTCCTTCATAGTCTCATTCGCTTAATGCGTTCCAATGCTTCTACTTGGGCTTTAGCTCTGATTCGTTCCTCTTCATCCTTTTGCTTCTTGGCAAAAGTTAGTCATTTAAGCACGTATGCAGTTAAGGGTTCCTAATATAACTTAACTCGACATTCGCTATATCGTTAGGCATTACTTCACCTTCAAAAGTAGCTAGTTGAACCGCACCACTAGTTGATCATGGGTCAATAACCTCGTTTCTCTAACTTGCGGGCATGTTGTTTCAAGGTGTAAACTAGCACCAAATCTCCTACGCACAATCCTTTATCTTTGATAAGTAAGCCTTTTGTCTCTCCTTAGCAGCATAAATTCTTGCTACTGCTCGCAGTCTTGTCTCTCCCAATCGTTCTAAGTCAATTATTCTTGAGGAAAGTTCATGACCCATCCACTCATATTCTTGATCTATTTTGAGAGTGGGTATCAGAAAGTCTAAAGGCAACATAGCATTTTGACCAAACACCATCTGGAATGGTGTGGCATTAAGTGCTGTTTTATAGGCTACCCGATAAGCCCATAAGGCATGGTGTAATTGGAGATCACAATCCGAACGTTTATTGTTCACAATCTTCGTTAGGATGTTGCACAAAATCTTGTTAGTATTTTCAGCATGTCCGTTAACTTGGGGATGATATGGTGTTGATTTCTCGTGTACTACCATAAAGTCTTGTAGTAGATATTCAATAACCTCGTTTAAGAAGTGAGTACCCCTATCACTTACAAGCTTGATAGGAAGCCCATATCTTGTGAAGACGTTCTCGGGAAATCATCAACAAATAGAGAAATGGAAATTCCACTTACAAGGTTCTCCTGGACTTAAGAAGTGACTTTTTTGACTTTGCTTGAGAACTCAAGGTACTTGCCCGTTTCTCCCTTTGCTCTATGCCACACACAAGGGTTCACAATTAATGTCAAGAAATTACCCCTAAAAATTTGAAAATTATGTGCAAAACCCTAATTTGGCATTTTGTCTGATAGTCACGATGGTCAGACACAATCATGATGGTGTGTCACCGTCCTGATGGTGTGACACCCATGATGGTCAAAGGTCACAATGATCAGGCCCTACGATGATGAGTCGCAGTCACGACTATCAAGTCACGACGATCAATCAGGATCGCGATGATCAAGTCACAACGGTCAAGCCACGATGATCACTGATAATCGCGATGGTCAATTCACGATGGTCAAATGATGAAGGTCAAGCTACGATGGTCAAGCACAATCACGACGATCAAGCCATGACAACCAATCAAGATCGCAATTGTCAAGGATCGTCGCATGATGGTGAGTCATTGTCACGATGGTGAGACACGATCGCGATGGCGTGAGCCAATTGCCACGTAGTCAGTGACCATCGTGTTGGTCAGACGTAGTCGCAGTGATGTGTCATCATCGCAATGGTAAAAAAATGATGCAATTTCACAAAATCAAGCATAGATCTATGCAAGCGCTTACCTAGGCTCCTCCATGCAAAAAATTAGCCCAATTTCATACCTTGTCTGATAGTCGCGATGGTCAGATTCAACGATAGTTTCTGAGAGAAAAATGGAGTTTTTACCTGTGTTTCCTGCAAATCCCTGGTGTTCAAAGGCTGCCCTACAAGATTAGTGCACCAAAAAACACGAACATACACCTGCAAAATCTCTCTCTCACTCTCGCACACACACAAATGAGGGAAAGAGAAGAGAAAGAGGGAATATGATTGATTTTTGGTGATTTTTTGGAGTTTGAGATAATGATAGGGAATGATACTAGAAGAATAGAGGAGCAAAAGTGTGTAAAAACTAACTACAACAAAAAAACAACAAAACAACAAAGAAATTTTACCTTTCAATGATTTTCTCCAACACACCATCACATGCTCAACCTAGAGCTCTTCCCTAGCAACAGTGCCAAATTTGGTGTCACTCTGGCACAATGGAAAGTACCAATGCAAGGAGCTCCACCTCGTAATTGTCAATCCATGGAGAGGTTAGGCCGATATGAAGATCAAGAGCAAGTGAATTGCATGAAAAAAATGGTGAGAAACACAATGAGCATACACACACATGCATACACACACACACACAAGAAAGTCGCAATGGAGATCAATGGAAGGGAAGGAAAGAACTCATATTCATATTCATTACCAACTAAGTACAATAGCTCTTCTAGCTCTAGTTCATAGGTTCAACAACAACCACAAAATGAGCTCTCTAGCTCTATTTATAGTTTTTGCCTAGTTTTGATCAGTTTCACATCTAGTGATTGGCATAGTTAAAAAATAGGTTTTTACCATTAGTGTCCATGTGAAAGTTTCACATCTAGTGATTGGCATAGTTAAAAAATAGGTTTTTACCATTAGTGTCCATGTGAAAGGCCAAATGGCTGCTAGAAACTTTTGTATATGTTCTTTAATAAAAACATGTAGTGGCCTAGTGAGACACAAACTATAAGTTCAATCGCATTTGTATGACCTAAGAAATTTGTGTTCATGGTCTGTGTATTGTGTGTTTTCTCCATGTTCATGTTTTGTCAATATTGGAAGATTGTTGGATTCTATGTTGTAGATCCTAGACCTATGGAACCATGGATCTGTGATATTAATTATGGTCCTACTAAATTTCCAACATATGATACTTTGTTGTCTCTTTTTATAGGTGGATAGTCTAGTGCTGATCCAAATGAGGCGCTTTGTCAACCTTTATATGTTTCACATGATGATGGAGATCATTCCATTTCTAATGTAGACTTACGTGATCCACTTATTGATGAGAGAATTGATATAGAGGAGGCAAAAAACTATGCCTAAATGGTTGGAGTAGACTTTGCGAGAAAGCAAGTTAGATGCACCTCTATCATATCATACTCATTTAGGCTCTCAGAATGCTTCTTTTGCATCAGATTGCTATGCTATGGCTTCCTCTAGTCTTTGTGATGAGAATGAGCATGCTTCCTTTGATGAAGCATAAAATTCTTAAAATTGGATGGCTGCTATGCAATCAAAACATGATGCTATTATGAAAAATGGTACTTGGTATTTATGTGACTTGCCTCCTGGCAAGAAGGCCATTGGAACTAAGTGGGTATACAAGTTGAAGCCTAAGCCTGATGGAAGAGTTGATAGGTATAAGGTTAGGCTTGTTGCAAAAGGTTATGCTCAAGAAAGAGGCATTTATTTTGATGAGACCTTTGCACCTACATGTCGTATGACTACTACTCATAGCATCTGTGCACTTTGAGCTCATCATGGTTGGAACGTATGCCAGTTGGACATTAGAATCGCATTTCTAAATGATGACTTACTTGAAGAAGTGTATGTTTTTTAGCCCTGTGGTTTTGTGCAAAAAGGGCATGAAAATAAAGGTTCCAGGTTGAAAAAGGCATTATATGGTTTGAGACAAGCACTGCATGCTTGGTATGAAAAGATACATGCCTACTTGATTGCATATGGTTTTGAGAATAGTCCAACTGAGAGCATCTTATACACTAAGCATGGGAATAATGTGATTCTGATCATTGTTGTCTATGTTGATGACATGCTGCTCATTGGTCCTAATCAGAAGCATATTGCTGATTTTAAGGCTGATTTGCATGCCTCATTTGAGATGTCAGATTTGGGGCATTTTCATCATTATTTGGGCATTGAGTAGATCCAAAAAAGCAAGACAAAGATGAGAAGAAAATAAAAAATCTTAAACAATTTTGCAAATACTCTAAGGAAAATGATAATTTCATAAAGATTTGTCTTAAATTGGCTACAAAAGAGGCAAATAAGAAATAGGTTGCAATGGTTGTTGCAAAGGCCTCTACACCTAAAACAAATTTTGCTAATCTTTTCTTTTAAGAGGAAGTTTGCCCGAAGCCTAATCTACCTTGCTTCAATAGATTGAAAGGACAATTGTATAGGAAAATGGGCATAGTACCCATGGGAGCCCCCCATATCCCATTAAGCAGGGGTTAGACTAATCGAAGATGATACTCAAAAAGGACTACCCCAAGGCAAATGATTTGATAAATGGCTTTTTATAGTGGCCTAGGGCGCATAACTTCTTTTCATAGGGAGAGGTTGAACCTTCTCCCTTGCCTCACGAGGCGAAAGGCCCAATTAGGCAACCTAACACCTAAAAAAGAGCTTGTAATCTTATTTAGAGTGAAGAATAGGCATTTACTATTGTTTATATCTATGACCCATCTTGACATGAGTAGCATATGTTTGAAATAGACTCAAATGTTTGGTACTTTGATAGTGGGGCAACCAAACATACTACCTTACACTATAGTTTCTTCAGCTCATTTGAGTCTACCTCTATAGGGAATACTACCACATGTGCTAAAAGCTCCTCTTATTGTGTAATGGGAATTGGTAAGATCATTATAACTATTCTTGATGGTAGTTCTTTCACATTCTCAGATGCTTTCTATGTTCTAGGGATCAAGAAAAATCTGTTGTTAGTTTTAGCATTAGCTAAGGTTGGCTTGGTTGTCGAATTTGTTGATGATAGATGTACAATTCATGCTCTTAAATGGTGATGTTTTTATTGCTTCTAGCATTTTATGTTATGGGTTGTATAAGCTCATAGGCTATGCAAAATGTGTGAATGATTCAACATGTGAAGTTCAAGATTCATAGGCTATCTGAGATGCAAAGCTTTGGCATGCACTCTTTGGTCATTTGAATTTTGCTAGTTTACTTCAATCATAGAAATATGAAATGGTATCCTCTCTACCAAACCTTGAGGCACCTGGTAAACATGTCTATGAAGGGTGTATTTTGGGCAAAATACAATGTTCCTCCTTCTCAAAAGATGGTTAAGTTTGTGCTTCTCATATATTGCAGCTTGTTCATAGTGATGTTTGTGGTCTTATGCAAACACCTTCCTTTGGGAACAATCAATACTTTATAACTTTTACCGATGAATTCTCTAGGCATGCATGGATGTTTTTTTTTCCTTTGGATGATAAAGGAGCGAAATGTTTTTTTTTCTTTGGTACTAGTTAGAACGCAAAGGCTATCATTTGTATTATCCACAAAATAAATGCATTCTGGTTAGCCATGATGTTGTTTTTGCGGAAGATGCAATTCGGCCATTACCTTCATGTAAGAAGGAGACATCAATTAGCTCAAAGGATGCATATGACACTTTGTTGCCTCTTTTTACAGGAGGACATGCAAGTGCTTGTCCAAATGGGGCAATTTCTTAGCCTTTACAAGTTCTACATGATGATGAAGATGTTGGAGTTTGAGGTCCATGGAAGCACACAAACAACACAAGGAAGAAGAAGAAGTTTGGAGCACAAAACACAAAACTTAATGTATTACCAAGAGAATGTACAAAGATATACCCATTAGGGTTATAGGCATATATACAAGCCGAGGGAAAAAACCTCCTAAAGAGGGAAAAAAGTGCCCCAACAATCCTAGAGTGTTCACACACATCACCACCTAAATATGTCAACAAATATCACTTGGGAGTGATGTAGTGAATGAGGAGTTGGCACTCATGTATAAGGAAGTGCCAAGCTATGTGGAATGAATCCACAAAGGGAAGTAAGACCAAAGCTTTGCGGAAAGCTTCAAAGTTCTCCCTAGGAAGAGCCTTTGTGAAAATGTCTGCAATGTTCTCCTGTGTGGGCATGTATGCCAAACTGATCTCTCTAGTAGAGAACCTCTCCTTGACATAATGATAGTGCACCTCAATGTGCTTCGTGTGAGCATGGAACATAGGGTTCCTCACAACTGCCAATGCACCTTGACTGTCAGTGAAGATGGTGGTGGCAGAAAACTAACCAACACCCAAATAAGCCATAAGGCGTCTAAGCCAAACACACTCAACGATCACTGTGAAAGCTACCCTATACTCAGTCTCACAACTAGAAGTGGCCATAGTAGGCTACTTCTTGCTCAACCAAGAAATGCATGAGCTATCAAGCATGAAGCAAAAACTGTAAGAAAATAACAGCACAACGGAATAGACCTGTAGACAGAGTTGAGAGAAAAACGTAGACAAAGACAGACGTAGACTGAGAGATAGAGAACTCAAATTCTCAGATTGCCGAGCATAATGCAGTTACAACGATGGTGCTGTCCACCCGTGCACTCCCACTGTGGAACTTAGATGGCGATCTAGATAGACTCTAGATGAAGGGATTACTAGTGTGCAATGCTATGTAAAGCTCAACCTGGGCCGTGCTTGTATAGCTTTTACAAGGCGGTTCCGTATAGATAAACGTAGTCGAGAGATACAAAATAGTCGGTAAAATATATGATCTGACAATATCTCCACGACCAGAAGTCCTACTGTGTCGGCCCTACGGGCCGGGGGATAGGCTCTTGGACCCCATAGAAGGGGGTAAGCCCCCCTCTGCACTCCCCCCATTAAGGTTCTATGGGGAAACCGCGCGATGCCACAGGGCCTTTATTTTCACCTTAAATGGCAACTCAATGGCCTGGAAGTTTATGCCCTACCTAACCTAACGGCTAGGCTCACAAAGATCATCTACAACAATCAATGGTCACACATAGACCTCATCTAACTTCGAAGTTAGGGTTCCACAAATGTCCGAGCTCTCATAATGGCTTCTCCTCATAATGGGGGCTTTACAACTTACAGCACCATGGATCATTTGTGGTCACATGAGGGTGGAATATTGAGCATATCTAACACCCCCCCTCAATGTCCACCCTACGGTGAACTACCTCCTTGGTCCAATCCCAAGCTTTGGAATGTGTCAAAGAAATTGCTCTCTCCCAAGAGCCTTGGTGAAGATGTCTGCTCCATTTTCTTCACTAGGACAATAGCTTATCTCCACGACCCCGTCCTCAATCAACTCACGCACATAGTGATATTGGATTTCTATGTGCTTGGTACGTGCATGGAAAACAAGATTTTTGGCGATGGCCATGCAACTTTGGTTGTCACACTTCAACTCTCTAGCCTCCTGTCCTTGTATTCCTATGTGCCATAGGATCCTCCTCAACCATACCGCCTCACATGCTGCAACACATGCAACTTTATACTCAGCTTCAGTAGAAGATAATGCTACAGTCGGTTGCTTCTTACTAATCCAAGAGAAAATCCCTGATCCTAAAGAAAAGCAATATCCAGAAACTGATTTTCTGGTATCAATATCTCCTGCCCAATTTGAGTCACAATATCCAACCAGAGATGATCCTTCTTCATAAATAATACCATAATCAGTAGTTCCTTTCACATACCTAAGTATCCGCATGCTTGCCTTCCAATGAGTTTGGCAAGGCTTATTAGAGAACTTGCTTACTTTTCCAACAACATAAGAGATGTCTGGTCTGCTATTGCACAAGTAGATGAGACTTCCAACTAATTTCCTGTATCTTCCAATATCCACTGGAGGTGAAGTATCTTCAATAGATAATTTTGTGTTGACCTCCATAGGTGTAGAAATTTCCTTGCAATCCTCCATGTCGAATGCCTTCAATATCTGCCTTGCATACTTTTGTTGAGAGATGAAAATCTTCCCTAGTTCCTGCCAAACTTCAAGACCTAAGCAATAATGCATTAAGCCCAAGTCTGTCATTTCAAATTCTAAACTCAGGGCATCTTTTGTTTGTTGAAGAAGAGCATCATCATTTCTTATAATCACAAGGTCATCTACATAGAGTACAAGCACAATTGTCTTCCCTCCTTTCTTTTGAACATACAAGTTAGCATCAGAAGCACATCTTTTGAACCCTAGATCCAAGAGATACTTATCTATCTGTTGATAGCATGCTCTAGGGGCTTGTTTTAGCCCATATAATGCCTTCTTTAGCTTACATACCTTGTTCTCTGAATGGGGAGCCTCAAACCCTAGTGGCTGAGACACATATACCTCCTCCTTGAGGTCTCCATTCAGGAACGCTGATTTGACATCCATGTGATAGACTGGCCAACACTTATGTGCAGCCACAGCTAGTACTACACGGATAGTAGTCATTCTTGTAGTTGAGGCAAATGATTCACAAAATTCAATGCCTTTAACTTGTGAGTAGCCGTGTGCAACAAGTCTTGCTTTATATTTTTCTAGAGTACCATCAGCCTTGTACTTTAGCTTCCAAACCCACTTGGTGCCAATGACTTTACGCTTAGGGGGTTGATCCACTAGCTCCCAAGTTCCATTCTTCATGATATTGTTGTATTCTGTTTGCATGGCAGCCCTCCAATTCAGATCATGGAGTGCCTCTTCCACATTGGTTGGTTCCTTCGCTTCTTCTTGAATGAGATCAGCCATCAAGGCTGTGTTTAGAATATGGGTGCTTTCCCGTCTTTGTTCCTCTATTCTCTATGATCGCCTCGGTCCATCTGCAACCTGTTCTAGTGACTGTGGGATGGGGTTTGCAGAATCATAGAGCTGCCTCACCCAACGTGGCAATGGCTTTTCCACTTGGGTGTCGGTAGGTTGATGACTTTCAGACTCATCATCTGAAGATGATGCTTCCTTCTCTTGTGTAGAACGGATAGCTCTTGGGCCAGGTTCATAGTGGATTGCCCCTTCGCCTGATGATAAAGTGGAAGTTCTCTTTTCCTCCTCCACTACATGTGGCTGCTCCTCCTTAAACACCACATCACGACTCACCATGATCTTCTTAGCCTCAGGGTCATAAAGCTTATAAGCCTTCTTATCTTCAATATACCCTAGGAAGATACATTTGATGCTTTTTGGTTGAAGCTTGTTTCTCTCCCTATCTGGAACATGTACATAACATTCACTTCCAAATACTTTGAAATGGGAAATAGAAGGCTTTTCACTAGTATAGGCTTCTTGTGGAGTCTTTCCATCAAGTGCCTTGGTGTAGCTTCGATTCAAGATGTAGATAGCAGTGTTGACAGCCTCTGCCCAAAATTGATTAGGCAAACCCTTTCCTTTCAACATGCACCTTGCCATCTCCATGCTGGTTCTATTCCAACGTTCTGCAACACCATTCTGTTGAGGACTATGTGCCACTGTGAGTTGATGCTTGATTCCCTTACTCTTGCAGAAATCTTCAAACTTTCTTGATGTGAACTCACCACCACGGTATGTCCTGAACTTCTTCATCTTCTTCCCTGTTTCAGTTTCAACAAGCTGAAGCCATTCTTTAAACTTACCAAAAGCTTGAGCCTTATCACGAAGGAAGTACACCCACATCTTCCTGTTGTAGTCGTCGACAAGTAACATGAAGTAGGAAGATCCGCCCAAGGCATGTGTAGGCATTTTTCCACACAAGTCAGCATGCACCAACTCTAGAGGATAGCTTGCTCTGTTCTTGCTTTCTTGTGGAAACACCTTCCTTTGTTGCTTGCCCATCATGCAAGCTTCACATGGTTCCTTCATTTCTGCAATTGATGGTAGGTGTGCAACCATACCTCTGTGATGCATCTCCTTCAGTACAGGGTATCTAATGTGGCTGAATCTCTCATGCCATAGCTTACTTGTGCCCACGTTTGTAGTGGATGTAAGAGCACACAACTCATACAGGTTGTTCCTCCTTATGCCAGTCCCAACAAGTTGTTACCATCCATAATCTTAGCTCCTATCTTATTGAAAGATACTTGATGACCTTGATCAGTTATAGAAGCTACTGAAAGTAGATTTTGTTTTATTTGTGGAACATATAGCACATTTGAAAGCTTTCTGATATCACCATTCAAGTTAATGAAAGAAACCGTACCTTTGCCCTCTGCAGGACATCTTGCATTTTTCCCTACCTTTACTGTGATGGGTTCCTTTAGAGGCTGTAAGGAACTGTAAAGGTCTTTTCTACTCGTCATGTGACAAGATGCACCACTGTCCAACACCCATGAGTCATCTGTTCCTGAATCTTCAGCCAAGGAGCACACCTCCTCTATTGTAACAAATAACTCAACCTCTGTTTGTGCTGTGTTGGCAGACTCCTTGCCCTTGCCACCTTTTGAAGAGCCACTCTTCTCTTCTACCTTCTTGATGCGACAGTCTTGGATTCTGTGTCCTTTCTTCTTGCAGTGGAAACACTCTCCCTTGAACTTCTTTTTGTCGTTCTTCTTTTTGTCTCCATCTTTTGAAGATTTTGCTTTGCCTCCTTTGGCATTTGTTGTGAATGCAGCATCTCCTTTGCTATCACCACTCCTTGCCTTGAGCCGCAGCTCCTCCTCCATGAGTAAGGCACTAAATTCTTCAAAAGTTAGTGGTTGAGGTCTGATTTGAGTGTTAAGAGCAGTTACCAAACCATCAAACTTAGGTAGATAGATTCGAAGACAACGACGTGCTAGCTCCTCACTTGACTTTTGAAGACCTGCTCCCGCCATTTGATCTCATAGATTCTTTATGCGAGTGATAAACACCTCTGCAGTCTCCCCATCAGCAAACCGTTCTACTGCAAGCTGATTCTCCAAGTTCTGAATCCGTGTTTGATTATGAGTTTCATATTGATTTCTCAATATGTTCCATGCTTCACATGCCTTCGTAGTATGCTGAATGAGAGTCAGAACACTATCAGAAGTACTTGTAACTAGAGCACAAAGTGCATCTGCATTTCTACGTTTCCAAGCACGGAGAAGATCAACATCAGGAGGAATCATTCGACCAAGATTATTTGGGTCAGGTCTTTCTTGGGGCTCATGATCAGTCCCAAGAACAGTCTCCAAAAGCTCATACGAATCAAGAATAGAAGTGATTTTAAACTTCCACAGGGTGTAGTTCGTACCATCAAGTTTACCTTTTGTGAAGGCTGGTGGCCGTATTTGCAACGTTGGGATGACCGGCATCATTGCTGCTCCTGCTTGTGCACCACCTACTCCTGTTGATGAACCACCTTGGCCCCCAATCATAGATGATGATGCACCACTTGACATCTTCTCTCTTTTGTTGTTCAGACCTCTGCAACCTCTGCAACCTCTGCATTTCTGCTTCTGCACCACTCAAAGCCTCCTGAGCTCTGATACCATGTAAGAAAATAACAGCACAACATAATAGACCTGTCGACAGAGTTGAGAGAAAAATGCAGACAAAGATAGACGCAGACTGAGAGATAGAGAACTCAAATTCTCAGATTGCCGAGCATAATGCAGTTACAATGATGGTGCTATCCACCCGTGCGCTCCCACTGTGGAACTTAGATGACGATCCCTACGGGCCGGGGGATAGCCCCCCCCTTGCAGAAGGGGGCAAGCCCCCCTCTGCACTCCCCCCATTAAGGTTCTATGGGGAAACCGCGCGATGCCACAGAGCCTTTATTTTCACCTTAAATGGCAACTCAATGGCCTGGAAGTTTATGCCCTACCCGACCTAACGGCTAGGCTCACAAAGATCATCTACAACCATCAATGGTCACACATAGACCTCATCTAACTTGGAAGTTAGGGTTCCACAAATGTCCGGGCTCTCATAATGGCTTCTCCTCATAATGGGGGCCTTACAACTTAGAGCACCATGGATCATTGGTGGTCACATGAGGGTGGAGTATTGAGCATATCTAACAAAAACCACTGGTGGACACACAAGTGTCATAGCAATCAGCCCAGACAGAGTTACAAAAAGCATGTAAATATACCTGTAGTGATTCCCCCTTGGGATAAAACAATCCAAGTAGCTGGGTACCACTCAACTAGCAAAAGATGTGCTTAACCAATTGCCAATTCTTGACACCTAGGAAATCCATAAACTTGCTCATCTATGAGATAGCAAAATGATTGAGTAATGCATAAGTAAATCAAGGATCCAACAACCTGCTGATAGAGAACAACATCGAATGCATCTCCACCATCATGAAGACCCAATCATAAACCTGTCTCCATAGGAGTGGCAATAGGTTTGAAGTCTTCAAGGCCAACATGCTTCAATGATGTGTCAATATATTTGGTTTGACACAAAGCTATTCTGCCACCAACTTGCATAAAATAAATGCCCAAATAATGATGAAAATGCCCCCAATCTGACATCTTAAATGAGGCATGTAAATCAACCTTAAAATCAGCAATATGCTTCTCATGAGGACCAATGAGCAGCATGTCATCAACATAGATAACAATGATCAGAAGCACATCATTTGCACATTTAACATATAAGGTGTTCTCAGTTGGGTTGTTCTCAAGACCATGTGCAATCATATAGGCATGTATATTTTTATACCAAGCATGTTGTGCTTGTTTCAAACCATATAATGCCTTTTTCAACCTGCACACTTTGTTTTCATGCCCTCTCTGCACAAAGCCACGCAGTCCAAAAACATACACTTCTTCATAGAAGTCACCATTCAAAAATGCACTTTTTATGCCCAATTGATGTACATTCCAACCATGATGACCTTTAAGTGCATAGATGCTACAAACAGTAGTCATTCGACAACTAGGAGCAAAGGTCTCATCAAAATCAATGCCTCTTTCTTGAGCATAACCCTTTGCAACAAGCCTAGCCTTATACCTATCAACTGCTCCATCAGGCTTATGCTTCTACTTGTATACCCACCTAGTGCCAATGACCTTCTTGTCAGGAGGCAAGTCACATGAAGACTAGGTACCATTATTCGTTATAGCATCATATTTAGATTGCATAGCAGCCATGCAATTTTTTGAATTTTTTTTTTTATCAAACGAAACAGGCTCATTCTCATCACAGAGACTAGATGCAGCCATAGCATAGAAATCTAATGCAAAAGAAGCAATATGAGAGTCAAAACAAGTATGATATGATAGAGATGCATCTAATTTGTTGTCATGCAAAGTTTGCACCAACCATTTTGGCATAGGTTTTGCCTCCTCAATATCAGCTCTCTCATCAATAAGTGCATTGTGTGCCTAAGTCGTGAAGCCTTAGGGACTTGTGTCAACTGAGACTATACCTCAATTGCCCCACAAGTGCATATAGTGGTGGATTAATACATGTTTAATTATCAATCCATGAAGTTAGATATATCAAGTGCATGAAGACATATGCACACATGATGGTATGTGAAGTGACAATGCTACAATGCACCCAACTCAGTTCAACTACCTCTCCCACTTCTCAATGTTCTAAAAATGTAGGCGACGATACTTGTAACATCAATAAGCACAAACTTGAACTTTTCCTTTAGCTCGGAACTTCAAATATGGTTAATACCAGATTCCTTTTGAAGCTCTCAATGACACGTATCTAATGATCGCATTTTCAGTCAAATCTGACAAATGTGTTACAAGTTATGAACAAAATAGTGATATGCAGATTATCCTCCTTCAGCTATACAACTCACCAAGCTTCACACGTGCATTACAGTCACGAAAGTAAGAGGGGATGGTGCCATGTTGCTGTGCCTCCCAAAATTGCACCCATGGTCTTCTGCGTGGCACTAGACAAAAAGAAGGATTTACTTGCAATAAATATGGTGCAGATTCCCAATGCACCCATAGAGTAGGATTTTTCTCCAAAAATCTTCTCCTCCAAATTGGATCAGCTTTATCAAATTCTTCCTATGTGTAAGAAAAAGTATCCACTCTGAAGTCTAATTGTGGATCTGGGTCTTTTTGTGTAGTTCATTTGATGTATTGCCTCATTTCTTCTTTGAGTAGTCCGTAAGGTACATTGAATGGCTTCATAATCTGTTCTAAATTTTTGTTCTTAATCTTTGCTTCCTTCATTACTTTAATTATCGTGTCTTCAAATCTTTCATTAAGTTGGGGCACTAGCAGGGCCCCCTTGTTTCAATTCATTTCTGCAATAGTTCGTGTATCTCGATTAGCACTTGGTGCCTCGTCATCAAGATTCACAAGTGAGTTATTGATGGGAAAGAAGGAGGGCATACCTCATTCTCCTCAGTAGCCATATGTGCACTCGGAACTACTGGTGTCCCCATATTATCCTTCTGTGCAAGTTGGTTTTGCGAACTTTCAATGAGTGTATCTTTGTCTTTTGTTTGCTCATTAGCTGCCTTCAAGTTTTTGTTACTTTGCACGAGGTGTGCATCAATTATTTCCATTTTCTCTACGTCGTCTTTGTAATGTTCTAAAATCTTTGATTTGGTAGCCTTCCATTTATTTCGTTACTCGTTTGTGCCATGTGTTGAGCCCATAAAAGTTATATTGGTCAAAGTCAACTGCAGTCAAAGTCAAAAGGTCAAAGTCAATTGGTCAAAGTCAACAAGGTCAAGGTCAAAGTCAATAGGTGCAAAGTCAAAGTGCTAAAGTGTAGGTGTCAAAGTGCACAGGTAGTGCACAATTAATTGTCCACAAAGGGTAAATTGGAGAAAGTGGGTTGCAGGTTGCAGAGGTATTTCTCTAATTTCCCTAAGGTTCAAAGTGTTTTTAAAGTATTTTGGAAGGTTCAGGTGAACCCTCTCTTATGAGCAAAGTGAAGAATTAAAAGGAAATGTGAAGGTATGTGAAGCGGCAGCGTACGCACAGGGGAAAGTATGGCCCCCCAATTAAAATTTTTGGTTTTAGTCTAGAGTCACTACAGGACAAAACAGGGAGTCGTTGGCTGCCACTTGTGAAGACAATCTTGGGACATCAAAGTGAGCACCAAGATACTCTTGCAGTTAGGAGCGTACGTGAATTGACACACTCAAATCAAGGCAAGGACCATTCTTGCATAATTCTAGTGTAAGCAAGAGAAGCATAGTCTAAGTGAAGAAAGAGAGGGAAGTGCAAGAGTCACCAGTGTGCGACACAGAGAAGTGGAAGTGAAGGAGTGCATGGAGAGTGACTAAGGGATTGTGCAGAGAGTGCTAAGCTAGTCCCCCAAGGATCTCAAAGTCTCCTTGCAGTGTGCGCGTGCCAACAAAAGGTATTCATTCCTCCCCCTTAGTGGAAGCTTGCTGCAAGGTGTGCACAAGGGTAAGCTTGAAGCAGGTGGAGGTCTGGTGCAGAGGAGGCCGGCAACAAAAAGACTTTGGGTATTTGGTAATTTGTAATTGAGCACTCTGTGGGATTTTGCACAGAAGTATTGTCTTGTATTATGCTTCAACATTGTATTTGTCTTAGTGTAATCAATCGGCAGAGGCTTCCAGGGTGTATTTTCTCTTCTTGTCTTTTCCTTTTCTCCTACAAACCCTCAAACTCCTTCTTGTCCAAGAATCCCCCAACAAAATTTGGCACACCCGGTGGGACCTCCAAGGAGATTTGAGCATAGGAGAAGATATATTGCAGTTGGAGAAGCAATATTCAAGTGTCGACAGTACCACTTCAGTGGACTAAGAGGTACATATTCTATCAATTATCTCATATTAAGAGGACTATGAACAGCCCATGACCGCAACCCGGTCCCAAACATTGAGGGTCACCTACAAGCAAACAAGAACGAAGGATGTTAGAAGGTCCTCTAGTCCACTTTCATCAACTTCATCAGTAAAGAGCATGGCGGGACAGGTAGACTTGGAAACCTTACTCTTAAGATTAAATATAAAGTTTCCTTCTTTCAAAGGCCTAGCTCAAGAGGATCCTGACGAGCATCTTAGGAGGTTTTTGGCACTATGTAAGACTAGAGGATTAATGGGCAGGGAGGATGCCTTTTTGATACTTTTCCCTGCCACATTAAAGGGATTAGCAGATAAATGGTTCAACCAATTTGCTGAGAACCATTTTACAACCTGGGATTTGATGAAAGATGCATTTAAAAATCAATTCCAGCATGGGAATACTGCAGAGATCATCATAGAAGAACTAGAAAATTTGAGATTGGGTCCAGGTGAAAAGTTCCTAGAGTTTGTGACTAGGGCCAAGGCACTAATGGCCAAATTGCCAGATCCACCACATGATTTTTTTTGTTAAGAAATGGTTAGCCAAGCCCCTACCAGTGGCCACCCAATGCAAAATAAAGGAATTAGTGTTACCTACAGCCTCCATAGAGGAGTTCATCAACACAGCTACAAGACTCGAGCAGATAAGGCAACAATATGGAGCATCATCTTCTCAACTACCATATTCCATGGAAATGGAGGATCCAGTAATCCATCTAAGGAAGGAGTTGGAGGGCTTAAAAAGAAATAAGCCCCACAGAGAGGAGGAGAATGCTGTAACTCAATTGAGAAGGGAGATTGAAGCACTAAAGCTCCAAAAGGAGGAGGAGGCCCAATTAGAGGAGTTGGCTCAGCTGCGATAGGAGTTGCAAGAACTCAAAGGAGGTGGCATCAAGAGTGGACTTTGGTGTTCCATGTGCAGCAAGCAAGGGCATATAGTAAGTGAATGTCCTCTCTTAAGTGTGACTTGCCAATTATGCAGGAAAGTTGGTCATGAGGCCCAAGAATGCCAATCAAGGGGAATGCATGCAACAACATACTGGACACAAGGAGGACCCCTACCACCAGCAAATGTAATGGCTGCTGCACCGAATCAAGGTAATAATTACAACCCTAGACAGAGGGATAATTTTGGAAATGGGCCTAAGAGGCCAATTATTTGTTTCAGATGTGGAGAATGTGGGCACTATCAAAGTAGGTGCACTCTCCCAGAAAATGCCCCTCCTTGCAAGAACTACCTAGAGGCCAGAGACCACTATACTAATGGTTGTCCTAAGAACCAAGCATCTTCATCTGGGCCTCACATTCAAATGATCTCTGTGCAGAAAGAAGAAAGGTTAGATCAAGTAAATGAGCCATCACCATCCACTAGGGTGGTACAATTAGAAGAAATTGAATCTTTTACAGTGCAGACAAGAAGCAAGGGGAAGGCTCAAGTGGACATAGGTCAAGAATCAATGATTAATGGATTAAACAAAGACAAAGGTGTGTCTGAGAACAAAGCCACCACATGTGCAGACACAAGGCAAAAATAAAATTTCATAGGTACCAGTGATGCTATTGGACATGCATTCAAAAGGGCTCATGAGGAGTTTGATAAGTCAAATGAAGCCCAGGATCTTAAGGAATTAGAAGCTTCCAGACTACTCAAGTCCATGAAAAAGGAGGTTATTATTTTTGATTTAATAAAGATGGATGGGAAGTTCAGGCCAGAACTCTTGCAAATAATTGATGAAATGTCCACAACAAGTTTAGTGGCAAAGGCTGTTGTTATGCATTTAGATAAAAGTGTAGGGGAAGCACCCCTCACAGATTACAAGAGCCCTTGGCTAACAGTCCCTATTAAAGGTCATGAGTTTCAAGGAGTTATTGTGGATGGTGGTTCTAGCATTAACTTGATGCCTGAATATACCATGAAAAAGATTGGGCTATACCCTTCAAGACTTGCCAACTTCACTGTAACAATGGCAGACCAAAGCATAGTAAGGCCTACGGGAGTGGTCCCTGGAGTTTCAGTCAAAATACAAGGTACCATCTTTAACTTGGACTTTGTTGTTTTAAGGCTGCCACATGTAGAAGGAAGTTTCCCCCTGTTAATTGGGAGACCTTGGTTAAGGCATGCCAATGTGTTGCATGACTGGGGCAAGGACACAATGTGGGTAAAGCAAGAGGGAAAAGAGTTGCAGCAGATAATTTTAGAAGAAAGACCATACAATCAGAGAAATACTAGCATGATGCAGACAATTGGTATTTGTATGGAAGAAGAAGTGGTGGACAACCCAAAAGCAGATCTATTTGAAGGAGCAGATTTATATGAAGATGAAAACATGTTGGCTTGGCTCCATGCAGAAGACCCATCTTCTTGCTATGGAATTTTCCCAAACTCAAGTAGAGAAGAAGCATATGAAGAAAAAGAGGAAATCACTCAGGTTGAAACAGTCTCAGTCAAAGGCCATGGAAAAGAGAAGAAAAGCAAAGCCCTTAAGTGCAGCCGTGATGAAGATGCTTCAAATCATATGTCAATGGCCACTGTTTTATGGATCCTGGTATGGATATCATTTGTTGTGTCAATTTTTATGATAGTAAGTGCAGGGCTTTACAATGATGTGGACGGAGTACCTACAAGTCTTTGGAAACAAAAGATGCAATATGGAGGCAATAATATTGTACTGAAGAATTTAAGGTGGGTCTATCAAAGCGTCAGCATGCCCAAAAAGAAGATAAAAAAAATGAAGTGCAACACAATTGAAGGTTATGGAGGAGTTTTTCGGGGTCAACATATAAAGATTATGGCTAAAGGCCTATCATCAAGCCACATGAACAATTATGGATCACTGGGAACCTGCAAAATTTGTCCAGGTTGTACATAGCCCTCTCATTTCCTGTTTGCTTAAGTTTTAGTAGTTTTCTTTATCCATTTCATGTTTGTTTCTTGGTTTTTTAGCAAATTTAGTAGCCATTTCATAAACTTTGCAAAGGTACAATTTTTGGAATTTTTTTGGAATTTTTCAAGCATTTTTTAGAATTTTTCTAGCACTTTTCTACTTTTTCATGTGTCATTTTCTTGCCAAATTTGAGGAATAAAGGGAGCTCTTTGTGGGTTTGAGTGCAAAAAACTAGTGTAGGCCTGTAGGAAAATCTCTGAGAATATTTTGAAGATTTTTTGGATTTTTCTGGCATTTTTTTGGATTTTTATGTATTTTTTTCAGTTTTTTTGGATTATTTTCCTAAAAAATAAAGGCCCCCTGGATTGGATTTTTTGGATTTTAGTATTATATATATAAAAAAAAGAAATCCCCCCCCCTCCCCCTTCCCCCTCCCCCCCCTCCCCCCCCCTCTCCCCCGCCCCTCTCCCCCCCCCCCTTTCCCCCCCCCCCCCTCCCCCTCCCCCCCCCCTCCCCCCCCCCCTCCCCCCCCCCTCCCCCCCCCCTCCCCCCCCCCCTCCTTTCCCCTGCCCTCCCCCCCCTCTCCCCCCCCCCCCCCCCCTCCCCCCCCCCTCCCCCCCCCCTCTCCCCCCCCCTCCCCCCCCCCTCCCCCCCCCCCCTCCCCCCCCTCCCCCCCCCCCTCCCCCCCTCCCCCCCCTCCCCCCCCCTCCCCCCCCCCCCCCCCCCCCCCCTCCCCCCCCCTCTCCCCCCCCTCTCCCCCCCCCCTCCCCCCCCCCTCCCCCCCCCCAGTTCTGACACACCACCCCCCCTGCCCCCCCCCCCCCCCCCTTTCTGCCCCCCGTTCTGACACCACCCCTCCCCTCGCCCCCCGTTCTGACACCCCCCCCTCCCCCCCGCCCCCCCGTTCTGACACCACCACCCCCCCGCCCCCCGTTCTGACACCACACCCCCCCCCCCCCCCCCCGTTCTGACATCCCCCCCCAGTTTATTTTTTCAATTTTTTATTTATTTATTTTATTATTTTTTATTTATTTTATTATTTTGTATTTTATTTATATATATATTTTTATTATTTATTTTCTTTAATTTTTTATTATTTTCTTATTTTCTTTTTAATTTTTTTATTTTCTGTCTGGGCGTTCGAAAAAAATAGACAATTTATTTTTATTTTTAGTTTAGAAAACATATAAATTTTTATTATTTTTTTATTTTTTATGGCTCAAAGCTTTTGGCTTTGGATCGTGCCTCAGATGGCCAATTTTTTCAAATTTGAAGTCATTTTCATGTATTTTGGCACCTCTCGATTCATTTTTTGACTTAACTTTTCCAAAATCCACACTTTTCTTTGACTTTTGGTCAAAACCCACATGTTCTGAGCACATTTATCACATGGTCTTATTTCCCCACATTGTCCACATGGTCTGTTCTCACCTTGTCTTACCTTATGTTTCATAATTTCCCATATGCACCCTCTGTAGCTCTACTGTTTGATCATTTTTTCCCTCTCCAGACCCCATGATCATAACCCCAATCCCTCCCTTTCCCAATATGCCCAGCCACATCCTTAACCCTCCCAACCCCTTCCATCTCCGCCCCTCCGCCCTCCCCTCCAACTCCTTTCTATCCTCCCATTGCCCCCTTTTGCTTTTCCATGGCAAAATCCAACTTTTGGTTCTTCTCTGGTGCTTGTTCTATCCTGCTTTTGGTGGAATTGGTTGCTGCTCGGGTGCACTTGTCAAGATTATGCAGCTCCAAAATCAGGGTGTCCTCTCTGCTCAGAGTTTTGGCTATTGCTCTCCGGGACAGAGAGCACATTAGGTGGTGGGCAACTGTTGAGCCCATAAAAGTCATATTGGTCAAAGTCAACTGTTGTCAAAGTCAAAAGGTTAAAGTCAATTGATCAAAGTCAACAAGGTCAAGGTCAAAGTCAATAGGTGCAAAGGCAAAGTGCTAATGTGCAGGTGTCAAAGTGCACAGGTAGTGCACAATTAATTTTCCACAAAGGGTAAATTGGAGAAAGTGGGTTGCAGGTTGCAGAGGTATTTCTCTAATTTCCCTAAGGTTCAAAGTGTTTTGAAAGTATCTTGGAAGGTTCAGGTGAACCCTCTCTTATGTGCAAAAGTGAAGACTTAAAAGGAAATGTGAAGGTATGTGAAGCGGTAGCGTATGCACAGGGGAAAGTATGGCCCCCCAATTAAAATTTTTGGTTTTAGTCTAAAGTCACTACAGGACAAAACAGGGAGTCGTTGGCTGCCACATGTGAAGACAATCTTTGGACATCAAAGTGAGCACCAAGATACTCTTGCAGTTAGGAGCGTACGTGAATCGACACACTCAAATCAAGGCAAGGACCATTCTTGCATAATTCTAGTGTAAGCAAGAGAAGCATAGTCTAAGTGAAGAAAGAGAGGGAAGTGCAAGAGTCACCAGTGTGCGACACAGAGAAGTGGAAGTGAAGGAGTGCATAGAGAGTGACTAAGGGATTGTGCAGAGAGTGCTAAGCTAGTCTCCCAAGGATCTCAAAGTCTCCTCGCAGTGTGCGCGTGCCGACAAAAGGTATTCATTCCTCCCCCTTAGTGGAAGCTTGGTGCAAGGTGTGCGCAAGGGTAAGCTTGAAGCAGGTGGAGGTCTCGTGTAGAGGAGGCCGGCAGCAAGAAGACTTTGGGTATTTGGTAATTTGTAATAGGCTTCCAGGGTGTATTTTCTCTTCTTGTCTTTTCCTTTTCTCCTACAAACCCTCAAACTCCTTCTTGTCCAAGAATCCCCCAACACCATGCATGTATTTTCTTTCCCATTGTGCTTGTAATTCTTGCTCTTGCTTTAGCTGTTCAGCATACTTTGCCATTTGTGCCTCTAGTTCCAATATATCTCTTTGGTTACTTTTTGGTACCTCAATTGGTTGATTAAGTAGAATCGAATTCATTCACTTTTAAATTCTATTTCTTAAGGTGTTTGTCTCATCCATGTATATCTTTATTTGTGATTCTAAAATTTTGCGTCTATTTGACATGCGTGCCTTTTCTGCTTCACATGCCTCATACTGATTTTGAAACTCCTTGAGCTAATTTTTTAGCTGTTGATTTTCCTTTGTGAGCACTTTGCAATTTTGCATAGCTTCATTGGTTTCTTCCTCTTTTCTTGCTAGCGTCTTTTGGGCTTGTATCATCTTTGATGATAAATCTTCACTCAATACCTTGAATTGATTTCATTCTACTAGTGCTTTTTTATTAGCTTCCACTAGTTGTTGTTGTGTGTCCATGGTCGTCTAGATCATTTGTCTTAGCATTGATTTTAATTGGCTACATTGACATTCAACCATGTTTTGGGTATACTCAGTTCTTCACATGTTTGCACATCCTTTCCTTTTTCAATGTGCATTGTCTCATTAAATGGTTGTCTGATTTGTAAGTGAATCTGATGTTCTTCTTCTCTGACTGTGGTGGACTTTGTAACACTTCCTTGAAAGGTTACATCCATAGGTGATGGCTCTGCCATCACTTTAATGGGCGTAAACAATTCTTGCTCAATGATTTCTTCTTTTGTGCACTCTTCCTTCAGATGTTTCATTCTAGGATGACCTTCAAGAGTAGCTTCCATGAATTGAAGCTTTGTCGTATCATTTATGTTACCGTGTACATTCCTTTTTGTTGTTGTTCTTCCTTTGATTCGTGATTGCCACTCTAACACAATGGTAAGTATCAACGTGAGAAGATCAACCTCATAACTGTCAATCCGTGGAGACATGAGGATTGCTATGAAGACCGTGAGCAAGTGATGGCACAAGTGTGTGAGTGAAAGCACATAAGCATGGACACACATACACACACACGTGCACAAGCTAAGAGCAAAGAGTGGAACAATGGAAGATCTTCGATTACAAAAGAGTTCTCTTACAAAGCTCAAATCTACAACAAGCTAACCTCAAAAATGAGCTCTCTAGCTCCTTTTATAGTTTTTCACTAGCTTTTGGCCATCCCCAGACCTAGTGTCCGGCCTAGTTAAAAATTAGGTTTGAGGACTTATTTGGGGGCTCAAATGGAGTCTAAGAATTATGAAAATTGGTAGGGTGATACTTCTAATGCTCCTCAGCTCGAGGACTCCTTGGCTTGAACAAAATGGAGTTCCAAAAATCTGAAATGATATTTATAATGGTTTTTAGTGATGAAAATCACTATTTTTATAGGGATTTCTTCTAAAACTTTGACATGTGCTTCTTGGAGCTCCCTATATGCTCCTTCTTCTTGTGTGTCCACTTCTCTAACGCATTCTCACACCTTCTGCTTGACCTTGAGTGTCAACATTCCCCCCCCCCCCCCCTCGAGTCTGTCGTCCCTAACAGACCCTTATTGGAGTGGTTGTTCCATGTAGTACTTTGAGAGGTGTTGGTAGCAGTCAGGGCAGTCAAAGACCTACATGATAGGGAATCCAATGAGTGGAGTCAGAGCAAAGAGAAGGAACAAGTAGGCAAGGAAATCAACGAAGATCCGGCAAGTAGGCCACTCAATTTTTTTCCAACTCAACCTCTTTGTAATAGTGATTTTCATCACTTCATGAACATTGTAAATATTGTTTTTGGTAGATTCGACTCAATTTTTTTCAAATCAAGGAGTCCTCGAGCTTGAGGAGTACTAGTAGTATTTATATACCAATTTTCATAATTTTTAGAGCTCGTTTGAGTCTCCAAAATAGCTTAGGAACCTAATTTTTAACTAGGCTGGACACTAGGTCTGGACAGGATCAAAGCTAGTCAAAAACTATAAAAAGAGATAGAGAGCTTATTTTTGGGGTTATCTTGTTAGTGATTTGAGCTTGTATATGAGACTTTTTGAGTAATCTAAATAACTCCATTGTTTCTCTCTTTGTTCTTGCCTTGTGTGTGTGCATGTGTGTATGTGTGTGCATGTTGGCGTGCTTCTCACTCACATACTTGTGCCATCACTTGTTCGAAGTCTTCATACCATCCTCATGTCTTCTCGGATTGACATTAAAGGAGGTGCTACTCATCACTGAGCTACACCAAATTTTGGTGCCGTTGCCGGGGATCAAGCTTTGAAGACGAGCATGTGATGGTAAGATGTAGAGTTGAGACGTTGGAATCATAGGTATTTTCTTCACTTTGATCTATTTCCTTTTGTTTTCTTCACCATCTCCATCACCATCATCATCATCACCATCTCATGCCTTCATCTCCACCTTCGCAAAAAAATCAATTTTTTGGTCATATCACCCTTCCCATGCCATTTCCCTCATTTCACTTGTGAGAGAGAGCGAGAGAGAAAGTGTGTGCTTGTGCTTTGTGTGTTTTTTGAGATTTTTTGCAGGAATCAACATCCCCAACAGCTGTACCAGCTCCAGCAGGTCCATTGAGAGCACTAGAGGGCATCCAAAGCAAGGGCATTTTGCAAGCTTGAGAACGGGGTTCTTGAGCACCAATGAGCAAGGGATAAGCAAGTGAGGTTGGATCATTCTCAACTCCCTTTGTCAATTCCTAACTTAGGCTAAGTGCGAGTCATGTTAGAAGTAAGTTAGGGTGACGATAGGCACGAGACAAGTTGACTATCTAAGTAATCAAGTTCAAGTCAAGAGATAACCTGTTCATATAATGACAACCTTAAAGGAAAGAATTAATTTTATCGCGATCAACTCCAAGTGCGGAAATTCATTCAAGTATTCCTGATGACGCAAATCAAACAAGATCATAAACACGATAACAAAATAAAAGAAATCCAGTGATTGATAAGAAAGAATCAGCAACGAGGTTGTACCTTGGGTAAAAATTGGGATTGTTCACTCAGACATATGAACCTTAGATCAGGACGACACTTAGGAGAGATAGACAAAGCCTTAGGTCCTCAGAGGCGAGTGTCAGTCACACCACTAGATCTTGGGCCCAACAGTTGAGTGCTCATCCGTACTACCTTAGCTCTGAAACTAGCGAATCAGAGATGTCTCACGGAATGGAGAGACCCATAGGAAGTTTAGGTGTAGCTTACTTGCAAAAGGTTGAAGGTCCTTACAAGACTCAATTGGAACACCTTAGGACCAACCGATTAGGTGCTTGCATCTATGAGGACGGCCTAAGAAGATCTGTGGTCCAGATCAAAAACCCAGATCAGCCCATTGGACTGGAACATCCAACAATCAAGTTCGAAAATGGTGCCTACCTAGATAAAGAAGGAACCACATATGTAGTCACCAGTCACCCAGATAGGACAGAAAAATTTGGTAATGTGATCCCAGAAACGGATATAGATGACCTAGAGCAAGGGAACATAGGAGGAGAGCCTAGAACCCCTCGAGGTAAATCAATCCTAATGAGAATCATCAATCTCAAGTGGGTCACCCAGGACAATAAGATCATAGACCTGCCCTTGAATCGAGAGACTGACGAAGCTTTTTGGAGGTATAAGCCTGATCAACCGAATGAGGTAGGAACGCTCACAATCGATGAGTTTAAAGATCATAATGGTCCAGGAAAAGTAGCCTACCTAGACAATACTTCAGAGAGGATCTTTGGCGTCTTAGAGCATGGTAGGCATGCCTACACTTGGAAGGGAGAGTTTGTTTTTCCCCATCCAAGATCTAATGTCTCCTATAGTCACCAAGGAGCTGGGACCTCCCAAGCTCATGGAGCTCATAGGGACATAAGTAGAGATCGGTTAGAAATAAGTTTTGCCAACCCATTGGGAAGAGAAAGGATGAGAATGGAGACGGATAGAGTGGAAACTGAGAGACCTAAAGACCGAAGGAACCAAAGAAATGCTGATGATTTTCCTTTGCCAAGGCCTAGAGAACACACTAGGACCTTGAGGCCAAACCAGTTGGTTAAGTCCATGAAGAATTACTTCGATGGTACTAGAGACCCATACGATCATGTAGTACAATTTAGGCAAGTCTTGAGAGCTGAACAAGTTGAGGAACTATTCATGCAATACAATGCTTTTGGTCTAACCCTTAGGAACATATCCCTTACATGGTTTCAACCACTAAATGAGAGGCAGTTCAGGAACATAGACCAACTTTGAGAGGCAGTTCAGGAACATAGACCAACTTTGAGAGGCAGTTCAGGAACATAGACCAACTTCTAGAGGCTTTCATTATTGAATTTTCTAAGAGTGGTATACGGCATAATACTTCCTCAATGATTCATAGTTTCAAGCAGACACCTCAAGAGACAGTTAGACTGGCAGGAAGAAGGTTTAGGCAATACCGAGAGAGATGTCCTGTTCCAAAGTTACCCACTCCAGCCAAACAGGTGTCTTTATTCTTAGATGGATTGCTAAGTTCCAAATTGAGATCATATGTGTACTTGAAGGACCCTAGAACCATAGAAGAATGCGTACGCATGTGCATAGACATAGAGGATAATCTAGGTGAGGACTTGGAGCTTTCAAATATCTATAAAGATTTAGATAGCTCTACCAGCATCTCTTCCAAACAATCCACATCTATTGAGGAACTCGTAGAGAAGGTAGCTCAGAAATTAGGTGTCTCTAGCAAACAGATACCCCGATTTACCCGAGTGAGGCAGTGCTATACTTGTGGAGGTGACCATATGGTGAGTGTATGTCCCATTATGGCTCAACCCCAAGTGAATCCTAGTAGCCAATACTGCATGATAGAGCGAAGATACACCAACCACACCGCAAAAGATATCCCCTATAACAAAGAAACTGTCAGACAAAATTACCCTCAACCATATCCACAACAGGGCAGGTACCATAACCAATACCCACCACAGTAGTACGGTAGGCCCTAGCAACCCTATCAACCACCCTATCAAGGGCACTAGAGACCTCAACGAGTTCTAGCACAACAACCCCCTGCTCTAGCTAATGTGATTCTAGTAAAGTACGCAGCTGCAGAAGAAAATCTAAATAGAGCTATAGTGCCAGTCAAAAGGTGACCCCAGTGATCATAGTTTCGACTCTACACATATTGATAGCCCCCAGGCTTACTACATGCAGTCACCCAAACATAGTGAGTCCTACTATTCTGAAGAACTGAGTGAACCTAGTTGGGAGCCAGAGTATGCAAATGTCATGTATGCAAATCCCAATCCTAGACCTCAACCTAGGCAGGTAAGACCCCCATTTTCGAGAGGACCAAGCTACCAATGTCAAGGAGATCACTTCATTCGTGATTGCCCTATGCCTGCACAACCACAAACCCAATCAGTGACAATTCAAGGCTTTTGTCAAGATTGTGAAAAAGAGCACCTCTTACGAGACTGCCCTAAGAACCCCAATAACATGCTGAACATCACTCCTATCAACGTTATTGGGTTAGTAGTAGACTCTACGAGAAGTGTAACTTCTACTGCGCCAGTGCAAGTGGTCACTAGAGCTCAGACTTTGCAACAGAACCAAGGTTTAGGCCAAGAAAAGAGTGCCGAGGTTAGTGAAACTGAGAGCATAACCAAGAAACAGACGAGAGCCTGGAAAGATACCCGAGAAAGGATGAAAAGACAATGGTCTAAGAAGATGAGCGAACTAGAAGAAAGCATAAGAAAAACAAAATCCAAAATTGTTGAAATCATCTCTCAAGCACACTCTCACATACCACCACCACCTTCATCCCTATCACCACCTAATCCACCACCTTCCAACCCACATCATACAATTCCACCATCCCCTAGAGTGGCATCAATATTAGCTGACCCCACTCCTGAGGACATAGACATGATGCTTAAAGCATATCAGGCTAGAATCCAAGAAGGGCCAAATGTGACAGATCATGAGAAATGTTACCCTAGAGCTGATCTAGAGATAGAAAGAACCAAGCTTTGTGCTAAAATGGTAGCATTGGCTTAGACCATGTTTGAAGCCAGTTGCCTCTTCAACTACTCTTGCTCAGCTAAGGCACAATTACACTTTGATGGACTATTAGCCACCTCCCAAAGAAGGGATAAGGCAAGTGAAAAAATAAGCATCCCCCCACAGGAAGCTTATGTGCCTAACTCCACAAAACCAGATGCATCTTCTTCTATGAATCGGTACTCACCATAATTCTTGCGAGAGATTCAAGAAGAGAAATGGGCTAAGGAAAGTGAAGCTCCTCCTCCCGTTGAACTTGTGGATGACACGCATGATCAATTCCCGCAAGACATTCCTTCCATTTAAGAGGAGTAGGAGAGTACCCAATCTCATGAGAGATTAGACTTCGAGTCTAATTCCTTACAGGAACTACCCCATTTCATAGGCCCATGGGAGGTTAAGTCTACTTGTATGAGGGCACCCACGATCATGGTAAGAAACGAGGACTCAGTCATACCTAGGAACACAGAGGTAGTGAAAAACACTAAAGTGCAGTGCAATCTCACTTTAGAAGAGCTACTTGTTGACATTCAAGGTCACAGACAAGCAGTGAAGCGCATCAATGACGTGGACACACAAGAAGAAGGAGCATGTAGGGAGCTCCAAGAAGCACATGTCAAATTTTCAGAAGATATCCCTATAAATATAGTGACTTTTGTCACTAAAAACCATTGTAAATACCATTTTCCATTTTTACAACTCCATTTTGTTCAAGCCAAGGAATCCTCAAGCTTGAGGAGTATTAGAAGTAACATCCTACCAGTTTTCATAATTTTTAGATTCTGTTTGAGTCCCCAAATAAGCCTTGGAACCTAATTTTTAACTAGGCGGGACACTAGGTCTGGACAGGCCAAAACCACTCAAAAAAAACTATAAATAGGGCTGGAAAGCTCATTTGAGAGCTTAGCTTGTTGTAGGTTTCAGCTTTGTAAGAGAGTTCTTTTGTAATTGAAAGTCCTTCCATTGTTCCACTCTTTGCTCTTACCTTGTGCACGCGTGTGTATGTGTGTGCATGCTTGTATGCTTTCACTCATGCACTTGTGCCATCACTTGCTCACGGTCTTCATACCAATCCTCACGTCTCCACGGATTGACATTTATGAGGTGAAGCTCCTCACATTGGTACTTGCCATTGTGCTAGAGTGACACCAAACTTGGTGCCATTTCCGGGGAGAGATCTTGGAGGACGAGCATGTGATGGTAAGACGTAGAGTAGCGACATTGGAAGGTAAAAAAATCATTATTTTCTGTTTAATTTCTGAGTTTTCCTTCTTCTTCATCTTCATCATCATCACCATCTTCTCCCATCTTCATATTCTCTGATTTTTTCCATTTTTGGCCCTACATTCACCTCATTTTTCACTTGTGACTGTGAGGAACAAGCGCAGAGGGCATTCAGAACTAAAATGCTGAAGAAATCATCTCAAAATCCATACAAAACATCAAAAAAACTGAGGGGTGGTATCGTGGAGTGACAAGATCTATGTTTGGTATCGTGAGTGTCGTATCGTGACATTGAAGGGAGATTTTGCACTACAACCACATAGGGGTGACAAGGAGAACCTAAGGTACACATATTTGCAAAAATTTTTGAATTTGGGCTTAAAAATCTCCAAGTATCGTGTTCGGTTGAGTTTTGGTATCGCGATACCAGAATTCTTGAGTATCATGATACTTGTCAAGGTATCGTATCGTGCACGCCCACTTGAGGTATCGCGATACCATTTTGGTATCGTATCATCAAGTGTTGGTATCGCGATCATGGTCGCCTCAGTGGTATCGTATCATCCCGGTCATGGTATTGTATCGTCGAGTGAGCGGTATCGTATCGTGCCTATTCTAGTATTGTATCGTGCAAAAAAGTGGTATCATATCGTTTGAACCTTCAATATCGTATCATCCATAGAACCAGTATCGTATTGTGAGAATTCCAGTATCGTATTGTGTAAATTTTTGGTATCGTATCACCTCTCACCTTGGTATCATATCGTGAGCAATCTGGTATCATATCATCCACTAACTTGGTATCGTATTGTAGAATGCAGAGGCATCGTATCGTGTGATTCGTGAGGTTGGTATCGTATCGTGCAAATCAGAGGTATCGTATCGTGACCATTTCTAGTATCGTATTGTGTGGATAGCAGTATCGTATCGTGGAAGTTGGTATCACGATATTGGTCTTCGTGGTGGTATCGTATCGTCTAAAGGTGGTATCGTCTATAGTGGTATCGTGTAAAACAAAGGTATCGTATCGTGAAAATTTGGTATCGTATTGCTTGTCCTGCGGTACTCCCAGAGAGGTCCTGTTTCCCTGTTTTAACCCCCTGAACCCTGAACTGACATAACTTTCTCATATGAAATCCGTTCGGAGTGATTTTGGGTTCGTTGGAAAGCAAGGGGCTCCACAAGAATTTGAGCAGTTCAAAGGACAATTTTGGACTTGTAGACAAGGCTTATGAACCTAAGCTCAAGTTGATACTTAGGAAGAGATAGATAAAGTACCAAATCACTTGAACCTAGTGTCAACCACACAACCAAGTCAGGGATTCACAACTCAGTGGTTAGCGCTACATGTTGAGTTCAGAGACGAGTGAGCCCGAAATGTCATTTAACTGGGAGAGACTCTTGGCTTCTAAAGACATGCATAGTTCAGTACCTAGGGAAGGCTTTATGTCTAGAGTGGAAGGGGAATATTGGATGTCTCTTCAATACATATCCACTAACTTGCAAGGAATACCCATCTACCTCGATAGTCTACACATGTCAGTAGCAAGAATGATAAACACTACAAACTCTGAAATAGTCTTGAGACCAGCTGTCAAGTATGTAGGAGGAGTTTACATGGATAAGATGGGCCAGATCTATGTAGTAACCAAAAACCCTGATCAGATTAACGAAAGAGTAGAGTTAGAGGGACGAGGAACTCAATCTCTGTGCATACTAAAAGTTCATCTGATACATCTTGGATGCATGAAGATACTCATTTGTGGATGTGCAAGGTCACAAAGGAAGAGGAAAAACGCTTAAAGGCAAGAGAAAAAGGAACTTCTCAAGGAGATAGACCAGTTAGAGATCCAGCTTATACACCGATGATCTTTCCAGATGAGGAATTTGAGCCTCATGGTTGGGCAGAAATCTTGGCCACCATGGACATTGCTATCAATGAAGAACAATGGACACCTCATTGTGATGAGGAGGGTTATGATATTTCAAGGTTCATGTGTCAGCCCTTGCTAGAAGAATGTGACCCTAGTGACTTCATAAAAGACGAAGAGAACGATGACGATCTAGAGTCCATTGTAATTGATAGTTGCTTTGACTCAGAGAAGCACTATCTAGGAGAGATATGAGTATTTACCCAAAAGGAAGAAGAACCCCTCACAAGCATTAAAACTGTAAATTCAAAGGATGGAAGTGAAGGAAGACAAAAGAAAAAGAAGAGAGAAGCTATGAAACAAGAAGAGGAAAAATCATTGTTTGAGGTACCAGAAAATTTCAAGAAATATGAAGTTGAAGACCGAAAAATTTTGGTACGAATGCCTAAGAGAGAGGCCACCACAGGAGAAGCATATGATAATAAAGAAAAGACCAAAAAAATTGTAGTCACCATTGAAGAGAATGAAGGGAGATGTACGTACATAGGAGATGACCTAAGTAAAGAAGAGGAAGTAGAGTTGGTAGCCTTATTAAGGGAATATAGGGACGTGTTTGCATGGCACTATAGAGACTTGAAGGGAATAGATCCGAAAATTTGTTCTTATACGATCCCCATGATAGCAGATGCCAAGCCCACCAAACAAAAGCCCTACACATATAACGACACTTATGCAGCTAAAATAAAAGAAGAAATCGACAGGCTGATTGAAGCTGGATTCATCTATGAGGTTGAGCATACTGAATGGGTGTCCCCCATTGTAGTGGTGCCCAAGAAGAATGGTAAGTTACGTGTGTGTATTAACCTTAAAAAAGTTAATGCTGCCACGGTAAGAGATAGTTATCCCCTCCCAATCACTGACCATTTATTAGAGCGTGTTGCAGGCAAGGAAGTTTATAGCTTCCTTGATGGGTTTTCAGGTTACAACCAAGTAGCCATTGCCCTAGAAGATCAACACAAAACGGCCTTTGCCACAGAGTGGGGAGTCTTTGCATTTCGTGTGATGCCATTTGGGCTCACCAATGCACCTCCAACATTCCAAAGGCTCATGTGTCATGTCTTCAAAGAGTTCTTGCGAAAGATCAACACAAAACGGCCTTTGCCACATAGTGGGGAACCTTTGCATTTCGTGTGATGCCATTTGGGCTCACCAATGCACCTGCAACATTCCAAAGGCTCATGTGTCATGTCTTCAAAGAGTTCTTGCGAAAGAGCTTAGAAGTATATGTGAACGATTTATGTGCTCATTCCCAACAAAGAAGATACCACATCCCTGAGCTTAGAAAGATCTTCAACAAGTATAGAGACTATCGAGTGTGTCTGAACCTAGAAAAGTGTGTATTCATGGTACGACAAGGTAAAATCTTAGGTCATATTGTTTCTAAGAACGGAATATCAACAGATGAGAACAAAGTAAAAGCCATAGCGGAGCTGCCGAGGCCAAGGAATGTTAAAGAGGTACAAGCCTTTATGGGCCATTGTGGATATTACCGTAGGTTTATTCATGTGTATGCGATTATAGCTAAGCCTCTTTATGCCTTGTTGACAAAGTTTGAGTGGAGTGACGAATGCGAAAATTCCTTCAATGAGCTGAAGAGACGCTTGTGCACAACACCAATACTGACCACTCTTGATTAGAATAAGCCATTCCATGTACATGTGGATGCCTCCAATTATGCAATAGGATGTGCGTTGTCACAACCCACTAGTGAAGGAAACCTAGATTTTCCTATAGCATATGCTAGTAGGCAATTGAACGCTGCTGAACGAGACTACACAACAACTGAAAGAGAAGGTTTAGGCATGGTATATGCTGTGAAGAAGTTTAGACACTATCTATTGGCCAACAAGTTTAAATTTTTCACTGATCATCAAGCTTTACTATATTTGGTCAATAAACCTTGCAATACAGGCCGCTTAGTAAGATGGTTCCTCTTACTAATGGAATACAACTTTGAAGTTGTTGTAAGGAAAGGGAGGACCCACCTCAGGGTGGATCATCTTTCTCGCATCACTTCAGGAGAGTCACCGCAGGGAGTGTCAGATGACTTGCCCGACGCTTATCTGTTCAATTTAGAAGTTGTTCCTGAATGGGCAAATAAGTTGGTACCAGTCCTAACCTTCAGACCTGCAAACAAGAAGGTGAAAACAAACAAAGAGGAAATTGTAAAATTGCAAAAATATCAAATATTGGCAAGAAGCATGTACAAACAAGGTACAGAGGGTGTATTAGCTTGTTGTGTTGAGGACGATGAACATAGTAGTTGGTTGCAACAAGCCCATGAAGGATCTCTAGAAAATCACTATTGTAAACAACAAACATTGCAAAATCTAAAATGTTTAGGAGTGTATTGGCCTAGTATGGACAAAAAAATTCATGAGTGGATCAAGAATTGTCTAGTGTGCCAGAAAAGACCCCCTGTGGAGCATGCGACTCTTTATCATGTATCATTAATCCCAGATTGGAGTGCTCCATTGGTAGAATTTATGAGAATGGGAACACTACCAAGCGAGGCAAGTCTAGCAAGAAAACGAAGCATGGAGCAAGAGGCTCTAGACTATACCTTAGTAGGAGACAACCTATATCGAAGAGGCAAAGATGGTTACCTAAGACTGTGCGTTCATGAATCAGACTACTTGAAAGTCTTGGAAACCACACATAGTAGTGTTGCAGGTGGACACTTTGGGCCTGACAGAGTAATTAAGACTATTCTATTCTCAGGATTTTGGTGGCCCACTCTTCATATGGATGCACATACCTATGTGAAGAAATGTGAAACATGGCAACGTGCCCAGTACCCAATTAGAAAAGATGAGATGCCTTTGAGGCCAATAATGTGAGGAACAAAGGCAATGATGGGAGGACGTGCATTCTCGAAGTGGGGCATAGACTTTGTAGGTCCTATCAACCCCCCAGCTAGAAACTCCCATGCCGAATACATTATTGTAGCCACCGATTACCTTACAAAGTGGGTAGAAGTCAAGGCCACAACAAAGAATGATGCTCAAACGATGGCAAGGTTCTTATTTGAGAACGTGTTCATGAGATATGGACTTCCAAGAGTTAGTGAGTGATAGAGGCACACACTTCTTGGACGAATTCATTGAAATCTTCTCCAAGAATTCTTGGTGATACATAAGAAGTCTGCCCCCCATCATCCACAGGCTAGCAGACAAGCGGAGAGCACAAACAAGATCCTATGTAATGTACTGACAAAACTAGTAAATAACAAACACTCTGATTGGGATAAACAGCTTCATCATGCTGTTTGGGCTTACCGAGTTGCCTACAAAACGATGCTCAATGCCACCCCATTTCAGATCGTCTTCGGAAAAAATGATGTGCTACCATTGGACTTCCTAATACCAACTTTAAAAGCAGCACAAGAGCATGAGTGGAATGGACATGAGTTGTCCTCTAGGATCTTTGATCTAGAATGCTTAGGTGAGACAAGGCTACGAGTGACAGCAGGCATCTATGCTGCAAAGAAAAGGCAAAAGGCATACTTTGATGCACATATCAAAGATAAAGGATTGAAAGAGGGAGACCTCGTGTTGGTTTATATACTAAAGCAACATGCCCGTGAATTGGAAAAACGAGGATATGGACCCATGATCATTAATAGAATTTCCACTAGCGATGTTGTTCAATTGGCCACACTAGAAGGCGATGTCTTGCCGAGCTATATTAGTGGTTGTCGAGTCAAGCTATATCAAGAACCTCTGACAGAAGATATGCTAAAGAGACCCAACACTGCTAAGAAGCGAAGAGAAGAAGAGTTAAGGGTTAGAGAAGAAGCACAAGCAGAGGCTAGAGAACGCATTAGGAGAAATAAGTTAAGATGCCTAGGCCTAGATATCAATCTTGAGGCCCCAAGATACCACATGGCCATGTGTCAAACATCCACTGCAATTGCTTCTCAAATAATTGATCGATGTCCCTTTGTGACCATAGTGGTAGGACAAGGGAAGAATGCAAGGACTGTGAGAGCATTGATTGACTTAGGTGCAACAACTAGTGCGGTTAGACTTTCATAGTGCCAAGACCTGCAATTGAACATCAAGCCTATGGAAGCCTATCTCATAGGCTTGGGAGGTGTGGAAACCCCTTGTTTGGGTAAGGTGGAACTTCCCATCTACCTTCAAGATGTTCCAATGAAAGTCAAAATGCTATTATGTCACAACGAGGACTTTATAGAGCCACTTATCTTGGGTCAAGATTGGATTTACGACCATGTAGTCAACTTGAACCTAAGAAGTCAAATTCTTCAAGTTTGGGCACATGAACAATGTATTACATTAGAGTTAGACAATTGCATGCTCACAAATCCAGAGCTCACACATTCTCTTAGTTCTTCCGAAACTAATCTTCGCAAAGAAAATGTTGTGTGTGTCAATAACCCTACGAAGCAAAAGGACTCAATCTTGGAAGCACAAGCTCAAAGGCCAGCAAACCTCTTTTCTTCTTCATAGACTAATGCAAGCGTAACTCGACCAAAGAGGCAAGCAAAAAAGACATCTACTATATCAACTAGATAGATAGAATTCCAGAAGAAAGAAGCTCAGGGCATGAAGCATATTTGGGTACGAAAAGGAGAACAAACACCAGCTTTGCCACAACCCTTCCCAGTGAGGCAAGCCAACCATGCTAAAAGAAGCACCACGAAACGAGAACCAGCTCAATCCTACGGTCATCGACAAATTTGGGTACCAAAGCAATCGATGGAGGCCGACCATAATAATGTACAAATTTGGGTGCCAAAGAAATTAGCTGCAGCTCAACAAGGGCGATTACAAACGTGGGTAGCCAAGGCACTCTTACATGCACAAACACCACAAATCTCCCTCACAAGACAAGTCTCCACAAAGAAGCCAAGGAGAAGCAAGAGTGAGAACCAAGCACAGAGATCAAAACAAAATCAAGTCACCTCTTCAACAATAGTAAGAAGAAAATCATCAAGGGTATGGGTTTGGATACCAAAAGTGCCAATAGCATCCACAGAACCAAAGAGCAAACCACACCGGATACCAAATTCCTCAAACCATGTCAAGATGAAGAGATCAGAAGTGATGGCTGTAGGGCCAAACACTATTCTGAAATGGATCCCTTTAAGGAGGATTACATCATTGCAAGATTCAATCGACACCTCTAAACAAAGATTGCATCAAGTCTACAAGTAACATCAAAAGCCTCGACGAGCAACAACCATGTGCCTTTGGGATAATCTTGTCTTTTGCACCATTTAGGTCATGCATTTCCAAATTATGCATCAATATAGGGCCCCATTACATGGCCATGCATAGACACAATTGAGAAATCCCAGGCACATGAGGTACACTTGACATATGTAAAATATTTTATTGATACTAACATCTTTCTTCTTGTTTTGTGACATTGCTCAAAAAAAAAAAAGAGAGAATGAAAAGAGAAAGGACAGGACCGTGTGTTTAAAGCATCTCCGACATGAACCATCAAAAAGGACATCCAACAACAACGGAAGATAAGTCGATAGTCAATCACCACACTGGAGCACACCACAAAGCGATGAATATCGATGGACATTTGCCCATGGTAAGAACCACCTACTTCAACAACACGATAACCATGATAGAGTAGAAAACCTCTTCGTTAACGTACCCTTGAGCACTTTGCTCAAGACCAAACTTCTTGCACCATAATTCTTCCAATGCATTTCCCAAGTATGCATGCATAGGGCCACATGACAAGGCCGTGCACAAGGCACATATCTTTTTCAACCCATGCACTAATGCACTTACCCATCATCCATTATGGGTTACAAGTACTTGGCATGAAAACCAGGAAAGCCATCTTTGGAAGAACCAGAGGACATCACGATGACAACAAGAGCAAGGAAGCAATCCACCACGAGAGTCGCTTATAACCAACATTCACAACCTCTTTTGAGTAGCTCACAATTTTTGGAAGCTCATGAAGACACCATCAAGGTGGAATACAAGGAAGAAATACATACAACGGTAGCAGTGACAAAATGAAGAACCAGACAACTACCCAAGCTACAATTGGAAGCTGGACCGCTCTTGTGGATACATGATGGACACTATCTCTCCAAGCACTACATGGAACAACACTACAACAAGGGTCTGTCAGGGACGATAGACTCTAGAGGGGGGGAGTGTTGACAGTCAAGGTCACACACAGGCAGCAAAGCGCATCAATGAAGTGGACACACAAGAAGAAGGAGCATGTAGGGAGCTCCAAGAAGCACATGTCAAATTTTCTTTAGTGACTTTTGTCACTAAAAACCATTGTAAATACCATTTTCCATTTTTACAACTCCATTTTGTTCAAGCCGAGGAGTCCTCGAGCTTGAGGAGTATTAGAAGTAACCTCCTACCAGTTTTCATAATTTTTAGATTCCATTTGAGTCCCCAAATAAGCCTTGGAACCTAATTTTTAACTAGGCCGGACACTAGGTCTGGACAATGCCAAAACCACTCAAAAAACTATAAAAAGGGCTGTAAAGCTCATTTGAGAGCTTAGCTTGTTGTAGGTTTCAGCTTTGTAAGAGAGTTCTTTTGTAATTGAAGTCCTTCCATTGTTCCAATCTTTGCTCTTACCTTGTGCGCATGTGTTGGCAGCAGTCAGGGAACCGAAGGAGTCACAAGACGAAGAGAGTCAGAGCGAAGGGATAGCACAAGCAGACATGGCAGTCAAAGAAGATCTGGCAAGTAGGCCATCTAATTTTTCAAGACATCAAGGAGTTGAGCACACAAGAAGAAAGAGCAAGTAGGGAGCTCAAAGAGGTGTATGACAAATCAATAGAGAAAACCCTACACAAATAGTGATTTTCATCACTAAAAACCATTGTAAATATCATTTCGTATTTTTGTAGCTCCATTTTGTGCAAGCCAAGGAGTCCTTGAGCTTGAGGAGCTTTAGAAGTATCTACCTGCCAATTTTCATATTTTTTAGACTCCGTTTAAGCCCTCAAATTGGCCCTGGAACCTAATTTTTAACTAGGCCGGACACTAGGTCTGAACAGGGCCAAAGCTAGTCAAAAACTATAAAAGGAGCTAGAGAGCTCATTTTTGAGGTTAGATTGTAATTGAAACGAACTTGTAAGAGCTTCTTGAAAGTAATCTAAGAACTCCATTGCTCCTCACTCTTTGTCTTGCCGTGTGTGCGCGTGTGTGTGTATGTGTGTGCATGTTTGTGTGCTTCTCACTCACGCACTTGTGCTTCCACTTGCTCGAGGTCTTCATACCATCCTCACGTCTTCCCGGATTGACATTAAAGGAGGTGCTACTCATCACTGAGCTACACCAAATTTTGGCGCCGTTGCCGGGGATCGAGCTTTGAGGACGAGCGTGTGATGGTAAGACGTAGAGTTGACGCGTTGGAGTTGTAGGTATTTTCTTCACTCTCATCGATTTTCTTTTACTTTCTTCACCATCTTCATCACCATCTTCATTATCACCATCTCCCACCTCCATCTCCATCATCGCGAAAAATTCTGTTTTTTGATCATATCACCATCTCCACCTCATTTCCCTCATTTCACTTGTGAGAGAGAGCAAGAGAGCGAAATTGTGTGTGCTGTTTTTGTATGTTTTCTGAGCTGTATTGCAGGTACAGGCTGTATCACCATCCCCAGCACGCTGCGCAGGTACGGAATTCGAAGTAACTGTCTGTGTGTCGCCGGGTTCTGTCAATCGCGACCGACAGAAAAGTTGAACTAATTGATAAACAAAGTGCATATCCATGACCTACAGGCCTAGAGCTTCCCAAAAATGTATTTAGTTTTTTGAAATTCCACAGATTTCTGTCAATCGCGATCGACACGTCAATCGCGATCGACAAACCACGACGGACAGACCTGTCAATCGCGATCGACACATCAATCGCGACCGACAGGGTCAACGACCGACACAGTCAACGATCGACACGGTCAACGACCGATTGACCACGACCGACAGAGCCTACGTGTGACACGTGTCAATCGCGATCGAGCCATCAATCGCGATCGACCAGTCAATCGCGACCGACACAATCAACGACTGTTTGACCACGACGGACAGACCTCACGACGGACCTGTCAATCACGATCGACTCATCAATCGCGATCGACAGAGTCAACGACTGTTTGACCATGACGGACAGACTCTCGCGACGGACCTGTCAATGGCGATCGACTCATCAATCGCGACTGACAGAGTCAACGATGGTTTGACCACGACTGATTGACTTCACGACCGACCTGTCAATCGCGATCGACACATCAATCACGACTGACAGCTGCGACGGACCTGTCAATCGCGATCGACACGTCAGTCACGACTGACCTGTCAATCGCGACCGACAGACTTTGCGAACACGTTAGAAGGGCAAATTAGGTCAAATTTTTTGGAAAAAAAAAATAGTGGTCTCAATTTTGGTTAATTGTGGGGCAAACATTAGGGTATGGTATTCCATCGTGAGGCCGTGCCACAAGCAACTTGAGAATTCCTGTTAGCCTGTTTTGAATCCTGTTTTAACTCCAAAACCCTGAACGGTCATAACTTTTTCATACGAATCCATTTTTTGAGCTCTAGGGCTTGTCAGAAAGCTCGTGGCATATACCGCACGCCCTCAACTGTTTTTTATAAGAATAATGCATTGATTTTCAGATAGGGTATTTGGAAGTTGACCATACCCAGGAAGAACAAAATTCAGGGATCCCTAGAATTATTTTCCAAAAAGTCATAGTGCAAATTGGTGAAGTGTCACATGAATGAAAGTGATTGGTTCTGTCTTTTGAACTTAAGTCTTGAGCTAATCTTGGGCCTTTTACAGGTCCTTTGAGAGCATCGAAAGGCGTTCTAAGCAAGTGTAAGTGCAAGCTTGGGAACACACTTCCTGGGCATTCAAGGGCAACCAAGCAGGAAACAAAAGGTTGGAATATTCTCAACGTCCTCTGTCATTTTTTAGCTCAGGCTAAGTACGAATAGTGCTAGAGGTAAGTCAGGGCAACGATAGGCAGGTATCAAGTTGAAGACTACCTAAAAACTCAAGTTCAAGCTAAAAACCTAATCTCTGTACTGTCAATAACATAAAGGAAAAGAACCTTATGTGGGATGATCAAATACAAGTACGGAAAAATACTCAAGTATTCCTGACGACGCAATACCAGATAAGATCATAAACATAATAACTCACTAAAAACGAATCAAGTGACTGAGACCAATTGATCTGCAACGAGGTTGTACTCTGGGCAAAAATTGGGCTACTTAGCTAGGCATATGAACCTTAGATCAGGACGGCATCTAGTAAGAGAGAGACAAAGCCTTAGATCTTCAGAGGCTAGTGTTAACCACACTGCTAGGTCTTGGGCCCAGCAGTTGAGCCACCACTCGTACTACCCTAGCTCTGAGACCAGTGAATCAGAGATGTCTCAAGGTATGGAGAGACCTACGGGAAGTTCAGGAGTGCCATACTTGTACAGGGTAGAAGGCCCTTACAAAACACAGTTGGAATACCTTAGGACCAACCGATTAGGTGCTAGCATCTATGAGGACGGCCTAGGAAGAGTGGTGGTCCAGATTAAGAATCCTGATCAATCCATTGGACTAGAGCACCCAGCAATCAAATTTGAAAATGGAGCATACTCGGACAAAGAAGGAACCATATACGTAGTCACCAGTCACCCAGATAGGACAGATGAATTTGGAAATGTAATCTCTGAAGCGGACTTAGGTGACTTGGAACAAGGAAACAGGGGTGCGGAACCTAGAACCCCTCGAGGCAAATCTGTTCTCACTAGGATTATCACGCCTGAGTGGGTTCCCCAAGACAACAAGAGCATAGAGTTGCTCCTCAATCGAGAAACTGATGAAGCCTTTTGGAGATATAAATCTAATCAACCAACTGATATAGGAACTGTCATGATCTATGAGTTTAAGGATCCGGATAGCCCAGGTAGAGTGACCTACTTAGATCACACTTCGGAAAGGATCTTTGTGGTGACAGAAAATGATCGACATGCTTACACTTGGAAGGGTGAATTCATTTTCCCCCAACCAAGATCGAATGTATCCTATGGTCACCCTGGAGCTGGAACATCCCAAGCTCAGGGAACTCAAAAAGACAGAAGTAGAGATAGACCAGAAGTAAGCTTTGCCAACCCCGTGGGCAGAGAAAGAACGAGGACGGAGACGAATAGAGTAGAATCTGAGATACTTAGAGCTCACAGGAATCAGAGAAATGTGGATGGATTCCCTCTGCCGAGACCTAGAGAGCACACAAGAACTCTGAGACCAACCCAACTAGTTAAGTCCATGAAGAATTACTTTGATGGCACAGGAGATCCCTATGATCATGTGGCGGAGTTCAAGCAAGTCTTGAGAGCTGAACAAGTGGAGGATCTATTCACGCAGTACAATGCCTTCGGTCTAACCCTTAGGAACACAGCACTTACATGGTTTCAGCCATTGGATGAGCGACAGTTCAGGAGCATAGACCAACTCCTAGAGGCTTTCATTATTGAGTTCTCTAAGAGTGGCATCAGACATAATACCTCCTCGCTGATTCATAGCTTCAAGCAAACCCCTCAAGAGACCGTGAGACTCGCAGGAAGGAGATTTAGGCAGTATCTTGAAAGATGCCCTGTCCCCGAGCTACCTACACCAGCTAAACAAGTAGCCTTATTCCTGGATGGATTGCTGAGTACAAAATTGAGATCCTATGTGTATCCGAAGGACCCTAGGACTATAGAAGAGTGTGTACGCATGTGCATTGACATTGAGGATAACCTAGGGGAGGAGTTAGAGCTTTCCAAAATCTACAAAGATTCTGATGGTGCCTCTAGCCTCTCTTCCACGCAATCCACATCAATTGAGGAACTCGCAGAGAAAGTGGCCCAAAAACTAGGCGTCTCTAGCAAACAAATTCCGAGATTTGCCCCTGTGAAGAGATGCTACACTTGTGGTGGCGACCACATGGCGAATGTATGTCCCATTATGGCTCAACCCCAAGTGAACCCTAGTAGCCAGTACTGCACTATAGAACGAAGATACACAAATCACACAGCACAAGACTGCCCATACAACAAGCAAGCAGTTAGGCAAGCCTACCCTCAGCCATACCCTCAACAAGGCAGATACCAGAACCAATACCAACCACAACAGTATGCTAGGCCTCAACAAACATACCAACCACAATACCAAGCCCAGCAAAGACCTCAGCCTGTGTTAGCCCAACAACCCCTAGCTCCATCCAACTTGATCCCTGTAAAGTATGTAGCTGCAGAAGAAAACCTAAACAGAGCTATAGTCCCCATAACACCCTTGCTTTCAGAAAGTGATCCCAGTGACCATAGCTTCGATTCTACGCATGTTGAGAGTCCCCAGGCTTACTTCATGTAGTCTCCTGAACATGGTGAGTCTTACTATAGTGAAGAGCCAAATGAACCGAGTTGGGAATCAGATTACACAAATGTCTTGTACGCAAACCCCAACCCTAGACCTCAACCTAGGCAGGTAAGACCCCCATTCCCTAGAGGACCATGTTACAGATGTCAAGGAGATCACCTCATTCGTGACTGTCCCTTGCCTCCACCTACCCAACCCCAGTCAGTAACGATCCAAGGCCATTGCCAAGATTGTGGAAAAGAGCATCTCTTACGAGATTGCCCTAAAAATCCTAATAATATGCCAAAAATCACTCCTATAAATGTTATTGGATTAGTGGTAGACTCCACGGGGAGTGTGACTTCCACTGCACCAGTGCAAGTGGTCACAAGAGCTCAAGCATTGCAGCAAAACCAAACTGTAGGCCAGGAAAAGAGCCCAGAAGTTAGTGAAACCGAGAGCATGACAAAGAAAAGAACTAGAGCTTGGAGAGATAGTCGTGAAAGAATGAAAAGGCAATGGGCAAAGAAGATGAGTGAACTAGAGGAAAGTCTACGAGAAACCAAGGCCAAAATCATAGAGATCACATCTCAACCGCACTCTCACACCTCCCCACCGCTACCATCCCCATCACCCTCCATCCCTCCACCCTCTAATACACCCCACGTAACCCACCCACCACCCCGAGCAGGATCAGTATTAGCTGATCCCACTCCCGAAGACATAGACATGATGCTTAAAGGATATCAGGCCAGAATCCAAGAAGGGCCAAATGTAACGGATCATGACAAGTGCTACCCTAGAGCTGACCTAGAGATAGAAAGAACCAAGCTTTGCGCAAAAATGGTCGCATTGGCTCAGACTATGTTTGAAGCTAGTTGCCTATTCAATTACTCGGGCTCAGCCAAGACGCAACTACACCTGGATGGACTTCTAGAGAAGTTAGAGGGCATAATTGCAAGATCTGCCAAGGAAGAAAAAAATCAAGAAAGAGATAAAGCAAGCAAAAACATAACCCATCCCCCACCGGAAGCTTATGTGCCCAATTCCACTGAACCAGACAACCCCCCTTCTCTGGAAAGAATGGAGAATCTAATGGCACACTCAGAAAAGGAACCTGCCCCTCAAAGAAAGGAAAGGGGAAGAGAACGGATAAGCCAGCCTCTTCAGGAAGCCCATGTGCCTCCTCAAGAAGCTTATCTTTTCCCCCAAAAGGCAGATGAGCCTCCCTCGAAAGCTCACGTACCTCCACAGGTTGCCTACATTCCTTCTCAGGGAGCATATGAGCCTGTTCGGAAAAGTAATAGAAAAAGTAATCCTCCCCAGGAAGCTTGTGCTCCAAACATCTATGAAAGCGAGGAAAGAGCCAATGATAGAATAAGCCCTCCTTCCCAGGTTGCTTATGTGCCTAATTCTACGGAGCCAGACACTTCTTCTTCTATGAATCGGTTTGCACCAGACTTCCTACGAGAAATTCAAGAAGATAAATGGGATTAACGAAAGTGAAGTCGCCCCTCCCTTTGAACTGGTGGATGATGCACACGACCAATTCCCACAAGACATCCCATCCATTTATGGGGAGAAGGAGAGCACCCAATCTCAAGAAAGATTAGAGTTCGAGTCTAATTCTTTACAGGAGTTACCCCACTTCACGGGCCCATGCGAAGCCAAGTCCACGTGTATGAGAGCGCCCACAGTCATGGTAAGAAACGAAGATTCAGTCATACCTAGGAACACAGAGGTAGTGAAGAACACTAACGTGCAGTGCAATCTCAAGCTAGAAGAGCTACTCAAGGTTAGACCTGAATTATGGAAACATGTAGCCAAACAAGTACCTGAGATAGCAAAACCTTGTTCCCAGGTAGGATCACATAGGACAGTGCCAGAAATACCCTTGGATAAGATAGGAGATATGTGTGAAGGTGAAGAAGGGAACACCTATCTCCCCATTACCTACCAGGAGTACACCACCAAGGCAATTTTGGACTCAGGCGCAGGAGTTGCAATTGCCACCACTTCCCTATGGAAGCGTTGGGGCAAGCCAGCACTCAGGCCAACGAGAATGAAATTGCAGATGGCCGATGGTCATATTGAGAGACCCTTAGGATTGCTAGAAGGAATAACTCTCACCACCTGTGGTGTCGAGTTCGAGCATACCTTTGCCATATGTGACTTTAGCAAGAACCATGCCTATGAAATGATCTTGGGACGACCCTTTATGCGACAATTGCAAGTGGTACAGGATTGGGGAACCAATTCCTTGTACCTGCAACACTTGGGTGTTACGACCAAAGTGAATCTCAAAGATTACTCTCATAGGGATGTTCCCCCTATCCAATGGAATCCCATCCATAGAGCCAAGGATGATACGGAATCTGTGCATTCCATAGGATCAGGATCCTCATGGATGCATGAAGACACTCATTTATGGATGTGCAAGGTTGCAGTAGAAGAAGAGAAGAGAGAGAAAGCCAGAGAGGTAGGTGCAAAAGAAACACATAGATCAATTCAAGACCCAGCCTATGCACCTGTAGTTTTTCCTGATGAGGAATTTGAACCCCATGGTTGGGCAGAAATCCTAGCAACAATGGATGTAGCCATCAATGAAGAACAATGGACACCTCACTGTGATGAGGATGGCTATGATATTTCAGTCTTCTCCATAGAGCCAATCATGGGAGAGGCAGTTCTAGAAGAATGCGAACCTAGCCTTGATGCCTTCGAGGATGCAAGTGACTCCGACCTAGAGTCAATCATCATGGACCCACCATTTGCATCAGACGAAGAATACTTCCATGAAGTAGAATTTCAACCCCAGAGGCATGGAGAGCTTACAAATGATGTAAGATTAGCCACACATGTGACCCCAAAGGAAGAAGGAAAGAAACGGAAGAAGAGAGAAGTCTCACCAGAAGAGGAAGAATCTTTGTTTGAGGTCCCAGAAAATTTTAAGAAGTATGAGATAGACGACAGGAGAGTCATGATAAGAATGCCTAAACGAGAGGCACAAGCAGGAGAGGCCTATGATAACAAAGAAACAACCAAGAAAGTAGTAGTGGCCCTAGAAGAAGGAGAGGAGAGATGCACGTACATAGGTCATGACCTGACAGAAGAGGAAGAACATGCGCTAATAGCCTTGCTAAGGGAATACAGAGATGTGTTCGCTTGGAGTTACAAGGATTTGAAAGGTGTTGACCCTGACATATGTTCACACACTATCCCCATGACCTCAGATGCTAAACCCTCTAAGCAAAAGCCTTATACATATAACGATAACTACGTTGCCAAGATCAAGGAAGAGATAGATAGACTAGTTGAAGCTGGATTTATCTATGAAATTGAGCACACTGAATGGGTATCCCCCATTGTGGTGGTGCCCAAGAAGAACGGAAAATTGCGTGTATGCATTAACTTGAAGAAGGTCAATGCAGCCACAATCCGAGATAACTATCCACTTCCCATCACCGAACATCTCTTAGAAAGAGTAGCAGGCAAGGAAGTGTACAACTTTCTTGATGGATTTTCGGGCTACAATCAAGTGGCCATTGCCCCAGAGGATCAACATAAAACAGCTTTTGCCACAGAATGGGGCATATTTTCCTTTAGGGTAATGCCATTTGGGCTTACCAATGCGCCAGCAACCTTCCAGAGGCTGATGTGCCATGTATTTAAAGAGTTCCTGAGGAAGAATTTAGAAGTCTACGTTGATGATCTTTGTGCTCATTCGAACATTAGGCAAACCCATATCCCTGAACTCAGGCAAATCTTTGACAAATGTAGAGAATATCAAGTCTGCCTGAACCCAGAAAAGTGCGTTTTCATGGTCAGGCAAGGCAAGATTCTAGGGCACATAGTGTCAAGGAATGGCATATCTACTGACGAAGAGAAAGTGAGAGCCATAGCAGAGCTACCCAGGCCAAAGAATGTCAAGGAAGTACAAGCTTTCATGGGGCATTGTGGTTACTACCGCCGGTTCATTCACATGTATGCCGTCATCGCAAAGCCCATGTACGGACTTCTGACTAACTTTGAGTGGACTGATGAATGTGAGAATTCCTTCCAGGAGCTTAAACGACGATTATGTTCAGCACCAATCTTAACCACACCAGATTGGAACAAGCCATTCCATGTTCATGTGGATGCATCCAATTATGCTATTGGATGTGTACTTGCCCAACCTACGGGTGAAGGTAATATGGATCTTCCAATTGCCTATGCCAGTAGACAATTGAATGCAGCTGAACGAAATTATACCACTACAGAGAGAGAAGGCTTAGGCATGGTATACGCAGTCAAGAAATTTAGACACTATTTGCTTGCAAATAAGTTTAAATTTTTTACTGATCACCAAGCATTGTTATATCTCGTGAACAAGCCATGCAATACAGGAAGATTAGTAAGATGGTTTCTCTTACTAATGGAATATGACTTTGAGGTTGTGGTAAGGAAAGGTAGGACTCATTTGAGAGCAGATCATCTCTCTAGGCTCACCTCCGGAGAAGCCCCACAGGGAGTATCAGATGATCTTCCTGATGCTTACTTGTTCAATTTAGAAGTGGTGCCACAGTGGGCTAAGTCATTGGTACCAGTATTGACATACGGGCCTAACCATCCAGTGGTAAACACACGGAATAGAGAGGTGGTAAAAGCCCAAAAGTACCACATCATGGCAGGAAGCATGTACAAGCACACAGATCAAGGGATCTTGGCTTGTTGCGTAGAAGAGGATGAGTACACTAAATGGTTGCAATTAGCACATGTAGGTGCATTAGAGCAACACTACTCAAAGCAACAAACTTTACAGACTTTAAAGAGACTCGGAGTGCATTGGCCAACTATGGAAGCTGATGTCCAAAAGTTGTGCAAGGAATGCCCAATCTGTTGCACTAAACCACCTGTGGAACACGCTACTCTATATCAAGTATCCATTGTGCCAGATTGGAGCGAACCTCTAGTATCCTTCCTGAGGACAAACACATTCCCTCCAGACATGACTCTGGCTAGGAAAAGGAGTTTAGAACAAGAAGCCTTGGATTACTCACTCATTGGTGATAATCTATACAAACGCGGTAAGGATGGTTACCTGAGACTGTGTCTCCATGAGAGTGAATATCTTAAGATCTTGGAAACTGCTCACCAAGGTGTAACAGGAGGACACTTTGGACCAGATCGGGTGATCAAGGCAGTATTATTTGCGGGCTTCTGGTGGCCTACCCTTCACATGGATGCACATACCTATGTGAAACGATGTGATGTCTGTCAGAGAACTCAGTATCCTATACGAAAAGATGAGATGACATTGAAACCTATGATGGGTGGACGTGCGTTCTCTAAGTGGGGAATAGACTTCGTAGGTCCTATTAATCCCCCAGCTAAGGGTTCTCATGCAGAATACATCATTGTTGCGACAGACTATCTAACTAAGTGGGTAGAGGTCAAGGCTACGACAAAGAACGATGCTCAAACAACTGCTAAATTCTTGTTTGAGAATGTGTTCACAAGATATGGGCTACCTATAGAGCTTGTAAGTGATAGAGGCACTCACTTCTTAAATGAAGTTATTGAAAATCTGCTCCAAGAATTCTTGGTAATACATAAGAAGTCTGCCCCCTATCACCCTCAAGCTAATGGACAAGCCGAAAGCACCAACAAGATCTTATGCAATGTACTGACAAAATTAGTGAACATTAAACGCTCTGATTGGGACAAACAGCTACACCATGCTGTTTGGGCATACCGAGTCGCCTACAAAACGGTACTCCAAGCCACCCCCTTTCAGATGGTGTTTGGTCAAAATGCTGTGCTACCGCTAGACTTTTTGATTCCTACGTTGAAAGTAGCACAAGAGTACGAATGGACAGGTCATGAGCTCTCCTCTAGGATCTTTGACCTTGAACGATTAGGAGAAACAAGACTGAGAGCAGCTGCAGGAATCTATGCAGCTAAGAAGAGGCAGAAGGCATACTTTGATGCCCATGTGAAGGATAAGGGCTTGAAAGCAGGAGATCTAGTTTTAGTCTACACACTGAAGCAACACGCGAGGAAGCTAGAAAAGAGAGGCTACGGACCTATGATCATCAATAGGATCTCCACGAGTGGAGCAGTACAACTAGCCACGTTAGAGGGTGATGTTCTCCCAAACTATATTAGCGGTTGCAGAGTCAAGTTGTATCAGGAACCCCTCACGGAGGAAATGCTCAGCCGACTCAACACTGCTAAGAAACGCAAAGAGGAAGAAAAGCGAATTCGAGAAGAAGCTCAAGCAGAAGCGTTAGAACGCATCAGAAGGATGAAATTACGAAGGCAAGGTAGAGATCAGCCTAGAACAAATGACTGTGCTGATCAAGGATATCATATGGCAATGTGTGAAGTCGCAGGAACAAGCTCACAGAGGATAACTGATCGACGTCCTTTCGTAACCTTAGATATAGGACAAGGAAAGAGTGCAAGGACCGTAAGAGCCTTGATTGACTCAGGCGCAGCCACTAGTGCTGTTAGAGTGTCTTACTGTCAAGAGTTGCAGTTAACTGTCAATCCTGTGGAAGCATATCTCATAGGATTGGGAGGCGTGGAAACCCCTTGCATGGGCGAGGTGGAACTTCCCCTCTACATTCATGATGAGGCAATGACAATTAAAGTACTAGTGTGTCAAGACGAGGATCTCACTGAACCTCTTGTCTTAGGTCAAGACTGGATCTATGACCAAGCAGTCAACTTAAACCTAAGAAGTGGACTTCTTCAGGTATGGGTCAATCATAGTCGAATCACAGTAGAGTTAGATAATGGAGCACTCAAAGAACTAGGAAAGGCACAGACTCCTGGTCCCTCCAGGGGTACACATGAAGATGACCATGCTGTTCTTGTCCAAAACTATGTGTTGCAGAGGAATGATATTCTCAAAAAAGGAGTCAGGGATGAAACGGAACTCCCTTCTTTTCCAAAGGCCAGAAGGAGGCAGCAACCAAAGGCGGATCAAAGGCAGAAGAAGCAGAGTACTACCCATGCCGAAAATCAAAAGTACCTGCGCAGCAAAATATCTCAGCAAGTAAAACAAGTATGGGTGTGGAAAGGCGAACACCCGGTAGCACTCAAGCCAACCACACGGGCAAAACCTCTTATTAGTAACCAACAACACGTCACTAATAAGACGTCTTTCGGAAATTCTTCTGCTAACGTGAAATCTATTTGGGTGCCCAAGAAGTCGATGAAGGCTAGCCCACAGTCAAGACAAATTTGGGTGCCTAAGGCTTGCTTGCGGGCGCAAATAGCTACGCCGAAGCCACAACCTATACAGCATAACCCATTCACTCGCACGGCCAGCATTCACTTGTCTTCAACACTCAAGAACATACCAAGGCCCATGAACACGAACATACTCGCTTGTAAATGGGTCCCTAAAAGGCCTCATTTTCAAGCCGATACAACTATAAAATTTTCTAGAGCCTCTACGACACCAAGAAAAAGACCCATCCACTGCATTTGGCAGCCTAAGACCTGTAATAAACCCCCCGACCCCAATTTGTAAATTCATCCCCACTTACTAACTGCATTAGTCTCCTAGGACTACCCACGAACTAACTACACACACTGTCTTCGTGCACTTACTAACCACTAACTCACCATCTACCTCATGTTAATGTTGCAACGGGGACCACAACGGATTTATTCTGTCCATTACGATGTTAACACGTGGTTCTATATTCTCACAGAACCAACCAGCAAACAGGGCCATGGCAGAAGCAGGTGCAAGTTCTCAAGCCGGATCCGGTGCCCAGATTGTGGACATAGAAACACTCCTCCTCGAGCCACATCTCACCGCAAGGCCACAAGAACTTCAAGCCGTGCATGTGCTCCCCATTCATGATCCTCCTCAAGGGCACACTTCTCAAGTAGGTAAGCATGCGCATTGGTTCAGTGATGTCGCTGGACCATTGGGCGATGGAACCTATTTCTGGGAAGCAGAATTGGAATTTAATGGCAAATGGGATCGATACCACTTTTTCACGCGCGAGTTTGAAAGCTATCAAAACGCCGAAGTCATGCGATCAGTTTGGATCAAAGCGGGTGTGGACAGTTATTTCAGGGCCCACTTACCAAAGCCGGATTTCTTACGATGTTCATATCTGATCAGTACCATCACGCCAAGCAGGGCCAAGGGAGGCGACAGCACCTTTGTGTTGCCATCACTGCTGCCGGGTCATGAGCTTAAAAGATTCAAGTTGACCCTCAATCTGGTAAGAGAAGCATTGGGTATGTATGGCATGCACATCCCCACAGAAAAGGAAACAATGGTGCCAAGTCGAATGAAACACAAAGATCTTAATAAGCTGAAGGATATGGTAGCGATGACACCTACCATTGCGCTTCACCTGCGGACCATCATGCAACATTTTGCTTTCCCCGCACAAGAAAGATTCACAATGCCCCCAAAGAAAATTTGGTTCAGTTTGTATCTAGCAGAGACAGAAAGCCTTCCCATCAATGTGCCACACTGGATCATAGATCAGATCCACCTAGCCCATCAGAGGTGGAACAAGAAGCAAAAAAATGTGCTTCATGGATGTTGCGCTCTCACAAAAATAATCTACCGATGTCTGGCCTATGATGTGCCTATTCAGCGGGCACTCATATGGCCCCGTGCTCAGGAATTCCAGAGAAGACTATCAGCAGCAGGTCCCCCATCAAAGAAGATGAGGGGGGGAGTACAACTACCATCTGCTCAACCAAGGGGAGCCACCACTACACCAGAAATTACCCCTCCCCAGACACGACACGTTAGGCCATTCACAATCCGGCTACCAAGACCGAGCACAGATGGGCCTAATCTGGTATTCCCACCCGTCCCATCAGATCTGGAATTCCCACAGGGTTTTACTCTAAATGACCTCACGGATGAAGAAGTAGCCCGACTGATCTATGATTCTAATCTCGAGACGGAAACAGAAGGTGCTCAGGAACCACAACCCCAGACAACAACAGCAGCCCCCACTCGACCCGAAGTGGTAGAAGTCGACGTAGAGGAACAAGAGGAAGAACAAGAGGAAGAAGCCTACGAGGAACAAGAATATGACGAGCTTTCAGAGCTGGCAAGTGCCCCTGCGTATTCGGCACAAATCAAAAGACTATATCGAACCATGCAACTGGTTCAAGAACAGCATAAGATGTCACTGGAATCGGGCAAGAAACTCATGAACCAGTTGCTAGGTGAGGAAGGTGTGGACGAGATGTTCATTGAGTCCATAAACCTTCATGCCGACGCAGTAGGATTGGAAGAGGCCATCCATGAGGCAATGGCCTACATTCACAGATTTGAGAAGAGGGTTCCCGTTCGTCCCAGGAGGTCTGGGAAACAAATTCACATCAATGTCTCAGCACCAGGAGAGACAACGCAAGCAGACGAAGATCAGGAAGCACCACTGTCACCACCATCCCCACCTCGCACTACACACTTCACTCCACCACATGACACTAGCACCACCTCGTCCACTACCACCACCATTGTCATGGGTATCCCACTCTCTCCGGGGATCCACTTCAGGGGAGTCACCATGCCCACTTTCACCACTCTGTTCACTGACGTCACATCCACTCCACCCACGATCCCCATCTACACTGTCACTCAAACAATTGACACTATGGACACATCACCTGCAACAGCACCGCTCCCTCCCCCCATGCCACCTTCATCTCCCATACCCCCTCCACCTACATCTCCACTTGCATCCACATCATCCACAACTCCCTTTCCCGCCCCCATTTCCCCTGCATCTTCACCCCTCCCAGCATTATTTAATGTAAATAGCATATTTTTAGCATTAAATCAATGTGTATATCAGCTCCAGAATGAGTACAGAGCTCTGGACGGCCGGTACCAACAACTGACAACACACCACCAGAACTTACAAAGGCAATTTCACATCCTACAAGAGGAAAATGCAGAGGTGAATCAACGCTATACAACGCTTGAGCAGGCTCACCAAACACTATTGGAGACACCACAACCATCGACAGAATCAGGTGTAAAACAACTAGAAGCTTTGCTCGAAGTATACCAGGCCGATAACCTACGAGTCAGACGCAACTTGGCACTACTACGAAAACATATGGCCACAGCACTAGAGGAGAACAAAAGACTGCAAAAGCAAAATGAAGAGAATCTGGAAGCGGCCATGGAAGGCTCCCCTCACGAGATAGATCCAGAGCAATTTAAAGCAATTCCCACGGAGACGATGAAAACCATTCTGGAAAGCTATGCAGATCTCCTGGAAGCCCATGATGACTTGGAAAGAGAGCGTGACACACTTCAGAGCAGGCTGAAGGAACAGGAAGAACAACCGAAGAGTGTCCCATCAACCTCCACCTCAGACGAAGTAAAGGCCTTAACCGAGCAGGTAGCAGAACTACAAAAGAGGTTACTGACATACGAGAGGCAGCCATCCCCTGTTGTAGAACCAGAGCAAGAAGAGCTAGTCCCTATTGAGGTAGATGAGTCTTACGAGGAACCGTATGTTCCTATGCCAATGCCAGGCGGGCGACGAACCTCAGAGGGACTAGACACATTGGAAGTGGAAGCACCCGAGTGGCTTCAGACACTGGAAAGGACAGCGAACACTCACGAAGAACGGGTGGCAATTCAGATCCAATCACTAGCGAACTTAGAAGAGACCGTCATAAAGTCTGAATACTTCAGAAGCATGTCTCACCATAGATGGATAGGCACCAATAATGACCAGTATGTGCCATTCTATATACTTTTGGCCGATTACAACGCGGAGATTCAACGACAATGTGGCAAACCTCCCACCTTTGCTACACAATTTGGTCCAGATGATATACCGGAAAGTGCTCAGCGTGGGTCCATCCATCAACCCACCTGGAGAATCAGGCTTTTGGAAACGTATCTAGAAATGGTCCGAACCTGGAATAATATGCCGTTATTTATTAAGTACAACCCTTGTTACATTCCAGTTCTGCGACGACGCACCTGGCCTGAATTCACTATAGCTGTCAAAGACATCAAAGCCTGTGCAAAATGATTGAATTATGTTTATCTAGCACCTCCACGAGGACCTCCCACAGTCAATTACATGATTTCTACAATCCGTCACTGGAGTACTAGGCTACGCAATAATCCTGATGTGATGGCCCAGATGTGCATGAAAATATTTGAATTAATGCTGATCACTTTCAGGACGTTTAAAAACATTAAGGACCCTCACTTCTCAGGTGCAGGCTTTATGACAGGAAACCAAGATCTAGTGTATGATATGAGTACCACCCCGTCCATTGAAGTAATATATGCCTGGCACGCCAGAATCAAGTACCTCCCAGCCTGCTTTAAACAGACATTTGAGGAGATGTTCATCAGAGGATTCTGGGAATATCACTCCGAAATCTTTATACCCAAACCATCACATCTCCTCCAATTATTTGCTGTGGAGAGAACTATTTACTCAGAACAATTGAGGGTGCCTCATCCAGATGTTCCCGGACCTGTGAATTGGGATGAATTGCTCACAGATCTAGCACGTGGCTTGCGACTCGAAGAACACCACCTAGCCTCCGATGTCGTCCAATATTATGTTCAAAAATCCTCTAGACAAGGGTCTGTCAGGGGCGACAGACGCGAGAGTGGGGGGGGTGTTGGCAGCAGTCAGGGAACCGAAGGAGTCACAAGACGAAGAGAGTCAGAGCGAAGGGATAGCACAAGCAGACATGGCAGTCAAAGAAGATCTGGCAAGTAGGCCATCTAATTTTTCAAGACATCAAGGAGTTGAGCACACAAGAAGAAAGAGCAAGTAGGGAGCTCAAAGAGGTGTATGACAAATCAATAGAGAAAACCCTACACAAATAGTGATTTTCATCACTAAAAACCATTGTAAATATCATTTCGTATTTTTGTAGCTCCATTTTGTGCAAGCCAAGGAGTCCTTGAGCTTGAGGAGCTTTAGAAGTATCTACCTGCCAATTTTCATACTTTTTAGACTCCGTTTAAGCCCTCAAATTGGCCCTGGAACCTAATTTTTAACTAGGCCGGACACTAGGTCTGAACAGGGCCAAAGCTAGTCAAAAACTATAAAAGGAGCTAGAGAGCTCATTTTTGAGGTTAGATTGTAATTGAAACGAACTTGTAAGAGCTTCTTGAAAGTAATCTAAGAACTCCATTGCTCCTCACTCTTTGTCTTGCCGTGTGTGCGCGTGTGTGTGTATGTGTGTGCATGTTTGTGTGCTTCTCACTCACGCACTTGTGCTTCCACTTGCTCGAGGTCTTCATACCATCCTCACGTCTTCCCGGATTGACATTAAAGGAGGTGCTACTCATCACTGAGCTACAGCATGTGTGTATGTGTGTGCATGCTTGTATGCTTTCACTCACACACTTGTGCCATCACTTGCTCATGGTCTTCATACCAGTCCTCACCTCTCCACGGATTGACATTTATGAGGTGAAGCTCCTCACATTGGTACTTGCCATTGTGCTAGAGTGACACTACTCAAGGTTAGGCCGGAACTATGGAAACATGTAGCCAACCAAGTGCCGGAAATAGCTAAACCTCATTCTCATGTAGGATCTCATAGAACAATGCCAGAAATACCCTTGGATAAGATAGGAGACATGAGTGAAGGAGAAGAAGGAAACACATATCTTCTCATTACCCATCAATGTTACACCATCAAGGCAATTTTGGACTCGAGTGCAGGAGTTGCAATTGCCACCACCTCCCTATGGAAGCGTTGGGGAAAGCCATCACTCAGGCCAACGAGAATGAAATTGCAAATGGTCGACGGTCACATAGAAAGACCCTTAGGACTACTAGAAGGAATAACTCTCACTACATGTGGTGTCGAGTTTGAGCATACTTTTGCTATATGTGACTTTAGCAAAAACCAGGCCTATGAGATGATTTTGGGAAGACCATTTATACGGCAGTGCAAGTGGTACAAGATTGGAGAACCAATTCTTTGTACTTGCAACACTTAGGCATTACAACCAAAGTCAATATCAAGGATTACTCTCATAGAGATGTACCCCCTATTCAATGGAATCCCATACATAGAGCTAGAGATGATACCAAGTCAGTGCATTCCATAGGATCCTGATCCTCATGGATGCATGAAGACAGCCATGAAAGAGCTTGGAGAAGCTTGTAGAAGGTAGAAAAGTGTGTTTCGAAGCGACAAAGTTTGGTCAAGCCAACCGGCACAAGACCAGCCCTTAAGCTTATGGAGACTCAAATAGACCTTATAGGCATGCAATAAGTGCAAAGAAACACACTATGTACTTTGGAGCATCAAGGAGAATGAGTTGATACGAAACAAATAGGTTCGCGGGTCGACTAGCTCAAAAAACTTACTATCTATGGAAGAGACAATGAACTTCAAATGCCCATAGCGACCAATGTGATTACAATTAGAAAAAATCCTTTTATGGGAGTGATACACATACAGTTGAGTGTATGGAATGCACAAAAGTATAAGGAATAAGCAAAATATGCTATAGGAATGAATGCAACATTCACCGGTGGTACTTCCTATTTTTCAAGAATACGTAGAGATTGACCCCGAGATAAAAAAAATCAAATTTCTCCCAATCTAATGAACAAAATGCTATGAAACTTTATAGCCATAAAATAACCACTAATTTTCTTCCAATGAGCCATCTTGCACTCAATTTGGAGCTCTAAAGAGAGAGCAGCAGCCTCTGCAAGATTACTATTGGCGAAGAAGATGATGTAGAGAATTGAAGGAGCAAGACCATGATGGTCACAAGTGTATGTATATTGCTTCCATGTATTGTATGTACAAGTGATTTCATGTCTTTATATAGACTCTAGGAGTGTTCCACAACTTCTACAAGTGAAATTTGAATTCAAATGAAGGTGGGAATGGTTGTTGGAGGGAATCAATTCACTTTCCTACAATCTAGGAAAAGTGAAGATCTAGTTTGATCTACTTTTAGGTGATTGATTGCTTGATTGAATGCAACTTAAACCACCCCAAATTCATGGGATTTGGGCTCTATCTTTCTACCTTTACATGTGTAAAGCTCAAGGCTTTTACAACGCTAAATGAACCATCAAAAATCTCTCAAAAAAATACAATAAATGAGCATAAGAAAAAGAACCATCCAATGGATATTCTTTCGACGCGATAGCCTTTGATGTAGATCAAATCCACCTCAAGCATAGTGTAAGCTTGATGTTCCAATAGCTCCCCCTCAAGCTAAAGTATGCTTGAATCTTCATTCTCTGATAGGTTGAATACCTGCCATAGCTTTGAACCAACAAAGCTTTACTCCATCAAGTGCCTTCGTCATCATATCTGCTACTTGCTTTTCAGTAGGAACAAAAGAAATATCAATCTCCTTTGCCATGAGCTTCTCCCTGATGAAGTGGTGATGGACTTCTATGTGCTTGGTTCTCGCATGGAAAATAGGATTTGCCGCTAGATGCATGGAACTTACATTATCTCCAAATATGTGAGGTTTGGAACTCACAAGTCCCAAATCTGTATACAATGCTTTTAACCATATTGCCTCTTAAGTTGCTATGGTCAAACCTCTGTACTCTGCTTCAGTTGAGGATAAAGCAATTGTTGGTTGCTTCTTGGAACTCCATGACACTAGCTTCGAACCTGCAAATGCTAAGTAACCAGATGTACTTCTTCTATCATCCTTAGCTCCTGCCCAATCTGCATCTGAGTAGATTTTGATATCCAAATCTGAAGAGTAAGGATAGAATATACCTTCGCTGATTGTACATTTGAGATACTTAAGTACTCTCTTAGCCGCATCCATGTGTGGTCTTCTCGGTGAGTGCATGAACTGACTAAGCACTCCCACACTATATGAGATGTCTACCCTTGTATGAGTAGCATATATCAAGCTACCTACCAAGCTTTGATATTCTTTAATGTCTTCAATTTTCTCACCTTCATAAACACTTAGTTTATGATTCATCTCCAAAGGTGTACCTGCAGGTTTAGTGTTCTCCATTTTGAACTTGAGAAGAAGATCCTGAATGTATCTTCTTTGAGTCAAATACATTCCTTCATCTGTATATATCATCTGCATACCTAGGAAATATGTGAGCTCACCTAGGTCACTGATTTTGAACTCCTCTTGCATGTTCTCTTGATCCTTTGAATGCCATTTAGATCATCACCTGTAACAATAATATCATCTACATATACACATAGATAGATAACCTCATTGTGATCCCTTTTGATGAATAGAGAAGGATCTGAGCTGCTAGCTTTGAACCCTTGATCTTGAAGATATGTAACCAACCTGTAATTCCAAGCTCTAGGAGCTTGTTTCAATCCATACAATGCTTTCTTAAGTCTGCAAACATAAGATGGATGATTAGGGTTTTCAAAAGCTGGTGGTTGTGACATGTATATGTTGGCATACAAGTCAGATGAAGAGCATACTAGCGCAACGGAGGAGTCATGCACAATACGGCAACAAGGCCCAATCATTTTTTTCCATGGACCATTTACAACTCAAGTGATTTTAATCACTACACAAACATTGTAAATTCCGTTTTTGGTAGAATAGACTCCATTTTGTGCAAGCCGAGGAGTCCTCGAGCTTGAGGAGTATTAGAACTAGCTACATATCAATTTTCATAATTTTTAGACTCTGTTTGAGCCCTCAAATAGGCTCTAGAACCTAATTTTCAACTCGGCCGGACACTAGGTCTGGACAAGACCAAAGCTAGTTAGAAAACTATAAAAAGAGCTTGAGAGCTCATTTTTGAGGTTAGATTGTTTGTGAATTGAGCTTATGTAAGAGACTTTTTGACTAATGCAAAGAACTCCATTGTTCCTCTCCTTGTTCTTGCCTTGTGTGCGCGTGTGTGTGTATGTGTGTGCATGCTTGTGTGCTTCTCACTCACACACTTGTGCCTTCACTTGCTCATAGTCTTCATACTAGTCCTCACGTCTCCACGGATTGACAATTATGAGGTGAATCTTCTCACGTTGGTACTCACCATTGTGCTTGGGTGACACCAAATTTGGCGTCGTTGCCGGGGAGAGAGCTTCGAGGACGAGCGTGTGATGGTAAGATGTCGAGTTGAGACATTGGAGTTATAGGTAATCTACTTCCTTCTCTTTATTTTTTTTCATTTTTTCCTTACTTTTGCATCACCATCATCACCATCATCATCCCCACCATCTCCCACCTCCATCTCCATCTCCACAAAAAAATTTTAGTTTTTGGTCATATTACACTCCCCACCTCATTTCCCTCATTTCATTGTGAGAGAGAGCGAGAGAGAGCTTGCATGCTATCTGTTTTTGGTGTGTTTTTGAGCTTTTATTGCAGGAACTAGCTGTACCACCTTCTCGAGCAGTGTGCGCAGGTATGACAGACTCTGCACAGGTCCCGGGACGACGACCTCTGTCTGTCGCGACAGACAGAAAAACTTAAAATTTTGTGAATGCGTGTTTGGCACGGTAACCTACACCATTAGAGCACTCCAAATCACTAGAAGTTTCTCAAAAATTTGCGTTTTTTCAGTCTATCGCGACAGACACCGTCTATCGCGACAGACCAAATCAGGACAGACGATAGACACCGTCTATCGCAACAGACACCGTCTATCGTGACAGACACCGTCTATCGCGACAGACCCATCTATCGCGACAGACACCGTCTATCGCGACAGACCCATCTATCGCGACAGACACCGTCTATCGCGACAGACCCATCTATCGCGACAGACACCGTCTATCGCGACAGACCCATCTATTGCGACAGACCCATCTATCGCGACAGACACCGTCTATCGCGACAGACACCGTCTATCGCGACAGACACCATCTATCGCGATAGACAGACATTTTCGACAAACATTAAGGGGTAAATTTTTTGGAAATTTAGGCTAATTTTGGGCTTATTTGCACTCTCAAATACTCACACACTTGCAAAGGCCTTAGAAAAATGCATTAAAACTCCTGAAAGGTTCTGTTTGTCTGTTTAACCCCCTAAACCCTGAACGGTCATAACTTTTTCATACGAAATCCATTTTTTGAGCTCTAGGGCTTGTCGGAAAGCTCGTGGCATATACTATACGCCCTCAACTTTTTTTATAAGAATAATGCGTTGATTTTCAGATAGGATATTTGGAAGTTGATACACTGAGGGGTAGGAACACCAAGGGAGCTCTAGAGGAAATTTTTAGCAACACAAAAGGGGGAACAAAGATCATTAAAAAAATATCTGAAATAAATTGTCTGTCAATTGAAGGATCAAATTGAAGCTAAACTTGGGATTCTTACAGGATCATCGAGAGCTCTTGGAGAAAGCAAAGTAAGTGCCAAGGCGAACAAGCTTGGAACGTGCTTCCTGGGTAGACCAGCATCGCCAGGAGGGGCAACTTGAGGTTGGAACATCACTTAACCCCCTCAGTCTATTCTTAGCATAGGCTAAGTGCGAGTAGTTGTTTTGATTGACCAGGGGTACGATAGGAACACTCAAGTTTGAAGAGCCCTTAATTTCTCAAGTGCAAGGGTAGGCTAAATTGTAGTCGAGGGATAACTTAAAGGGAAAAAAAAACTTAAACTAAGCGGACACAGAACATCAAGTACGACCCACAAAAGTGCTCCTGATGACGCTTAATTAAAAACAAGAAAACACATCCAAAGGAACTTAAAAGAAAAAAGTGACTGGTACCAAAGAATCAGCAACGTACAAAGGGCATATGAACCTTAGGTCAGGTAGACACCTAGGGAGAGACAGACAAAGTCTTAGATCTTCGGAGGCTAGTGTCAATCATACTGCGAGGTCTTGGGCCCAACAGTTGAGCCATCATTCGTATTACCCTAGTTCTGAGACTAGCGAGTCAGAGATGTCTCAAGGCATGGATAGACCTACGGGAAGTTCAGGAGTTCCATACTTGCACAGGGTAGAAGGCCCTTACAAAACGCAATTGGAATACCTTAGGACCAACCGATTGGGTGCTAGCATCTATGAGGACGGCCTAGGAAGATCTGTGGTACAGATTAAGAATCCTGATCAATCCATTGGGCTAGAGCGCCCTGCTGTCAAGTTCGAAAATGGAGCGTACGTAGACAAGGAATGGACAATATATGTAGTCACCAGTCATCTCGATAGGACTGATGAATTTGGGAATGTAGTCCTAGAATCGGACTTAGATGACCTAGAGCAAGGGAACATGGGAGTAGAACCGAGGACCCCTCGAGGGAAATCTGTTCTTACGAGGATTATCACACCAGAGTGGATTCCCCAAGATAATAAGAGCATAGATCTTTTTCTGAACCGAGAAACTGAAGAAGCCTTTTGGAGATATAAATTTAATCGGCCATTTGATATAGGAACAATCATGATCTATGAGTTTAAGGATCCTGATAGCCCAGGCAGAGTGACCTACTTAGATCACGCCTCAGAGAGGATCTTCGTGGTGACAGAAAATGATAGGCATGCTTACACTTGGAAAGGTGAAATTATTTTCCCCCAACCAAGATCAAATGTGTCCTACGGTCACCCTGGAGCGGGAACATCCCAAGCTCATGGAACTCAAAGAGACAGAAGTAGAGATAGGCCAGAAGTAAGCTTTGCTAACCCAGGGGGCAGAGAAAGAACAAGGATGGAAACAAATAGGATGGAATCTGAGATACATAGAGCTCACAGGAATCAAAGAAATGCGGATGAGTTCCCTCTACCCCGACCTAGAGAGCACATAAGGACTTTGAGACCAACTCAGCTAGTTAAGTCCATGAAAAATTACTTTGATGGCACAGGAGATCCATACGATCATGTGGCAGAGTTTAGGCAAGTCCTGAGAGCTGAACAAGTGGAGGATCTATTCACACAATATAATGCCTTTGGTCTAACCCTTAGGAACACAGCCCTTACGTGGTTCCAACCATTGAATGAGAGACAGTTTAGGAGCATAGACCAACTCCTGGAGGCTTTCGTTATTGAATTCTCTAAGAGTGGCATAAGACATAATACCTCCTCATTGATTCACAGCTTCAAGCAAACCCCTCAAGAGACCGTGAGACTTGCAGCATGAAGATTTAGGCAATATCTTGAAAGATGCCCTATTTCGGAGCTACCCACACCAGCTAAGCAAGTGGCTTTATTCTTGGATGGATTGCTGAGTACAAAGTTAAGATACTATGTGTACTTGAAGGACCCTAGGACCATAGAAGAGTGTGTACGCATGTGCATTGACATCGAGGATAACCTAGGGGAGGAGTTAGAGCTTTCCAAGATATACAAAGATTCAGATAGTGCCTCTAGCCTCTCTTCCACGCAATCCACATCAATTGCGGAACTTGCAGAGAAAGTAGCTCAGAAATTAGGTGTCACTAGTAAACAGATCCCAAGGTTTGCCCCTGTGAAGAGATGCTACACTTGTGGTGGCGACCACATGGCGAATGTATGTCCCATTATGGCTCAACCCCAAGTAAATCCTAGTAGCCAGTACTGCACCATAGAACGGAGATACACAAATCACACAGCACAAGACTGCCCATACAACAAGCAAGCAGTTAGGCTAAGCTACCCTCAGACATACCCTCAACAAGGCAGATACTAGAACCAATACCAACCACAACAGTATGCTAGGCCTCAACAAACCTACCAACCACAATACCAAGCCCAGCAAAGGCCTCAGCCTGTGTTAGCCCAACAACCTCCAGCTCCGTCCAACGTGATCCTTGTAAAGTATGCAGCTGCAGAAGAAAACCTGAATAGAGCTATAGTCCCCGTAACACCATTGCTTTCAGAAAGTGATCCCAGTGACCATAGCTTCGATTCTACACATGTTGATAGTCCCCAGGCATACTACATGCAGTCTCCTGAACATGGTGAGTCTTACTATAGTGAAGAGCCAAATGAACCTAGTTGGGAATCAGATTACACAAATGTCATGTATGCAAACCCCAACCCTAGACCCCAACCTAGGCAGGTAAGACCCCCATTCCCTAGAGGACCTTGCTACCGATGTCAGGGTGATCATCTCATTCGTGATTGTCCCTCGCCTCCACCTACACAACCCCAGTCAGTAATGATCCAAGGCTATTGCCAAGAGTGTGGGAAGGAGCATCTCTTACGAGATTGCCCTAAAAATCCTAATAATATGCCAAAAATCACTCCTATTAACATTATTGGGTTAGTAGTAGACTCCTCAGGGAGTGTGACTTCCACTACACCAGTATAGGTAGTGACTAGAGCTCAGGCATTGCAGCAAAACCAAGGGGTAGGCCAGGAAAAGAGCCCAGAAGTTAGTGAAACCGAGAGCATGACAAAGAAAAGAACTAGAGCTTGGAGAGATAGCCGTGAAAGAATGAAAAGGCAATGGGTAAAGAAGATGAGTGAACTAGAGGAAAGTCTACGAGAAACGAAGGCCAAAATCATAGAGATCACATCTCAACCGCACTCTCACACATTCCCACCGCTACCATCCCCATCACCCTCCATCCCTCCACCCTCTAATACACCCCATGTAACCCACCCACCACCCCGAGCAGGATCAGTATTAGCTGATCCTTCTCCTGAAGACATAGACATGATGCTTAAAGCATATCAGACCAGAATCCAAGAAGGGCCAAATGTAACGGATCATGACAAGTGCTACCCTAGAGCTGACCTAGAGATAGAAAGAACCAAGCTTTGCGCGAAAATGGTCGCATTGGCTCAGACTATGTTTGAAGCCAGTCGCCTTTTCAATTACTCGGGCTCAGCCAAGACGCAATTACACTTGGATGGACTTCTAGAGAAGTTAGAGGGCATAATTGCAAGATCTGCCAAGGAAGAAAAAAATCAAGAGAGAGATAAAGCAAGCAAAAACATGACCCATCCCCCATCAAAAGCCTATGTGCCCAATTCCACGGAACCAGAAAACCCCCCCTCCTTAGAACGAATAGAGAATCTAATGGCACAATCACAAAAGGAACTCGCCCCTCAACACCATAACAAGGCTAGTGAAAGAGCAGGTTTTCCTACCCAGAGAGCTTATGTGCCTGAAGCCTATGTGCCTAACTCTACGGAGCCAGACACATCATCTTCTATGAATCGGTTCACACCAAAATTCCTACGCGAGATTCAAGAAGACAAATGGGCTAAGGAAAGTGAAGTCCCTCCTCCCATTGAACTGGTGGATGACACACATGATCAATTCCCACAAGACCTTCCTTCCATTTATGGGGAGCAGGAGAGTACCCAATCTCAAGAAAGATTAGACTTTGAGTCTAACTCTCTACAGGAATTACCCCACTTCACGGGCCCATGGGAAGCCAAGTCTACTTGTATGAGAACCCCCACAGTCATGGTAAGAAACGAAGATTCAGTCATACCTAGGAACACAGAGGTAGTGAAGAACACCAAAGTGCAGTGCAATCTCACTTTGAAAGAGCTGCTCAAGGTTAGACCAGAAGTGAGGAAACATGTAGCAAATCAAGTGCCCGAAGTAGCAAAACCTCATTCCCAGGTAGGATCACATAGGACAGTGCCAGGGATACCCTTGGATAAGATAGGAGACATATATGAAGGTGAAGAAGGGAACACCTATCTTCCCATTACCTACCAGGGGCACACCACCAAGGCAATTTTGGACTCAGGTGTAGGAGTTGTAATTGCCACCACTTCCCTATGGAAGCGTTGGGGCAAGCCAGCACTCAGGCCCACAAGGATGAAATTGCAAATGGCTGATGGTCACATAGAGAGACCCTTAGGATTGCTAGAAGGAATAACTCTCATCACCTGTGGTGTCGAGTTTGAGCATACATTTGCTATATGTGATTTTAGCAAGAACCATGCCTATGAAATGATCTTGGGACGACCTTTTATGCGACAGTTGCAAGTGGTACAGGATTGGGGAACCAATTCTTTGTACCTACAACACTTGGGTGTTACGACCAAAGTGAATCTCAAGGATTACTCTCATAGAGATGTACCGCCTATTCAATGGAATCCCATCCATAGAGCCAAAGATGAGACTGAGTCTGTACATTCCATAGAATCCGGATCCTCGTGGATGCATGAAGACACCCACTTATGGATGTGTAAGGTAGCAGTAGAAGAAGAGAAGAGAGAGAAAGCCAGAGAGGTAGGTGCAAAAGAAAACCATAGATCAATTCAAGACCCAGCCTATGCACCTGTAGTCTTTCCTGATGAGGAATTTGAACCCCATGGCTGGGCAGAAATCCTAGCAACAATGGATGTAGCCATCAATGAAGAACAATGGACACCTCACTGTGATGAGGATGGCTATGACATTTCAGTCTTCTCCATAGAGCCAATCATGGGAGAGGCAGTTCTAGAAGAATGCGAACCTATCCCTGATGTAATTGAGGATGCAAGTGACTCCCATCTAGAGTCAATCATTATGGACCCACCTTTTGCATCAGATGAAGAATACTTCCATGAAGTAGAATTTCAACACCAGAGGCATGGAGAGCTTACAAATGATGTAAGATTAGCCACACATGTGACCCCGAAGGAAGAAGGAAAGAAACGAAAGAAGAGAGAAGTCTCACCAGAAGAGGAAGAATCTTTGTTTGAGGTCCCAGAAAATTTTAAGAAGTATGAGATAGACGACAGGAGAGTCATGATAAGAATGCCTAAATGAGAGGCACAATCAGGAGAGGCCTATGATAACAAAGAAACCACCAAGAAGATAGTAGTGGCCCTAGAAGAAGGAGAGGAGAGATGCACGTACATAGGCCATGACCTAACAGAGGAAGAAGAGCATGCGTTAATAGCCTTGCTAAGAGAATACAGAGATGTATTCGCTTGGAGTTACAAGGATTTGAAAGGTGTTGACCCTGACATATGTTCACACACTATCCTCATGACCTCAGATGCTAAACCCTCTAAGCAAAAGCCCTATACATATAACGATAATTACGCTGCCAAGATTAAAGAGGAGATAGATAGACTGGTTGAAGCTGGATTTATCTATGAAATTGAGCACACTGAGTGGGTATCCCCCATCGTAGTGGTGCCCAAGAAGAATGGCAAGCTGCGTGTATGAATTAACTTGAAGAAGGTCAATGCAGCCACAATCCGAGATAACTATCCGCTTCCCATCACAGAACATCTCTTAGAAAGAGTAGCAGGCAAGGAAGTGTACAGCTTCCTGGATGGATTCTCTGGCTACAACCAAGTGGCCATAGCTCCAGAAGATCAGCATAAGACGGCATTTGCCACTGAATGGGGCATATTTGCTTTTAGAGTAATGCCATTCGGGCTTACCAATGCTCCCGCAACCTTCCAAAGGCTGATGTGCCATGTATTTAAGGAGTTCCTGAGAAAGAACTTAGAAGTCTATGTTGATGATCTTTGTGCTCATTCCAACATTAGACAAACCCATATTCCTGAACTCAGACAAATCTTTGACAAATGTAGAGAATATCAAGTCTGCCTAAACCCAGAAAAATGCGTTTTTATGGTCAGGCAAGGCAAAATTCTAGGACACATAGTGTCAAAGAATGGCATATCCACTGATGAAGAAAAAGTGAGAGCCATAACAGAGCTACCTAGGCCAAGGAATGTCAAGGAAGTACAAGCTTTCATGGGACATTGTGGTTATTACCGACGGTTTATACACATGTATGCCATCATAGCAAAGCCTCTGTATAGACTTTTGACTAACTTCGAGTGGACTGATGAATGTGAGAATTCCTTCCAAGAGCTTAAACGAAGATTGTGTTCAGCACCAATCTTGACCACACCAGATTGGAACAAGTCATTCCATGTTCATGTGGATGCATCCAATTATGCCATTGGATGTGTGCTTGCACAACCTACTGGTGAAGGTAATATGGATCTTCCAATTGCCTATGCTAATAGACAATTGAATGCAGCTGAACGAAATTATACCACTACTGAGAGAGAAGGCTTAGGCATGGTATATGCAGTTAAGAAATTTAGACACTATTTGCTTGCAAATAGATTTAAATTTTTTACTGATCATCAGGCATTGCTATACCTCGTAAACAAGCCATGCAATACAGGAAGATTAGTAAGATGGTTTCTCTTGCTAATGGAATATGATTTTGAGGTTGTGGTAAGGAAAGGGAAGACTCATTTGAGAGCAGATCATCTCTCAAGGCTCACATCAGGAGAAGCCCCACAAGGAGTGTCAGATGACCTACCTGATGCTTACTTGTTTAACTTGGAAGTGGTACCGCAGTGGGCTAAGCCATTAGTGCCAGTGTTAACCTACGGGCCTAACCACTCAGTAATGGCCACACAAGATAGAGAGGTAGTAAAAGCCCAAAAGTATCACATCATGGCAGGAAGTATGTACAAGCACATGGATCAAGGGATCTTGGCTTGTTGTGTGGAAGAGGACGAGCACGCGAAGTGGTTGCAATTAGCACATGTAGGTGCATTAGAGCAACACTACTCAAAACAACAAACCCTGCAAACATTGAAGAGACTTGGAGTGTACTGGCCAACTATGGAAGCAGAAGTCCATAGAATGTGCAAGGAATGCCCAATTTATCGCACTAAGCCACCAGTGGAACATGCCACCCTTTATCGCGTGTCTCTAGTGCCAGATTGGAGCGAGCCACTAGTGGCTTTTCTGAGGACGAAAACATTCCCTCAAGATATGACCCTCACGAGACAAAGAAGTCTAGAACAAGAGGCCCTAGATTACTCACTCATTGGTGATAATCTATACAAGCGCGGAAAAGATGGTTACCTGAGACTATGTGTTCATGAGAATGAATATCTAAAGATCTTGGAAACTTGTGTACTTGAGCCACGAAGACTCAAGGACTTGTGCCAATGAGACTATACCTCGATTGCCACACAAGTGCATATAGTGGGATCTTTAACACATATTTAAATGTCAATCCTAAGGAGTGACTTACAAAGTGTATGAAGACGTGTGCACACGTGACGGAAAATGAAGTGGTTTAGCTGATCATGCATGAGAAAAGACTACTACCTCTCACACCTACTGAAATACTGAAAGTGTTGCCGCAAGCCTCTTTTCAGCAGTTTTGGTATTTTGAGGTTTTCTCCCAGCCCAGAACTCCGAACATAGGCGATAGGGTACTCGTTTCGAAGCTCTCGACGAGACGCATCCAACGGTGGTGGTTTCACTCAATTCTGACCACTCTGCTTCAAGTTATGGAAAAACAGTGAATTACGGGAGTCACAAACACCCGCGCCACAGCTTCTCCTAGCTTACACACGCACTACAACAGCTCAAAACAAAGGGGAAGGGGTAGACAACAGTCCTACACATGCATTTCAAGCACAACACACACATACAAGAGCGAAATGAAGATCAAAATCAGCAAGAAAGAGGCAAACTCGAAAATTCAGAAGTGCTCCCTCTTCACAATGACAATAAGTTCTTTACAAAGAGTCACTTTTGACTTATATACTAGTGCCCTAAGTTTGGTCCTTTCACACAAGAGACCGGCACTTTATTCACTAAAAGACTGATTTCCTACTATTGTACATGGGTAAATCACTAATCTTCTGTGGGGATGCATCTAGAGGACTCCTCTAGTGCATTTACAACGGAAAATATATACAAGAATGATTATGATACAAAAGTTGTGTGACCAAATCGGAAAAATTTTGGGGTCCGTCCTTTTCTCTGCTTTGTGCGCTCTTTAGCTCTGCAACACTCTCCCCCTCTTCGTCTCTGTCGTCCCTTGACAGGCTTTGCTTTTTGTCCTCAGTTTGTTCTCTGCACGCCACCTTTGCTCATTGATACCTGTTTATAAAACAGGTGTTCACTTTTGACGACCTCTTCTCAATTCTTGTTTTACATTCTCTGGGCCTGATGCCTTTGACTTGTTTGCCCTCAATCCTTGGAGTTTGACTGACTGCTTGATATTTCGCAGTCTAATTCACCTATAGGTTCTTAATTCTGGGTTGCCACGCACGCCACCAGTGGAAGGTTGAAGATGTGGTGCTTCAGTCTTCGATCTGGACCTTCTAACAGATCAAGAGGTTGAAGCACCCATGTGGGTTGCATCCTTTCCTTGGTGTGTGCGCCCCTGCAGGGCTCTGTGCAGAGATGGGTAATGCGCCCCTGCGGGGCTTCTTGCAGAGATGTGTATCTATTGCACCGTCTTAGACTTTGATTTTCTTCTTCTTTTCTTTTTGCTTGATTGTCCCTCTACACGTCCCTCCTCCTGAACTCTGTCGTCCTCGACAGGCTTTTTGTGGCGACGTGTGTATGTTTGTATGGCTTGTTGCTCTCGTTGGTTCAGCAGATTCGCGTGACACAGCATAAATTCCTTCCATTGCTGAGACTTGACTCCGTCTTCTGGCGCCTGTCTATGATCGGCAAAGAAACTTGTTTCATAGACCACCAGTCTTGCATTCAAGTTTGAATTCATTTTAACAAAAATTTCGGAATCCAATTCGAAGAAACCTGTAAAAAATGCTTCTTCAAATGTCTGCATATATATCGATGGCAAAAACATAAGGCGAGAATAATATGCCATAATGGTAAGTCGGCTGGGAATTGTAGATAAATCAAAAATCAATGCCTCTGATCCTTGCGTAATTCCAATGAAATTCAAAAATGTATATTTAGCATGTTTGAACACCTTTAGCACTGTTAATAACATGCTGAAAATTTTATTGGTCATTTTGACTGCTAAATCTGGCACTGAAGCATATCTGGAAATCCAAAATTCCATTGTCTTCACCATATATTCTTCGGTTGGTAGGTAATTATGTGGCGGACTAGGTAGTAACGGATAGTTAAGCCACTGATTATTGATGTTGCCTTGACGCTGGCCTTCCCAAAATTGCGTCCAAGAGCGTCTGCGGGGTACAGGACAAAAAGATGGATTTACTTGAAGTGCATATGGTGATGCTTCCCACTGTACCCGCAATGTCGGATTCTTCTCCAAAATTTTTCTCCTCCATATTGGATCCGCCTTCTCAAATTCCTCTTGAGTATAATTGAAAGTGTCATGCCTGAATTGAAGGTTGTGGTCCGGATCTTTGTTCGTTGCAGACTTTATATACATCCGTGTCTGTTCTTTAAGGAGGCCGTATGGTACGTTGAATGGCTTCAAAATTTGATCTAATTGTTTGTTTTCGATTTGAGCTTCTTTCATTATGTGGATAATTTGATCTTCAAAATCAGCGGTGAGCTGGGACACCAGCAGTACCCTTTCTGGTCGGCTTAATTCTGCAATGTCCCGATTATTATAGTCAATGTGGACCTCCTGAGCCTGTCTTCTCGGTGAATGGTATGAGGGGGGAGAGAGAGGACGTACCTCAGTCTCCACAGCAGCCTCCGCATCATGTGGAACTACTGGTGTCCGCTGCTTTCCTTTTAGCTCTATCTGCTCCTGAAGCCGTTGGATGATTTCATCCTTATTCTTAAGTTCGTCTTCAGCCTTTGTAATCTTTTCCTGGTGTTTGATTAATTCCTGTGCAACTATGTTCATGTGATCTGTGTCTTCTTTGCACTGTTGGAAATAATCATTTTCTGCTTTTTTCCATTTCTTGCGTAGAGCCGCAGTGTCCTGCATATACCTTTGTTCCCAATCAGCAATGATTTCTTGCTCCTGTTTGAGCTGATCTGCCATCTTGGTTATCTTTTCTTCCATATCTTTTATATCCGCTTGTGATTTTTCAGTATCTACCGGTGGTTGATCACTGAGGAGAGCTGTCATGAGCTCCTTGTTTCTGGCCCTTAAGTGGTCTGCTTCCTCCATACTCACCTTGAGCTGTGATTCGAGTACCTTGCTACGAGCATGTATCCTTGTTGTCTCTTTTTCGGTCATGTCTAGTTTCTTCGTGAGCTCCAAAACTTGCTCTTTTAGTTTGGCATTTTCCGTTTCTAACATTCGGTATTGTGTTTTGGTCGTTTCTATTTCATCGTGTTTCTTTAAAACTTGAGCTTCTATTTCTGATAATTTTTTAGCCAGATTCATACCTTCTGTTTGAAGCTCCTGCTTTTCGAGCATGGCTTGGTCATAATCTTCATCAGCCTCAAGCATCAATTGTTGAGTGTCTAGTGCAGTTCGAATCATATCTTGCACCACAGGCTTGAGCTGAGCTATATCAACATTCAGCCATGTCCTTGGTACATCTGGGGTTTCTCCTGTATTTACATCTTGTCTCTTTTTGATGTGGATCGTTTCATTATGTGGTTGTCGGACCTGTAGTTGTACGTGTGGTTCGTCTGCTTTTTCATTTAAGACGGTAGTTTTAGTGGCACTTCCCTGAAAAGTTACATCCATGGGGGACGGTTCTGCCACAACCCTTATAGGTGTGAAAGGTTCTTCGTCTTTTGTTTGTTTTTCCTGACATTCCTTCTTTGGTGTCTTCCGGTTTAATTTTTTGGGAGATGTGGCCTCCTTGATTTGGACGTTGGAAGTTCCATTAAGTTTCAAAGTGAGGTGACCTTCCATGTTTGCTTCCTTGCTCGTTGTACCTTGATCTTCTGGTGTCACATGATCTTCCTGTTTGATGTTTTCTTGTTCTTCGTTATAGTCCACCTCATGTAATTCCTCCCATTGGCCGTCATCCTTGGATTCGCTTTGAATATCCACATCCAGTAGTGATGTATTGGGCTCCTCTTGGCCGTCGGATCCAGAACTAGAGTTGTCTAGCCCAATTTCCCGATATCTATGTACCTTGGTGAGTTTGCCTTTTGGTTCCCTAGCTTGTTCGGTTTGTTGATAATGATGACCCTGCACTGGCAGATTAATTTGTCCCTCTGTATATTTGTGAGTCTCCTCCAGTGCTTGAGTTAATTCTTCTTCCGTGATCTTTTTAGTCCCTTGAGTGGTGGTTGTAGGAAGTACATGTACTCTCTTTGTTTTGGGTACTTCCTCTTCTGCTTGTTGGGCTTCTCGAGGTCGTTTTGTGCCTCTCATTGTTCCTCTCATTCGGGGTTGAGAACTTGTTTCTGCTTCTTCTACTTGTTTGCTTCCTTTCTTCTGTTTCGATACAGTAGCTATTTTGACAAATTGAGCCAACTCTATTGAAGATGGCATCTTCTGTAAGTACTCGCGCATGCCCAATGCGTGGTAAATCATAATTGTTAGGGCAGTAGTTCCGTTGAGGAACTTCTTATTATCCCATTTCTTCTTTGCCTCGAATAATCTTTCTTGCACATAGGGTGTGAGGTTAACCTGATTGCCTATATGTTTTATGGCATGAGACAATAATTGTACAATGATTTTTTGGGGGGCCGTGTATCTATTCATGCTCAGGAAGCAGAAGTGTTGGTGAATCAATCTGACTTCTTCTTCGATGTCCACCCTATTGATGTCAACGAAAGTTCTTGTTTTAGCTCCACGACTCTCTTCCTTGACCGTGTTGACACCATCCTTTTCCCATCCAAATGCTTCTTTGATTAAGTCGTGGGAAAATTGAATGACCACCCATTCTCCATTCTTATCCATCACATTGGCTTCTGGTGCCAAAGGGTCATGTAGTGCTGGTCGTAGGGTGTTCATGACTTGTGTACAGCGTTGGAAATCCGGTTTATAGATAGGTAGTTCAAAATACTTACGAATTCCTGCTTTCTTCATGATGTCGATTGTGGATGGCATTTCATGTAAAACTTTGAAGTCCTGGGACATGATCGGAAAGTGATGCTCTGTGTCCATGATCTTTATGTTGGCCAAGAAGAGATATTCTTCAACTGGCTGCTCATCTCTGAACTAATGCCCTTTTGCTTTCGTAAGACATTGGGGAGGAAATTCCTGGACCTCTTCTTGGATTGTAGCTTCAGAGTCTTCAGAAGCCATCTGCACTTACAAGGAAAAGTGCATTAGCTTGATGGGCCTTTGTGAGACCATGCAGTGTATTGTTATGATTATGGTTGTTCGTCACTCCGTTCCCCAGTGTTGCATGAGTGAGATCTCTTACTGCCTCTTTTTTTTTTTTTGTTTTTTTTTTTTTTTTTTTTTTTGAAAGAAGACAATCATTAGTATAGCCGAAGCACAGTTCATGTACATAGTATGTCTACTCCTATCAGGTTTAAGCTAAGATCTAGTCTCCCTGGGAGATCGTGCACCACTAGTTTGATAATGTACATCTTGTGCCGAATGCTTGGCCCTGTATTGCGGCCCTATCATGCTTACTTGAGGTGCATTAGATACTAAATGAGTGCAATCGGATGTTTTATCTCCCCGCTCATCCGCTCCTCGTGGTAGATTTGGTTTCCAGATCCATTTTGAGAATGCTGAGAAAGGTCGTTTGGTTTTCTCGATTCGTACAGCTGCTCGTGTCTTATTTGCTTCATCCATTGCCCGAGTGAATTTGGCATTGCTCTGTGTTGTTGACTTTTGCCTTGTGTGATGTGGTATTTCCTCCTTTGTCCTTACAGCCTGTTTAGCTGCTTGCATGACCTTTTTGGGAATCCATATCTGATGTCGCGATCTTTGAGCTTCAAGTAAGGGCTTGGGAACCCATACGTGCAACGATTCTTGTGGTATGTACTTCTGTGAAGCTGGCTTGGTGATGCATTTTTTCTTCCTCAGAGTCGTTGTGGTCGTTTCCTGACTCTGTATCTGATCCATGCGTACCCACTTATATTTGGGTGGGTCTTGATTCGAGTAGCTGCTTGTTGGTTTCCAATAGTGTGATCTGTGGATGTTTCGAGCCTGCGTGGGAGAGCAAGTCTCCTCAATGATTGGCTTTTCCACAGTTGCATTGGATAACTTCGACTCTATCGTGGACGTTGCTAGGATTGAAGTTTCCGCTTCTATGCATTTGGTTTCTGACTGGTGAGCATAGTTGATACTTTCTTCTGTCGTTCTTTGAACCTCCTCCGATTTTGGCATTAACCTGGTTTGGTTACATGGTTTCTCTTCAAGTAAGCTGAAAACCTCCTTATGCCCTATCGTAGCTGAAATATAACCTTGAGCTAGATGGATACATGCCTCTGTCTCAATGATCCAGTCGTGTCCTAGAATGAAGTCTTCTATCAGATCTTTATCTTCACACACTAGGACTCTTTGTTCCATGGAGGAATTTCCTAGGTGGAGGGATACATTTGTGGTTCCAATGCATTCGATGGTGTGACCTCCAATTCCTATTAATTGGGCTTTTGTGGGATTCAATTCTAATTGCAGCTCGTCTGCTATTCTCTTTCGCAAGCAGCTAAGGCCTGCTCCTGAGTCTATTAATGCATCTATCATTTGGTACTCTACCTTGCCAATCCCTAGGTTTAGGTAAGGTTGCGTTTTACACATACCCGTTGTGTCATGATTATTGACTTGGTAGTTTGCCATAGGGATAGGCTCGTCACCTTGGAGATAACGTTCGTCTCTTTGCCTCATCCATTCTTTCCGTTTCCTGATACGCTCTAGTGCTTCTTGCCGAGCTTCCTCTCTAATTCGCTCTTCCTCTTTTTTCCTATTTTGTGCACCTACCAATCGTGCTAACATCTGATCAGTCAAGGGCTCCATGAATCGTCTTACTCTGCATCCACTGATGTAGTTGGGAAGAATGTCTCCGTCTAGTGTGGCGAGATTGACTGCACCACTAGTAGAGATTCGATTTATGATCAAGGGTCCGTATCCGCGTTTTTGTAGCTTCTTTGCATGTTGTTTTAGGGTGTACACTAAGACTAAGTCTCCTTCTTTAAGTCCTTTGTCTTTTATATGTGCATCATAATATGCCTTCTGTCTCCGTTTAGCAGCGTAAATGCCTGCTACAGCTTGCAATCTAGTCTCATGTAACTTCTCAATTTGATCTAGTTGTTGGGATAATTCATGACCGTTCCACTCATATTGCTGGGCCACTTTCAATGTAGGTACTAAGAAGTCAATTGGCAAAATTGCATTTTGCCCATACACTAAATTGAAAGGTGTGGTTCCAATGGCCGTTTTATATGCAACTCGGAATGCCCAAATTGCATGATGCAATTGTTTGTCCCAATCCGATCTTCCATTATTGACAAGCTTTGTCAATACATTACATAGTACCTTGTTGGAACTTTCAGCTTGTCCATTAGCTTGAGGGTGGTATGGGGCTGATTTTTTATGAATCACTAAACAGTCATTCATTAGCGACTCAATGACTTCGTTTAAGAAATGCGTTCCTCGATCACTCACAATCTCGATCGGTAGTCCAAAGCGTGTGAAAATATGCTCAAAGAGAAATTTTGCTGTAGTTTGAGCATCATTCTTTCTAGTGGCTTTTGCTTCTACCCACTTGGTTAAGTAGTCGGTAGCTACTATGTGTTGGAGTTTATTGATCTCCAAAGTACAGCTAGAAGTAGGTGAAACCCAACAGGACCTAGTTGACTTTTTCACAAACTTGTATGCACAGACCAATTTTCTTGCAGAGCAAATTGCTCTCTACTCACTTGGAATTTTCCAAAACTGTTTCACACACATAAACTAGACTCTAAGAGCTTTCCAACAAGATATAGAACACCTCAAATGGATAAATACACAATGAGCTATGACCTCTGCAATATGCAGCTTTAATGGAGACCTTGAAACAGAGATGAACCTGAGGACACACATCACTTGCAGAGACTACTGCTCTTAACTCAAAACTCCAATGACTTTGAAACTTTTCAAAATACAAGTAGACTTAAAGATCTTTCTAACAAGCCAAAGAACACATGATTTGGATACATACACAAGGAGATATGACCTCTGCAAGTTTGAGGTTTAATGGAGACCTTCAGTAGGGATAAAAAACAGAGAACACACACTACTTGCAGAGAGTATTGCTCTCAGCTCACAAATCCAATGATTATGAAAATTTACAGGAAGAAAGTAGACAGTAAGAGCTTTCCAATGAGCTATCAAACATGTAATTTGGATATATAATGAGGGAGATACAAGCTCTGCAATCTCTGCATACAAAACTACAGCAGTGTAGAGATACACATATGACTCTCTTGGACATCCCACAAGATCACGACTTTTCTCCTCCTTTTATAGCATGGGAAACTAATCTAAAACCTTCCTAATACATCTCAATTCGTGGTAGACACTTGGATGGAGGTATTACATGACTCAAGTGCTCAAATAAGCAAAGTATTGATGGACTTTGAGAACTAGCCACATCGACCTTCCACTAGGACACCACTGAAGCTCCCTTGTGACTCACTAATTTGACTCACCATGTTCTAGAACTCACGTGGTATTTTTGCTACATTTTATGAATAATATGAGCCTTCTTGAAGTATTTGAAGACTTCCCAAAGGTATTTACATAATTTGAAACTTGTACCCTACATAAAACAAATGTTCGCAACATTCTCCCCCTCAAGTTTCAAAGGGTATTTCCTTCATGCCAAGAATATAGTTGAATCTTTGAAGCTTTGGTCCATCCAAGGATTTGGTGAAGATATCTGCAACTTGATCCTTTGTTCCAACAAAAGAAACCTACACTTCATTGTTCATGGCCTTCTCTCGAACATAATGATAGTGAACCTCTATATGCTTTGTTCTAGCATGAAAAATAGGATTTGAGGTCATATGAATGCTGCTCAAGTTATCCCCATATATCAATGGTACATCAACCTGCACATTCAAGTCATGAAACAACTTTTTAAACCACATAACCTCAGTAGTAGCCAATGCTAAACCTCTATACTCAGCCTCTGTAGAAGATAAAGCAACTGTAGGCTGTTTCATTGAACTCCATGTTAATGTCTTGTTTCCTGCTATTACCACATATCCACTTGTGGATCTTCTGTCATCTTTGCTTCCAGCCCAATCTGCATCACTAAAGACTTTAAGAGTTAGATCAGCATCATGACTATAAAATAATCCTTCCTTCATGGTACCTTTCAAATACCTAAGCACTCTTTTCGCTGCATGCATATGAGGTACTCTAGGTTCATGCATAAACTGTGACAATACTCCCACTGCATAACATATATCAGGTCTAGTTTTTGTTGCATAAATCAAAGATCCTACCATGGATCTATATACATTCATATCATGCAACTCATCACCTTCCTTTGCGCTTAGCTTTACATTACATTCCATTGGAGTAGAAACAAATTTACATTCCTGCATACCAAACCTTTTCAGCATATCACATATATACTTTCTTTGTATCAACCACATACCTTCATCGCTATACACAATTTCAATCCCAAGAAAGTATCTGAGCAAACCAAGATCTGAAATTTTAAATTCCTTTCCCAAATTACCTTTTATCTCATCAATTGCTTTTGCATCATTCCCTGTAATCAACAAGTCATCCACATAAATGCATACATAGACACACATGCCATCTACATGTTTTACATAAAGTGAAGGATCAGCATGACTCGCTGTGTATCCTTGCAGCATAAGATACTTTACCAACCTTGCATTCCATGCCCTTGGTGCCTGCTTAAGACCATACAATGCCTTCTTTAACCTGCATACATGATTAGGACATTTTGCATCCACATAACCATCTGGTTGTGACATATACACTTCTTCATTTAACTCACCATTAAGAAAGGCATTCTTTATATCGAGTTGATATATATTCCACCTTTTACTTGCAGCTAAAGCCAACAAAGTTCTCACCGTTGCCATATTTGCTACTGGACTAAATGTTTCCTCATAGTCCACACCTTGAGTTTGATTATATCCTTTTGCTACAAGTCTAGCCTTATATCTAGACACACTACCATCACTATTTCTTTTAATCTTAAAAACCCACTTGCAACCAATTACCTTTTGCTTTGGTGTACTTGGAACTAAATTCCAAGTCTTGTTATCCTGTAGTGCTTCCATTTCTTCTCTCATTGCTTTCTCCCACTTTTCATCTCCTTTGGCCTCATCATAACATGTGGGTTCATTTTCCTGCTCAACTTTTGTCATAAAAGCATAATGAGTATTCATGAAAGATTCATAAAGTATACCTTTGAGGTTGCTTACTTACTCTTGAAGTTCTTCTTACCTCCAATGTAGATGCTCTTCCTTTCTTATTAGGAACCTTTGATGATTCTCCATACTCACATACATCACTAATTTCCTCTCCTTCATCATTAACTTCAACAAGTTTGAGTTTACCTTTACTTTTAACACTTGGAGGTGACTCTTGCCTTAATCTTCCATTGAAAGGTGATCCTCTTTCTTCATCTAAACCACTCCTTTCATCATTTAAACTTCCTGATGGCTGAACTATGCATTCATCTCCTTCAACCACACCTTCTTCATTTTCATCCATGACCTGCAAACAATTCTTATCTGCATACCATGAAAGTGATTCATCAAATTTTACATCTCTTGACACAACAACCTTATTGGTATGAGGATTATAGCATCTATATCCTCTTTGAGTATCTGCATAACCAATAAATATACATTTTTTTGATTTCGCATCAAGTTTAGATCTCACCTCACTAGGTACATGTACATAACATACACAACCAAATACTTTCAAATGACTTACACTTGGTTTCCTTCCATGCCATACCTCATATGGTGTCAAATGATGAACTCCAGCAGTCGGAACTCTATTCATAATGTAAACACTTGTGCTAACAGCTTCAGCCCAAAAATAATTAGGCAAACACATATCATTAAGCATGCTTCTAGATGCTTCTGCTATGATTCTGTTTCTTCTTTCTGCGACTCCATTTTGTTGTGGAGTATACCTGCATGTAACTTCTCTTTTGATACCTTCATCATACAAAAAATCAGTAAAAGCTTGAGAGAAATACTCTCCTCCTCCATCGGATCTTAGCTTCTTAATATACCTTCCTGTTTGCTTTTCGACATATGATTTGAACTTCTTGAAACAATCAAAGACCTCACTCTTATGTTTAATAAAATACACAAATGTCATTCTACTATGATCATCAATGAATGATACATAGTACTTATTACCAACCAAGGATGCCTCTTTAGTAGGTCCCCACACATCTGTGTGTATGAGATCTAGCAAACCATCACTTACATAGCTTGAATGCTTGAAAGGTTGTCTACTCTGCTTACCCATTTGACATGCTTCACAAAGATGCACCATATGTTGCTTAGTAAGATCAGGTAATCCTTCAACAATCCTCTTCTTTGATAGCTCCTTTAACCTGTGTACATTCATGTGTTCAATCCTTTTGTGCCATAGATCAAGCTCTGCTATTCGATGCATACCATAAGAGAAATAGTTTGTATGATTTGGGTTTACCTTGAATGTAAACAATCTACCTTGTTTTTGACCTCTAGCAATTAACCTCCTTTGCTTTGGATCCTCAATGAAGCAACCTGCATGATTAAATCTCACTTGTAGTCCTTTTTCTACCATTTGACCAACCGACATCAAATTCTTAGTGATCGTTGGCACATAAAGTACATCCTTCAAGCAATTTGTCTTGCTCTTATCCTGCATAACAACATCTCCAACCTGCATAATCTTATGTGTTGTATCATCTCCTGTTTCAACATGACCTTTACATGACGGATTATGCATATTAGAAAACCATGAAGCATCATGAGACATGTGATTAGAACAACCACTATCTACATACCATACATCGCTATTGCAATTCATCTTAGTTTCTACATTCATCATAAGAAGAGAATCATAATCATCACTTTTACCTTCAACTGCATAATTTCCTTGTTGTTTACCTCTTCTTGAATAGCCTCCTCTTCGATTACCACCTTGATTATTTTCATTTTGATAACAATCTTTGGCATAGTGTCCATACCTTCCACATATATAGCAATTGTTCTTATTATCTTCACTCCTTTGTCTTTGGTTGTAGTTGTAGTAGCCTCTTGTACCTCTAGCGCTTGATCTTCCTCTTCCTCTTGTGTTGAAGAAGCCACTTGAAGTCCTTTGATCATCGCTCCTTCTTCCTCGACCTCTATTTGAACCTCTTCCACCTCTGTTTCCACCTCTTGATGATCCTACATAAAGAGCTTGTCCTTGAGATCCTTTTTGATTTGAAGTAGAACCATTTAGATTCATCTCCTCCGTGACCATAAGGGCAATAAGTTGATCAAAATCTGGTAATTCTCCTCTGACATAAACTGAAGTAATGAAGGGTTTCCATCTCTCATCATCTTTGAGTCCGTTGAGAGTATGTGCAACCAAGTCATCGTCCTCCACATGAGCTTGAATTGATCCTAGTTGATCTGCAATCTCTTTAACTTTCAATATGTAATCATTGACCGATGTCCTTGTATCTTTCTTTATGTTATTCAACTCATTTTTGAGTTGAATCTTCCTTGCTCTTGTACCTGTAGCATACAACCTTTCCAATGCAAGCCAAACATCTCTACTTGTGTCTAGATCTTGTATGTGTCCTACCATTGAATCTTGAATATGTTGTGATAAAATGAATATAACCCTTTTGTCTCTCTCATTCCAAAGTCTAAACTCCCTCAATTGTTGCTGATTTGGGTCCTCTGGTAATGTGGGTTTGATATCTGTGCCGTCAATCAAACCATACAAGCCTCTACCTTGCAAGTATGATGTGATTCTAAACTTCCATGCTTGATAATTGGTCTTATCAAGCTTCTCTATTTGTGCATGTTGGTCTCCCATAATACAAATGCTAAGCTTCCTCCTTTAAGCCTCCTTTCCAATGTGTGTGATGAGAAGAAATATAATATTTACCTTGTAAATGAGGTATGTGCACCTTTCTTTGCTTGGATGTTGCTTCAGATGCCTCCTTGCAATCTTCTTCTACCTTTGTGTAGTGTTGATGATGAACTGCTTCCTTGATAGCTTCAAATTCTTCGTCAAGGTATGATAACCTTCTCCAAGCCTGCAAGTACTTTCTCTGATACCAATGTTGGAGTTTATTGATCTCCAAAGTACAGCTAGAAGTAGGTGAAACCCAACAGGACCTAGTTGACTTTTTCACAAACTTGTATGCACAGACCAATTTTCTTGCAGAGCAAATTGCTCTTTACTCACTTGGAATTTTCCAAAACTGTTTCACACACATAAACTAGACTCTAAGAGCTTTCCAACAAGATATAGAACACCTCAAATGGATAAATACACAATGAGCTATGACCTCTGCAATATGCAGCTTTAATGGAGACCTTGAAACAGAGATGAACCTGAGGACACACATCACTTGCAGAGACTACTGCTCTTAACTCAAAACTCCAATGACTTTGAAACTTTTCAGAATACAAGTAGACTTAAAGCTCTTTCTAACAAGCCAAAGAACACATGATTTGGATACATACACAAGGAGATATGACCTCTGCAAGTTTGAGGTTTAATGGAGACCTTCAGCAGGGATAAAAAACAGAGAACACACACTACTTGCAGAGAGTATTGCTCTCAGCTCACAAATCCAATGATTATGAAAATTTACAGGAAGAAAGTAGACAGTAAGAGCTTTCCAATGAGCTATCAACATGTAATTTGGATATATAATGAGGGAGATACAAGCTCTGCAATCTCTGCATACAAAACTACAGCAGTGTAGAGATACACATATGACTCTCTTGGACATCCCACAAGATCACGACTTTTCTCCTCCTTTTATAGCATGGGAAACTAATCTAAAACCTTCCTAATACATCTAAATTCGTGGTAGACACTTGGATGGAGGTATTACATGACTCAAGTGCTCAAATAAGCAAAGTATTGATGGACTTTGAGAACTAGCCACATCGACCTTCCACTAGGACACCACTGAAGCTCCCTTGTGACTCACTAATTTGACTCACCATGTTCTAGAACTCACGTGGTATTTTTGCTACATTTTATGAATAATATGAGCCTTCTTGAAGTATTTGAAGACTTCCCAAAGGTATTTACATAATTTGAAACTTGTACCCTACATAAAACAAATGTTCGCAACACTATGATGTACTCCGCATGTGATCCTTTTGCAGGTGATTGATCGGTCCTATGAAATCAATACCCCACTTGGTAAATGCTCTCGCACAAACCATGGGTCTTAATTGCATGTCGTCTCTCCGAATTGGGTATTTGGTTCTCTGACAAGTCTCACAACTTCGTACATACGTTTCAGCATCCATATGTAGAGTTGGCCACCATAGGCCTGCAAAGAGAATCATTTTGACAGTTCTTTCAGCCGAAAAATGACCTCCTGCAGCACCTGCATGTGCCATTTCTAACATGGGTAGATATTCCCCCTCATGCACACATAATCTTAGCTGGTTATCCTTCCCTCGTTTGAACAGTTGCTTTCCTATGAGAATATAGTCCTTGCTCATTTCCTCTAAGGATCGCCTACTTGCTCGGCTGGTTCCTAGCTCATGTTCTTGGGTTTTCAAGAATTTTACTAATGTTGTACTCCAATTGGGTGCTATGGTCGAAAAAGGTATGGACATATGGTCCTCTGGGATAGTCTCTTTGCATTCTGCACAATTAATTACATAATCGTGAACGTCTTTTGGCATGTCAGGCCAGTATACACCTAACCTTTTTAATTCTCGAATTGTCCCATGTATCCCTTGATGGGTTTTCCACTTGTTCACGTGTGCTTGCTGAATTAGTTGCTTCTGTTCGTCCTCCTCGACACATCTTAACAAGACACCATTGGGTTCCTTATAATACATGCTTCCAGCAACGATGTGTAAATTTCTTGTTTGAAGAATCTCTTTTTTGCTATCCTTATTTATTGAGTGTTGAGGGCCATGGGTGAGTATAGGAATCAGTCGTTCCGCCCACTTTGGGCATACTTCAAGGTTAAACAAATATGTATCTGGTAAATCATCCGGTACTCCGCTAGGTGGTTCTCCATGCGTTAGCCTTGAAAGGTGATCTGCTCTTACATGTGTGTTTCCTTTTTTGACTATTACCTCAAAGTCGAACTCCATCAATAGTAAGAACCATCGTACCAACCTTCCCGTGTTGCAAGGCTTATTGACTAGATACAACAAAGCCTGATGGTCTATGAAGAACTTGAATTTGTTGGCTAAGAGGTAGTGTCTAAACTTCTTCACTGCGTAAACCATTCCTAAGCCTTCCCGCTCTGTAGTGGTATAATTCCTTTCGGCTTGATTCAGTTGTCTACTCGCATAAGCAATTGGATGATCAAGCCTGCCTTCATCAGCCGGTTGGGCTAAGATGCATCCAATGGCATAGTTAGAAGCGTCGACATGAATATGAAAAGGCTTGCTCCAGTTGGGTGATTTCAGAATTGGGGCTGTACTCAGCCGCTCCTTAAGCTCGTTGAAGGCCTTCTCACACTCGTCTGTCCAAGTAAATTGAGTCAAGAGACCGTACAAGGGTTTTGCTATTATGGCATACATGTGGATAAACCTTCTGTAATATCCACAATGCCCCATAAAAGCTTGCACTTCCTTTGCATTCTTGGGTCTTGGCAAGTCTAAGATGACTTTAATCTTGTCCTCATCCGTTGATATTCCATTCCTCAAAACTATGTGTCCTAGAATTTTTCCTTGTCGCACCATGAAGACACATTTCTCAGGGTTCAGGCAAACTCTGTACTGTCTACATTTATTGAATATTTTTCTCAGTTCCGGTATATGGTCTGGTCGTTGATTTGAGTATGTACAAAGGTCATCTACGTATACTTCCATACTTTTTCTCAGGAATTCTTTGAATACATGACACATCAGTCTTTGGAAGGTGGCTGGCGCATTAGTGAGCCCAAAAGGCATCACTCTAAATGCATAGACTCCCCATTCAGTCGCGAATGCGGTTTTATGTTGGTCCTCAGTTGCAATAGCTACTTGGTTGTAACCAGAGAATCCATCCAAGAAGCTATAGACCTCCTTGCCGGCAACCCTTTCCAAAAGATGGTCTGTGATGGGTAATGGGAAACTATCACGTATAGTTGCTGCATTTACCTTTTTCAAGTTGATACATACCCTTAGTTTTCCGTTCTTCTTAGGCACTACCACTAGTGGCGATACCCACTCGGTGTGTTCTATCTCATATATGAATCCCGCCGCTAGTAGTTTGTCTATTTCCTCCTTAATCTTTGCTGCATAGACTTCATTGTATGTATAAGGACGTTGTTTGGAGGGTTTTGCATCTGCTATTATTGGTATTCGATGGGAACAAATAGTGGGTTCCACACCTTTGAGATCCTTATAGGTCCATGCGAATACGTCTCGATATTCTCGGATAAGGTGTATGAGTTCCTCCTCTTCTTCTTCCGAGACATCTTTGCCAATATACGTGCATCTTTCTTCTCCCTCCTCTACTGTTACTACAACCTTTTTAGTTTGTTCCTTGTTGTCATATGCTTCTCCGTCTCTTGCCTCTCGTCTAGGCATTTGTATAGCTATTTTTCTTTCTTCCACTTCATATTTTTTAAAGTGTTCAGGAACTTCAAAAAGGTCTGGGTCGGGTTCCACTTTATTCGTGTCTTCTCTATGCTCATGCATTATTGGGATGGTTTCGATTGCTAAGACTTTTGTTGGTCTTTCTTTTGATTCTTTTTGCATAGTTTTTAAATATTGTTCCTCAGAATCAAACTCTGGTTCCATCTCTATGCTTTCGTACTCTTCTTTCCATTCTTTCTCTTCAATTTCCCCTTCTTCTATTTCTTGGAGGACAATCATGTAGAGGTTCACATCATATCCTTCCTCGTCTATACAGTCGTTCATCGTCAATACTTCCTCATTCACACACACATCTAATGTGGCTAGAATTTCCATCCAACCATGTGGTTCGAAGAGTTCACCCGAAAAAATTTGAGGCATGTAATCGGGGTCTTCTATCGATCGATAGTTAGGGTGTCCTATTGGCCACATTTGTTTTTTACACTCCTCCTTCTTTGCTTCTTTGCACATCCACAATTGGGTATCCTCGTGCATCCAAGATTGGTCACTTGATCCAGCACTGTGAATGGATAGGTCATCTTCTTCCTTGTGGACTGGATTCCATTGTAATGGAGGGACATCCCGATACGCGAATGTGTGCAAATTTATCTTGGTGGTGTTCCCTTGATGTTGGAGATATAATGAATCTCTGCCCCAATCCTGTACTACTCGCATCTGTCTCATGAAGGGTCGTCCTAATATCATCTCATAGTTGTTTGCTTTCTCGAATTTGCATATGGCTAGTGTGTGTTCAAATTCCACTCCACATGTTGTTAACTTAACTCCTTCCAATATTCCTAGGGGTCTCTCCACATGACCGTCTGCTAATTGGAGTTTCATACGAGTGGGTTGTAAGGCTGGTCTTCCCCACTTTTCCCAAATCTCCTTTGTTGCAATTCCTACTCCTGCTCCCGTGTCTAAGATAGCTTTGGTCATGTACCCATTATAGATGACAGGTAAACAGGTATTCCCTTCATCCCCTTCACTGAACTCCCCTACTTTATCAACTGGAACTTGTATTATGGACTTATTTTCCATTTCCTTTTCTTTTGATCCTCCCTTCTTTGGTCGTGTGTTCAATTGATCTGCCAATTGCTTCCATAACTGGGGTTTAAGTCGAAGCAGTTCTTCCATCGTCAATTGGCATTGCACTTTGGTTCTCTTTAGTTCCGTTAGGTTATGCGAACTTTCTTTTCCCTTTTCTTTTCCTTTTCCATGCACCGTGGGTGCTCGTATTATCAATGACCTTCTTTCGTACTCTCCCATATAGTTAGGCAATGTTGAAATGCTTATGGTCTCCTCTCTACCTCTATCGAGTCTTGAGACCTCCTCGTACACTTCCTCGAGGTTAGGATGGGGTTGACAGTCTCCCACATCTATTTCATCAAATGGTGGTAACTCGACACCATCCTTCTTCCATTGTTCTTCTCTGATTCTATCCCACAAGTCCTTAGGCCAATCTGCTTCTAAGTCTGGTATGGCTAATACAGGATCATTTTGTGCTGTCTCTTGTTCGCCTTGGGGATCTTCTTTTTTAAGTTCTTTATCCTTTGGTTTGATGCATTCTTCATAAGGTTTCTGTGCAATCCTTGTCTCTGGTAGGGTTGGGATAGTCTTTTCTAGGGTTGTTTGTGCTACTTCTATGAGCCTTCTGCATATGGCTAGTCTTTCCTTTTCTAATTCCCCTTTAGGGTAGATTTTTTCATGTTGCTCTATGTTCGGTCCCATTTTGATTCTAGCTTGGTATGCTTTTAACCACATATCCAAGTCGTCTGGCTTTGGGTCTGCTAGAATTGATCCGGGCTTCTCCCTATCTGAGCTAGGTTTGGTTAGCTCAGGAGTCTCCTTAGACTTCTCTTGCTCTTTGTGTTTACTTGACTTTTCGATTTGCTTTTTACTGTTTGTACTCTTGTTCTTTGCCCATTTATCCTTGAGTTTCTCTCGTCTTTCTTTCCATTTCTGAGCTTTTGCATTGCAGGAATTTTTACATGGGTCCTCAGAATCTTCCACTATTTGAGCTGAAGGGCTTATTTTCGTGTCATTTTTATGTTCCTCTTCCGATTGCTGTTCTTTTTGTTGTTTTGTTTGGGCTCTAGTGATGGCTTTCAGTGGCACTGTGTACTCCTTATCACTTCCCGATTCTTCTATGACCTCAATTACATTGATTGGTGCAGAACCTTGGTTTTTTACTGGATTCTTGGGGCAATCCCTAAAAAGATGTTCCTTTCCGCATTCACTGCAATATCCTTCCCAGATTCTAGGTGGTGGAGGGTTGTATGGTCGAGGACACTCTCTAATGAAATGGTCTCCTCCACATCTATAGCATGGTCCTCTCTGTACCGGAGGTCTACTGGGTGGTCTCATGGGTTGTTGTGCCTTAGGAGCTGTATACATTAGAGTGGAAGTCTCTGCTCCATAAGTCTGATCATAGCCTTCATACCCATAGTATGTAGTCTCATATGCTGGTTCGTATTCCATCATGTAGGCTTCATACGGATAGTACTCACTTGGTAGGGTTTCGTATCCAAGGTTTGTTGATTCTATCTGGGTCATTGTTGTGGCTGGTACTATTGCTCTTTCTAGATTTTCTTCTGGTTGCGCATACTTTACTGATACTACTTGTTGAGGTTGCGACGGTTGGGGTCCTAGCACTGGTTGTGGTGGTGGGTATGGTATCTGTTCAATTGGTCTGGGTACTCCCGTCTGTGTTGGATAAGGGTTGTATCTTGGGACCTCTCTGTTCGGGTCTCTAGGTGGATATCCATATGGTCGATACTGAGGTGGTTGAAAAGGGCGTGTTTGCCTATTAAATGGACAGTTCTTAGTAGTGTGATTAGCGTATTTCTGTTCTATGTGATAGTACCAAGAAGTCCCTTGTTGTTGCTGCCTGTTGTATGGATAAGCTGGTTGTGCACCGCCCCCTCCTCGAACACACAGGTGAGTAGGGTGATCTCCTCCACATAAGCTACATCTCCGTAGCATAGGCAAACTCTGAGCCGGAAGTTGATAAGCTCGTTGCCCTTGACCCCCTAATTTCTTGGCTAAAAGCTCTGCTAATTCTTCCACGTGACTGGAATTGGAATAGATGGTACTCTTTGAATCGTCCGATTTAGCGTGGCTGGACTTGCTGTTGAGGTCCTCGGCCAAGTTATCTTCCAAATCAATACACTCCTGAAGACATTCACTCAAAGTTTGTAGTCTTTTCACGTATACTAGTGTTCTTAAAGTTCCGTTAGTGAGCCCATCCAAAAATAATGAAATCATTTTTTGTTGAGTCGGTCTCTCTGTCACTGGGCATCTATCCACGTACTGGTTGAACCTTCTGGCAGCTGTCTTGACCGTTTCATTAGGATTTTGTTTGAAGCTGTGAATTAACGAAGATGAATTGTGTTTGATTCCTCTCTTAGTGAATTCTCCTATAAATTCTTGAAAAAATTGTTCCATGTTTCCAAATTGATTGGGATCTAAGGGTTGGAACCAAGTCAGGGCTGTTCCAATGAGGGTGAGCCCAAATGCCTCATACTGTACAAAGAAGTCGTCTACTTGTTCCGCTCTTAGGACTTGTTTGAATTCTGCAATGTGATCATAAGGTTCTCCTGATCCATCATAAGGGTTTCTTACACACTTTGCCACTTGGATAGGCCTAAGCCTTCTAATCGGTTCAGGTGGTCTGGGCATCACCGGCAGAATAGGGACAGCTGGTCGTATTGGTGGCATTCCAGGCTGTCTTCCTATCGGTGGTTGTGGTCTTACAGGTGGTCTGTACTGATTTGCTATCCCTGGTTGGGCCTGATGTGTGCTTGTGTTCCTGGCGTGGTAAATTGTACATGGGCATGATTAGGTACGCTCCTATGGCTGGTCTGTCCTGATGCAGTGTTTTCTGTTTCTTCTTGATTTCCAAATGGATTTTGTGAGGTTGTTGCCTGCTCTCTCTGAGGAAACACAGGTGTACCCATATATCTTAATCGAGACCTATCTAAGACACTCACAGGCCAATACCTCCTTTGATCTTTATCCAGGTATGTGAGTCTAGTCTCGTCGTCCGGATCTTTCAGCTCATAGAATGTCATGGGGTTTTCTTCTCTCCCTGGAACAGGTGAATCGGTTTGCAACAATAAGTTTGATCCGTGAATCATATAGACTTCTAACAAATAGTCGTCTTGAGGTATCAAGTCACCTCTCAAGACTCGTGACACTCGGGATCTGCCTCTAGGGGTGGTCACAAACTCTTCTAGTTGTGTCCTTCCTAGGTTTTCTGGGTCCAAGAGTTCCCCTCTTTCATTGATCCTTTCCGAGAATTCGGTTACAATGTAGATTTGGCCAACTTTGTCAACATATGCACCTCCTTCGTATTTGACAGCTGGTCGGGGCACAATTGTGGCATTCTGGGAAGTTACCATCCTGGCCACAGATCTATTTAAGCCATCCAGGTAGATTGGAATCTCCTGGGCATTGGTGGACACATACTGCAAGGAAGTACGGTAGTCCTCCTCCACAGTAGTCATGAAGCTTCTCGTTGGTGTGGGACCTTGCATGTCTTCCGAAGCCATGGGTATTTCTTCCTCAGACTCGCTAGAGGTCTCGGCGTAGGTAGAGTGATGGCTAGCTTGGGCTGCACTTCCCACTGAAGATATGACACTCCTTCGACTACTTAGAACTCTTCCTGACCTCAAGTTCATTCACTCTCCTAAGCCTCTCTTTATGCTTCTTAGATTCCCCTTGGGTAGCTCTCCCAATGACTCAATTTGTCTGCCAAAAGAAGGGGTTAATCTGGGCGATACCACTTCCTGACGATACTGTTCTCGGCGATACTGCACTGACCGCGATACGATACCAGAGGTCTATGCGATACGATACCAGACACCCAGATGATACGATATCAATCTGGTGTCGCGATACTGTCCCAGAAAACAAACGATACGACACCTCAACTATGCACGATACGATACCTGAAAATCTCGGCGATACGATACTAATGACAGTGTCGCGATACTGTCCTGATGAACAGACGATACGATACCATAGTGGTGTCGCGATATCAGAATTCTCAAGACACGATACGATACCAGGTATAGTATCGCGATACTCCACTGGGAAATATGGCGATACAACACTGATAAGGATCGACGATACGATACCACTGCACTAAGCGCGATCGCGATACCAACCTTGGCGACACGATACCACTACGGTGTCGCGATACCAAGATAAGTAACCAACGATACGATACTTGGGGAGGGCACGATCGCGATACCAAAGTAGTGTCGCGACACCAATGTATCAAGCGATACGATATCACCCGGTAAAGTGAGGTCGCGATACTAACAACTTAGGCGATACGACACCACAATGGTGTCGCGATACCAAATGTTAGTACCAGACGATACGATACCAGGGATTGGACGCGATCGCGATACCAACTCAGTGTCGCGATACCGAAATAGTGTCGCGATACCAAGACTGATATCCAACGATACGACACCTCTGGCGAGTGTCGCGATACAAGGGAATTTTGGTATCGCGATACCAAAACTCAACCGATCGCGATACTCAAGCCAAAAGGTCTCCAAACTTGAAAATTTTTGTAACCCCTTGCACCTCTCACCCTTCTCCTCACTCCTAGGCCTCTGTCTCTCACAAAATATGCAAACATTCAATATTTTTCCCCCTCGCGATACTGCGCATACCTTTTAATCATTTGTTTGTGCAAGTTTAGAGAGTTTTAGATGAATGTTCTTGTTAAAATCTTACCTCTATCTATCCTTGCTTGCTCCTTGATCTCTCACACAAGCTCTGAAGGCCTGAAGCACACGATACTGCATGCACGATACCGATCGCTGTCGCAGACGATACCAGTGAGCAGTGAAGTATCAAATGAATCAATTTTTTGGTTTTTATACTTTTTTTGGATAGAACTTGAAATTTTTGGAAAATTTTTGGTGATTTTTGGGGATCTTAGTCTACTCCTACTCCTCTTCTCCTCACTTCTCCGCTCCTTCTAACCTAACCCTAACTCCTCCTTCTCTTCCCTTCTCCTAAACCTAAACCTAAAACTTATCATACACACCTCGAAGATGAGAAGTGACAAGTGCTGAACTGATGGACTACTTGCCACAGGATGAATTTGCGTCTACAAGTACGATTCGATCACACTCGCTCTATAACTATCACGAAGGCACCTTGGTTGAGTGACTCCCCGGCAACGGCGCCAAAAACGTGTGTACTTGAGCCACGAAGACTCAAGGACTTGTGCCAATGAGACTATACCTCGATTGCCACACAAGTGCATATAGTGGGATCTTTAACACACATTTAAATGTCAATCCTAAGGAGTGACTTACCAAGTGTATGAAGACGTGTGCACACGTGACGGAAAATGAAGTGGTTTAGCTGATCATGCATGAGAAAAGACTACTACCTCTCACACCTACTGAAATACTGAAAGTGTTGCCGCAAGCCTCTTTTCAGCAGTTTTGGTATTTTGAGGTTTTCTCCCAGCCCAGAACTCCGAACATAGGCGATAGGGTACTCGTTTCGAAGCTCTCGACGAGACGCATCCAACGGTGGTGGTTTCACTCAATTCTGACCACTCTGCTTCAAGTTATGGCAAAAACAATGAATTACGGGAGTCACAAACACCCGCGCCACAGCTTCTCCTAGCTTACACACGCACTACAACAGCTCAAAACAAAGGGGAAGGGGTAGACAACAGTCCTACACATGCATTTCAAGCACAACACACACATACAAGAGCGAAATGAAGATCAAAATCAGCAAGAAAGAGGCAAACTCGAAAATTCAGAAGTGCTCCCTCTTCACAATGACAATAAGTTCTTTACAAAGAGTCACTTTTGACTTATATACTAGTGCCCTAAGTTTGGTCCTTTCACACAAGAGACCGGCACTTTATTCACTAAAAGACTGATTTCCTACTATTGTACATGGGTAAATCACTAATCTTCTGTGGGGATGCATCTAGAGGACTCCTCTAGTGCATTTACAACGGAAAATATATACAAGAATAGTTATGATACAAAAGTTGTGTGACCAAATCGGAAAAATTTTGGGGTCCGTCCTTTTCTCTGCTTTGTGCGCTCTTTAGCTCTGCAACAAAACTGCTCACCAGGGTGTAGCAGGAGGACACTTTGGTCCCGATAGGGTGATCAAAGCAATCCTATTTGCAGGATTTTGGTGGCCCACCCTTCACATGGACGCACATACCTATGTGAAGAGGTGTGAGATTTGTCAGCGAACCCAGTATCCTATACGCAAAGATGAGATGCCACTGAAGCCCATGATGGGCGGACGCGCATTCTCTAAGTGGGCAATAGACTTTGTAGGCCCTATCAATCCCCCAGCTAAGGGTTCCCATGCTGAGTATATCATCGTGGCCACGGACTATCTAACTAAGTGGGTAGAGGTAAAAGCCACAACGAAGAATGACGCTCAGACAACTGCTAAATTCTTGTTTGAGAATGTATTCACAAGATACGGGTTACCTATAGAGCTAGTTAGTGATAGAGGCACTCACTTCTTAAATGAAGTTATTGAAAATCTGCTCCAAGAATTCTTGGTAGTGCATAAGAAGTCTGCCCCCTATCACCCTCAAGCCAATGGGCAAGCCGAAAGCACCAATAAGATCCTATGCAATGTATTGACAAAATTAGTGAACAATAAACGCTCTGATTGGGACAAACAACTACACCATGCTGTTTGGGCATACCGAGTCGCCTACAAAACGGTACTCCAAGCCACCCCCTTTCAGATGGTATTTGGCCAAAACGCCGTGCTACCTTTGGACTTCTTAATACCTACATTGAAAGTAGCACAAGAGCACGAATGGACGGGTCATGAACTCTCCTCTAGACTTTTTGACCTTGAACGATTAGGAGAAACAAGACTGAGAGCAGCTGCAGGGATGTATGCAGCTAAGAAGAAACAGAAGGCATACTTTGATGCCCATGTGAAGGATAAGGGCTTGAAAGCAGGAGATCTAGTTTTAGTCTACACATTGAAACAACACGCAAGGAAGCTAGAAAAGAGAGGCTACGGACCTATGATCATCAATAGGATCTCCACGAGTGGAGCAGTACAACTAGCCACTTTAGAGGGTGATGTTCTCCCAAACTATATTAGCGGATGCAGAGTCAAGTTGTATCAGGAACCCCTCACGGAGGAAATGCTAAGTCGACTCAATACTGCTAAGCAACGTAAAGAGGAGGAAAAACGAATTCGAGAAGAAGCACAGGCAGAGGCCTTAGAGCGCATCAGACGAATGAAGTTGAGGAGACAAGGGAGGGATCAGCCTAGGATTGACACTCAAGAGTCTCCCGGCTATCACATGGCCATGTGTGAGGCTTCAGGTGAACGTACCCATAAGATAGTGGATCGACGACCTTTTGTGACCCTAGAAATAGGACAAAGAGACAGCACAACAAGCGTGAGAGCTTTAATTGATTCAGGAGCAGCCACAAGTGCAGTTCGGCTTTCTTATTGCTAGCATCTGCAATTGGAGGTAAAAACCCTAGAAGCATATCTCATAGGATTGGGAGGTGTGGAAACTCCTTGCATGGGCGAGGTGGATCTTCCCATCTCCATTCAAGATGAACTGATGACAGTCAGAGTACTAGTGTGTCAAGATGAGGACCTCACGGAGCCTCTGGTCTTGGGTCAGGACTGGATCTATGATCATGCAGTCAACCTCAACCTAAGAAGTGGACTTCTTCAGGTATGGGTAGATCATAGCCGAATTATAGTTGAATTGGAAAATGAGGCACTCAAGGAACTAGGCAAGGCACAAACTCCTGGTCCTTCCAGGGGCGCACATGAAGTTGACAGTGCTATTCTTGTCCAAAACTGTATGATGCAGAAAGAGGCTTGTCTCAACAACGGAGCCAAGGCGAGGACGGAACTCCCTTCTTTTCCAAAGACTAGAAGGTTGCAACAAACAACGGCAGATCCAATACAGAAGAAGCAGAACACTACCGATGCTGGATGCCAAAAAAAGGAGCAAAGCAGATTGTTTCAGCCATGGAAACAAGTATGGAGGTGAAAAGGCGAGTACCCGATTCAGACCAGGCCAACCCCATGACCAAAACCTCTTATTAGTAGTCAACAACACGACACTAATAAGAAGTCCTTCATTAATTCTTCTGTGAAAGTGAAATCTATATGGGTACCCAAGAAGTCAATGAAGGCCAGCCCACAATCACGACAAATTTGGGTGCCTAAGGCTTGCTTGCAGGCTCAAATAGCTACACCAAGGCCGCAACCGGTACAACATGTTTTACTCACTCGAACATCTGAGGCCCAGTCTTACGCATCACGCACGGACACATATTCTTCCATGAGCACTAGTAGAATCACTTGTAAATGGGTCCCTAAAAAGCCTCATCTTCAAGCAGATACCCCTATCAAACTCTTCAGAGTCTCCACAAAATCAAGATCAAAGCCCACCCACTGCATTTGGCAACCTAAAACTTGTAATAAACCCCCGGACCCCAGTTGTAAATCCATGCCCACCTACTAACTACGTCACCCTCACACTCCATCATTCCATGGAGTTCTTAGGTCCAACAAATTCCTAACTACACACACAAGCACCGAGCACTTATTACCCTACTAATCCCTCCCGAACCTCATGATAATGTTGTAATGGGGACAAAACCGGTTCCAACTTGTCCCTTACAATGTTAACACATGTTTCTATAATTTCACAGAATCAACAGGCAAGAATTGACATGGCAGAAGCGGCAGGTCCGAGCTCACAAGTAGGAATACTTACTGCAGGAATCGATGTGGATAGTCTACCTGTGGATGTGCCACCAACTGAACGACCTGTGGAGCTGCAACACCTTCAGCAGATCCCGGTACCGGATCCCCCCACAGGGATCACAGAAAGAGTCCATGCCAATTCTCATTGGTTCAATGGCATGACAGGTCCATTAGGAGAGGCCAAGTATATATGGGAGTCTAAGTGCGAGTATGACAGATCATGGGTTCGATTCCAATTTTTCTCCAAGGAGTTTGAGACTCTACAGAACACCGAGGATCTCCAGACCATATGGCAACGTGCAGGGCTAGCAGAATACTTTGAAGCACCACTACCTAAACCGGATCTCCTCCGATGCTATTATTTGGTCTCCACATTGCAAGCTAATGAAGAAAAGGACAAACCAGGATCATTTGTTCTTCCTTCCTTGCTGGGCAACAACGAGTTAAAGAGGTTTGAACTTACCGTGGAGTTGGTAAGCTCTGCTTTGAATATGCACGGCACACATGTACCTTCTGAGAAGGATGCTCTCGTTCCTACTAACATGAAGGATAGGAAACTACTAAAGCTTAAAGACATGGCAGCACTCACACCAAACGTGTCCATCCCTCTCCGTATGTGCATGCAACATTTTGCTTTCCCCGGCCAAGACCGCTTCACACAACCACACAAAAGAATCTGGTTCGCTCTCTACTTAGCGGAGGTAGGTGCGTTACCAATTAAGCTGCCGGTATGGATTATAGATCAATTGTATGAAGCAAATAAAAGGTCTTCTAGGAAATTAGTGGTGAACGGTTGCTGTGCAATCACACACATTATTTACCGGTGCCTAGCATACGATGTTCCCATTGAACGTGCCTTAACTTGGGCACAATTACAAATGTTTAAGAGGCTCAAGACATCCTCACATCAATCCAAGCGCATGAGGGGTGCGATCCCTTGTGTCCAGACAAGGGAAGTTCTGACTACTCCTGAAGTATCGCCACGAAGGGAGACCACTGTACCTCCCTTTACCATTAGGATACCCAGGTCTGAATCTAAAACTATGACACAAGCTACCCCTTCAGCTCCTCCTGCTCCATCTGAATTTGAATTTGCTACGACTGGAGATGCTGAAGGAATGGATCCTCAGGACTTCGAAGCATTCTTACAAAGTACACAACTCTCTGATGTAGAGTATTATTCAGATGCAGAAGAACAAGGCACATCTTCACAAAGGAGAAGAAAATCTACAGAGGACCGCCATGTACATTGGAGCGACGCCCAGCAAGGTCAACAACAAGGACACCTAGAAGAAGAAGGAGCATATGAAGAGGAGACCACTGAAGCCCCAGCCTATACAACAGAACTCCGAAGGCTGTATCAAATTATGGAACGGGTGCGATCGCAACAACTGCTCACCGAACAGAGCAGTAGAGTACTCATGACTCAGCTGTTGGAAGAAGTAGGAGTTGACTCAGAATATAGTGAAGGTCTCTTATTGATGGCAAAAACATATGGGGTAGTAAAAGCAGTGCGGACCGCCATTAGGAGGTCTCCAGTTCAATATGATCCACGAAGATTCCAGACACGACCACGCTCAGGTAAGAATATCCAGATTCCCATTACAACGACAGAAGGGCCAAATATTACATCCGAACCCATCAGGACAACCTCCCAAGCAACAGAAACTGTTAGCCAAGAGCACCCAGTCACCCATGAGGAATCCACCGAGCCACTACCACCCACACCCCCACCATCGCCTCCTAGAGCAGAAACGGTGGAAATCACCTCGGCCACTCAACCCACCGAACCAACCTTCATCTTTCGTACTCCCATCTCTAGTTCAAGCCTATTCTCCACCACTGATAACCCAATCTATGAAGCAACCCCCATCACTACACAATCCACCGAATCGCTCATAGAGCCTGCCCTAGGACAACCATCCCCCATGCCCTCAGCCATAGGTCATCCTGACCCTAGGTCCATATTCATGGGTTTCCCTGCTACCACGCAACCCTTCATGCCCTCCTCAACTCTACAACCTCAACCCCCAACCTCCATCTCTCCACTTCTCCAATCCCTCCATAACTTCCTTGTTAAAACTTTTGAACCCAAGTCTCAACCATTCCCTTTATTTTCAGCTCCCCACCCCACCTCTCATCTATTCACCACTTTCACACACACACCACCTACCATTCCAACGTATATGGTAGACCCCACACTCGCACCCACTCCTAAAAGTATGGACATTTCACCACCCACAACACCTCCCCCTCCCCCCACGCTTCCACCTCCTCCCATTCCCCCTCCACCAATTTCACCCACACACACGTCTTCAATAGACACATCATTCACTCTTCCCCTTCCCCAATTCCCTTCCCATGCATCTTCCATTGTAAACACCACCCCCTCATCTATAGGCAATGCATTGGACACCATGCTAGCTTGTATATCAAACTTGAGGACAGATTACAATCAGCTCCAGCAACAGAATGAACGCTTGCAAAAGCACTCGGAGACACTACAACACCGCCTTGCTGCACTAGAGGACGAAAATGCTCGCCTCCACACACAATTCCAAACTCTCCAAGAGGCTCATAGCATATTGGAGGTGCAGTTGCAGAACACAGATAAGGAAGCTATACAAGTGGTAGAAGGTCACCTACGGACACAGCTGGAACGCAATTCAAAGCTTCAGCGAAATATGGCCCTACTCAAGCGACATCTTGCTGCCGCTCAAGAAGAAAATCGACGCCTGCAATTACAAAATCAAGAGAACCTAGAAGCAGCTATCGAAAGCACACCTGGGGCACCCATCAGCCCATCAAAGTTTCAAGCAGTGACCCCCAACAATATCAAGATCATATTGGAAGACTATGCCATGCTGCTTGAAGCACATGACCTGCTATCAGAGGAACTGGGTCATCTGAAGCAGAAACACCAAAAAGAAACAACAGCAGCCTCTGAAACCACCTCCTCCGCGGCTTCACTTCTCACCGACTCAGAGGCCTTAAAAGATCTCCAGAAACAGGTCACCGAATTGCAAGCACGTCTAATACAATATGAGAGACCACCTTCCCCTCTAGAGGCTGCCACCGACGAAGAAGTAGTACAAATTCCTGTGGAACAGACATTTGAAGAAGAATATGACCCACAACCCTTCCCAGGAGGCCAACAAACGGAAGAAGCTCAGGACACATTTGAGGCACCACGGCCTCCATGGTTACGTCAAGTGGAGGAAATCGGGAGTTCTCACGAAGAGCACACAGTAGTGCAAATTCAGGCCATGAGGGTCATAGAGGAAACTGTGCTACAATCTGCTTACTTCAAGAACCTGTCATCGAGACGCCTTATCCTCTCATCTGAACTCCAATACAGGCCTTATTATATTATCCTGGCTGATTATAATGCAAAAATACAGAGAGTCACGGGTCAGATTCTTACCTTTGCTACCCAATTTCAACCCGAAGACCTTCCTCCAGAGGCGCAAAAAGGCAAAATTCGTCAACCCACCTGGCAGCAGAAACTTCTAGAGACATATCCAGAAATGCTACGCACATGGAACAACGCGCCTTTACATTTCCTATACAATCCATGCTACGGTCCCGTTCCACGCCACAGGTCTTGGAAGGCATTCAATATCAAAGTACAGAACAACGCGCACTGCAAGGAATGGCTAAACTACCCGTACATTGCGCCACCACAGGGACCACCGTCGGTAGCATACATGATGGGAACCATTCGCCATTGGATGCCGCGATTGAAGCCCATGCCAGATGTAGCAGCTCAAATGATGCTTAAAATTTTAGATATGATGCAGGTAGTCCTGAAAACTTTTAGAAATGCAGCCGCACCACAAGTACGTCTCCCGGGGTTTACCAATGGAAATTATGATTTGGTGTATGACATGAGCACCACCCCCAGTATTCGTGTGGCTTACGCTTGGCATGCACGCATCAAATACCTCCCTGCATGTTACAAACAGACGTTCGAAGAAATGTTCAGATCAGGTTTCTGGGAGTATCACTCGGAGATCTTCGCACCGAAGCCAACACACCTGCTCCATCTCTTTGCTTGTGAACAAGCAATGTACTCTGAGTACTACACCACCCCACAACCAGAGGTCCCTGGCGCAATAAATTGGGATGCATTGGAAGCTGATCTAGCAAGAGGCTTAAGGATAGGAGAACACGAACTTGCCACCAATGTCATCCAATACTATATCGACCACCCGATAGAACAGAGGTCTGTCAGGGGCGACAGATGCTAGGAAGGGGGGAGTGTTGGCATACAAGTCAGATGAAGAGCATACTAGCGCAACGGAGGAGTCATGCACAATACGGCAACAAGGCCCAATCATTTTTTTCCATGGACCATTTACAACTCAAGTGATTTTAATCACTACACAAACATTGTAAATTCCGTTTTTGGTAGAATAGACTCCATTTTGTGCAAGCTGAGGAGTCCTCGAGCTTGAGGAGTATTAGAACTAGCTACATATCAATTTTCATAATTTTTAGACTCTGTTTGAGCCCTCAAATAGGCTCTAGAACCTAATTTTTAACTAGGCCGGACACTAGGTCTGGACAAGACCAAAGCTAGTTAGAAAACTATAAAAAGAGCTTGAGAGCTCATTTTTGAGGTTAGATTGTTTGTGAATTGAGCTTATGTAAGAGACTTTTTGACTAATGCAAAGAACTCCATTGTTCCTCTCCTTGTTCTTGCCTTGTGTGCGCGTGTGTGTGTATGTGTGTGCATGCTTGTGTGCTTCTCACTCACACACTTGTGCCTTCACTTGCTCATAGTCTTCATACTAGTCCTCACGTCTCCACGGATTGACAATTATGAGTTGAATCTTCTCACGTTGGTACTCACCATTGTGCTTGAGTGACAGTATACCTCTTCACTTATCCAACCATTTAAGAATGCATTTTTCACATCAAGTTGGAGGAGTCTCTAATTCCTTGCAGCAACTACACTTATGAATGTCCTGATTGTAGTCATCTTTGCAACTAGTGAGAATGTTTCCTCATAGTCTATACCATGATTTTGTGAGCATCCTTTGGCAACTAATCTTGCCTTGTACCTGCAAACTGATCCATCTGAGTTTCTTTTAACTTTATATACCCATCTGCAACCAATTACCTTTTGATTCAGCGATATTGGAACCAAATCCCAAGTGTCCATTCCCTTCAATGCATCTATCTCTTCTTTCATGGCCTTTTCCCAATTAGGGTTTCCCTTTGCCTCTTCATAGGTTGAGGGTTCCTCTGAATAGAGTCTTTTGCCAAGTATATTGAATGCTTCGTAACAAATGTGGAATCATATCCATACCTTTCTGGTTGTTTCTTCTCTCTTGCTGATCTTCTAGGTGCTTGTTTGGAGCATTCTCCAATCTCTTGCATCTTTGCTTTGCCTCTTGACTTCCATAGCTTGTAATCCTTTTCTCTTTCATCTTGGTCATTGTCTGTATCACTTCTTGGATCTTGGACCTGTGTATCATGCTTGCTTCCTAATTGATGAGAGTTAGAATCAAGATCATATGGTAGTGTTACTATTGTGAAAACTTCTTCCTAGAGTATAACATCCACCAAAGAGTGAGTGAGTACGTATTCGCCCATCCAAATCCACCCATATATATACCAAAGGTCCAAGAGTTGCATGCTTTAATTTTTAGCCATGTGTCTTTCCAAGTGTCCTTCATGTGGATACTTTCCAAAGAGAATCACATGGCTTCTATTTCAATTGAAGTCACGTATGAGTCAAGGTGTCACTTGGGAGAAGCTTCTCCCAAGACTAAGGTTTTATTCCCTTGGGTTAATTTCCTAAGGTAACAAACCCTTCAATTTGAGAATTCTATGAAATAAAACCTCAAGGGTTAAATCCAAGAAACATAGGTTCCTTTTGGAGGGTCTAACCCATGATTTATGCAACATTCTTCCCCCCTTTAACATTTTCGTCCTCGAAAATGTGTTTTGGTATATTATGTGGAGTATTCCCCTGTGCACCATGATTCACTTCTTTTGATCATGGACTCACTCTCAAAAGATGCTTTCCTTGTTTTTAACCAATAGTTAAAAAAGAGGGAAATCTTTTATTTATGGAACTTACTCGTTCCCAAGTAGCACTTTCTTCGGTTCCATCCCTCCATTTAACTAGGCACTCTTTTTATAAATGATTTTTTGTTTTCTTATCTCGAGTGCATAGTATTCTTTCAGGTTCATGACGGATGTTAAGAAGGGAGATTGGTTGAATGATTGTATCGGAAGATACCAGATTGTCTTGTTCAGCCAGTTTTCTTTTTAATCGACTTACATGGAATATTGGATGAAGTAAACAATCTTCTGGGAGTTCTAACTCGTAAGCCAAAGTCCCTATTCTTTTAAGAACCTTAAAAGGGCCACATAATCTCAGAGAGAGTTTAGGACAAGGTCCTGTTTTTAATGTTTCATTTCTCAGGAACTTTAAGATATACTAATTCACCAACCTGAAAGGAAATATCTCGCCTTTTAGGGTCGCTAAAAGATTTAGCTCTATCCTGGGCTTTGCTCAGGTTTTCCTTGGCTAGTTTTAGCTTAAAGTTCATATCTTCTAAGAAATCTTTTGCAGCTTGGACTTTTTCATTTTGAAGTCCAACTGCATAAGGTGCTCTAGGTTGAAACCCATACATCAACATAAAAGGACTATATTCCGTTGCAGAATGCTTTGCACTATTGTAAGCAAATTCTACTATCGGTAGATAGTCTTCCCAGTTAGTTTGGGTAGAAGATACGTATGCTCGTAACATATCTTCAAGTATTCGATTGACTCTTTCAGTTTGACCATCCGTTTCAGGATGTTCAACAGTACTCAAATTAAGCTTAGTTTCTAACCGACTGAAAACAGCTCTCGAGAAATGAATAGTGAATTTTCTATCTCTATCAGACACTATGTCTTGAGGTAATCCATAGAGTCTATACAACTGCTCTATGAATAATTTAGCCAATTCTGGAGTTTTTACTGTAGTTCGAGTAGGTAAGAAACGAGTCATTTTGGTCAGTCGGTCAACTATGAGCCAAACAACATCATGACCTTAGGGGTACGTGGCAAGTCTGTAATGAAATCCATGGAAATACTTTCCCATTTTCCATTTGGAATTTCTAAGGGATGCAACAAACCCCCTATCTTAAACTTTCCAGCTTTGTTAATTTGGCACTTGATGCATCTAAGTACATAATTATCTACATCTTTATGTATACTAGGCCAGTAAAACTGCCTTTTTACTAATTCATAAGTTTTGTTGATTCTAGGATGTCCTTCACTTGGGGCATCATGACATTCAAACAAAACTTTTTTTCTAAGTTCGGAATTACAAGGAACACAGATCTTTCCTTTGTATAACAGATATTCATCTTGAATACTGTAATTTTTAAACTTATCGTCATTTGATAAGTTTGTACTTGGAGTAGAAACCTTCTTCCAGGCCTTGCTAAAACTAGTATCTTCTTGATACTTGCCCTTCATGAGTGTTACTAACTCATTAGAAATTTGTATGAAACTCAAAGAATTTAACATGGGCATCCTGCTTAATGCATCTGCCACAATATTAAATTTTCCCTTTCTATATCTGAGTTCATAATCAAATTCTTGGAGTAATTTGGCCCATCTAGATTTTCTACCTGATAGTTCGGATTGGTTTGCAAACCATTTAATACTTGCTTGATAAAAAACTATAGTTACTTTGGCGCCAATGTCTCCATTTTTTTAGAGCATGCACAATTGCGTAAAGCTCTTTTTCATAGGTAGAATAATTTCTCTGAGCTGAATTTAGCTTTTGGCTTTCAAAAGCAATTGGTCGACCATTTTGAATCAACACAGCTCCTATTGCTAGATCACTAACATCTGTTTCAAGTACAAAGGGTTCATTTGGATCTACTATCTATAGAACTAGGGCCGAAGCTAAGGCTCTTTTAAGTATTTCCATACTTTCAGCCTGTTCCTTCTCCCAAGTGAGGCTTTTGGGTTTACCCTTTAATTTCTCAAATAAAGGGGTTGAGATTTTTGCAAAGTTGGGTACAAGTTTCTATAGTATCCTGCTAAACCTAAAAAACTTTGAAGTTCTGTAATAGTTTTAGGGTGAGGCCAGTTAAGAATAACTTGGACCTTATCAGGATCTACTTGAATCCCTTTATCAGATATAATGTGTCCAAGATATCTGATTTCTGATGAAAAGGATTCACATTTATCTTCTTTTCCGAATAATTTGTTTTCTCTTAGAACTTGGAAAACGTTTTCCAAATGTTCTAAATGAGAGGCTGCATCTTGACTATAGACAAGAATATCATCAAGAAAATCAACTACAAACTTTCCCAAATAAGGGCTTAATATAGTGTTCATTAGTGTCATGAACGTGGCTGGGGCATTTGTTAGTCCAAAAGGCATGACTAAGAACTCAAAATGCCCGTATTTAGTTCTGAAAGCTGTTTTAGGAACATCTTTAGATTTAATTCTAATTTGATGATATCCTTGACAGAGATCAAGGTTTGAAAATATCTTAGCTCCTTTTAATTGATCAAATAAATCATCAATTCGGGTCATTGGATATTTATTCTTGATTGTAACTTTATTCAAGGCTCGATAGTCAATGCATAGTCTCATTGATCCATCTTTTTTCTTGACTAAAAGAATGGGTGCTGCCCAGGGTGAAAGACTAGGTTGAATGAATCCCTTAACTAGGTATTCATTTGACTGCTTTTCTACTTCAGCATGCTGGGAAAAAGGGAGTCTATAAGGGGATTTACATATAGGCTTAGTTCCTGGGAGCAAGTCTATAGCATGGTCGACTTGCCCACGAGAAGGAGGTAAGCCATGGGGAAGTTCTTTTGGAAAGACATCCCGATAATTATTTATTAAACACTTAAATTTAAACTTTTCATGTTCAGATAAGGGAGACAAGATATAAGAAACTGGATTCATATTATGTACATTGTTTACATCACTTGGAAATATCATGAAAACTTCCGCTTTTTGAGTATTTACAAGTTTTTTCAACTCCATGCTAGAAATCAAAGGAGTACTGGGCACATCATGTTCTCCTTAAATTAGATAACGGATTCCATTTCTCTCAAATTCCAAAGTATTCAGCTGATAGCTTCTTTTAAGTGTTTTCCCTAAACCCCAAAGCCATTCTCTACCCAAAACCACATCAGTTCTTTCCATGGGCATGATTTGAAAGTCTAATTTATCTTTATAACCTCTCTTCACCAGTGAGTAGTTTAGGAAATTGTGGGTGGCCGAGTTGTCTATCATGACTCTGGCCTTTTCACCACTTATACAAGCATGAACTTTGACCAATTCATGAGGTCCAAACTGATCTTGGACCCACATTGAGTCAGACAAACAACACTGATGCTTGTCCTCTTCGTGAACGACTTCCACTTTTTTCCAAACTTTACTGTTTTCGAGATTCAATGTTTGGACTAAGTGTATTCCTGTCTTTTCTTTACCTCTTATCTCACGGGTGGCTTTTTGTTGTCCCCCTAGTCATGCAATTCTTACTAAGATGTCCTGGCTTAAGGCACTTAAAGCAAAGATTCTCATTTTTTGCTTTTTCCCAAACCTCAGGGTCTAGCCTAGGTCGTGAAGTTCTAGGGGTTTTAAAGTTGTCTTTTTTGAATGTGCCTAGCTTTCTTTTACCCGGTTTAAATTTTTTATTATCTACAACAAGATGAAGTGGTTGTGTTCCAGTTTTAGCATGATCTTCATAGATCTGTGCTAACTTAATAGCATCTTCTAAACTTTTTGGAGCACTTCTTTTCACTTCATGTTTGACTTGCTTGTCGAGACCACGGATAAAACCTCTTACCTTATAAAAATCAACAAGGTTTTGCAATTTAAGTACTATTTCTTGATAATGAGAAATATATAGAGAAAGGGGACGTCCTCTCTACAAGATTTTGTCCCATTCTTCCCAGTTTCTTTCATCCTCATTTTCTAGTAAGAATTCTTTTTTGAAGAATTCTTCGAATTGATTCCAAGTTTGTGGGATTCTTTGAGCCTCCTTTAAGATCATCCACCACTTATAAGCCTTAGGTCCAAGTGATAAACTTGTTTATAAGACTTGATAAGCCTTAGGGGTGTTTTTCAACTGATGCAAGTCTTGCCATTTTTCTAAAAATGTCAAGACTGCATCTTTGTTTCGGTCTTTATCTTCCCCTAAAGATTGAAGTGGTTTTAAGTCTTTTGCAAAGAAAGTCTTCTAGACTTAATGGCAGTATGAGGAGGATTCACTTCATTATCTTAATTTTTTAAAGATACATTACTATGCAAGGGTAAAGGGGCATCAGTTCCCTTACTAGATGATGGGTTCGTTGGTTGAATAGACAAGGAACCCCTTGTTGGAGTTGGACGTCTGCGGAAGCACGCGAACAGCACAAGGAAGAAGAAGAAGCTTGGAGCACAACACACAAGACTGAATGTATTACTAGAGAATGTACAAAGATAAGTAGCCCATTAGGGCAATAGGCGTATATAGAAGCCGGGGGAAAAAAACCTCCTAAAGAGGGAAAAAAGTGCCCCGGCAGTCCTAGAGTGTTCACACACATCACTACCTAAATATATCAACAAATCCCCCCTGGGAGTGATGCGGTGAACAAGGAGCTGGCACTCATGTATAAGGAAGTGCCAAGCTATGTGGAAATCACTCCACAAAAGGAAGTAAGCCCAAAGCTTTGCGGAAAGCTTCAAACTTCTCCCTAGGCAGAGCCTTCGTGAAAAGGTCTGCAATGTTCTCCTGCGTGGGCACATATGCCAAGCTGATCTCCCCAGCAGAGAACCTCTCCCTGACATAGTGATAATGCACCTCAATGTGCTTAGTGCGAGCATGGAACACAGGGTTCCTCGCAACTGCCAATGCGCTCTGACTGTCAGTGAAGATGGTGGTGGTAGAAGACTGGCCAACACCCAAATCAGCCATAAGGCATCTGAGCCACACACACTCAACAATCGCTGTGAAAGCTGCCCTATACTCAGCCTCACAACTGGAAGTGGCCACAGTAGGCTACTTCTTGCTCAACCAAGATATACATGAGCTACCAAGCATGAAGCAAAAACCACTGGTGGACACACGAGTGTCATAGCAACCAGCCCAATCTGAGTCAGAAAAAGCATGCAAATCTGGCGGTAGTGATCCCCCCTTGGGATAAAACAACCCAAGTAGCCGAGTACCACTCAAGTAGCGAAAGATGCGCTTAATCGCTTTCCAATGCGTGACTCTTGGGCAATGCATAAACCTGCTCATCTGTGAGACAGCAAACTGAATATCTGGCCGAGTAATGCATAAGTAAATCAAGCATCCAACAGTCTGCTGATAGAGAACAGCATCAAATGCATCTCCAGCATCATGAAGACTCAATCGTAAACCTGTCTCCATAGGAGTGGCAATAGGCTTACAGTCTTCAAGGCCAAAATGTTGCAATAATGTGTCAATATATTTCGTTTGACACAAAGCCATTCCACCATCAACGTGCATAAACTGAATGTCCAAATAGTGATGCAAATGCCCCAAATCAGACATCTCAAATGAGGCATGCAAATCAGCCTTAAAATCAGCAATATGTGTCTCAATAGGACCAGTGAGCAGCATGTCATCAACATAGACAACAATGATCAGAAGCACATCATTAGCACGTTTAACATATAAGGTGCTTTCAGTTGGACTGTTCTCAAAACCATGTGCAATAAGATAGGCATGTATCTTCTCATACCAAGCACGTGGTGCTTGCTTTAAACCATATAACACCTTCTTTAACCTGTACACCTGGTTTTCATGCCCTTTGTGCACAAAGCCACGGGGCTGAAAAACATACACTTCTTCATGCAAGTCACCATTCAGAAATGCTGTTTTAATGTCCAACTGATGTACATTCCAACCATGATGGGCTGCAAGTGCACAAATGCTCCGAACAGTAGTCATACGGCATGTAGGTGCAAAGGTCTCATCAAAATCAATGCCTCTTTCCTGCGCATAACCCTTTGCAACAAGCCTAGCCTTATACCTATCAACTGTACCATCATGTTTACGCTTCAGTTTGTATACCCACTTAGTGCCAATGGCCCTCTTGCCAGGAGGCAAGTCACATAAAGACCATGTACCATTCTTCATTATAGCATCATATTCAGATTGCATAGCAGCCATCCAGTTTTCTGAATTTTGTACTTCATCAAAAGAAACAGGCTCATTCTCATCACAGAGACTAGATGCAGCCATAGCATAGCAATCTGATGCAAAGGAGGCACTATGAGAGCCTGAACGAGTACAATATGACAAAGGTGCATCTAATTTGCTGTCACGCAAAGTCTGCACCAGCCATTTTGGCATAGTTTTTGCCTGCTCAATATCAGCTCTCTCATCAACAAGTGCATCATGTAAATCTGCATCAGAAATGGAATGATCTGCATCATCATATGAAACCTGCAAAGGCTGAGAAGTTGCCTCATTAGGACCAGCACTAGCCTGTCCACCTGTAAAAAGAGGCATCAAAGTATCATACATGTCTTTGGAGCTAACAGATGTCTCCTTAGTACATGAAAGCAATGGCTGAATAGCATCTTCCACAAAGACAACATCACGGCTAACCAGAATGCGTTTAGTCTGTGGATGATACAGACGATAGCCTTTACTTTCAGAACTGTACGCAACAAAAATACATTTTACTGCCTTATCATCCAATTTTCTGCGATGTTGTTCAGGCACTAATGCATATGCCAAACAACCAAAAACACGTAGATGAGCAACAGATGGCTTGCGGTCATGCCAAGCCTCATATGGAGTGATAGACTGCAACGCTTTAGTGGGACACCTGTTCAGTACATATGCTGCACACATGACAGCCTCAAGCCAGAAACTATGTGGTAAAGCCTGACTTTTGACCATGCACCTCGCCATCTCCATGAGTGACATGTTCTTTCGTTCAGCAACTCCATTCTGTTGAGGTGTATACGGCACTGTACACTGGTGTTTTATCCCACGTTCAGCCAGAAATGCATTAAAATCTGAAGACATATATTCCCCCCCTCGATCAGAACGGAGGGTGCCCATTTTACATGCTGACAGATTTTCAGCTAAAACCAAAAACTGTTTGAAGCACATGAACACTTCGGACTTTGCTTTGAGTGGATATACCCATGCATGCCTGGAAAAATCATCAATGAAAGTCACGAAGTAAAGGTAATTTCCAAAAGAGGGTGTCTGCATAGGACCACAGACATCACTATGTACAAGCTGCAATTTTTGCGTAGCCCGAACTGAACCATCTTTTGGAAAGGAAGAACGCTGCATTTTGCCCAAAATACAGCCTTCACAAACATGTTTTCCAGGTGCCTCAAGTTTGGGCAAAGAGGACACCATTTCAGATTTCTGTAGGCGTAACAAACTAGCAAAATTCAGATGACCAAAGCGTGCATGCCAAAGCTTTGCATCTGACATAGCCTGAGAATCATGAACTGCACATGCCGAATCAATCACAGATCTTTCATAGTCTATGAGCTTATACAGCCCACGACATAAAATGCCAGAAGCAATAATCACATCGCCATTTGAGAGATCATGGACTGTACACCTGTCATCAACAAATTTCACAACCAAGCCAATCTTGGCTAATGCAGAAACTGATAACAGATTCTTTTTGATCCCTGGCACAAATAAAGCATCTGACAAAGTGAAAGAACTACCATCAGCAGTAGTCAGAATGATCTTACCAACTCCCATAACAGGATAAGAGGAGTTATTGGCGCATGTGACAGTATTCCCTATAGGAGCAGGCTCAAGTGAAGAGAAGGAACTGCGCTGCGAGGTAATATGTTTGGTCGCCCCACTGTCAAAGTACCAAACATCTGAGTCTACTGCAGACATGCACTGATCAGGAGAAGATGGGTCAAAACTGCAGACAGTAGTAAACGCCCATTCTTCTTCTTGCACAAGATTAGCAGACTCTGTTTTTGGTGTAGAGGCCTCTGCAACAACCATTCCAGCCTCTTTCTTCTTTGCCTCTTTAGCAGCCAGTTTTGGACAGTTCTTTATGATATGATCATTGCCTTTACAGTACTTACAAAACAATTTCTGCTTTTCTGATTTTTTCTCATCTTTGTCTTGGTTCTTTGAATGTGCAGCATTTGCAGATTTCTGCTTACTAGTAGAAGAGCTCCATTTTCCTTTGCCTTTCTGACTAGCCAGGAAAGCTTGATCTGCAACACACATAATGGACCTGTTCTGCCTGGACTGATCTTCCTGCAATAGAACAGAGACTAATTCCTCAAATGACAAGGCATTCGGATTGCCTTTCATCATCAACCGAAGAGTAGAGGCAAAACTCTGATATGAATCAGGAAGACCATTCAGAACGGTCTGCACAAGTGAGCTATCTGGTATAACCTCATCAGCAGAAATCAATTGTTCCTTCAGGTCTTTGATCTTTGTAAGAAAACTGTCCATAGAATCACCTTCATTCATGTGCTCACTCTCCAACTGTTTTCGGAGGTAAGCAACACGAGCCTCATTCCTAGGCTGGTACAAAGTGGTAAGTGTATCCCAAGCATCCTTTGCTGTTCTGCAAGAGCGAATGTGAGGAATAATGGCACGTTTGAGAGACAAAGCTATCAATGCATGTGCCTGGGCATCTCTGCCATCCCAACGAATCTGCTCTGCAGTAGGTGCAGCAGAAACAGCAGCACGAACAGGAATCTGCGGAATATCATCTTCGACACCATCTTCATCAGCTCCAACACCTGTATTTGCAGTACGTGTCGTTACAGGTGTAACAGGACGTCTTTCAACACCCTGCACAATGTTCCACAATCCTTTTGCAACCAGTACATGTTGCATCATATAAGCCCATAATGGGTAGTTGGTACCATCCAACTTATCCTCAACAGCCAACATACGGAATACATCACTGCTTTCAGCCATGGCCGGTGACTAAAATACCTTGATGCAGAAAATTGACTGTATCTAAAAAAGTTGAACGGAACTGCCCAAATGAGTTCTGCTAGACTTGTAGCAGACTTCGAGATGCTTAAACTGGCGAACAGAAACTGGTATATACCTTTGACACAAAAGGACGAAATAGCCTGCACAAGCGTTGTGATAGTGCGTTCGGAGGCCGAAACGAGCTCAGATCGCGATTTTGGCACCACACAGCAAAGCTATTTTGATCTCGGAAACACCCTGAGTATGCTCACCAAATTTCGTGTGAATCTGAGACTGCAAACGGAGGAGTGTCGACGGCACCCTAGAAGAAGCGACGACCTGCTCTGATACCAATTGTTGGAGTTGGACGTCTGCGGAAGCACGCGAACAGCACAAGGAAGAAGAAGAAGCTTGGAGCACAACACACAAGACTGAATGTATTACTAGAGAATGTACAAAGATAAGTAGCCCATTAGGGCAATAGGCGTATATACAAGCCGGGACAAAAAAACCTCCTAAAGAGGGAAAAAGGTGCCCCGACAGTCCTAGAGTGTTCACACACATCACTACCTAAATATATCAACACCCCTTTGTGCAGGTAAGGGTAAGGATGTACAAATCGTATTAAGAATTTGTTCCATCTTCCCTTGAACTTCATGAATTGAAGTATGAAGGGTACCCATCTCGTTTTGGATTTCTTTAACAATGAACATATCCGCTTGGATATCATTCATTTTTTCATCCAAACCATTCAACTCTTTATAGATATTTATTTCGTGCCTTTCTTCTTGGCCTATCTCTGGAAGACCTGGAGTGTAATCTATTTGTCTATCCCCTTCCTGCGGTGCATAATCCTCTTCTTGCCTAGGAATGTCTAATAACATGTTACTTGCGTATGAATCCCCCATACTTCAGTGAATACTTTGGAATCAACTAGAAATAAGAAAATGCCGTTTCTAATACTGAAGGAAAATAGATGAAAATTAAATCCAATACTTCCCCGATTTATTTCTTTGATATCAGCTTCTAGTTGTAGGTCGGCTTGGGCCGCCGTCTCGGTTGAACTTCCTTAGGCTCTTCAGTCTTTAATCCTCTGTTGCTCGTTCTTTCGGTCGATGTGTGCTTGATTGGTGTTCGATTGGAGATTGATTCCCCATGTGTACCGACTGAGAATATTCTCCTTCTAAGGGCTTTGATTAGTGAGCCTTGCTTTATTGGATAAAGCAAAGATTTATTGATCAAATGGCCGTGGGCTCAAGTCCCGTGTGGGACCTTCTCCTTCTAAAGGCGTTGTGGGACCTCTCGATCAACAGGCTGTAGGTCGTAAGGTTGAACTTTGGAATTGAAGCCGATTGATCTCATGTTCAAACACCTAAAGTGGGTCACAAACTCATAATACGAAAGAACTCGAGTGCATGAGCCCCTCGATTATGGTGATTATTTACAGGATATGATTGGATGACTCAAAAAGTGTACTTCTCTGAGTTTTGCATGTGCAATCATCAGCTAGATACCCGAGTAGTTCGATGCACAAAGCCACAGACACGCTTTGAATAAGCGGGGTTGGCGGTTGCGTCCAATCATCTTCCTGAGTCAGGGGTTGGTTGGTGGGAAAATACTCCTTTAATAATGATTGTACAATGAGCGCGCACATTGAGTTGATCCCCAGATGCCGATGAGCTGGGCCCTCTTCTGGCGACGATCTCTCAGGCGATGATGATCTCTCAGGCGACAATGAGCTAGGCCCTCTTCGGCGTCGTCTAGCTTGTGGCACGTCTCTAGCTGCCTTTAAAGCTGCAAAGATTTGATAGCGATCCTCCGACGGCGTCGTCTAGAGAGAGAAGGCTTAATATTGCTCTACTCATCGGCCTGGGCCCTACACGCGTTTCAACTTCCACGAGGCAGACACCAAACGCTCACCCTGACTTGAAAGAAGGCCCGACTATCGATGGTGTCTTAATAACTGCACACGTGGGCTCCGTCGGCTGGACTCAGAGCACGCACGAATTTCAATCGAAAAAGTAACGACGCAATTACTGAAGACTTCGCGACGCAGTTACTGAGGAGTTTTGAACTTTACTATAGCCTCCAGTAGATTGCCTGCACATGAATCAAGAGAACACTACAAGTACTTGAAAAAGAACTTGGCTCTGATTACCACTATTGTGAAAACTTCTTCCCTAGAGTATAGCATCCACCAGAGAGTGAGTGAGTATGTATCCACCCATCGAACTCCACCCATATATATACCAAAGGTCCAAGAGTTGCATGCTTTAATTTTTAGCCATGTGTCCTTCCAAGTGTCCTTCATGTGGATACTTTCCAAAGAGAATCACAGGGCTTCTATTTCAATTGAAGTCACGTATGAGTCAAGGTGTCACTTGGGAGAAGCTTCTCCTGAGACTAAGGTTTTATTCCCTTAGGTTAATTTGCTAAGGTAACAAACCCTTCAATTTGAGACTTCTATGAAATAAAACCTCAAGGGTTAAATCCAAGAAACATAGGTTCCTTTTGGAGGGTCTGACCCATGATTTATGCAACAGTTACCTTTTGTTTGTCTTCATCATACAAAGATTTTTGTTCTTCAAACATAACATCTCTACTTGTAGTGAATTGCTTGGTTGAAGGATTGAAGAACCTCTAACCCATCTGAGTTGAATCATATCCAATAAACACTGCCTTTGTTGCCCTTTCATCTAGCTTACCTCTTATTTGTGATGGTACATGAACATAAGCTAAACAACCAAAAACCTTGCAATGTCCAAGACTAGGTTTTCTTCCATGCCATGCTTCATAAGGAGTCATACCTTGAAGTGATTTGGATGGTATTCTATTGACAAGGTACACAACAGTTCAGATAGCTTCTGCCCATAGATAATGTGGCAACTTCTTCTCTTCAAGCATTGTTCGGGCTGATCCAACCAATGTCTTGTTTCTCCTCTCTACAATTCCATTTAGTTGAGGAGAGTACCTAGTAGTCACTTCCCTTTTGATTCCTTTGTCCTGCAAGAACTCATCAAACTCTTTGGAGAAGTATTCTCCACCTCCATCATATGTGAGCTTCTTTAGTGATCTACCTGTATGATACTCCACATGCGCAAGATACTTCTTGAAGCAATCAAACACTTCATTCTTACTCTTAATAAATTATAGAACAGTCCATCTACTATGGTCATCAATAAATGAGACATAATACCTTGATCCTGCCAATCATGGTTCTTGACTTGGTCCCCATACATCTGTATGTACTGAGTCTAATAAGTTGTTGTGGATGTAGCCTTTCTGGTTGAATGGTTGTCTTTGTGCCTTCCCAATCTGACATGCATCACACCTGTTGATCATGTGTTGCTTTGATATGTTCGACAGTCCTAGAACACTTTGATCCCTGCATATATCGTTCAAGGTTCTTTCATTCACATGAGCAAGTCTCTTATGCCACACTTCAAGCTCACTTAGGGTTTGAGACCCAAAGTTGAATAGAGCTATGTTCCTGGTTTCTTCTACTTCAAAAGTAAAGAGCCTACCATGCTTCTCACCTCGGGCTATCTTCTTGAAGCCTTGACATGGATCTTCTACAAAAGCTCCATGTTGGGTGAACCTAACTTGCAAGCCTTTTTCAACTATTTGGCCTACACTTATTACGTTTTTAGTGATAGTGGGTACATAGAGAACCTTACTCAGAATGTTTGTCTTGCCATTAGAAGCTTTGACATTACCAATCTTCTCCACATTGTTCTTCGTGTCATCCCCTGTTTGCACTTCATGTCTATGCTTTGGAATTTCCAAATCAGATAGAAGAGCAATGTTGCCTGCAACATGATTTGAACATCCTCGATCTATGTAGAACAAATGATCATCTTCTTTACCTTCTTTGTGGCTTAGATTCATAAGAAGCAATGAGTCTTCATGTGGTTGATCTTCTGAATAATTGTTGTACTCCCTTCTATTATAGCGTCTATTGTTATTGTTGAAGTTGTGTCCACCTCTGCCTCTAATGCTGCCATATCCACCTCTTCCACTTCCTTTCTGGGTTTTCCCATTGAACCAGCAATTCTGAGTGGTGTGGTTGGTCTTATCGCATATGGCACAAGGTTGAACATTCTGACCTTTGGCTTTGTCTTGCTTTGGTCCTTTCTTCTTCCCTTTCCACTTGCTCTTGCTTGCAAGGTTGGCTTGGGAAGTCTCTTCTTCATCTTCTTCCTTCTTCTTGCCTTTCTCCTTCTTATCCTTCTTATCTACATATAGAGCACTAGTTGAATTACCGTGATAAGAGTTACCTTCTTTTATGCTATTGTTGGCTTCTTGATTGAAGAGTTGTCCAAGAAAGATATTGAAGTTTGGAGTTTGCACATCCATGATGAGATCATAAGCCGTCGTGAAGGATTGCCATTGCTTATCACTTCGAATTCCGTTGAGAATTTGCCTCATGATAGCCTCTTCTTCAATCAGCTCTCCGATGCTAACTGATCCACAACCTCCTTGACCTTGGTAACAATCTCTGTGATGGTTTGTTTAGGTGTCTTCTTCATTTGGTTGAACTTGTTCCAAAGATGATTCTTTCTTGCTTTTGTACTAGAAGAAAAGAAAGTCTCGAGGGCATCCCAAGTCTCTTGACACGTCTTGCATCCTCTAATATGTGGTAATAGAAAGTGAGCGATAGATTTTAGTATGTACGACCTTGCTTGAGCATCCCTTGCGCACCAAAGTGTGAGCTTATCTGTCTCCTCTTGTGTAGGTCCTCCTTTTGATCTTGGAATAGGCATAGCTTCATCACCTGCTAATTTTCCATAAAGATTTCTGCCTTGCAAGTAGGCCTCCATTCTGATTTGCCAAGCCGGGTAGTTGTGTCGATCAAGCTTCTCGATCATTGAGGGAAAACCGTCACCCATCTTGATCTAGCTCTGATACCACTGAAAGAACTTGGAGAAGCTTGTAGAAGGTAGAAAAGTGCGTTTCAAAGCGACGAAGTTTGGTCAAGCCAACTGGCACAAGACTAGCCCTTGAGCTTATGGAGACTCAAATAGGCCTTATAGGCATGGAATAAGTGCAAAGAAACACACTACGTACTTTGGAGCATCAAGGATAATGAGTCGATACAAAACAGATAGGTTCGCGGGTCAATTAGCTCAAAAAACGTACTATCTATGGAAGAGACAATGAACTTCAAATGCCCATAGCGACCAACGTGATTACAATTAGAAAAAATCCTTTTATGGGAGTGATACACATAGGGTTGAGTGTATGGAATGCACAAAAGTATAAGGAATAAGCAAAATATGCTATAGGAATGAATGCGACATTCACCCGTGGTACTTCCTATTTTTCAGGAATATGTAGAGATTGACCCCGAGACAGAAAAATTCAAATTTCTCCCAATCTAATGAACCAAATGGTATGAAAATTAAAAGGCAAACTAGCCACTAATACCTTTCCAATGAGTCATCTTGCACTCAATTTGGAGCTCTGCAGAGAGAGCAACAGCCTCTGCAAGATTACTATTGGCGAAGAAGATGATGCAAAGAATTGAAGGAGCAAGACACAATGATGGTCACAAGTATATTTATATTGCTTCCATGTTATGTACAAGTGATTTCAAGTCTTTATATAGACTCTAGGAGTGTTCCACAACTTCTACAAGTGAAATTTGAACTCAAATGAAGGTGGGAATGGTTGTTGGAGGAAATCAATTCACTTTCCTACAATCTAGGAAAAGTGAAGATCTATTTTGATCTATTTTAGGTGATTGATTTCTTGATTGAAAGCAACTTCAACCACCACAAATTCGTGGGATTTGGGCTCTATCTTTCTACCTTTACATGTGTAAAGCTCAAGGCTTTTACAACGGTAAATGAACCATCATAAATCTCTCAAAAAAATACAATAAATGAGCATAAGAAAAAGAACCCTCCAACGGATATTCTTTCGAGGCGATAGCCTTTGATGTAGACCAAATCCACCTCAAGCATAGTTTAAGATTGATGTTCCAACAGCTCCCCCTCAAGCTAAAGTATGCTTGAATCTTCATTCTCTGATAGGTTGAATACCTGCCATAGCTTTGAATCTACAAAGCTTTACTCCATCAAGTGCTTTCCTCATCATATCTGCTACTTGCTTTTCACAAGGAACAAAAGAAATATCAATCTCCTTTGCCATGAGCTTCTCCCTGATGAAGTGGTAATGGACTTCTATGTGCTTGGTTCTCGCATGGCAAATAGGATTTGCCGCTAGATGCATGGAACTTACAAGTCCCAAATATGTATACAATGCTTTTAACCATATTGCCTCTTGAGTTGCTATGGTCAAGCCTTTGTACTTTGCTTCAATTGAGGATAAAGAAACTGTCTCCAAATATGTGAGGTTTGGAACTCACAAGTCTCAAATCTGTATACAATGCTTTTAACCATATTGCCTCTTGAGTTGCTATGGTCAAGCCTCTGTACTCTGCTTCAATTGAGGATAAAGCAACTGTTGGTTGGTTCTTGGAACTCCATGACACTAGCTTCAAACCTGCAAATGCTAAGTAGCCAGATGTACTTTTTCTATCATCCTTAGCTCTTGCCCAATCTGCATCTGAGTAGATTTTGATATTCAAAGCTGAAGAGTAAGGATAGAATATAACTTCGTTGATTGTACCTTTGAGATACTTAAATACTCTCTTAGCCACATCCATGTGTGGTCTTCGCGGTGAGTGCATGAACTGACTAAGCACTCCCACACTATATGAGATGTCTGCCCTTCTATGAGTAGCATATATCAAGTTACCTACCAAGTTTTGATATTCTTCAATGTCTTCAATTTTCTCACCTTCATAAACACTTAGTTTATGATTCATCTCCAAACATGTACCTGCAGGTTTAGTGTTCTCCATTTTGAACTTGAGAAGAAGATCCTGAAGGTATCTTCTTTGAGTCAAATACATTCCTTCATCTGTATATATCACCTGCATACCTAGGAAATATGTGAGCTCACGTAGGTCACTGATTTTGAACTCCTCTTGCATGTGTCTCTTGATCCTTTGAATGCCATTTAGATCATCACCTGTCACAATAATATCATCTACATATACACATAGATAGATAACCTCATTGTGATCCCTTTTGATGAATAGAGAAGGATCTTAGCTACTAGTTTTGAATCCTTGATCTTGAAGATATGTAACCAACCTGTAATTCCAAGCTCTAGGAGCTTGTTTCAATCCATACAATGCTTTCTTAAGTCTGCAAACATAAGATGGATGATTAGGGTTTTCAAAACCTGGTGGTTGTGACATGTATACCTCTTCACTTATCCAACCATTTAAGAATGCATTTTTCACGTCAAGTTGGAGGAGTCTCCGATTCCTTGCAGCAGCCACACTTATCAATGTCTTGATTGTAGTCATCTTTGCAACTAGTGAGCATGTTTCCTCATAGTGTATACCATGAGTTTGTGAGCATCCTTTGGCAACTAATCTTGCCTTGTACCTGCAAACTGATCCATCTGAGTTTCTTTTAACTTTATATAGCAATCTGCAACCAATTACCTTTTGATTCGACGATATTGGAACAAAATCCCAAGTGTCCATTCCCTTCAATGCATCTATCTCTTCTTTCATGGCCTTTTCCCAATTAGGTTTCCCTTTGCCTCTTCATAGGTTGAGGGTTCCTCTGAAATAGAGTCTTTTGCCAAGTATATTGAATGCTTCGTAACAAATGTGGAATCATATCCATACCTTTCTCGTTGTTTCTTCTCTCTTGCTGATCTTCTAGGTGCTTGTTTAGAGCATTCTCCAATCTCTTGCATCTTTGCTTTGCCTCTTGACTTCCATAGCTTGTAATCCTTTTCTCTTTCATCTTGGTCATCGTCTGTATCACTTCTTGGATCTTGGACCTGTGTATCATGCTTGCTTCCTAATTGATGAGAGTCAGAATCAAGATCATATGGTAGTGTTACCTTTTGTTTGTCTTCATCATACCAAGACCTGTGTTCTTCAAACACAACATCTCTACTTGTAGTGAATTGCTTGGTTGAAGGATTGAAGAACCTGTAACCCATCTGAGTTGAATCATATCCAATAAACACTGCCTTTGTTGCCCTTTCATCTAGCTTACCTCTTATTTGTGATGGTACATGAACATAAGCTAAACAACCAAAAACCTTGCAATGTCCACGACTAGGTTTTCTTCCATGCCATGCTTCATAAGGAGTCATACCTTGAAGTGATTTGGATGGTAGTATATTGACAAGGTACACAACAGTTCAGATAGCTTCTACCCCCGGCAACTTCTTCTCTTCAAGCAGTTGTTAAACGTTAGCCAAAATGTTAAATGTTAGGTAGTCTACAGACTTCTGAATCTGGACTTCGAGTACTGTGGATTACTGTGATAATTAAAAGCACTCTAATTCTTAGCCGCGTGGGTTCTTGGGAGTGGTAGGGGTCTATTAGACAGAGGCCCTGTACTATTTTCCCAACCTCTCACACAACCATAAATACTCTGTCACGTCTTAGCTCAGTACTTGACTCTGAACACTGCGAACTACGCGGTTTACTGGGACGTTGGACATTTCCGGACTGGGTCTGCTATAGTATAAGAGCTGTAATCCGGTTCTGACTTAAACTACTTCAACTACTCAACTTCATTCGCCGAATATTACACAGGATGCACCTATTCTTGACTCGGAGGCACATCGAACAACTATACTCAAAAGTATACAACTTACGCTATGTCAACTCAAACAACAGCCGAATCGTAACAATCTGATCACTAATTCCAAGGCACACAGGCTCTTACAGATACAAGTCCTTCCTGGGATCGGAATCCACAGAGAACGCAGACTATTGTATCGACTTCAGTTACTTCACAGAACCTTAACAGACCAACAGTGAGATTACTTCCATGTTCTCTGCTTCGCCGACGTCTGATAACAACAAGCTACACTTAACAATACTCAGCGACACACTTAACCATTACCGAACAGCTTCGTAACACACTACAACTTGTTTCATAACTATATATTAAGACACGAACAAACTACTAAGCAAAGCGCAAACAGAACAGGACAGAAACAGAACAGATCAGAAATATGCACTCAACAATACACTGCAATTCCCAAAATGGGCGCTCTCTCGCCACTCTTTCTCATTGCCTTATATAGAAGAATTTTTACAGTGGTGCGCGGATCTTTTGTTACCTGCGCGTTTCTCGAAAGGTTCTTTCTATTTAAGACGCCTGTCCTAGTACATTTGTCCTTATTCGGCGGCCGTCTAACACAGTGTTTGGGTTGATCCAACCAATGTCTTGTTTCTCCTCTCTACAATTCCATTTAGTTGAGGAGAGTACCTAGTAGTCACTTCCCTTTTGATACCTTTGTCCTACAAGAACGCATCAAACTCTTTGGAGAAGTATTCTCCCCCTCCATCAGATCTGAGCTTCTTTAGTGATCTACCTGTATGATTCTCCACATGTGCAAGATACTTCTTGAAGCACTCAAATGCTTCATTCTTACTCTTAATAAAGTATAGAACACTCCATCTACTATGGTCGTCAATAAATGAGACATAATACCTTGATCCTGCCAATGAAGGTTCTTCACTTGGTCCCCATACATCTGTATGTACTAAGTCCAATAAGTTGTTGTGGATGTAGCCTTTGTGGTTGAATGGTTGTCTTTGTGCCTTCCCAATCTGACATGCATCACACCTGTTGATCATGTGTTGCTTTGATATGTTCGACAGTCCTAGAACACTTTGATCCCTGCATATATCCTTCAATGTTCTTTCATTCACATGAGCAAGTCTCTTATGCCACACTTTAAGCTCACTTAGGGTTTGAGACCCAAAGTTGAATAGAGCTATGTTCCTGGTTTCTCCTAATTCAAAAGTAAAGAGCCTACCATGCTTCTCACCTCGGGCTATCTTCTTGAAGCCTTGACATGGATCTTCTACAAAAGCTCCATGTTGGGTGAACCTAACTTGCAAGCCTTTTTCAACTATTTGGCCTACACTTATTAGGTTTTTAGTGATAGTGGGTACATAGAGAACCTTACTCAGAATGTTTGTCCTGCCATTGGAAGCTTTGACATTACCAATCTTCTCCACATTGTCATCCCCTGTTTGCACTTTATGTCTATGCTTTGGACTTCCAAATCAGATAGAAGAGCAATGTTGCTTGCAACATGATTCCAAAATCCTGAATCTATATAGAACAAATGATCATCTTCTTTACCTTCTTTGTGGCTTAGATTCATAAGAAGCAATGAGTCTTCATGTGGTTGATCTTCTGAATAATTGTTGTAGTCCCTTCTATTATAGCTTCTATCATTATTGTTGAAGTTGTGTCCACCTCTACCTCTATTGCTGCCATATCCACCTCTTCCACTTCCTTTCTGGGTCTTCCCATTGAACCAGCAATTCTGAGTGGTGTGGTTGGTCTTATTGCATATGGCACAAGGTTGAACATTCTGACCTTTGGATTTGTCTTGCTTTGGTCCTTTCTTCTTCCCTTTCCACTTGCTCTTGCTTGCAAAGTTGGCTTGGGAAGTCTCTTCTTCATCTTCTTCCTTCTTCTTGCCTTTCTGCTTCTTATCCTTCTTATCTGCATATAGAGCACTAGTTGAATTACCATGATAAGAGTTACCTTCCTTTATGCTATTGTTGGCTTCTTGATTGAAGAGTTGTCCAAGAAAGATATTGAAGTCTAGAGTTTGCAAATCCATGATGAGATGATAAACCCTCATGAAGGATTGCCATTGCTTATCACTTCGAATGCCGTTGAGAATTTGCCTCATGATAGCCTCTTCTTTAATCAGCTCTCCAATGGATGCTAACTGATCCGCAACCTCCTTGACCTTGATAACAAACTTTGTGATGGTTTGTTTAGGTGTCTTCTTCATTTGGTTGAACTTGTTCCAAAGATGATTCTTTCTTGCTTTGGTACTAGCAAAAAAGAAAGTCTCGAGGGCATCCCAAGTCTCTTGAGACGTCTTGCATCCTCTAATATGTGGTAATAGAAAGTGAGAGATAGAGTTAAGTATGTACGACCTTGCTTGATCATCCCTTGCGCACCAAAGTGTGAACTTATCTATCTCCTGTCGTGTAGATCCTCCTTTGGATCTTGGAATAGGCATAGCTTCATCACCTACTACAATTCCATAAAGATTTCTACCTTGCAAATAGGCCTCCATTCTGATTTGCCAAGCCGTATAGTTGTGTTGATCAAGCTTCTCGATCATTGAGGGAAAGCTATCACCCATCTTGATCTAGCTCTGATACCACTGAAAGAACTTGGAGAAGCTTGTAGAAGGTAGAAAAGTGCATTTCGAAGCGACAAAGTTTGGTCAAGCCAACCGGCACAAGACCAACCCTTGAGCTTATGGAGACTCAAATAGACCTTATACGCATGCAATAAGTGCAAAGAAACACAATATGTACTTTGGAACATCAAGGAGAATGAGTCGATACAAAACAGATAGGTTCACGGGTCGACTAGCTCAAAAAACTTACTATCTATGGAAGAGACAATGGACTTCAAATGCCCATAGCGACCAGCGTGATTACAATTAGAAAAACTCCTTTTATGGGAGTGATACACATAGGGTTGAGTGTATGGAATGCACAAAAGTATAAGGAATAAGGAAAATATGCTATAGGAATGAATGCGACATTCACTGGTGGTACTTCCTATTTTTCAGGAATATGTAGAGATTGACCCTGAGATAGGAAAACTCAAATTTCTCCCAATCTACTGAACCCAATGATATGAAAATTAAAAGGCATAAACTAGCCACTAATAGCTTTCCATTAAGCCATCTTGCACTCAATTTGGAGCTCTGGAAAGAGAGCAGCAGCCTCTGCAAGATTACTGTTGGCGAAGAAGATGATGCAGAGAATTGAAGGAGCAAGACAATGATGGTCACAAGTGTATGTATATTGCTTCCATGTATTGTACAAGTGATTTCAAGTATTTATATAGACTGTAGGAGTGTTCCACGTCTTCTACAAGTGAGATTTGAATTCAAATGAAGGTGGGAATGGTTCTTGGAGGGAATCAATTCACGTTGCTACAATCTAGGAAAAGTGAAGATCTAGTTTGATCTACTTTTAGGTGATTGATTGCTTGATTGAATGCAACTTCAACCACCACAAATTCGTGGGATTTGGGCTCTATCTTTCTACCTTTACATGTGTAAAGCTCAAGGATTTTTTAACGCTAAATGAACCATCAAAAATCTCTCAAAAAAATACAATAAATGAGCATAAGAAAAAGAACTCTCCAATGGATATTCTTTCGACGCGATAGCCTTTGATGTATATCAAATCCACCTCAAGCATAGTGTAAGCTTGATGTTCCAACAAATCCCCCTCAAGCTAAATTATGCTTGAATCTTCATTCTCTGATAGGTTGAATACCTGCCATAGCTTTGAATCTACAAAGCTTTACTCCATCAAGTGCCTTCGTCATCATATCTGCTACTTGCTTTTCAGTAAGAACAAAAGAAATATCAATCTCCTTTGCCATGAGCTTCTCCCTGATGAAGTGGTAATGGACTTCTATGTGCTTGGTTCTCACATGGAAAATAGGATTTGCCGCTAGATGCATGGAACTTACATTATCTCCAAATATGTGAGGTTTGGAACTCACAAGTCCCAAATCTGTATACAATGCTTTTAACCATATTGCCTCTTGAGTTGCTATGGTCAAGCCTCTGTACTCTACTTCAATTGAGGATAAAGCAACTGTTGGTTGCTTCTTGGAACTCCATGACACTAGCTTCGAACCTGCAAATGCTAAGTAACCAGATGTACTTTTTCTATCATCCTTAGCTCATGCCCAATCTGCATCTGAGTAGATTTTGATATCCAAATCTGAAGAGTAAGGATAGAATATAACTTTGTTGATTGTACCTTTGAGATACTTAAGTACTCTCTTAGCCACATCCATGTGTGGTCTTCTCGATGAGTGCATGAACTTACTAAGCACTCCCACACTATATGAGATGTCTGCCCTTGTATGAGTAGCATATATCAAGCTACCTACCAAGCTTTGATATTCTTTAATGTCTTCAATTTTCTCACCTTCATAAACACTTATTTTATGATTCATCTCCAAAGGTGTACCTACAGGTTTAGTGTTCTCCATTTTGAACTTGAGAAGAAGATCCAGAATGTATCTTCTTTGAGTCAAATACATTCCTTCATCTGTATATATCACCTGCATACCTAGGAAATATGTGAGCTCACCTAGGTCACTGATTTTGAACTCCTCTTGCTCTTGATCCTTTGAATGCCATTTAGATCATCACCTGTCACAGTAATATTATCTACATATACACATAGATAGATAACCTCATTGTGATCCCTTTTGATGAATAGAGAAGGATCTGAGCTGCTAGCTTTGAACCCTTGATCTTGAAGATATGTAACCAACCTGTAATTTCAAGCTCTAGGAGCTTGTTTCAATCCATACAATGCTTTCTTAAGTTTGCAAACATAAGATGGATGATTAGGGTTTTCAAAAGCTGGTGGTTGTGACATGTATACCTCTTCACTTATCCAATCATTTAAGAATGCATTTTTCACATCAAGTTGGAGGAATCTCCAATTCCTTGCAGCAGCTACACTTATCAAAGTCTTGATCAGTCATTTCTTTACCAAATTCAAAGATCTAAAGCTTGTTGGATTCAGCTCGAAGTTGTCTACATGCTCTCAAAATTTGAAGAGATTCTATTCAACCATTTCAGAGAAAATCTCATGGAGGTGATCACTGGTCATTGTTTGGTACAGTCCTAAAAAATCGGGGGTAAACTTTAATTTGATAAAGTGATTTCTATGAGCGTAGTTTATCTTCTTACATCATTCCACTTGGAATAGTTAGCTTGCTAAGATAATTAAATACCCCTTAAAGGATTTTTTCCAATTCCTACTGTGCTAGTCATACTGAGCAAAAGATCCAACAAGTGTCAAGACATAAATAGAAGGTTTTCTTGAGATTTTGAGTTTCAAAGTCATCTGTTTTGATTCAATCATTACACACATCATTTCCAAAGTACATTGGCCATTTTATGGTGTCATTGGAAAGCTAAGGAAGTCCACTTATCAAGTCTGAAGCATTATGGGGATGGTACAAAGCAGGTTTTGGCAGTACCAACTCAATCTCTTGGAGTGTCCATCCATCTTTTCCAACAGTGGTATCAGAGCAAACTAAGGTAAAATGGGAGATGGTTTCCCTTCATTTATTGATAAATTGGACAAGAACAACTATCAGGCATGGTCTCTAAGGATGAAGACCTACCTACAAGGAAGGAGTCTCTATGGATACATCTCAGGAGATGAGGAATTGCCCTCATTCAAAACAAGAGGATTGCCAACAAAGGAAGAACATGAAAAGCTCAACACATGGTGTGCAAAGGATGTATTAGCAAGGTCTTATTTACTCAACTCCATCTCTGATTGTAGCAGATCAATTAGCAAGCATAGGAGAAGAGATTGAAGAAGAACATATTGTAAGACAAGTGATCAATGGGATCAAGGCTGATGAAAAATGTGAAAGCTTCACCACTGCTATGGACCTTTACATGGACATGCAAATTCTAGATCTTACAACTCTCATGGGACAATTGTTTACACATGAAGCAAAGCTCAACAAGAATGGAGACACATCCAAAGGTAATAACTCTTTTGCCCTATACACTGATAAGAAGTCTAAAGATAAAGGCAAGAACAAGAAGGTGGAAGATGAAGGCTCTACCTCCCAAGCCAACTATGCAGGGAGAGGTAGATCATCAAGAGGAAGGGGCAGAGAAGGTAAGCAAGGAAGGGGGAGATCCTATACCCCTCACCATGCAACATTTGTGGTTTATCAAATCATACTATAGATGAGTGTTTCAGGAATTACAAAAATCAGAGAGGAAGAGGATACCAAAGAGGTGGATACTCATAGTCAAGAGGTAGATTCAACCATCACCAAGGCTACAACAACAATTACAATGGCAATTACGAAGGAGGATTCAAATCCAGAAAGGACTACAACAACTATATAGAAGAGCAGGATGATTCTCTTCTAATCATGAACATGGCTTCAAAACCAGGTACAAATGATGACCACCTATTCTACATTGACTCAGGATGCTCAAATCATGTGTCTGGCAATGTAGCACTACTCTCTGATCTTGAGGAACCAAAAAGTAAGCATCAAGTCCAAACAGGTGATGACACCAAGCACTCAGTAGTTAAAGTTGGAAATGTTAAGACTTGTGATGGAAATCAGAACTTGTTGAGTAGAGTACTCTATGTACCAACCATTACCAAAAATCTGATGAGTGTTGGACAGATTGTGGAGAAAGGTTTGCAGGTTAGATTCAACCAATTTGGAGCATTTGTGGAGGATCCTAAGAAGGGGTTCAAGAGGATTGCTAAAGGAGAAAAATCACGTAGACTTTTCACTTTTGAGCTAGAAGACACAAAGAACATTGCACTATACAGTTATAAAGACCAAACACTTTCAGAACTTGAGATTTGGCACAAAAGATTAGGGCATATATGAGAAAGAACCTTAAAGCAGATATGCATGGATCAATGTGTAATTGGAATACCCAATGTTTCGAAACAACACATGATATATAAATGTAGTGCTTGTCAATTTGGGAAGTCTCACAGGTTACCCTTCTCAAGGAAAGGTTACATGCATGAAGACTACCTAGAACTTGTCCATACAAATGTATGGGGACCAAGCAAAGACCCCTCAATCTCAGGATCTAGGTACTATGTATCTTTTATTGATGATTATAGCAGGTTGGCTGTATTGTACTTTATGAAGCACAAGGATGAGGTGTTTAATTGCTTTAAAAAATATCTTGCACTTATTGAGAATCAGACAGCGAAGAATTTGAAGAGACTAAGGTCAGATGGAGGAGGTGAGTACTTCTCCAATGAGTTTGAAGACTTCTTGCAGGACAGAGGCATCAAAAGAGAAACCAATACAAGGTATACTCCTGAACAGAATGGAGTAGCTGAGAGAAGAAATAGGTTGATTGTTGAGACAACTAGGTCTATGTTGAATGAGAAAAAGTTACCAAACTATCTATGGGTAGAAAGTGTTTCTACTGCCACTTACCTCATAAACAGGTTACCATCTAAGTCCCTTGATGGGATGACACCCTATGAAGCATGGCATGGTAAGAGACCCTCACTAGACCATTGCAGGATATTTGGATGTGTAGCATATGTACACATTCCTTCTCAGATAAGAGGTAAGCTAGACCCAAAGGCTGAGAAGTGCATCTTTATTGGATATGACCTAAATAAAAAAGGTTACAGGTTTTACAACCCTTCTAATAAGGGATTCATGGTTAGTAGAGATGTTGTCTTTTGATGAAAATGATTCTTGGTATGAGAATGAATGTAGGAAATTCAAATTACCCTATGACTTGGAAGAGGAGTTTCCAAGTCTTGCTAAAGAGGAACCTACTCAGAATGAAGACTCAACATCAGATGGTGAAGATGTTATCAACCTTGAAGAGTTCAAGGCATGGAAGTCCAAAGGGAAAGTCAAAATGAAGAAACTTGAAGACATACCTGAATCTTCAAATCAGTCAATCAAAAGATCACAAAGAGAAAGCAAAAAACCTATCAGATATGGGTATGATACATCTCTTGTTACTAAACACTCTGTTTATCTTGCCAAATATTTGTCAAGTGAAGAACCAGGATCATATGAAGAATCCATAACCAAGTCAGAATGGAAAGAGGCTATGGATGAAGAGATTGAAGCACTCAAGGAAAGTGACACATGGGAGCTAGTACCAAAGAAGGACTCCATGAAGGTAATAGGATCCAGATGGATCCATAAACTTAAAAGAAATTTTGATGGGTCAATTAATAGATACAAAGCCAGATTGGTAGCCAAGGGTTTTGCACAAACCCAAGGCATTGACTATGAAGAGACATTCTCTCCTGTGGCCAAGATTCCAACAATCAGAGTGTTGGTAAGTGTGGCTGCATCAAAAAATTGGAATATGTACCAATTGGATGTCAAGAATGCTTTCTTGAATGGATGGATTTCAGAGGAGGTATATATGTCACAACCTCCTGGCTATGAGGACCCTAAGAAGCTAACATATGTTTGCAAATTGAAAAAGGCTTTATATGGATTGAAACAAGCACCTAGAGCATGGAATTACAGGTTAACTACATACCTCCAAGATCAAGGTTTTGTCATGAGCAAGGCAAACACTTCTCTATTCATCAAGAGAAGTAATTCAGAGGTAATATACCTATGTGTTTATGTTGATGACATCATACTTACAGGTAATGATGTCAATGGAATCTGACAAATCAAAAGTCAGATGATGAAGGAGCTCAAGATCAATGATCTTGGTCTACTAAAGTATTTTCTTGGACTTGAGTTAGTCTATACCAACTTAGGATATACATTACTCAGAAAAAATACATACAAGATATGTTGAAGAAGTTTTATTTGCAGGATGCCAAAGTTTCAAGTACTCCAATGGAGGTAAACCTAAAACTAAGTGCACATGAAGGTGATGAAGTTAATGACATTAGAGGTTATCAAAGTATGGTGGGTAGCTTGAACTATGCTACCTTAACAAGGATAGGCATTGCATATGGAGTTAGTATGCTAAGTCAGTTTATGCACAAGCCAAGGATACCTCACTTAGAGGCTGCCAAGAGAATCTTGAAGTATCTGAAGGGTACACAAAACCATGGTTTGTATTTTCCTTACATTTCAGACATTGATATCAAGATCTATTCAGAAGCAGATTGGGCAGCATGCAAGGATGATAGGAGGAGCACTTCTGGATACATTTCATTTGCAGGTGATAAGCCAATATCATGGTCTTCAAAGAAGCAACCTACTGTTGCTTTATCCTCTATAGAAGCAGAGTATAGAGGATTGGCTAATGCCACACAAGAAGCCATATGGATTAAGCTATTGTATACAGACTTGGGTTTATATACTAGGTCACCAATAATCTTTGGAGACAATACAAGCTCACTTCACCTTGCAGCTTTTCCCATCTATCATGCTAGGACCAAGCATATAGAGGTCCATTACCATTATGTGAGAGAGAAGTTGTTAAGCAAGGACATTCAACTAACCTATGTATCAACCAACATGCAGTGTGCAGATTTGTTGACTAAAGCCTTGGATGGAACCAAACTTTGCACGTTCAAAGCAATGATTGGATTGCAGGATATACATGAAGATTGAAGATGTAGAACAAGCCAAAATGTTTGGCTTGAGGGGGAGCTCTTGGTGCAAGTTACAAGCCTACACATTTGGCTTGATGGATACATTTAATTCCATACACATATGGAGAAGCATAGGAACTATTGCTAGTGGTTAATTACCACTTTACCCCTTTGTAAAAGTCAGATTTGATTTGGAATCTTTGTAAACACCTACCAAAAGGATTCATGGAAAACGTTAGCTTCAGATTGATGGAATATCCCCTAGAATATAGAAGCTTGATTATAGGGATCCAAAAGTTTGAATTTGAATTCAAATTGTTACTCAATCACTATAAAAGTGAACATGAAAAAGTCGCGGTTAAAGACTCATCATTCTCCAGCTCATTACTGTCAATTCTGAGTGTGTGTGAGTCCTACACTCTAGCCCACACCTATCTACACCATTAGGCAATGATCTTCATCCCAATGGATTTGTATACAAGTGTTCATTAGTACATATATCTTCATTAGTCATTTCTGAGTTCTCTGTCATACTACTTGAAAGTCTATCAACTTGTGGAGCTCATATCTCCATCATTTCTTCACCAAATTCAAAGATCTAAAGCTTGTTGGATTCAGCTCAAAGCTGTCTACGTGATATCAAAATTTGAAGAGATTCTATTTTGCCATTTCAGAGAAAAGCTCGTCGAGGTGATCACTGGTCATTGTCTCCTACAATCCTAAAAAATCGGGAGTAAAGTTTAATTTGCTAAAGTGATTTCTCTAAGCATAGTTTATCTTCTTACATCATTCTGCTTGGAATAGTTATCTTGCTAAGCTAATTAAATACCCCTAAAAGGAATTTTTCCAATTCCTAGTGTGCTGGTCATACTGAGCAAAAGATCCAGCAGGTGTCAAGACATAAATAGAAGGTTTTCTTGAGATTTTGAGTTTCAAAGTCATCTGTTTTGATTCAATCATTACACACATCATTTCCAAAGTACATTGGCCATTTTATGGTGTCATTGGAAAGCTAAGGAAGTCCACTTATCAAGTCTGAAGCATTAGGGGGCTGCTACAAAGCAGGTTTTGGCAGTACCAACTCAATCTCTTGGAGTGTCCATTCATCTTTCCCAACAACAAGACCAGCCCTTGAGCATATGGAGACTCAAATAGACCTTATAGGCATGCAATAAGTGCAAAGAAACACACTATGTACTTTGGAGCATCAATTCAATGAGCCATCTTGCACTCAATTTGAAGCTCTGGAGAGAGAGCAGCAGCCTCTACAAGATTACTGTTGGTGAAGAAGATGATGGAGAGAATTGAAGGAGCAAGACAATGATGGTCACAAGTGTATGTATATTGCTTCCATGTATTGTAAAAGTGATTTCAAGTCTTTATATAGACTTTAGGAGTGTTCCACAACTTCTACAAGTGAAATTTGAATTCAAATGAAGGTGGGAATGGTTGTTGGAGGGAATCAATTCACTTTCCTACAATCTAGGAAAAGTGAAGATCTAGTTTGATCTACTTTTAGGTGATTGATTGCTTGATTGAATGCAACTTCAACCACCACAAACTTGTGGGATTTGGGCTCTATCTTTCTACCTTTACATGTGTAAAGCTCAAGGTTTTTACAACGGTAAATGAACCATCAAAAATCTCTCAAAAAAATACAATAAATGAGCATAAGAAAAAGAAGTCTCCAACGGATATTCTTTCGACGCAATAGCCTTTGATGTAGATCAAATCCACCTCAAGCATAGTGTAAGCTTGATGTTCCAACAACCCACTTATGGATGTTCAAGGTAGCCATAGAAGAAGAGAAGAGAGAAAAAGTCAGAGAGGTGGGTGCAAAGGAAACACATAGATCAGTTCAAGACCTAGCTTATGCACTTGTAGTATTTCTTGAAGAAGAGTTTGAACCTCATGGTTGGGCAAAAATCTTAGCAACGATGGATGTAGCCATCAATGAAGAACAATGGACACCCACTATGAAATTTCAATCTTTACACTAGAGCCAATCATGTGTGTTGGCAGTAGTCAAGGCACCCAAGGACTCACAAGACAAGGAAGCCAAAGAAGGGAGCAAGAGCGGAGAGAAGGCACAAGCAGACAAAGTAGTCAACGAAGATCTGGCAAATAGGCCATTCAAATTTTTCCAAATCAACATCTTAATAATAGTGATTCTCATCACTACAAATCATTGTAAATACCATTTCACCTTTTTGTAACTCCATTTTGTGCAAGCCGAGGAGTCCTCGAGCTTGAGTAGTATTAGAAGTATCATCCTATCAATTTTCATATTTTTTAGACTCCATTTGAGCCCTCAAATAGGCCCGGGAACCTAATTTTTAACTAGGCCAGACACTAGGTCTGGACATGGCCAAAAGCTAGTCAAAAACTATAAATAGAGCTAGAGAGCTCATTTTTGAGGTTAGATTGTTGTAGAATTGAACTTGTAAGAGCACTTTTGAGTAATCTAAGAACTCCATTGCTTCTCTCTCTTTGTCTTACCTTGTGTGCGCGTGTGTGCGTATGTGTGTGCATGTTAGTGTGCTTCTCACTCATGCACTTGTTCCATCACTTGTTCGAGGTCTTCACACCATCCTCATGTCTTCCCGGATTGACATTAAAGGAGGTGCTACTCATCACTGAGCTACACCAAATTTTGGCGCCGTTGCTGGGGATCGAGCTTTGAGGACGAGCGTGTGATGGTAAGACGTAGAGTTGAGGCGTTGGAGTCATAGGTATTTTCTTCACTTTTATCTATTTTCTTTTGTTTTCCTCATCACCATCATCATCATCACCATCTCCCACCTCCATCTCCATCATCGCAAAAATTTCAGTTTTTTGGTCATATCACCATTCCCACACCATTTCCCCTCATTTCGCTTGTGAGAGAGAGCGAGAGAGTGTATGTGTGTTTGTGCTATTGTGTGTTTTCTGAGATTTTCTACAGGAATCAGCCTCCCCAGCAGCTGTACCAGCTCCAGCAGGTAAAAAATTTGACTGTGTAGGTTCCGAGGCGTTGACCTCTGTCAATCGCGACTAACAGAAAAGTTGAATTTTTTGCCAAAAAAAGTGCATAACCATGATGTGTAGGCCTAGGGCATCCTAAATATGTGTTTGAAATTCTAAAATTCTTCTGTTTCCTGTAAATCGCGATCGACCTATCAATCGTGATCGACAAACGATGACGGACACTTGCCGACGGACCTGTCAATCACGATCGACTTGTCAATCGCGACCGACAGAGTCAACGACCGATTGACCACGACCGACAGAATTTATGCGTGCCACGTGTCAATCGCAATCGAGCCATCAGTTGCAATTGACCCATCAATCGCGACTGACAGCCCCTACGGACCTATCAATCGTGATTGACCCAGTCAATGACTGTTTGACCACGATCGATAGAACCCTCACGACGGACCTGTCAATCGCGATCGATCCATCAGTCGCGATCGACAGAGTCAACAACCCTTTGACCATGATCGACTGAATTTTTGGGCCACATATCAATCGCGATTGACCCATCAATCGCGACTGACAGCCACGACGGACCTATCAATCGCGACCGACACGTTGATCGCGATTGACGGGCAATTTTGGCCAAGTTTTTAGGATTTTCAATTGAAGACTTTGGGCTAAGTTTCGACATGAATATTGGGCTATAGGGAACATAGGGAGGCCATAAACAAATAGTTGGAAAAGACCCTGTTTGAGTGTTAGCCTGTTTGGACCCTATTTTAACCCTAGAACCCTGAACAGTCATAACTTTCTCATACGAAATCCGTTTGTCGTGATTTATGTTTTGTTGGAAAGCTCGTGGGGAGTACAACCAAAACTTCCAGTGGCTATGGTAAATTTAATACCAGGATTATTAGATATACTATTTATGATTGTTTTCCAAAAAGCAAAGAGCAGTTTGATCTTTGAATTGCATGAATGAACATGGTCTGTTGTATCAATGGAATTCAATTCTTGAGCTAACATTGGGACTTTTACAGGTCTTTGAGAGCATCGAAGGGTACTCAAAGAAAGAGTAAGTGCAAGCTTGGGAATACGCTTCCTGGGCACTCAAGGGCAACTGAGGAGAGAAACTAAGGTTGGAAATTCTAAAACACCCTCTGTCAATCCCTAGCTTAGGCTAAGTACGGATAGAGGTTTTGATTAATTAGGGATACGTTAAGCACGACCAAATCCAAGAACTCTAATCACTCAAGTGCAAGTACCAAGAGATTACATTTGCGAAACGACCTAAGGAAAAAGAATTTAAATCGAGCGACCACACTCAAAGTACAATAAAAATTAAGTGTTCCTTGCGACGAAGATTGATTGGACAAGAAGTGACACCCTAAGGAAAATTAAAAAGAACAAGTGGCCAATACAAAGGAACTCAGCAACAAAAATTGTACTTGGGAAATTTGGGGAATTATTCAATTGGGCTTATGAACTTTAGATCAGGATGACACCTAGGGAGAGATAGAAAAAGTCTTAGGTCTTCAGAGGCTAGTGTCAATCATACTGCTAGGTCTTGGTCCCAACAGCTGAGCCATTATTCACACTACCCTAGCTCTGAAACTAGTGAGTCAGAGATGTCTCACGGTATGGAGAGACCTATAGGGAGTTCATGTGTGCCATATTTACATAGGGTAGAAGGCCCTTACAAGATGCAACTGGAATACCTTAGGACCAACCGATTAGGTGCTAGCATCTATGAGGACGGCCTAGGAAGATCTGTGGTCCAGATCAAAAACCTAGATCAACCCATTGGACTAGAACGTCCAACAGTCAAGTTTTAAAATGGAGCATACTTGGACAAAGAAGGAACCATATATGTTGTTGGATCCATGAAGTTTTGAAGGACCCATGAAGCTATGAAGGCTATGGAATGCTTGGAGGCCTCCCTTGGAGCTAAGGATACTCAAAGGCTTAAGGCCTTGTGCAGTCTTCCAAAATTCCCATTTTTCCCTCCTGTATACAAGTTCTTTCATAGGAACTAGCTCTTACCTATTTTTGTGAGAAAACCCATAAAAACCAAACCTTAGCCTTCTTTTTTTTGTAAAAGAATCCTTTTTGAATTCTTTCCTTATTTTAGAAAGGAGGGTTCTCTTTTGGATACGTGCAAAGAGCTCTCTCTCTCTTAGAAGATTCCCTTTTTGATTTTCCCACCTACCTATTATTTTTAGAATATCTAGTTAATGAAGCCTTTGGCCACTTGTATTCAACGGATTCCTCCTCCTCTCTTATATAAGGAGGAGCTCATTTTGTAAAAGGGGTCCCTTGGCCATGGCCTTGGCCTCCATGCTAATGGAATGAAGGTTCATTTGGCTTCCACATTTCTCCTTGTGTGCTAGGCGTTGGTCCATGTGTGTGGGTTTGGCACTTGGGGTTGGCTTGTGTGTGAGCATTGCCCTCCCTTGCTCCTTTTGACGTTGGCCATGGTGCCATTGTTCATGGACGTGGGTGTGTGTGCGTTGCTTGCACTTCTTGCAACTCCTCTTGGAAGAGCCCCTCACTTCCATGTGAGGCGGTTTGGGTTGGTTACTTCCCATGCTTCAACAAAATTTGGCGCCGTTGCCGGGGATGATCGACCTTCAACCGTTGGGTTTTTCAAGTTTGCCGTGCCTACACTTGGTGGATGCACCTCATGCTTGGATTGAGTTGTGGATCCGTGTGGCCTTCGGTTGGCCTTGGGTACCTCTTTCCTTTTAATTTTTGAGTAGTTTAGTTCTTTATTTTTGTTTGTTGCATATAAAACACCCCCTACAACCCCTTCTCTCTCTCACTCTCACATAGACACACCTCTTCACACATATCATAAGCATCACTATCCATCTCTGCACTCCTGTCCTAGTGTTGCTTGGAAAAAAAGGGGGGTAGTCTTCTTGTCCCTCCCTCATTTTCATTTTCAAAAAAAAATAAAAAAATAAAATGGATATTGGTCTGACATCCGTGTCTTCCTTGATTATTTTTGGCGCTCTGAGTTGTTGTTGGTATGTGTGTCTGCGGTAAGGTCCGTTCGGGGTAGGTAGGAGAGTTAGTACCAAGACTGTTGTTTATCAAGCTGAATTTTGAAATGAGTGGGAAAAACGGGTCCCATTGTCAAGAAAGGGCGTGGAGGTGGAGTTAACTCCCTCTCTCTCTCTTCTGTCTTCTATTGATGAATGCGATCTTCAAAACCGCATGTGGTAGGTGGGGAGGCATCGTTCCTTCCCTTCCGCTCAGTTTTCCGATTCATTTCTAGAAGTCGAGCCCTTATGGGCTCCTGTCGATTAGCAGGTCCTGTTGGATAGGGGTGAGCCATGGCTTCCCCTCTCAACTCTACAGCTTGGGGTTGAGCTTTACTCCCTCCAATCTTCTTCTGCTGACGAGCTTGTACTCAAACAAGCTTCCCATCTTCGCTTCCTGTCGCAGCCGGGTTCCATCAAATCTCTGTTTGCTGCCACGATTAGGCTCGATTCTCCCGCTTTGTTGGTGCACCTTCGACGTGGCGGTCTGGCTCAGTGTGTGACCATTTTGTTGGCCCGCCTTCTACAGCATCTCGGTTCTGAGCTTCGTCCGGCCCCTTGGCATGGTGAGCTTCGCTCCATGCAGATGTCCTACCTCATTGTGGTCATTTTTGGCCTTGCCCTCACCTTGGGGTTGAACTCGACCATGAGCTCCCCCTGTAGGTGCGAGGGCGGGGGAGGTTGCACAAGCTTGAGGTAGTTGACTTTCTATCCATCTGTGTGTTGCGCTCCGCAAGCTTCTACTGTGTGCGCCTCACATCTGGTACCCCTGTTGCCATGATGAAGTTCAGTCGAGTTCTTGACAGAAGAGGTGCTGAAGCCGTGAGTTTCCCCATGCGTGGGATCTAGTCGTGCGCACTGTTACCCTTATGCCTGACCGCATTGATCTCTCGCCGTTTCTTGCTTACAGAGCTCCGCGTCACTGTCTTCAGGCACATGCTCATGGATGACGGTTGGGGTTGAGAGCGATTCGAGCCTCCCCTCCATCTCCTTGGCTTGCTTCACACCAAAATGCCGATACAGTTGCTGGGCATGACTGTGGAACGTCATTTTCAGCTGTCGCGTATCCCTCTCCTTGGGCTGCCCCTGGTTGCAACTGAAGGAACAGGTGGCCTGCATGATAAAACTCTCCTTCGGATATCTGTTGAGCATCCCTATCATCATCCTTTGATGTGTAAGGCTCTAACCCACTGACATCAGGGAAGATGTGTGGCGACGTTGTCTACTGAAGTAGTCAAGATGATCCCCAAGTCCTTTACAGCCTGTTAAAGGCCTGTTCCTCGAGTTTTCAATGACGGCATATCTTTGATACAATGGTGAAATGTTTGTTTGCTTACAACATGCAGAGTAGGATGTGGTAGAAGTCCCTCAAATGCAATGTCTCCTGTTGTTTTCTGCATCATGACCTCCTTGGGGAGTATTATGGGGTCATCATGTTACCGCTATCTATGACATATCCTGTGTTTTCTTATCGCCTTTCTTCACACTCGTGGTTTCATCTGTTGCTCAAATGTAATCATCGTTGAAATCAACATCATCATTTTCTCACGGATGTCCTGGAATTCTTTTTGTTGTTATCTCATGATCTCCTTCAAAAGGACAAATGGAACGAAATTTTGTATTGACTTCTCTATGTTGCAATCGTGTTCTTGTCAAATAGTTGTCTTACAAATCAGTTGCTGGTCAGGTATGATTGCTCACGTAGCAGTATTGGTAATAATCCATAGTTCTCTGCATGTTATCTTTCTATATGTTGTAGGAGGTATCTAAGAGTTTTAACTCTCCTGAATGGTACTTTGCCTTATCACTTGCATCTGTTAGAGGTCTTCACTCTATCGAAAAGTGTTGCGCTTGTCCTATCTTTAAACATCTATTGCAACCATGCACATATAAGTTGTTTTGCAATGTTGACTTGCTCATGAAAACAAAGGGTAATAGTTTCTTACCATTCTTGTCTTGCCATGGAAAAAATTGTACAAGTGCTTATGATTGAGCTTCCATCACTATTTTTAAAACTTGAGTGTGGCAGGTGGAGAATGCTTCCCACGGTTGGGGAATCTCACATGTTCGGGAACACGTTGGAGTGCTGAAAAATGATGCATTGGGATTGTCTTTTTATTTTCCCTAGCATAAAATGAATGCGTTCAAGAATGATTGACTGCTTGGAAACTTCTTGATTCAGGTCATTTAGGTTTAGCAATGCTTTGTAATGTTTAACGACCATTATTGGTGAGTGACCTTTTGGGTTTTTGTTGTCAGAAATGGTTATTTTAGTACCATGTTGGTGATACATGCATAAATGTTTGATATTCATGCCCTTGGTTTCTTGAATGTTGGAACAACTACATTGCAATGCACCTCTCCGAACAAAACTAACAATAATTTCCCTATGCATCATGATGTATTCATATATGCGAGAACTTGGTGCGTTCCAGGGTTACAAGTCTGATGGATTTTTGGATAGCTCATTGCACTCAATAGCTTGCTATTACAGGATAGTGTTTTTCCTTTGATGTGGTGTCTTGGTATACTTGCTACAGTCAACATGTCTCGACTTGTGGTACTACAGGTTTGTAGAAGTGCAACTCTGAAACGTGACCAAGATAGGTTTGTTTGACAGTGCTTGAAAATGCTACCTATTAGACTATTGTTTCGAATGCTTCTTAAAAATTGGTCATAGGCAGTTTCTTTTGGGATCAACCTACTTGTTGAATTATTACTTGAATTTGAACCTATGGGGATTTTGGGGTCTTTAAGAACCTTATGAAACAACTTTAAATTGGCCACTTAGTTATCTAATCTTGTCTTGGTGAGATACAGGTCTGAGAGCGGGACAATGGTAGCCTTTGGTCGTTGACGTCATTATTAACAGAATCAGATTATGGATATGCTGTATAAGTTGGATGATGCTTTGATTGAGGGAGGCTCAAAATAAAGCAATGAGGTTTTGATGGTCCAGCATTTTGCTGACAATGCTCCAGTCATCTTCAAATTTTAGGAAGGATCAATACAGCTTTGAATCACTTTGAACATTGTTGTTTATCAAACAATATTCTATGCAGCTCAGTTTCATTATTTATGTGTAGAAGCGTTATAAGATTGAACAGGTATTGCAGAGAAGAAGTCATAGTGTTCGAGCTCATTTGAACAGATTTGGAAGGTTTTGGTGCCCCTACCAAGGGGTGATACACATGCTGGGTGTGAAGATGGTTGACTCCTTTAGGCATCTCATCTATGCATTCATCATATATGTGATCTTCTTGCTTGATGAAAAGCTTGCAGGTTTGAAAGAAGGAGGATGTTGCTTCCTGGTCTTGTGATGTTTCTACTTCATGCTTGTCATAATTATTGGAAATGGATAAAATTGCCACTTTCTTCTTCTATATGTTGGGTTTGCATATGATCACGTATGTTTGAAAGGAAATTTGTGTTGATGTGTGAATGTTGTGCTAAGCTTGGTTGGCTCCAGGAGAGTGTCTGCTCAATATTTTAGGCATAAAAGCTAAAGGGGTCATCCAATTTGTTTTGATCTAGCACTGGTATGAATGTTGCTTGATATCCATTGACCCACTAACAGAAAGGAGGTACAATGCTACACAACTCCTGCTACTTGCCAATTTTACTCTTTTGATTGCATTCTTTATTAATGCAAGTAGCTGCTTCTAGTAAAATTCTTGGGTTGAGTGCATATTGCTTATACTTTAAAATGTTCTTCATGATCTAAGCATGCATTCCTTAAAAGATATTTGCAGAAGAACATGCACATAGGAAGGTGAAATTCTTAGACCTGAACCAAATTAAGTGTGAAGTCATAAATGAGGGATTGTTTTTTGCTTGGGAGGTAACTCTCTAGTTTCACAATCCTCATTTTCGACTTAATTTTATCATTATACATTGTAGGCCAACAAAATTAAACCTTCAGCATAGATCCTTCTTCCCTCCTTTTGAAACTGTGCTTCACAAGAATTATTCTGGAGAAGTTTAAATTTCATGAATGCTTGATGCACTGTTGTCTAATGATTTGGTGAACACATAATACTTGTGCGAAATCTTGCTGAAACGAGCATTGTATGAATGATGGAAGGAACATAAGTTAAGCATGCTACTACACATTCATCTCATGCTTTACATTGCAAAATGTCCCACTCTCACTTGAAAATAACAGAGTATAGAATCATTGAGACATGAGGGATAGACACTCATGGTCTTGATAAGGGCTCCTTGTTTTGGGACTATGGTTTTTCTTTTCTTTGCAGGAGCAAGACGGTTTTTCATGCAAACTTCTCTCTAATAGAGTATTGGAGCTTTGAGTGAAGGCACATGGGAAGGAGGCTGGGCTGACTGCCCCCCAAGGGGATTGTGTCGCTCAGCATTGCAGGCCTGAAAGACTTGAAGACATTGCAAGCCTGAAAGACTTGAAGACAAATTTGGATACATGCTGGGCTGACTGCCCCCAAGGGGATTGTGTCGCTCAGCAATATGGAGTTGCAGACTTGTAGATGGACGACTTGCTGATTCACAGATTTGCAACTTTGCACAATTCAGATTTGAACAGCTGCAGAGCAACAATGTGGAAGACCTAAAACTTGGACCAGTCCAGCAACGTATGCTTCTCATTTCTCAGCTTTGTCGAGGACGACAAAGACTAGGTGGGGGAGGGTGTTGGATCCATGAAGTTTTGAAGGACCCATGAAGCTATGAAGGCTATGGAATGCTTGGAGGCCTCCCTTGGAGCTAAGGATACTCAAAGGCTTAAGGCCTTGTGCAGTCTTCCAAAATTCCCATTTTTCCCTCCTGTATACAAGTTCTTTCATAGGAACTAGCTCTTACCTATTTTTGTGAGAAAACCCATAAAAACCAAACCTTAGCCTTCTTTTTTTTGTAAAAGAATCCTTTTTGAATTCTTTCCTTATTTTAGAAAGGAGGGTTCTCTTTTGGATACGTGCAAAGAGCTCTCTCTCTCTTAGAAGATTCCCTTTTTGATTTTCCCACCTACCTATTATTTTTAGAATATCTAGTTAATGAAGCCTTTGGCCACTTGTATTCAACGGATTCCTCCTCCTCTCTTATATAAGGAGGAGCTCATTTTGTAAAAGGGGTCCCTTGGCCATGGCCTTGGCCTCCATGCTAATGGAATGAAGGTTCATTTGGCTTCCACATTTCTCCTTGTGTGCTAGGCGTTGGTCCATGTGTGTGGGTTTGGCACTTGGGGTTGGCTTGTGTGTGAGCATTGCCCTCCCTTGCTCCTTTTGACGTTGGCCATGGTGCCATTGTTCATGGACGTGGGTGTGTGTGCGTTGCTTGCACTTCTTGCAACTCCTCTTGGAAGAGCCCCTCACTTCCATGTGAGGCGGTTTGGGTTGGTTACTGGGTGTTGGATCCATGAAGTTTTGAAGGACCCATGAAGCTATGAAGGCTATGGAATGCTTGGAGGCCTCCCTTGGAGCTAAGGATACTCAAAGGCTTAAGGCCTTGTGCAGTCTTCCAAAATTCCCATTTTTCCCTCCTGTATACAAGTTCTTTCATAGGAACTAGCTCTTACCTATTTTTGTGAGAAAACCCATAAAAACCAAACCTTAGCCTTCTTTTTTTTGTAAAAGAATCCTTTTTGAATTCTTTCCTTATTTTAGAAAGGAGGGTTCTCTTTTGGATACGTGCAAAGAGCTCTCTCTCTCTTAGAAGATTCCCTTTTTGATTTTCCCACCTACCTATTATTTTTAGAATATCTAGTTAATGAAGCCTTTGGCCACTTGTATTCAACGGATTCCTCCTCCTCTCTTATATAAGGAGGAGCTCATTTTGTAAAAGGGGTCCCTTGGCCATGGCCTTGGCCTCCATGCTAATGGAATGAAGGTTCATTTGGCTTCCACATTTCTCCTTGTGTGCTAGGCGTTGGTCCATGTGTGTGGGTTTGGCACTTGGGGTTGGCTTGTGTGTGAGCATTGCCCTCCCTTGCTCCTTTTGACGTTGGCCATGGTGCCATTGTTCATGGACGTGGGTGTGTGTGCGTTGCTTGCACTTCTTGCAACTCCTCTTGGAAGAGCCCCTCACTTCCATGTGAGGCGGTTTGGGTTGGTTACTTCCCATGCTTCAACATATGTAGTCACCAGTCACCCAGATAGGACAGATGAATTTGGAAATGTGATCCCAGAAATGGATATAGGGGACCTAGAGCAAGGAAAAACGGGTGTAGAACCTAAAACCCCTCGAGGCAAATCAGCTCTCACTAGAATTCTCGCACCAGAATGGATTCCCCAGGACAATAAGAGCATAGATTTGCTCTTGAACCGAGAGACCGATGAAGCCTTTTGGAGGTATAAGCCTGATCAGCCTAATGAGATAGGAACGATCACGATCTATGAATTCAAAGATCCTGATAGCCCAGGCAAAGTGACCTATTTAGACAACACCTAGGAAAGAATATTTGTGTTCACAGAGCATGGTAGGCATGCATACACTTGGAAGGGAGAATTTATTTTTCCCCAACCAAGATCTAATATCTCTTTTGGCCACCAAGGAGCGGGAACAGCCCAGGCTCATGGAGCCCAAAGGGACAGATGTAGAGATAGACCTGAGGTAAGCTTTGCCAACCCAATAGGAAGAGAACGAATGCGAGCAGAGATGGATAGAGAAGAAATAGAGAGAACTAGAGTTCCAAGGAACCTAAGAAATGCTGATGATTTTCCTTTGCCAAGGCCAAGGGAACACACCAAAACCTTGAGACCTACACAGTTAGTTAAGTCCATGAAGAATTACTTCGATGGCACCGGAGACCCCTATGATTATGTAGCCGAGTTTAGGCAAGTCTTGAGAGCTGAACAAGTGGAGGACCTATTCACGCAGTACAATGCCTTTGGTCTAACCCTTAGGAACACCGCTCTTACGTGGTTTCAACCATTAAATGAGAGACACTTCAGGAACATAGACCAACTTCTAGAGGCTTTCATTATTGAATTCTTTAAGAGTGGCATAAGACATAACACTTCCTCACTGATTCATAGCTTCAAGCAATCCCCTCAAGTGACGGTCAGACTTGCAAGAAGAAGATTTAAGCAATACCTAGAGAGATGTCATGTTTCTGAGTTACCCACACCAGCCAAACAAGTGGCTTTATTCCTAGATGGGCTGCTGAGTACAAAGTTGAGATCATATGTGTACTTGAAAGACCCTAGAACCATAGAAGAGTGTGTATGCATGTGCACTGACATTGAAGATAACCTAGGGGAGGAATTAGAGCTCTCAAAAATCTACAAAGATTCAGATAGTTCTTCTAGCCTCTCTTCCTCGCAATCCACATCTATTGAGGAACTTGCTGAGAAAGTAGCTCAAAAACTAGGTGTCTCTAGCAAACAAATCCCAAGATTTGCCCTAGTTAAACGGTGCTATACTTGTGGAGGTGACCATATGGCAAATGTATGTCCCATCATGGCTCAACCCCAAGTGAATCCCAGTAGCCAATACTGCACCATAGAACAGAGATACACTAATCACACATCACAAGATTGCCCATATAATAAGCAAGCGGTTAGGCAAACCTACCCTCAACCATATCCACAACAGGGCAGATACTAGAACCAGTACCCACCACAATAGTATGCGAGGCCTCAACAAACCTACCAACCACAATATCAGGCTCAGCAGAGACCTCAACCAGTGCTATCCCAACAACCTCCGGCTCCAGCCAATGTGATTCCCGTAAGGTATGCAGCGGCTGAAGAAAACTTGAATAGAGCTATAGTCCCAATAACTCCATTACTTTCCGAAAGTGACCCTAGTGACCATAGCTTTGATTCTACACATATTGATAGCCCCCAGGCTTATTACATGCAGTCTCCTGAACATGGTGAGTCCTACTATAGTGAAGAACCGAGTGAACCTAGTTGGGACCCAGAGTATGCAAATGTCATGTATGCCAACCCAACTCCAGACCTCAACCTAGGTAGATACGAACCCCATTCCCTAGAGGACCATGCTTCAGATGTCAGGGAGATCACCTCATTCGTGATTGCCCCATGCCTGCACCTACACAACCCTAGTCAGTAACGATCCAGGGCTTTTGCCAAGATTGTGGAAAAGAGCATCTCTTACGAGATTGCCCAAAGAACCCCAATAACATGCCAAAAATCACTCCTATTAACGTTATTGGGTTAGTAGACTCTACAGGAAGTGTGACTTCCATTGCACCAGTACAGGTAGTCACTCGAGCTCAAGCCTTGCAGCAAAACCAAAGTTTAGGCCAGGAAAAAAGTGCTGAGGCTAGTGAAACTGAGAGCATAACCAAGAAGAGGACTAGAGCCTAGAGGGATAGCCGAGAGAGAATGAAAAGACAATGGTCTAAAAAGATGAGCGACTTAGAAGAAAGCATAAGAGAAACAAAAGCCAAAATTATTGAACTCAGTTCTCAAACAAACTCTCACATACCACCACCACCTTCATCCCTATCACCATCTAATCCACAATCTTTCAACCCACCTCAGATCATCCCACCACCCCCTAGACTAGGATAAGTATTAGCTGACCCCACTCGTGAAGGCATAGACATGATGCTTAAGGCATATCAGGCCAGAATCCAAGAAGGGCCAAATGTGACGGATCATGACAAGTGCTACCCTAGAGCTGACTTAGAGATAGAAAGAACCAAGCTTTGCACAAAAATGGTCGCATTGGCTTAGACCATGTTTGAAGCCAGTCGCCTCTTCAACACTCTTGTTTAGCTAAGGCACAATTGCACTTGGATGGACTATTAGAGAAGTTAGAGAGCATAATTGCAAATCTGCCAAGGAAGAAAAAAACCAAGTAAGAGATGAGGCAAGTAAAAGAATAAGCATTCCCCCACAGGAAGCTTATGTGCCCAATTCCACTGAACCAGACACATCTTCTTCTATGAATCGGTACACACCAGAGTTCTTGCGAGAAATTCAAGAAGAGAAATGGGCAAAAGAGAGTGAAGTCCCTCCTCCTATTGAACTTGTGGATGATGCGCATGATCAATTCCCACAAGATATTCCCTCCATTTATGGAGAGCAGGAGAGTGCACAATCTCAAGAGATATTAGCCTTTGAGTCTAACTCTTTACATGAATTACTCCACTTCACAGGCCCATGGGAATCTAAGTCTACTTGTATGAGAGCACCCACAGTCATGGTAGGAAACGAAGACTCAGTCATACCTAGGAACATGGAGGTGGTAAAGAATACTAAAGTGCAGTGCAATCTCACTTTAGAAGAATTACTCAAGATTAGGCCGGAACTGTGGAAACATGTAGCCAATCAAGTGCCAGAAGTAGTGAAACCTCGTTCCCAGGTAGGATCCCATAGAACAGTGCCAGAAATACCCTTGGACAAAATAGGAGACATGAGTGAAGGAGAAGAGGGAAACACCTATCTTCCCATCACCCATCAAGGATACACAACCAAGGCAATTTTGGACTCAGGGGCAGGAGTTGCCATTGCTACCATTTCCCTATGGAAGCGTTGGGGCAAGCTAGCACTCAGGCCAACAAGAATGAAATTGCAAATGGTCGATGGTCGCATTGAAAGACCCTTAGGGCTGTTGGAGGGAATAACTCTCACTACTTGTGGTGTAGAGTTTGAGCACACCTTTGCTATCTGTGACTTTAGCAAGAACCAGGCCTATGAGATGATTTTGGGAAGACCCTTTATGCGGTAGTTGCAAGTGGTACATGATTGGGGAACCAATTCTCTGTACTTGCAACACTTGGGTGTCACGACCAAAGTTAATCTCAAGGATTACTCTCATAGAGATGTCCCTCCTATCCAATGGAATCCCTTCCGTAGAGCCAAAGATGATACAGAGTCAGTGCATTCCATAGGATCAGGATCCTCATGGATGTATGAAGACACCCACTTATGGATGTGCAAAGTGGTAGTAGAAGAAGAGAAGAGAGAAAAAGCCAGAGAGATAGGTGCGAAGGAAACCCATAGATCAATTCAAGACCCATCCTACTTACTTGTAGTATTTCCTGATGAAGAATTTGAACCTCACGGTTGGGCAGAAATTTTAGCAACAATGGATGTAGCCATCAATGAAGAACAATGGACACCTCACTGTGACGAGGATGGCTATGACATTTCAGTCTTCTCAATAGAGCCAATCATGGGAGACTCAATTCTAGAAGAATGCGAACCTAGCCCTGATGCATTTCAGGATGCAAGTGACTCCGATCTAGAGTCAATCATTATGGACCCACCATTTGCATCAGATGAAGAATACTTCTATGAAGTAGAAGCTCATCCTCAGAGACACGAGGAGCTTATAAAAGAAGTGAGTTTAACCACACAAGTGACCGCTAAGAGCAAAGGCAAGAAAAGAAAGAAGAGAGAAGTCACACCAGAAGAGGAAGAATCTTTGTTTGAGGTCCCTGAAAACTTTAAGAAGTATGAAGTAGAGGATAGGAGAGTCATGATAAGAATGCCTAAACGTGAAGCGCAATCAGGGGAGGCCTATGATAACAAAGAAACCACCAAGAAAATAGTTGTATCCATAGAAGAAGGAGAGGAGAGATGCACTTACATAGGGCATGACCTGACGGAAGAAGAAGAGCATGAGCTAATAGCCTTGCTAAGAGAATACAAAGATGTATTTGCTTGGAGCTACAAGGAATTGAAAGGTGTAGACCCTCACATATGCTCACACACTATCCCCATGACCACAGATGCCAAACCTTCTAAACAAAAGCCATACACATACAAGGATAATTATGCTGCCAAGATCAAAGAAGAGATAGATCGCTTGGTTGAAGCCAGATTCATCTATGAAATTGAGCACACTGAGTGAGGATCCCCCATCGTAGTGGTGCCCAAGAAGAATGGAAAGTTGCATGTGTGCATTAACTTGAAAAAGGTTAATGCCGCCACTATTCGAGATAACTATCCGCTTCCTATTACAGAACATCTCTTAGAAAGAGTAGTAGGTAAGGAAGTATATAATTTTCTTGATGGATTTTCTGGCTGCAATCAGGTAGCCATTGCTCCAGAAGACCAGCATAAGACGGCTTTTGCCATAGAGTGGGGCATATTTGCTTTTCGAGTAATGCCATTTGGGCTTACCAATGCTCCTGCAACCTTTTAGAGACTGATGTGCCATGTATTTAAAGAATTCCTGAGGAATAATTTAGAAGTCTATGTTGATGATCTTTGTGCTCATTCCAACATTAGACAAACACATATACCTGAGCTTAGGCAAATCTTTGACAAATGTAGAGAATATCAAGTCTGCTTGAACCCAAAAAAGTGTGTTTTCATGGTCAAACACGGCAAGATTCTAGGACACATAGTGTCAAAGAATGGCATATCTACGGACGAAGAAAAAGTGAAAGCTATAGCAGAGCTACCTAGGCCAAAGAATGTCAAGGAAGTACAAGCTTTCATGGGGCATTGTGGTTATTACTGACGGTTTATACACATGTATGCCATCATAGCAAAGCCTCTATATGGACTTTTGACTAACTTTGAGTGGACTGATGAATGTGAAAACTCTTTCAATGAGCTCAAAAGAAGATTGTGTTCAGCACCAATCTTGACCACACCAGATTGGAATAAGCCCTTTCATGTTCACATGGACGCATCCAATTATGCTATTGGATGTGTACTCGCACAACCTACAGGTGAAGGTAATATGGATCTTCCAATTTCCTATGCTACTAGACAGTTAAATGCAGCTGAACGGAACTATACCACCACCGAACGAGAAGGATTAGGCATGGTCTATGCGGTTAAAAAGTTTAGACATTATTTGCTTGCAAATAAGTTTAAATTTTTTACTGATCACCAGGCACTGTTATACTTGGTAAAAAAGCCATGCAATACAGGCAGATTAGTAAGATGGTTCCTCTTACTAATGGAATACGACTTTGAGGTTGTGGTGAGGAAAGGCAAAACACACTTGAGAGCAGACCATCTCTCTAGGCTCACATCTGGAGAAGCCCCACAAGGAGTATCAGATGACCTTCCTGATGCTTACTTGTTTAATTTGGAACTTGTACCTCAGTGGGCTAAGCCATTAGTGCCAGTATTGACATACGGGCCTAACCACCCAATCATAAACACTCAAGATAGAGAGGTAGTAAAAGCCTAGAAGTACCATATCATGGCAGGAAGCATGTACAAACAAACAAATCAAGGGATATTGGCTTGTTGTGTGGAAGAGGACGAGTACACAAAATGGTTACAATCAACACTTGTAGATGCCTTAGAGAAACACCATTCGAGGCAAAGAACTTTACAGACACTAAGGAGGTTCGGAGTGCATTGGCCAACTATGGAAGCAGATGTTCATAGGTTGTGCAAGGAATGCCCAGTCTGTCGTGTTAGACCCCCTGTGGAGCACGCAACCTTGTACCAAGTGTCTCTAGCACCAGATTGGAGTGAACCACTAGTAGCCTTCCTGAGCACAAAAATATTCTCACAAGCTATGACATTGGCCAGACAAAGAAGTCTAGAACAAGAAGCCCTAGATTACTCACTCATTGGTAATAATCTATACAAGCGTGGTAAAGATGGCTACCTTAGATTATGTGTCCATGAGACTGAATATCTTAAGATCTTGGAAACTGCTCACCAGGGTGTAGCAGGAGGACACTTTGGACCAGATCAGGTGATCAAGGCAATCCTATTTGCAGGATTATGGTGGCCAACCCTTCATATGGATGCACATACCTATGTGAAGAGGTGTGATGTCTGTTAGCAAACTCAGTATCCTATACGTAAAGATGAGATGCCTTTGAAACCTATGATGGGTGGACCTGCATTCTCCAAGTGGGGAATAGACTTTGTAGGTCCTATTAATCCCCCAGCCAAGGGTTCACATGCTGAATATATCATTATGGCCACATACTATTTAACCAAGTGGGTAGAGTTAAAGGCTACAACAAAGAATGATGCTCAAACGACAGCTAAATTCTTATTTGAAAATGTGTTCACTAGATACAGGCTACCTATAGAGCTAGTTAGTGATAGAGGCACTCACTTCTTGAATGAAGTCATAGAAAACCTTCTCCAAGAATTCTTGGTGATACACAAGAAGTCTACTCCTTACCACCCACAAGCTAATGGCCAGGCTGAAAGCACAAATAAGATTCTCTGCAATGTATTGACAAAACTAGTGAATAATAATCGCTCTGATTGGGATAAATAGCTACACCATGTTGTTTGGGCATACCGAGTTGCCTATAAAATGGTACTCCAAGCCACCCCCTTTCAGATGGTATTTGCCCAAAATGCAGTGCTACCATTGGACTTCTTGATACCTACATTGAAAGTAGCACAAGAGCACGAGTGGACAGACCATGAGCTTTCCTCTACAATCTTTAACCTTTAACGGCTAGGTGAAACAAGACTGAGGGCTGCCACAGGGATATATGCAGCTAAGAAACAACAGAAGGCGTAATTTGATGCCCATGTTAAGGATAAAGGATTGAAGGCCGGAGACTTAGTTTTGGTATATACCCTGAAACAACATGCAAGAAAGCTAGAAAAGCGTGGCTATGGACCCATGATTATCAATAGAATATCAACAAGTGGAGCAGTCCAATTAGCTACACTCGAAGGTGATATTCTCCTTAGTTACATAAGTGGATGCAAAGTCAAACTATATCAAGAACCCCTCACTGAGGAGATGCTAAATCGACTCAACACTGCCAAGAAACGCAAGGAGGAAGAAAAACACATTCGAGAAGAAGCTCAAGCAGAAGCTTTAGAACGCATCCGAAGGATGAAGTTGAGAAGACAGGGTAGGGATCAGCCAAGGGCAGATGACTATGCGGGCCCAGGATATCATAAGGCTATGTGTGAAGTCTCAAGTATAAGTTCCCGTAGAATAATTGATGGACGTCCTTTTGTAACCTTAGAGATAGGACAAGGGAAAAGTGCAAGGACTGTACGGGCCCTGATTGACTCAGGCGCAGCCACTAGCGCGGTTAAACTTTCTTACTGTCAGAAGTTGAAATTAAGTATCAATCCTATTGAAGCATATCTCATAGGATTGGGAGGTGTGGAAACCCCTTGCATGGGCGAGGTGGAACTTCCTCTCTACATTCAAGATGTTCTAATGACAGTTAAAGTACTAGTGTGCCAAGATGAGGATCTCACTGAGCCTCTTGTCTTGGGTCAAGACTGGATCTATGATCATGCAGTCAACCTAAACCTAAGAAGTGGACTTCTTCAGGTATGGGTGAATCAGAGTCGAATGATAGTTGAGTTAGACAATGGAGCACTCAAGGAACTAGGAAAGGCACACACTCCTGGTCCTTCCAGGAGTACACATGAAGATGACCATGCTATTCTCGTCCACAACCATGTGATGCTTGTTGGAGTTTATTGATCTCCAAAGTACAGCTAGAAGTAGGTGAAACCCAACAGGACCTAGTTGACTTTTTCACAAACTTGTATGCACAGACCAATTTTCTTGCAGAGCAAATTGCTCTTTACTCACTTGGAATTTTCCAAAACTGTTTCACATACATAAACTAGACTCTAAGAGCTTTCCAACAAGATATAGAACACCTCAAATGGATAAATACACAATGAGCTATGACCTTTGCAATATGCAGCTTTAATGGAGACCTTGAAACAGAGATGAACCTGAGGACACACATCACTTGCAGAGACTACTGCTCTTAACTCACAACTCCAATGACTTTGAAACTTTCCAGAATACAAGTAGACTTAAAGATCTTTCTAACAAGCCAAAGAACACATGATTTGGATACATACACAAGGAAATATGACCTCTGCAAGTTTGAGGTTTAATGGAGACCTTCAGCAGGGATAAAAAACAGAGAACACACACTACTTGCAGAGAGTATGGCTCTCAGCTCACAAATCCAATGATTATGAAAATTTACAGGAATACCGTAGACCGTAAGAGCTTTCCAATGAGCTATCAAACATGTAATTTGGATATATAATGATGGAGATACAAGCTCTGCAATCTCTGCATACAAAACTACAGCAGTGTAGAGATACACATATGACTCTCTTGGACATCCCACAAGATCACGACTTTTCTCCTCTTTTTATAGCATGGGAAACTAATCTAAAACTTTCCTAATACATCTAAATTCGTGGTAGACACTTGGATGGAGGTATTACATGACTCAAGTGCTCAAATAAGCAAAGTATTGATGGACTTTGAGAACTAGCCACATCGACCTTCCACTAGGACACCACTGAAGCTCCCTTGTGACTCACTAATTTGACTCACCATGTTCTAGAACTCACGTGGTATTTTTGCTACATTTTATGAATAATATGAGCCTTCTTGAAGTATTTGAAGACTTCCCAAAGGTATTTACATAATTTGAAACTTGTACCCTACATAAAACAAATGTTCGCAACATTCTCCCCCTCAAGTTTCAAAGGGTATTTCCTTCATGCCAAGAATATAGTTGAATCTTTGAAGCTTTGGTCCATCCAAGGATTTGGTGAAGATATCTGCAACTTGATCCTTTGTTCCAACAAAAGAAACCTGCACTTCATTGTTCATGGCCTTCTCTCAAACATAATGCAACTCATATCATGCAACTCATCACCTTCCTTTGCGCTTAGCTTTACATTACATTCCATTGGAGTAGAAACAAATTTACATTCCTGCATACCAAACCTTTTCAGCATATCACATATATACTTTCTTTGTATCAACCACATACCTTCATCGCTATACACAATTTCAATCCCAAGAAAGTATCTGAGCAAACCAAGATCTGAAATTTTAAATTCCTTTCCCAAATTACCTTTTATCTCATCAATTGCTTTTGCATCATTCCCTGTAATCAACAAGTCATCCACATAAATGCATACATAGACACACATGCCATCTACATGTTTTACATAAAGTGAAGGATCAGCATGACTCGCTGTGTATCCTTGCAGCATAAGATACTTTACCAACCTTGCATTCCATGCCCTTGGTGCCTGCTTAAGACCATACAATGCCTTCTTTAACCTGCATACATGATTAGGACATTTTGCATCCACATAACCATCTGTTTGCGACATATACACTTCTTCATTTAACTCACCATTAAGAAAGGCATTCTTTATATCGAGTTGGTATATATTCCACCGTTTACTTGCAGCCAAAGCCAACAAAGTTCTCACCGTTGCCATATTTGCTACTGGACTAAATGTTTCTTCATAGTCCACACCTTGAGTTTGATTATATCCTTTTGCTACAAGTCTAGCCTTATATCTAGACACACTACCATCACTATTTCTTTTAATCTTAAAAACCCACTTGCAACCAATTACCTTTTGCTTTGGTGTACTTGGAACTAAATTCCAAGTCTTGTTATCCTATAGTGCTTCCATTTCTTCTCTCATTGCTTTCTCCCACTTTTCATCTCCTTTGGCCTCATCATAACATGTGGGTTCATTTTCCTGCTCAACTTTTGTCATAAAAGCATAATGAGTATTCATGAAATATTCATAAGTATACCTTTGAGGTTGCTTACTTACTCTTGAAGTTCTTCTTACCTCCAATGTAGATGCTCTTCCTTTCTTATTAGGAACCTTTGATGATTCTCCATACTCACATACATCACTAATTTCCTCTCCTTCATCATTAACTTCAACAAGTTTGAGTTTACCTTTACTTTTAACACTTGGAGGTGACTCTTGCCTTAATCTTCCATTGAAAGGTGATCCTCTTTCTTCATCTAAACCACTCCTTTCATCATTTAAACTTCCTGATGGCTGAACTATGCATTCATCTCCTTCAACCACACCTTCTTCATTTTCATCCATGACCTGCAAACGATTCTTATCTGCATACCATGAAAGTGATTCATCAAAGTTTACATCTCTTGACACAACAACCTTATTGGTATGAGGATTATAGCATCTATATCCTCTTTGAGTATCTGCATAACCAATAAATATACATTTTTCTGATTTTGCATCAAGTTTAGATCTCACCTCACTAGGTACATGTACATAACATACACAGCCAAATACTTTCAAATGACTTACACTTGGTTTCCTTCCATGCCATACCTCATATGGTGTCAAATGATGAACTCCAGCAGTCGGAACTCTATTCATAATGTAAACACTTGTGCTAACAGCTTCAGCCCAAAAATAATTAGGCAAACACATATCATTAAGCATGCTTCTAGATGCTTCTGCTATGATTCTGTTTCTTCTTTCTGCGACTCCATTTTGTTGTGGAGTATACCTGCATGTAACTTCTCTTTTGATACCTTCATCATACAAAAAATTAGTAAAAGCTTGAGAGAAATACTCTCCCCCTCCATCAGATCTTAGCTTCTTAACATACCTTCCTGTTTGCTTTTCGACATATGATTTGAACTTCTTGAAACAATCAAAAACCTCACTCTTATGTTTAATGAAATACACAAATGTCATTCTACTATGATCATCAATGAATGATACATAGTACTTATTACCAACCAAGGATGCCTCTTTAGTAGGTCCCCACACATCTGTGTGTATGAGATCTAGCAAACCATCACTTACATAGCTTGAATGCTTGAAAGGTTGTCTACTCTGCTTACCCATTTGACATGCTTCACAAAGATGCACCATATGTTGCTTAGTAAGATCAGGTAATCCTTCAACAATCCTCTTCTTTGATAGCTCCTTTAACCTGTGTACATTCATGTGTCCAATCCTTTTGTGCCATAGATCAAGCTGTGCTATTCGATGCATACCATAAGAGAAATAGTTTGTATGATTTGGGTTTACCTTGAATGTAAACAATCTACCTTGTTTTTGACCTCTAGCAATTAACCTCCTTTGCTTTGGATCCTCAATGAAGCAACCTGCATGATTAAATCTCACTTGTAGACCTTTTTCTACCATTTGACCAACCGACATCAAATTCTTAGTGATAGTTGGCACATAAAGTACATCCTTCAAGCAATTTGTCTTGCTTTTATCCTGCATAACAACATCTCCAACCTGCATAATCTTATGTGTTGTATCATCTCCTGTTTCAACATGACCTTTACATGACGGATTATGCATATTAGAAAACCATGAAGCATCATGAGACATGTGATTAGAACAACCACTATCTACATACCATACATCGCTATTGCAATTCATCTTAGTTTCTACATTCATCATAAGAAGAGAATCATAATCATCACTTTTACCTTCAACTGCATAATTTCCTTGTTGTTTACCTCTTCTTGAATAGCCTCCTCTTCGATTACCACCTTGATTATTTTCATTTTGATAACAATCTTTGGCATAGTGTCCATACCTTCCACATATATAGCAATTGTTCTTATTATCTTCACTCCTTTGTCTTTGGTTGTAGTTGTAGTAGCCTCTCGTACCTCTAGCGCTTGATCTTCCTCTTCCTCTTGTGTTGAAGAAGCCACTTGAAGTCCTTTGATCACCGCTCCTTCTTCCTCGACCTCTATTTGAACCTCTTCCACCTCTGTTTCCACCTCTTGATTATCCGACATAAAGAGCTTGTCCTTGAGATCCTTTTTGATTTGAAGTAGAACCATTTAGATTCATCTCCTCCGTGACCATGAGGGCAATAAGTTGATCAAAATCTGGTAATTCTCCTCTGACATAAACTGAAGTAATGAAGGGTTTCCATCTCTCATCATCTTTGAGTCCGTTGAGAGTATGTGCAACCAAGTCATCGTCCTCCACATGAGCTTGAATTGATCCTAGTTGATCTGCAATCTCTTTAACTTTCAATATGTAATCATTGACCGATGTCCTTGTATCTTTCTTTATGTTATTCAACTCATTTTTGAGTTGAATCTTCCTTGCTCTTGTACCTGTAGCATACAACCTTTCCAATGCAAGCCAAACATCTCTACTTGTGTCTAGATCTTGTATGTGTCCTACCATTGAATCTTGAATATTTTGTGATAAAATGAATATAACCCTTTTGTCTCTCTCATTCCAAAGTCTAAACTCCCTCAATTGTTGCTGATTTGGGTCCTCTGGTAATGTGGGTTTGATATCTGTGCCGTCAATCAAACCATACAAGCCTCTACCTTGCAAGTATGCTGTGATTCTAAACTTCCATGCTTGATAATTGGTCTTATCAAGCTTCTCTATTTGTGCATGTTGGTCTCCCATAATACAAATGCTAAGCTTCCTCCTTTAAGCCTCCTTTCCAATGTATGTGATGAGAAGAAATATAATATTTACCTTGTAAATGAGGTATGTGCACCTTTCTTTGCTTGGATGTTGCTTCAAATGCCTCCTTGCAATCTTCTTCTACCTTTGTGTAGTGTTGATGATGAACTGCTTCCTTGATAGCTTCAAATTCTTCGTCAAGGTATGATAACCTTCTCCAAGCCTCCAAGTACTTGCTCTGATACCAATGTTGGAGTTTATTGATCTCCAAAGTACAGCTAGAAGTAGGTGAAACCCAACAGGACCTAGTTGACTTTTTCACAAACTTGTATGCACAGACCAATTTTCTTGCAGAGAAAATTGCTCTTTACTCACTTGGAATTTTCCAAAACTGTTTCACACACATAAACTAGACTCTACGAGCTTTCCAACAAGATATAGAACACCTCAAATGGATAAATACACAATGAGCTATGACCTTTGCAATATGCAGCTTTAATGGAGACCTTGAAACAGAGATGAACCTGAGGACACACATCACTTGCAGAGACTACTGCTCATAACTCACAACTCTAATGACTTTGAAACTTTCCAGAATACAAGTAGACTTAAAGATCTTTCTAACAAGCCAAAGAACACATGATTTGGATACATACACAAGGAAATATGACCTCTGCAAGTTTGAGGTTTAATGGAGACCTTCAGCAGGGATAAAAAACAGAGAACACACACTACTTGCAGAGAGTATTGCTCTTAGCTCACAAATCCAATGATTATGAAAATTTACAGGAAGACAGTAGACAGTAAGAGCTTTCCAATGAGCTATCAAATATGTAAGTTGGATATATAATGATGGAGATACAAGCTCTGCAATCTCTGCATACAAAACTACAGCAGTGTAGAGATACACATATGACTCTCTTGGACATCCCACAAGATCACGACTTTTCTCCTCTTTTTATAGCATGGGAAACTAATCTAAAACTTTCCTAATACATCTAAATTCGTGGTAGACACTTGGATGGAGGTATTACATGACTTAAGTGCTCAAATAAGCAAAGTATTGATGGACTTTGAGAACTAGCCACATCGACCTTCCACTAGGACACCACTGAAGCTCCCTTGTGACTCACTAATTTGACTCACCATGTTCTAGAACTCACGTGGTATTTTTGCTACATTTTATGAATAATATGAGCCTTCTTGAAGTATTTGAAGACTTCCCAAAGGTATTTACATAATTTGAAACTTGTACCCTACATAAAACAAATGTTCGCAACAATGCTGAGGGATGATTATCTCAACAAAAAAGTCAAGGATACGATGGAAATCCCTTCTTTTCCAAAAGCCACAGGGATACATCAACCTAAGGCGGATCAGATGCAGAACAAGCAGATGACTTATGCTCGAAGCCCAAAGAAAATACGAAGCACGGTGCTTCAACCATCAAAACAAGTGTGGGTGCGGAAGGGAGAGCATTCTATTGCAGTCAAGCCTCAACAACTGGCTCAACTTCCTATTAGTGATCAACGACCAGACACTAATAAGAGGTCCTCCAAAAATTCCTCTGTAAAAGTAAAGTCTATCTTGGTACCCAAGAAGTCGATGAAGGTTGACCCAGAATCAAGACAAATCAGGGGGCCTAAGGCTTGCTTGCGGGCTCAAATGATCACACACAAACCACACCATGTACAACATGGTTCAATCACTCGAAGAGCAGATGCCCACTCTTCTTCAACATGCATGCACACATATTTGCCCATGTGCATGAGCAAAATCACTTGTAAATGGGTCCCTAAAAAGCCTCATTTCCAAGCGGACACTCTTATAAAGCCCTCCAGAGTTTCCACAAAATCAAAACAAAAAGCCATCCACTGTGTTTAGCAACCCAAAGCCTGTAATAAACCCCCCCACCCCCATTTGTAAATTCATCTCCACTTACTAACTGCATCATTCTCACACTGCATCTTTTCACCTAGCTCAGAGGACTACTTGTTCACTAACAACACACACAATCATCGAGCACTCATTGAACCACAAACCCCTTACTTACCTCATGTTAATGTTGTAACGGGGACAAAAATTGTTCTATCTTGTCCATTACAATGTTAACGCATGCTTCTATATTCTCACAGAACCAACAAGCAAGCAGTAACATGGCAGAAGCAGGAGGCACCAGTTCCCAGGCAGGGTCTAGCACCCAGATTGTGGATTCTTGAACCACAACTCAGCGAGAGGCCTCAAGAACTTAGAGCTGTGCATGTGCTTCCTATTCAAGACCCTCCTCAGGGACACACTTCTCAAGTGGGGAAACACGCACATTGGTTCAGTGATGTCGCAGGACCATTGGGAGATGGCACCTACTTTTGGGAGGCAAAAATTGAGTTTAATGGCAAATGCGGACGCTACCATTTCTTCACCCACAAAATTTGAGCAGTATCAAGATGCAGAAGTAATGTGATCGGTATGGACCAAAGCGGGCTTGGATAGCTATTTCTGAGGACATTTACCTAAGCCAGATTTCCTACGCTGCTCCTACCTTATCAGTACCATCACTCCAAGTAGAGCCAAGGGAGGCGATAGTACTTTTGTGCTACCCTCACTGACGCCAGGCCACGAGCTCAAAAGGTTCAAACTGACCCTCAACCTAGTACGTGAAGCATTGAACATGCAAGGTATGCATATTCCCACTGAGAAAGAAACAATGATTACAGGCAGGATGAAGCACAAGGATCTCAAAAAATTGAAGGACATGGTAGCAATGACACCAACCATCGCTCTCCACCTACGAATGATCATGCAATACTTCGCTTTCCTCGCCCAAGAACGCTTCACAATGCCACCAAAAAAGATTTGGTTCAGCTTGTACTTGGCGGAAACAGAGGATCTTACAATCAATCTACCACACTGGATCATAGATCAAATCCACCTAGCCCATCAGCGATGGAATAAGACACAGAAGAACGTGCTTCATGGGTGTTGTGCACTAACAAAAATAATTTATCGATGCTTAGCTTATGACGTGCCCATTCAAAGAGTACTAGTGTGGTCTAGAGCTCAAGAGTTCCACAGATGACTATCCACAACGGGTCCTCCATCGAAGAAAATGAGAGGTACAGTCCAATTGCCGTGTGCCCAAGCAAGGGGAGCCACCACCACACCAGAAGTGACCCCTCCACAAACACGACTTGTCCGTCCGTTTACAATTCACTTACGCAGACAGAGTGCAGAAGGACCTAATCTAGTTTTCCCTCCAATCCCTTTTGACCTGGAATTTCCATAGGGCTACACCCTGAATGATCTCACGAATGAAGAAATTGCTAGGCTGATCAATGAATCTAACCTTGAGACGGAAGTCGAGTAGACCCAAGGAACACAACCCACTACAACCACTTCAGCCCCGACCCAACCAGAGGTAGTAGAAGTAGAAGAGGATGAAGAAGAGACTGAGGACGAAGAAGCATACGAAGAGCATGATCAAGAATACAAAGAACCTTCAGAACTAGCAAGTGCCCCAGCTTATTTGGCACAAATAAAGAGACTGTATGAAACTATGAAGAGAGTTCAAGAGCACCACAAACTATCACTCGAAACAGGAAAAATGATAATAAGTCAGATGTTAGGATAAAAGGGAGTGGATGAAATGTTTATTGAGTCCCTGAACCTGCACGCGGACGCGGTGGGCCTAGATGAAGCCATTCATTCGGCTGTGTCTTACATTCATCGCTTCGAAAAACGTGTGCCAACTAGTCCCATGCAATCTGGCAAGCAAATTCACATCGATGTATCAACGCCAGGGGATACCACACAAACAGAAGAACATCAGGTGGCACCACTCTCACCACACTCCTCACCTCTCACTACACAATTCACTTCACCACATGGCACTACCACCCCCACTTCCACCATGACCACATATGTCATGGGAATTCCTCTCTCTCCCGACATCCAATTCGGAGGAGTTACCATGCCCACTTTCACAACACTATTCACGAACATCACATCCACCCCACCCACTGTCCACATCTACATGGTCACACACACCTTTGACACCATGGAAACATCACCAGCCACAGCACCACTCCCTCCCCCCACGCAACCCCAATCTCCCATACCCCCTCCACCCACATCACCACTTGACTCCACATCATTCATGACTCCCTTTCCCTTCCCCATTCCCCCTACATCCTCTACTTTCCCTGCATTCTTTAATGTGAATAATGTGTTTTCGATGTTACATCAATGTGTGTATCAACTACAGAGCGAGTATCAGGCTCTCAAAGACCGTCATTGTCAACTAACTACGAATCACCAACAACTACAGAGGCGGCTTACAACTATAGAAGACAAAAATGCTGACCTCAATCAATGCTACACCACACTCGAGTAGGCCCATCAAACTCTCCTGGAGACACCCCAACCATCACAGTTGCCAGGCCTCAAACAACTGGAAGCTTTACTTGAAGTCTACCAAACAGATAATCTAAGGTCCGGTGTAATTTGACCCTACTCAAAAAACACATGGCTACTACCCTTGAAGAGAACAAGCGTCTGCAGAAACAAAATGAAGAAAACCTAGAAGCCGCAATGGAAGGTTCCCCCCACGAGATCGACCCAAAAGAGTTTAAAGCAGTCCCCTCAGATACAATGAAGATAATCCTAGAAAGCTATGCTGATCTATTAGAAGCACATGATGATATGGAAAAGGAACGAGATGCACTACGCCGGCAGCTCAGGGAACATGAGGAACAACCCAAGGTCATAGAGACAGCATCGACTTCAGAAGAGGTAAAGGCACTGAGAGAACAGGTCGCGCAGCTGCAGAGTAAAGTACTCCAATATGAAAGACAACCCTCCCCAGTCATCGAGCCAGAACCAGAAGAATTGGTACCCACTGATGTGGATGAGTCCTATGAAGAGCCATATGTTCCTCTGCCAATGCCGGGTGGTCAACAAACCGCTGAGGGATTGGACACACTAGAGGTAGAAGCCCCAGATTGGATGCAAAAACTCGAAAAAATAGCCAATACACATGATGATCGAGTAGCGGTCCAGATTGAGTCCATGAATAAGATTGAGGACACCATTATCAAATCCGAATATTTCCGAAGTATGTCTCATCACAGATGGATAGGCACCAATGATGATCAGTATGTGCCGTATTGTGTACTCTTGGCAGATTACAATGCAGAGATTCAACGACGATGTGGCAAGGCTCCAACCTTTGCCACACAATTCGACCCTGATGATATCCCTGAGAGTGCTAAAAAAGGATCCATTCATCAACCTACCTAACGACTACAACTCTTAGAAACTTACCTTGAGATGGTTCGAACTTGGAATAACATGCCACTCTTCATTAAGTATAATCCCTGTTATGCTCCCATACTCAGAAGACGCATATGGCCTGAGTTTGCCATCGTTGTGAAGGAGGTCAAAGGCTATGCAAAGTGGCTCAATTACGTATATCTGGCACCGCCACAGGGACAGGCTACAGTGGGCTACATGATCTCCACCATCCGCCACTCGGGAGTCAGAATGTGAAACATCCCAGATGTATGCATAAAGATATTTGAGTTGATGCTGGTTACCTTCAGAACCTTCAAAAATATTCAAGATCCACATTTCTCAGGTGTCAGATTTACAGCAGGTAACCTTGACTTGGTCTACGATATGAGTAAAACTCCCTCCATCTAGGTAATATATGCATGGCACGCACGAATTAAATACCTCCCCGCTTGCTACAAGAAAACATTTGAAGAGATGTTCATCATTGGATTCTGGGAATACCACTCTGAAATCTTTGTTCCGAGACCCTCCCATCTACTCCACCTCTTTGCAATGGAGGGAACACTACATTCAGAACAACTGCGTGTGCCACATCCGGACGTTCCAGGTCCATTGGATTGGGATGCCCTCCTAACTGATCTAGCACGGGGGCTACAGCTGGAAGAACACCACCTAGCTTCAGACGTGGTCGAATTCTATGTCAAACGCTCAGCCAAACAAGGGTCTGTCAGAGATGACAGACGCGAGAGAGGGGGGGTGTTGGCAGTAGTCAAGGCACCCAGGGACTCACAAGACAAAGAAGCCAAAGAAGGGAGCCAGAGCGAAGAGAAGGCACAAGCAGACAAAGTAGTCAACGAAGATCTGGCAAATAGGCCATTCAAATTTTTCCAAACCAACATCTTAATAATAGTGATTCTCATCACTACAAATAATTGTAAATACCATTTCACCTTTTTGTAACTCCATTTTTTGAAAGATGAGGAGTCTTCGAGCTTGAGGAGTATTAGAAGTATCATCCTATCAATTTTCACATTTTGTAGACTCCATTTGAGCCCTCAAATAGGCCCAGGAACCTAATTTTTAACTAGGCCGGACACTAGGTCTGGATAGGGCCAAAAGCTAGTCAAAAACTATAAATAGAGCTAGAGAGCTCATTTTTGAGGTTAGATTGTTGTAGAATTGAACTTGTAAGAGCACTTTTGAGTAATCTAAGAACTCCATTGCTTCTCTCTCTTTGTCTTACCTTGTGTGCACGTGTGTGTGTATGTGTGTGCATGTTAGTGTGCTTCTCACTCACGTACTTGTGCCATCACTTGTTCGAGGTCTTCATACCATCCTTACGTCTTCCCAGATTGACATTAAAGGAGGTGCTACTCATCACTGAGCTACAATGTGTGATTCGGTTATAGAAGAATGCAAACCTAGCACTGATGCATTCGAGGATGCAGGTGACTCCAATCTAGAGTCAATCATTATGGACCCACCCTTTGCATCAGATGAAGAATACTTCTATGAAGTAGGAGCTCACCCTTAGAGACATGAAGAACCTAGGAATGATGTGAGGTTAACCACACAAGTGACCGCCAAGAGTGAAGGCAAGAAAAGGAAGAAGAGAGAAGTCACACCAGAAGAGGAAGAATCTTTGTTTGAGGTCCCTAAAAATTTTAAGAAGTATGAGATAGAAGATAGGAGAGTCATGATAAGAATGCTTAAATGTGATGCACAATTTGGAGAGGCCTATGAACAAAGAAACCACCAAGAAAATTGTTGTAGCCATAGAAGAAGGAGAAGAAAGATGCACGTATATAGGACATGACCTAATTGAGGAAGAGGAGCACGAGTTGATAGCCTTGCTAAGAGAATATAGAGATGTATTTGGTTGGAACTACAAGGACTTGAAAGGTGTAGATCCCGACATATGCTCACATACAATTCCCGTGACCTCAGACGCGAAACCCTCTAAGCAGAAGCCATACACATACAACGATAACTATGCTACAAAGATAAAGGAAGAGATATATAGATTGGTAGAAGCTGGATTCATCTATGAAATTGAGCACACTGAATGGGTGTCCCCCATTGTAGTGGTACCCAAGAAGAATGGAAAGCTACATGTATGCATTAATTTGAAGAAGGTTAATGCAACTACCATTCGAGATAACTATCCACTTCCTATTACAAAGCATCTACTAGAAAGAGTAGCAGGCAAGGAAGTGTACAACTTCCTTGATGGATTCTCTCGCTACAGTTAGGTAGCCATTGGTCTAGAAGATCAGCATAAGACGGCTTTTCACTCAGTGGGGCATATTTTCCTTTCAAGTGATGCCATTTGGTCTTACCAATGCGCCATACACCTTTCAAAGGCTGATGTGTCATGTATTTAAAGAATTGTTGAGGAAGAATTTGGAAGTCTATGTTGATGATCTCTGTGCTCATTCCAACATTCGACAGACATATATACCTGAACTCAGGCAAATCTTTGACAAATGTAGAGAATATCAAGTCTGCCTAAACCCAGAAAAGTGTGTTTTCATGGTCAAGCAAGGAAAGATTCTAAGACACATAGTGTCAAAGAATGGCATATCCACTGATGAAGAGAAAGTGAAAGCTATCGCAGAATTACCTAAGCCAAAGAATGTCAAGGAAGTGCAAGCTTTCATGGGGCATCCCGGATATTATCGATGTTTTATACACATGTATGCCATCATTGAAAATCCTCTATATGGACTTTTGACCAATTTTGAGTGGACTAATGAATGTGAGAAATCCTTCAATGAGCTTCAACAACGATTATGTTCAGCATCAATCTTGACTACACTAGATTGGAACAAACCCTTTCATGTTCACGTGGATGCATCCAGTTATGCTATTGGGTGTGTACTCACACATCCTACAGGCGAAGGTAATATGGATCTTCCAATTGCCTATGCTAGTAGACAGTTGAATGCTGCTGAACAAAACTATACTACCATCGAACGAGAAGGATTAGGCATGGTATATGCAGTTAAAAGGTTTAGACACTATTTGCTTGCAAATAAGTTTAAACTTTTCACTGATCATCAAGCATTGCTATACTTGGTAAACAAGCCATGCAATAGAGGTAGATTGGTAAGATGGTTCCTCTTACTTATGGAATATGACTTTGAGGTAGTGGTGAGGAAAGGTAAGACTCACTTGAGAGCAAACCATCTCTCAAGGCTCACATCTAGAGAGGCCCCACAAGGAGTGTCAGATGATCTCCCTGATGCTTACTTGTTTAGGAAGTTGTACCGCAGTGGGCCAAGACATTAGTGCTAGTATTGACATATGGACCAAAACATCCAGTAATGAACACTTACGATAGGGAGGTAGTAAAAGCCCAAAAGTACCATATCATGGCAGGGAGTAAGTGCAAGCATACAGATCAAGGAATATTAGCTTGTTGTGTGGAAGAGGATGAGTATGCAAAATGGTTGCAATTAGCACATGTAGATGCATTACAACAACACTATTCAAGGCAAAGAACTTTACAGACACTAAGGAGACTCGGAGTGCACTAGCCGACTATGGAAGCAGATGTCCATAAGTTGTGTAAGGAATGCCCAGTCTTTCATATTAGAGCACCTGTGGAACACGCTACACTGTACCAAATGTCTCTAATACCAGATTGAAGTGAACCATTGGTAGCCTTCATGAGAATGAAAACATTCCCTCAAGATATGACCTTGGCGAGGCAAAGAAGTTTAGAATAAGAAGCCTTAGATTACACATTCGTTGGTGATAATCTATAGAAGTGTAGAAAAGATGGATACCTGAGACTATGTGTCCATGAGAGTGAATATCTTAAGATCTTGGAAATTGCTCACCAAGGTGTAGGAGGAGGCCACTTTGGTCTAGACCGTGTGATTAAGGCAATCCTATTTGCAGGCTTGTGGTGGCCAACCCTTCACATGGATGCACATACCTATGTGAAGCAGTGTGATGTTTGTCAGCAAACTCAATATCCCATACAAAAAGATGAGATGCCATTGAAACCTATGATGGGTGGATGTGCATTCTCTAAGTGGGGAATAGACTTTGTAGGTCCTATTAATCCCCCAACTAAGAGTTCCCATGTAGAGTATATCATTGTGGCCACTGATTATCTGACTAAATGGGTAGAAGTAAAAGCCACAACGAAGAAGGATGCTCAAATGACAGCTAAGTTCTTATTTGTTTGGGCATACAGGGTTTCCTATAAAACGATACTCCAAGCCACACCCTTTTAGATGGTGTTTGGCCAAAATGCAGTGCTACCATTGGACTTCTTGATACCTATACTCAAAGTAGCACAAGAGCATGAGTGGACAGGGCATGAACTTTCTTCTCGGATCTTTGATCTTGAATGGCTAGGTGAAACAAGACTAAGAGCTACCCAGAGATATATGCAGCTAAGAAAAGACAAAAGGCATACTTTGATGTTGTTGGCATCTGGAGAGAAGCAAGTACGGGCATACACGCAGATCTAGCACTGAGGCAACCAATAACATTTTTTCAATACATTATTTTAAAAGTGATTCTCATCACTGAAAACCATTGTAAATATTGTTGGAGTTTATTGATCTCCAAAGTACAGCTACGAGTAGGTGAAACCCAATAGGACCTAGTTGACTTTTTCACAAACTTGTATGCACAGACCAATTTTCTTACAGAGCACACTGCTCTTTACTCACTTAGCATTTTCCAAAACAGTTTCACACACATAAACTAGACTCTAAGATCTTTTCAACAAGCTATAAAACACCTCAAATGGATAAAAACACAATGAGCTATGACCTCTGCAATATGCAGCTTTAATGGAGACCTTGAAACAGAGATGAACCCGAGGACAAACATCACTTGCAGAGACTACTGCTCTTAAGTCACAGCTCCAATGAATCTTAAAATTTCCAGAATACATGTAGACTTTGAGAGATTTCTAACAAGCCAAAGAACACATTATTTGGATACATAAACAAGGAGATATGACCTCTGCAAGTTTGAGGTTTAATGGAGACCTTCAGCAGGGGGTAAAACCAGAGAACACATAGTACTTGCAGAGAGTACTCCTCTCCGCTCACAAATTCAATGATTATGAAAATTTAGAGAAAGAAAGTAGATAGTAGGAGCTTTCCAATGAGCTATGAAACATGTAATTTGGATATATAATGAGGGAGATACAAGCTCTGCAATTGCTACATACAAAACTACAGCAGCATAGAGATACACAAATGACTCTCTTGGAGTTCCCACAAGATCACGACTTCTCTCCTCTTTTTATAGCATGGAGAACTAATCTAAAACCTTCCTAATACATCTAAATTCGTGGTAGACACTTGGGTGGAGGTATTACATGACTCAAGTGCTCAAATAAGCAAAGTATTGATGGACTTTGAGAACTAGCCACATCGACCTTCCACTAGGACACCACTACAGCTCCCTTGTGACTCACTAATTTGACTCACCATGTTCTAGAAATCACGTGGTATTTTTGCTATCTTTTATGAATAATATGAGCCTTCTTGAAGTATTTGAAGACTTCCCAAAGGTATTTACATAATTTGAAACTTGTACCCTACATAAAACAAATGTTCGCAACATTCTTCCCCTCAAGTTTCAAAGGGTATTTCCTTCATGCCAAGAATATAGTTGAATCTTTGAAGCTTTAGTCCATCCAAGGATTTGGTGAAGATATCTGAGACTTGATCCTTTGTTCCCACAAAATAAACTTGTACTTCATTGTTTATGGCCTTCTCTTGAACATAATGATAGTGAACCTCTATATGCTTTGTTCTCACATGAAAAATTGGATTTGAGGTCATATGAATGCTGCTCAAGTTATCCCCATATATCTGTGGTACATCAACCTGCACATTCAAGTCATGAAACAACTTTTTAAACCACATAACCTCAATAGTAGCCAATGCTAAACCTCTATACTCAGCCTTTGTAGAAGATAAAGCAACTGTAGGCTGTTTCTTTGAACTCCATGTTAATGTCTTGTTTCCTGCTATTACCACATATCCACTTGTGGATCTTCTGTCATCTTTGTTTCCAGCCCAATCTGCATCACTAAAGACTTTAAGAGTTAGACCAGCATCATGACTATAAAATAATCCTTCGTTCATGGTACCTTTCAAATATCTAAGCACTCTTTTTGATGGATGCATATGAGGTACTCTAGGTTCATGCATAAACTGTGACAATACTCCCATTGCATAACATATATCAGATCTAGTTTTTGTTGCATAAATCAAAGATCCTACCATGGATCTATATGCATTCATATCATGCAACTCATCACCTTCCTTTGCACTCAACTTTACATTACATTCCATTGGAGTAGAAACAAATTAACATTCTTGCATACCAAACCTTTTCAGCATATCACATATATACTTTCTTTGTATCAACCAAGAAAGTATATATGCAAACACAATTTCAATCCCAAGAAAGTATTTCTTTCATCGCCATACACAATTTCAATCCCAAGAAAGTATCTAAGCAAACCAAGATCTAAAATTTTAAATTCCTTTCCCAAATTACCTTTGATCTCTTCAATTGCTTTTGCATCATTCCGTGTAATCAACAAGTCATCCACATAAATGCATACATAGACACACATGTCATCTACATGTTTTATATAAAGTGAAGGATCAGCATGACTCCCTGTGTATCCTTGCAGCATAAGATACTTTACCAACCTTGCATTCCATGCCCTTTGCACCTGCTTAAGACCATACAATGCCTTCTTTAACCTGCATACATGATTAGGACATTTTGCATCCACATAACCATCTGATTGTGACATATACACTTCTTCATTTAACTCACCATTAAGAAAGGCATTCTTTATATTGAGTTGATATATATTCCACCTTTTACTTGCAGCTAAAGCCAACAAAGTTCTTACCGTTGCCATGTTTGCGACTGGACTAAATGTTTCCTCATAGTCCACTCATTGAGTTTGATTATATCCTTTTGCTACAAGTCTAGCCTTATATCTTGACACACTACCATCACTATTTATTTTAATCTTAAAAACCCATTTGCATCCAATTACCTTTTGCTTTGGTGTCTTTGGAACTAAATTCCAAGTCTTGTTATCCTGTAGTGCTTCCATTTCTTCTCTCATTGCTTTCTCCCACTTTTGATCTCCTTTTGCCTCATCGTAACATGTGGGTTCATTTTCCTGCTCAACTTTTGTCATAAAAGCATAATGAGTATTCATGAAAGATTCATAAGTATACCTTTGAGGTTGCTTACTCATTCTTGAAATTCTTCTTACCTCCAACGTAGATGCTCTTCCTTTCTTATTAGGAACCATTGATGATTCTCCATACTCACATACATCACTAATTTCCTCTCCTTCATCATTAACTTCAACAAGTTTGAGTTTACCTTTACTTTTAACACTTGGAGGTGACTCTTGCCTTAATCTTCCATTGAAAGGTGATCCTCTTTCTTCATCCAAACCACTCCTTTCATCATTTAAACTTCCTGATGGCTGAACTATGCATTCATCTCCTTCAACCACACCTTCTTCATTTTCATCCATGACCTGCAAACAATTCTTATCTGCATACCATGAAAGTGATTCATCAAAGTTTACATCTCTTGACACAACAACCTTATTGGTATGAGGATTATAGCATCTATATCCTCTTTGAGTATTTGCTTAACCAATAAATATACATTTTTCTGATTTCGCATCAAGTTTAGATCTCACCTCACTAGGTGCATGTACATAACATACACAACCAAATACTTTCAAATGACTTACACTTGGTTTCCTTCAATGCCAAACCTCATATGGTGTCAAATGATGAACTCCAGCAGTAGGTACTCTATTCATAATGTACACACTTGTGCTAACAGCTTCAGCCCAAAAAGAATTAGGCAAACACATATCATTTAGCATGCTTCTAGATGCTTCTGCTATGATTCTGTTTCTTCTTTTTGCGACTCCATTTTGTTGTGCAGTATACCTGCATGTAACTTCTCTTTTGATACCTTCATCATACAAAAAATCAGTAAAAGCTTGAGAGAAATACTCTCCCCCTCCATCTGATCTTAGCTTCTTAACATATCTTCCTGTTTGCTTCTCGACAAATGATTTAAAATTTTTGAAACAATCAAAGACTTCACTCTTATGTTTAATGAAATACACAAATGTCATTCTATTATGATCATCAATGAATGATACATAGTACTTATTACCAGCCAAGGATGCCTCTTTAGTTGGACCCCATAGGTCCGTGTGTGTAAGGTCTAGCAATCCACTGCTTACATAGCTTGAATGCTTGAAGGGATGTCTACTCTGCTTACCCATTTGACATGCTTCACAAAGATGCACCATATGTTGCTTACTAAGATTAGGTAATCCTTCAACAATCCTCTTCTTTGATAGCTCCTTTAACCTGTGTACATTCATGTGTCCAATCCTTTTGTGCCATAGATCAAGCTCTGCTATTCGATGCATACCATAAGAGAAATAGTTTGTATGATTTGGTTTTACCTTGAATGTAAACAATCTACCTTGTTTTTTACCTCTAGCAATTAACCTCCTTTGCTTTGGATCCTCAATGAAGCAACATGCATGATTAAATCTTATTTGCAAACCTTTTTCTACCATTTTACCACCTGACATCAAATTCTTAGTAATCGTTGGCACATAAAGTACATCCTTCAAGCAATTTGTCTTGCTCTTATCCTGCATAACAACATCTCCAACCTGCATAATCTTATGTGTTGTATCATCTCCTGTTTCAACATGACCTTTACATGAAGGATTATGCATATTAGAAAACCATGAAGCATCATGTGACATATGGTTAGAGCAACCACTATCTACATACCATACATCACTATTGCAATTCATCTTAGTTTCTACATTCATCCTAAGAAAAGAATCATAATCATCACTTTTACCTTCAACTGCATAATTTCGTTGTTGTTTACCTCTTCTTGAACAGCCTCCTCTTTGATTACCTCCTTGATTATTTTCATTTTGATAGCAATTTTTAGCATAGTTTCCATACCTTCCACATATATAACAATTGTTGTTATCTTCACTCCTTTGTCTTTGATTGTAGTTGTAGTTGCCTCTCGTACCTCTCACGCTTGATCTTCCTCTTCCTCTTGTGTTGAAGAAGCCACTTGAAGTCCCTTGATCATCGCTCCTTCTTCCTCGACCTCCATTTGAATCTGTTTTTCCTCTGTTTCCACCTCTTGATGATCCTACATAAAGATCTTGTCCTTGAGATCCTTTTTTATTTGAAGTAGAGCCATTTAGATTCATCTCCTCCGTGACCATAAGAGCTACAAGCTGATCAAAGTCTGGTAATTCTCCTCTAACATAAACTGAAGTAATGAATGGTTTCCATCTCTCATCATCCTTGAGTCCGTTGAGAGTATGTGCAACCAAGTCGTCGTCCTCCACATGAGCTTGAATTGATCCTAGTTGATCTGCAATCTCTTTAACCTTCAACAAGTACCCATTGACCGATGTCCTTGTATCTTTCTTTATGTTATTCAACTCATTCTTGAGTTGAATCTTCCTTGCTCTTGTACCTAAAGCATACAACCTTTCCAATGCAAGCCAAACATCTCTACTTGTGTCTAGATCTTGTATGTGTCCTACCATTGAATATTGAATATTTTGTGATAAAATGAATATAACCCTTTTGTCTCTTTCATTCCAAAGTCTAAACTCCCTCAATTGATGCTGATTTGGATCCTCTGGTAATATAGGTTTGATATCCGTTCCATCAATCAAACCATACAAGCCTCTACCTTGCAAGTATGCTGTGATCCTAAATCGCCATGCTTGATAGTTGTTCTTTTCAAGCTTCTCTATTTGTGCATGTTGATCCCCCATTGTGTAAATACTAAACTTCCTCCCTTAACCCTCCTTTTGGATATGTGTGATAAGAAGAAGTATGAGATTTACCTTTGTAATAAAGTTTATGCACCTTTCTTTGCTTGGATGTTGCTTGAGATGCTTCCTTGCTATCTCCATCCACCTTTGTGTAGTGTCGATGATGAACCACTGCTCCAATAGCGTCAAATTCTTCATCAAGGTATTATAACCTTCTCCAAGCTTCAATTCCAAGCTCTGATACCAATTTTGGAGTTTAATGATCTCCAAAGTACAGCTAGAAGTAGGTGAAACCCAACAGGACCTAGTTGACTTTTTCACAAACTTATATGCACAAACTAGTTTTCTTGCAGAGCAAAGTGCTCTTTACTCACTTAGCATTTTCCAAAATTGTTTCACACACATAATCTAGACTCTAAGAGCTTTCCAACAAGCTATAGAACACCTCAAATGGATAAGTACACAATGAGCTATGACCTCTGCAATATGCAGCTTTAATGGAGACCTTGAAACAGAGATGAACCTGAGGACACACATCACTTGCAAAGACTACTGCTCTTAACTCACAACTCCAAAGAATCTTAAACTTTCTAGAATATATATAGACTTTGAGAGATTTCTAACACGCCAAAGAACACATTATTTGGATACATACACAAGGAGATATGACCTCTGCAAGTTTGAGGTTTAATGGAGACCTTCAGTAGGGGGTAAAACCAGAGAACACACACTACTTGCAGAGAGTACTGCTCTCAGCTCACAAATTCAATGATTATGAACATTTACAACAAGAATGTAGACAGTAAGAGCTTCTCAATGAGCTATCTAACATGTAATTTGGATATATAATGACGGAGATACAAGCTCTGCAATCTCTGCATACAAAACTACAGCAGAGATACACAAATGACTCTCTTGGAGTTCCCACAAGATCACGACTTCTCTCCTCTTTTTATAGCATGGAGAACTAATCTGAAACCTTCCTAATACATCTAAATTTGTGGTAGACACTTGGTTGGAGGTATTACATGACTCAAGTGCTCAAATAAGCAAAGTATTGATGGACTTTGAGAACTAGGCACATCGACCTTCCACTAGGACACCACTGCAGCTCCGTTGTGACTCACTAATTTGACTTACCATGTTCTAGAACTCAGGTGGTATTTTTGCTAACTTTTATGAATTATACGAGCCTTCTTGAAGTATTTGAAGACTTCCCAAAGGTATTTACATAATTTTAAACTTGTACCCTACATAAAACAAATGATTGCAACATTCTCCCCCTCAAGCTTCAAAGGGTATTTCCTTCATGCCAAGAATATAGTTGAATCTTTGAAGCTTTCATCCATTTAAGGATTTGGTGAAGATATCTACAACTCGATCCTTTGTTCCCACAAAATAAACTTGTACTTCATTGTTTATGGTCTTCTCTCGAACATAATGATAGTGAACCTCTATATGCTTTGTTCTCGCATTAAAAATTGGATTTGAGGTCATATGAATGCTGCTCAAGTTATCCCCATATATCTGTGGTCATCAACCTGCACATTCAATTCATGAAACAACGTTTTAAACCACATAACCTCAGTAGTAGCCAATGCTAAACCTCTATACTCAGCCTTTGTAGAAGATAAAGCAACTGTAGGCTTTTTCTTTGAACTCCATGTTAATGTCTTGTTTCTTGCTATTACCACATATCCACTTGTGGATCTTTTGTCATCTTTGCTTCGAGCGCAATCTGCATGACTAAAGACTTTAAGAGTTAGATCAGCATCATGACTATAAAATAATCCTTTGTTCATGGTACCTTTCAAATATCTAAGCACTCTTTTTGCTGCATGCATATGAGGTACTCTAGGTTCATGCATAAACTGTGACAATACTCCCACTGCATAGCATATATCAGGTCTAGTTTTTGTTGCATAAATCAAAGATCCTACCATGGATCTATATGCATTCATATCATGCAACTCATCACCTTCCTTTGCACTCAACTTTACATTACATTCCATTGGAGTAGAAACAAATTTACATTCCTGCATACCAAACCTTTTCAGCATATCACATATATACTTTCTCTGTATCAACCACATACCTTCATCGCCATACACAATTTCAATCCCAAGAAAGTATCTAAGCAAACCAAGATCTGAAATTTTAAATTCCTTTCCCAAATTACCTTTGATCTCTTCAATTGCTTTTGCATCATTCCCTGTAATCAACAAGTCATCCACATAAATGCATACATAGACACACATGTCGTCTACATGTTTTATATAAAGTGAAGGATCAGCATGACTCGTTGTGTATCCTTGCAGCATAAGATACTTTACCAACCTTGCATTCCATGCCCTTGGTGCCTGTTTAAGACCACACAATGCCTTCTTTAACCTGCATAGATGATTAGGAAATTTTGCATCCACATAACCATCTGATTGTGACATATACACTTCTTCATTTAACTCACCATTAAGAAAGGCATTCTTTATATCGAGTTGATATATATTCCACCTTTTACTTGCAGCTAAAGCCAACAAATTTCTTACCGTTGCCATGTTTGCTACTGGACTAAATGTTTCCTCATAGTCCACTCCTTGAGTTTGATTATATCCTTTTGCTACAAGTCTAGCCTTATATCTTGACACACTACCATCACTATTTCTTTTAACCTTAAAAACCCATTTTCATCCAATTACCTTTTGCTTTGGTGTCTTTGGAACTAAATTCCAAATCTTGTTATCCTGTAGTGCTTCCATTTCTTCTCTCATTGCTTTCTCCCACTTTTGATCTCCTTTTGCCTCATCATAACATGTGGGTTCATTTTCCTGCTCAACTTTTGTCATAAAAGCATAATGAGTATTTAGGAAAGATTAATAAGTATACCTTTGAGGTTGCTTACTCACTCTTGAAGTTCTTCTTACCTCCAATGTAGATGCTCTTCCTTTCTTATTAGGAACCATTGATGATTCTCCATACTCACATACATCACTAATTTCCTCTCCTTCATCATTAACTTCAACAAGTTTGCGTTTACCTTTACTTTTAACACTTGGAGGTGACTCTTTCCTTAATCTTCCATTGAAAGGTGATCCTCTTTCTTCATCCAAACCACTCCTTTCATCATTTAAACTTCTTGATGGCTGAACTATGCATTCATCTCCTTCAACCACACCTTCTTCATTTTCATCCATGACCTGCAAACAATTCTTATCTGCATACCATGAAAGTGATTCATCAAAGTTTACATCTCTTGACACAACAACCTTATTGGTATGAGGATTATAGCATCTATATCCTCTTTGAGTATCCGCATAACCAATAAATATACATTTTTCTGATTTCGCATCAAGTTTAGATCTCACCTCACTAGGTACATGTACATAACATACACAACCAAATACTTTCAAATGACTTACACTTGGTTTCCTTCCATGCCAAGCCTCATATGGTGTCAAATGATGAACTCTAGCAGTAGGTACTCTATTCATAATGTACACACTTGTGCTAACAGCTTCAGCCCAAAAAGAATTAGGCAAACACATATCATTTAGAATGCTTCTAGATGCTTCTGCTATGATTCTATTTCTTCTTTCTGCGACTCCATTTTGTTGTGGAGTATACCTGCATGTAACTTCTCTTTTGATACCTTCATCATACAGAAAATTAGTAAAAGCTTGAGAGAAATACTCTCCTCCTCCCTCGGATCTTAGCTTCTTAACATATCTTCCTATTTGCTTCTCGACAAATGATTTAAAATTTTTGAAATAATCAAAGACTTCACTCTTATGTTTAATGAAATACACAAATGTCATTCTACTATGATCATCAATGAATGATACATAGTAGTTATTACCAGCCAAGGATGCCTCTTTAGTTGGACCCCATACGTCCGTGTGTATAAGGTCTAGCAATCCACTGCTTACATAGCTTGAATGCTTGAAAGGATGTCTGCTCTGCTTACCCATTTGACATGCTTCAAAAAGATGCACCATATGTTGCTTAGTAAGATCAGGTAATCCTTCAATAATCCTCTTCTTTGATAGCTTTTTTAACCTGTGTACATTCATGTGTCCAATCCTTTTGTGCCATAGATCAAGCTCTGCTATTCGATGCATACCATAAGAGAAATAGTTTGTCTGATTTGGGTTTACCTTGAATGTAAACAATCTACCTTGTTTTTGACCTCTAGCAATTAACCTCCTTTGCTTTGGATCCTCAATGAAGCAACCTGCATGATTAAATCTTATTTGCAAACCTTTTTCTACCATTTTACCACCTCACATCAAATTCTTAGTAATCGTTGGCGCATAAAGTACATCCTTCAAGCAATTTGTCTTGCTCTTATCCTGCATAACAACATCTCCAACTTGCATAATCTTATGTGTTGTATCATCTCCTGTTTCAACATGACCTTTACATGAAGGATTATGCATATTAGAAAACCATGAAGCATCATGTGACATATGGTTAGAGCAACCACTATCTACATACCATACATCACTATTGCGATTCATCTTAGTTTCTACATTCATCATAAGAAGAGAATCATAATCATCACTTTTACCTTCAACTACATAATTTCCTTGTTGTTTACCTCTTCTTGAATAGCCTCCTCTTCGATTACCTCCTTGATTATTTTCATTTTGATAGCAATCTTTGGCAGAGTTTCCATACCTTCCACATATATAGCAATTGTTGTTATCTTCATTCCTTTGTCTTTGATTGTAGTTGTAGTTGCCTCTTGTACCTCTCACGCTTGATCTTCCTATTCCTCTTGTGTTGAAGAAGCCACTTTAAGTCCCTTGATCATCGCTCCTTCTTCCTCGACCTCTATTTGAATCTCTTCTTCCTCTGTTTCCACCTCTTGATGATCCTACATAAAGAGCTTGTCTTTGAGATCCTTTTTGATTTGAAGTAGAGCCATTTAGATTCATCTCCTCCGTGACCATAAGAGCTACAAGCTGATCAAAGTCTGATAATTCTCCTCTAACATAAACTGAAGTAATGAATGGTTTCCATCTCTCATCATCCTTGAGTCCGTTGAGAGTATGTGCAACCAAGTCGTCATCCTCCACATGAGCTTGAATTGATCTTAGTTGATCTGCAATCTCTTTAACCTTCAACAAGTAATCATTGACCGATGTCCTTGTATCTTTCTTTATGTTATTCAACTCATTCTTGAGTTGAACCTTCCTTGCTCTTGTACCTGTAGCATACAACCTTTCCAATGCAAGCCAAACATCTCTACTTGTGTCTAGATCTTGTATGTGTCCTACCATTGAATCTTGAATATTTTGTGATAAAATGAATATAACCCTTTTGTCTCTTTCATTCCAAAGTCTAAACTCCCTCAATTCATGCTGATTTGGATCCTCTGGTAATATAGGTTTGATATCGGTTCTATCAATCAAACCATACAAGCCTCTACCTTGCAAGTATGATGTGATCCTAAATCGCCATGCTTGATAGTTGTTCTTTTCAAGCTTCTCTATTTGTGCATGTTGATCCCCCATTGTGTAAATACTAAACTTCCTCCTTTAACCCTCCTTTTGGATATGTGTGATAAGAAGAAGTATGAGATTTACCTTTGTAATAAAGTTTATGCACCTTTCTTTGCTTGGATGTTGCTTGAGATGCTTCCTTGCTATCTCCAACCACCTTTGTGTAGTGTCGATGATGAACCACTGCTCCAATAGCTTCAAATTCTTCATCAAGGTATGATAACCTTCTCCAAGCTTCAATTCCAAGCTCTGATACCAATGTTGGAGTTTATTGATCTCCAAAGTACAGCTAGAAGTAGGTGAAACCCAATAGGACCTAGTTGACTTTTTCACAAACTTATATGCACAGACTAGTTTTCTTGCAGAGCAAACTGCTCTTTACTCACTTAGCATTTTCCAAAACTGTTTCACACATAAACTAGACTCTAAGAGATTTCCAACAAGCTATAGAACACCTCAAATGGATAAATACACAATGAGCTATGACCTCTGCAATATGCAGCTTTAATGGAGACCTTGAAACAGAGATGAACCCGAGGACACACATCACTTGCAGAGACTACTGCTCTTATCTCACAACCGCAATGAATCTTAAACTTTCTAGAATACATGTAGACTTTGAGAGCTTTCGAACACGCCAAAGAACACATTATTTGGATACATACACAAGGAGATATGACCTCTGCAAGTTTGAGGTTTAATGGAGACCTTCAATAGGGGGTGAAACCAGAGAACACACACTACTTGCAGAGAGTACTGCTCTCAACTCACAAATCCAATGATTATGAAAATTTACAGCAAGAAAGTAGACAGTAAGAGCTTTTCAATGAGCTATCCAACATGTAATTTGGATATGAGAGATACACAAATGACTCTCTTGGAGTTCCCACAAGATCATGACTTCTCTCCTCTTTTTATAGCATGCAGAACTAATCTGAAACCTTCCTAATACATCTAAATTTGTGGTAGACACTTGGGTGGAGGTATTACATGACTCAAGTGCTCAAATAAGCAAAGTATTGATGGACTTTGAGAACTAGCCACATCGACCTTCCACTAGGACACCACTGCAGCTCCCTTATGACTCACTAATTTGACTTACCATGTTCTAGAACTCACGTGGTATTTTTGCTATCTTTTATGAATAATACGAGCCTTCTTGAAGTATTTTAAGACTTCCCAAAGGTATTTACATAATTTGAAACTTGTACCCCACATAAAACAAATGTTCACAACATTCTCCCCCTCAAGTTTCAAAGGGTATTTCCTTCATGTCAAGAATATAGTTGAATCTTTGAAGCTTTGGTCCATCCAAGGATTTGGTGAAGATATCTGCAACTTGATCCTTTGTTCCCACAAAATAAACTTGTACTTCATTGTTTATGGTCTTCTCTCGAACATAATGATAGTGAACCTCTATATGCTTTGTTCTCGCATGAAAAATTGGATTTGAGGTCATATGAATGCTGCTCAAGTTATCCCCATATATCTGTGGTACATCAACCTGCACATTCAAGTCATGAAACAACTTTTTAAACCACATAACCTCAGTAGTAGCCAATGCTAAACCTCTATACTCAGCCTTTGTAGAAGATAAAGCAATTGTAGGCTGTTTCTTTGAACTCTATGTTAATGTCTTGTTTCCTGCTATTACCACATATCCACTTGTGGATCTTCTGTCATCTTTGCTTCCAGCCCAATCTGCATCACTAAAGACTTTAAGAGTTAGATCAGCATCATGACTATAAAATAATCCTTTGTTCATGGTACCTTTCAAATATCTAAGCACTCTTTTTGCTGCATGCATATGAGGTACTCTAGGTTCATGCATAAACTGTGACAATACTCCCACTGCATAACATATATCAGGTCTAGTTTTTGTTGCATAAATAAAAGATCCTACCATGGATCTATATGCATTCATATCATGCAACTCATCACCTTCCTTTGCACTCAACTTTACATTACATTCCATTGGAGTAGAAACAAATTTACATTCCTGCATACCAAACCTTTTCAACATATCACATATATACTTTCTCTGTATCAACCACATACCTTCATCGCCATACACAATTTCAATCCCAAGAAAGTATCTAAGCAAACCAAGATATGAAATTTTAAATTCCTTTCCCAAGTTACCTTTGATCTCTTCAATTGCTTTTGCATCATTCCCTATAATCAACAAGTCATCCACAGAAATGCATACATAGACACACATGTCATCTACATGTTTTATATAAAGTGAAGGATCAGCATGACTCCCTGTGTATCCTTGCAGCATAAGATACTTTACCAACCTTGCATTCCATGCCCTTGGCGCCTGCTTAAGACCATAAATGCCTTCTTTAACCTGCATACATGATTAGGACATTTTGCATCCACATAACCATCTGGTTGTGACATATACACTTTCTCATTTAACTCACCATTAAGAAAGGCATTCTTTATATCGAGTTGATATATATTCCACCTTTTACTTGTAGCTAAAGCCAACAAAGTTCTTATCGTTGCCATGTTTGCTACTGGACTAAATGTTTCCTCATAGTCCACTCATTGAGTTTGATTATATCCTTTTGCTACAAGTCTAGCCTTATATCTTGACACACTACCATCACTATTTCTTTTAATCTTAAAAACCCATTTGCATCCAATTACCTTTTGCTTTGGTGTCTTTGGAACTAAATTCCAAGTCTTGTTATCCTGTAGTGCTTCCATTTCTTCTCTCATTGCTTTCTCCCACTTTTGATCTCCTTTTGCCTCATCATAACATGTGGGTTCATTTTCCTGCTCAACTTTTGTCATAAAAGCATAATGAGTATTCATGAAAGATTCATAAGTATACCTTTGAGGTTGCTTACTCACTCTTGAAGTTCTTCTTACCTCCAATGTAGATGCTCTTCCTTTCTTATTAGGAACCATTGATGATTCTCCATACTCACATACATCACTAATTTCCTCTCCTTCATCATTAACTTCAACAAGTTTGAGTTTACCTTTACTTTTAACACTTGGAGGTGACTCTTACCTTAATCTTCCATTGAAAGGTGATCCTCTTTCTTCATCCAAACCACTCCTTTCATCATTTAAACTTCCTGATGGCTGAACTATGCATTCATCTCCTTCAACCACACCTTCTTCATTTTCATCCATGACCTGCAAACAATTCTTATCTGCATACCATGAAAGTGATTCATCAAAGTTTACATCTCTTGACACAACAACCTTATTGGTATGAAGATTATAGCATCTATATCCTCTTTGAGTATCTGCATAACCAATAAATATACATTTTTCTTATTTCGCATCAAGTTTAGATCTCACCTCACTAGGTACATGTACATAACATACACAACCAAATACTTTCAAATGACTTACACTTGGTTTCCTTCCATGCCAAACCTCATATGGTGTCAAATGATGAACTCTAGCAGTAGGTGCTCTATTCATAATGTACACACTTGTGCTAACAGCTTCAGCCCAAAAAGAATTAGGCAAACACATATCATTTAGCATGCTTCTAGATGCTTCTGCTATGATTCTGTTTCTTCTTTCTGCGACTCCATTTTGTTGTGGAGTATACCTGCATGTAACTTCTCTTTTGATACCTTCATCATACAAAAAATCAGTAAAAGCTTGAGAGAAATACTCTCCCCCTCCATCGGATCTTAGCTTCTTAACATATCTTCCTGTTTGCTTCTCGACAAATGATTTAAAATTTTTGAAACAATCAAAGACTTCACTCTTATGTTTAATGAAATACACAAATGTCATTCTACTATGATCATCAATGAATGATACATAGTACTTATTACCAGCCAAGGATGCCTCTTTAGTTGGACCCCATAGGTCCGTGTGTATAAGGTCTAGCAATCCACTGCTTACATAGCTTGAATGCTTGAAAGGATGTCTACTCTGCTTACCCATTTGACATGCTTCACAAAGATGCACCATATGTTGCTTAGTAAGATCAGGTAATCCTTCAACAATCCTCTTCTTTGATAGCTCCTTTAACCTATGTACATTCATGTGTCCAATCCTTTTGTGCCATAGATCAAGCTCTGCTATTCGATGCATACCATAAGAGAAATAGTTTGTATGATTTGGGTTTACCTTGAATGTAAACGATCTAACTTGTTTTTTACCTCTAGCAATTAACCTCCTTTGCTTTGGATCCTCAATGAAGCAACCTGCATGATTAAATTTTATTTGCAAACCTTTTTCTACCATTTTACCACCTGACATCAAATTCTTTGTAATCGTTGGCACATAAAGTACATCCTTCAAGCAATTTGTCTTTCTCTTATCCTGCATAACAACATCTCCAACCTGCATAATCTTATGTGTTGTATCATCTCCTGTTTCAACATGATCTTTACATGAAGGATTATGCATATTAGAAAACCATGAAGCATCATGTGACATATGGTTAGAGCAACCACTATCTACATACCATACATCACTATTGCAATTCATCTTAGTTTCTACATTCATCATAAGAAGAGAATCATAATCATCACTTTTACCTTCAACTGCATAATTTCCTTGTTGTTTACCTCTTTTTGAATAGCCTCCTCTTCGATTACCTCCTTGATTATTTTCATTTTGATAGCAATCTTTGGCATAGTTTCCATACCTTCCACATATATAGCAATTGTTGTTATCTTCACTCCTTTGTCTTTGATTGTAGTTGTAGTTGCCTCTCGTACCTCTCACGCTTGATCTTCCTCTTCCTCTTGTGTTGAAGAAGCCACTTGAAGTCCCTTGATCATCGCTTCTTCTTCCTCGACCTCTATTTGAACCTCTTCTTCCTCTGGTTCCACCTCTTGATGATCCTACATAAAGAGCTTGTCCTTGAGATCCTTTTTTATTTGAAGTAGAGCCATTTAGATTCATCTCCTCCGTGACCATAAGAGCTACAAGCTGATCAAAGTCTAGTAATTCTCCTCTAACATAAACTGAAGTAATGAATGGTTCCCATCTCTCATCATCCTTGAGTCCGTTGAGAGTATGTGCAACCAAGTCGTCGTCCTCCACATGAGCTTGAATTGATCCTAGTTGATCTGCAATCTCTTTAACCTTCAACAAGTAATCATTGACCGATGTCCTTGTATCTTTCTTTATGTTATTCAACTCATTCTTGAGTTGAATCTTCCTTGCTCTTGTACCTGTAGCATACAACCTTTCCAATGCAATCCAAACATCTCTACTTGTGTCTAGATCTTGTATGTGTCCTACCATTGAATCTTGAATATTTTGTGATAAAATGAATATAACCCTTTCGTCTCTTTCATTCCAAAGTCTAAACTCCCTCAATTGATGCTGATTTGGATCCTCTCGTAATATAGGTTTGATATCCGTTCCATCAATCAAACCATACAAGCCTCTATGTTGAAGCTCAAAGTCAAGGACAAAGCATGGAAGCACATCAAAAGGTGGACACACAAGGAAAGGGAGCAAGTAGGGAGCTCCAAGAAGTGTATGTCAAATTTTCAGAAGAATCCCCTATAAAAATAGTGATTTTCATCACTAAAAACCATTGTAAATACCATTATCTATTTTTAGTAACTCCATTTTGTTCAAGCCGAGGAGTCCTCGAGCTTGAGGAGTATTAGAAGTACCATCGTACCAATTTTCATAATTTTTAGACTTCGTTTGAGCCCTCAAATAAGCCCTGGAACCTAATTTTTAACTAGGCCGGACACTAGGTCTGGACAGGGCCAAAACTAGTCAAAAAACTATAAAAAGAGCTAGAGAGCTCATTTTTGTGGTTAGCTTGTTAGAGAATAGAACTTTTGTAAGAGAACTCTTTTGCAATCTAAGCTTTCCATTGTTCCTCTCTTTGATCTTTGTTGGAAGCAGTCAGAGGCACAGACGCCATGGAAGCATGTAAAGACAGAGCAGGGAGCCAGTCGGATTATTTTTTTAAACAATTATGTTTTTATTACCTCTTCAAACATCCAACAGTGATTTTCATCACTCTTGTAACATATGTAATATAGACAAAACCCCATTTTGTAATCCATAGCTCCATTTTGTGCAAGCCGAGGAGTCCTCGAGCTTGAGGAGCTTAGGTAGAATGCGCGTACCAATTTTCGTTATTTTTAGACATCGTTTACCCTTCCAAATAGCCTCTAGGACCTATTTTTTAACTATGCCGGTCACTAGATGTGAAACCGGTCAAAACTAGTCTAGAAACTATAAAAAGAGCTAGAGATCTCATTTTTGGGGTTGGTTCATTTTGGTTAGTGTGAGCATAGAGCTAGTTTGAGCTTGTAAGAGTGCTCTTGAGTAATAGAGCTAATTTCCTACCTTCCATTGTGTCTTGCTTGTCTCTTCATTGTGTGTGTATGTGTGTGTGTGCATCTTTGTGCTTCTCACCTTCACTCTCACATCATCTCACATTCACGATCTTCATATCACTCCTACCTCTCCCTCGGATTGACATTAAGGAGGTGAAGCTTCTTAACGTGGTTCTCACCATTGTGCTAGAGCAACACCAAATTTGGCGCCGTTGCCGGGGATCGAGTCTAGGACGAATGTGTGATGGTAAGAGTATAGCAAGAAGTGGCGTTGGAAGGTAAAAATTTCAGTTTTTGTTGTTGTTTTTTACTTAGTTTTTAGTGTTTTTCACCTTCCCCATACTCCATCTTCATCATCGCATCATCATCTCCATCTCCAAAAAAATCAGAAAATTCACCATATCCACCCATTCACCTCATTTTCCCTCATTTGTGCATGCGAGAGAGCGAGAGAGAGTTTTTGCGCTTGTATGCACTTGTGTTTTCTTGAGTTTTCTTGCAGGTACAGAGCTTCAGAGCATCAGAAAAGCTTCCAAAAGGTAAAAAATGTACTTTCTGTCAGAAATTTCCGACTGTGTCGGACCATCGCGATGGTCCGCCAAGTTCGGATTTTGAGGTAGGCGACCACACCACGAGGTAGGCGATCCCTGCGCATACACGGCACCATAGTTGCATTTCAAAAATTCGTCATTTGGTGGACCATCGCGATTGGCTCGGACCATCGCGATTGTGTCGCACCATCGCGATAGGCTCACGCCATCGCGACGGCTCGGCCGGACCATCGCGACGGTTCGCTTTTTCGGACCATCGCGACGGTTCACTTGAGCCATCGCGACGGTCCACTTGGACCATCGCGACGGTTCATTTGACCCCGGACCATCGCGATTGGCTTATGCCATCGCCACGACAGTGCCACGTGTCACGATAAACCATCGCGACGGTTCAACTTTTGGACCATCGCGACAGCCCAAAATCGGACCATCGCGATTGGCTCAAGCCATCGCATCGCGGACCATCGCGACGGTTCACTTCGGACCATCGCGATTGCCGTTGACCGTTGACCGTTGACCGTTGACCGCGCCATCGCGATTGTCCGCCCGATCACGCCATCGCGACGGTTCATTTTTTGGACCATCGCGACGGTTCGACCTCACGCCATCGCGACGGTTCGCTTTTTCGGGCCATCGCGATTGTCCAAATTCCACGCCATCGCGACGGTTCGCTCGGACCATCGCGACGGTCCCAGACCATCGCGATTGCCCACCCCCATCGCAAATTTTGGACTTCAATTTTTGACCAATTTTGAGGGTATTTTTGGAAAATTTTTGGACCATTAGACTCATAGGAGACCCCTTAGCTCATATTTGAGGGAAAATTGGATTGTCAGTTTTTACCCCCCAGGGCCTGAACGCTCATAACTTTTTCATCCGAAGTCCGTTTTTTGAGCTTAATAGCTCGTTAGAAAGCTCGTGACGAGTACTACGTGACCTCAACTGTTTTTTTCATAAAGAATACATCTATTTTTGGATAAGCTATTTTGAGGTTCACCTAGTCTGGGACTAGGAAGTCAGGGGGCACACATTGAAAATTTGAGCTAAAAAGGTGTATATACTCAAGTGTTTAATCATCTTGTGAATTGGTCTAACATTGGAATTTTCCAGGTCTAGCAAGGGCAATCCAAGGCTAGCAAGCAAGGCAGTGAAGACAGCAGAGCTTGGGAAGCACGGCTTCTTAGGCAACAGGGCTTCAGAGCAACAGAAAAGCCGACTCGAGGTTGGAAGATTACTCAACCCCCTCAGTCAATTCTTAGCTTAGGCTAAACGGTAGTTGTGGATTAACGACGATAGGAACGCCTCAAGTTCAAGATACCTAATTCTATCAAGTTTAAGACTCAAGTAAAGGTGTGTGTGACGAAAACCTAAAGAAAAGAACCTAAGTCTGACGGAACGAGAACCCAAAACTATAACGGAAAGTCGAATTCCTGACGCATATATTAAGACAAGAATCCAAAGAAGAATTAAAAAGAATCAAGAATTAATCACAAAGAGCCATTGACGATCTAAGTGCGTAATTGAGTGAGCAAGGAAGGAAATTAATGAACCTTAGATCAGGCAAACATATAGGTAAGTCGGACCGACGAAGCCTTAGATCATCAGAGGCTAGTGTAAGAACCACTGCACGATCTTGGGCTCAACAATTGAATAATAGTTATCCCTACGAGAGCTCAGACACTAGCGAATCAGAAATGGCATTCAGCACAGAAAGACCAGAAGGAGGGTCTAATGTTGCATACTTAGAAAAACCTGAAGGACCCTATAGAACGCAATTAGTGTTTCTCCGAACCAACCGATTAGGTGCTCGCATCTATGAAGATGGTTTGCGAAGGCAAGTGGTGCAACTGCACAACCCTGATCAACCCATTGGATTGGAGAGACCAGTGGTGAAATTTGAGAGAGACGCCTACATAGACAAGGAAGGAACCATGTATGTCCTAAGTACGCAACCAAACGATACTAATGAGTTTGGCACAATCCAATTAGAGACAGAAGGGAAATTTCAAGGAAAAGAACCGTTAGAAGAACCTAGAACACCGAGAGGGAAATCCGTATTAACAAGAGTAATCATCCCAGAGTGGATCCCTCAAGATAACAGGAGCACAGAGTTGTTCGTAAATAAAGAGACAGATGAAGCCTTTTGGAGGTACAGAAAGGAAAACCCCAGTGAGGTAGGCATCATCACAATCTATGAATTCAAGGACCCAGATACACCTGGAAAGGTTGTATACCTGGATGAGACTTCAGAAAGAGTCTTTGTGGTGCCTGAGCGCGCTAAAAACACCTACACTTGGAGAGGTGAATTGATATTCCCTCCATCCCGAACAAACATGAATGCAAATCAACAAGGGGCAGGAACATCCTCAGCCCATGGAAATCAAAGAGAAGGAAATCACGAGAGACCGGAAGTAAGCTTCATTCACCCCATAGGGAGAGATGGAACAACCACGAACACTAATAGAATGGATAGACAAAGAGATCATGGAATACCAGGTGGTAGAGATGATTTTCCTCTACCTAGACCACGTGAACATGCAAGAGTATTGAGACCCACACAGTTAGTAAAATCAATGAAGAATTACTTTGATGGGACAGGAGATCCCTATGACCATGTCGCAGAATTCAAGCAAGTACTAAGAGCGGAACAAGTTGAAGACATGTTCACGCAGTACAATGCATTTGGACTAACGTTAAAGAATACAGCTTTAACTTGGTTCCAACCATTGCAACAAAGGCAATTTAGGGACATCCATCACTTTTTAGAGTCATTCATTACTGAATTCTCTAAAAGTGGGGTTAGACATGACACGTCTTCATTGATTCATAGTTTTAAGCAAACCCCTCAGGAAACAGTAAGACTGGCAGGTCGTAGATTCAGACAATACGTTGAGCGATGTCCAATGCAAGAGCTACCCTCACAAGCCAAACAAGTATCACTGTTCCTAGATGGCTTGTTGAGCGCCAAACTACGCTCTTACGTGTACCTAAAAGAACCCAGAACGCTAGAGGAGTGTGTAAGAATATGTATAGACATCGAGGAGAACCTAGGAGATGAATTAGAACTCTCAAAAGTCTATAAGGACCCAGATTGTTCTTCTCTAGCATCCACAAAATTGTCTAATTCAATAGAGGACCTAGCAGAAAAAGTGGCCCAAAAACTAGGAGTTTCTAGTAAACAGGTGCCCAAGCTACCTACAAATGTGCGTTGTTACACTTGTGGTGGAAATCATTTGGCAAACGTGTGCCCCAATGCACCTCAACCTCACGTCAACCCTAGTGGCCAATATTGCACAATTGAGAGAAGATACACGAATCATACGGCTCAGGACTGCCCATACAACAAACAGACCGTGAGACAGAACTACCCGCAAGCATACCAGCAGCCAGGTAGGTATCAAGGCCAATACAATGCTCAGCCTTATTACTATAGGCCTCCTCAGAACTACCCATACCAGACGCAACAGAGACCTCAACCTGTCTTAGCTCAGCAGCCACCACCACCAGCGAATGTTATCACAGTCAAATACGCTGCTGCAGAAGAGAACCTAAGTAGGGCCTTAGTGCCTTCTTCACCTTTGATCACAGAGAGTGACCCACATTCAAACAGTTTTGACTCTACTCATGTAACTAGTCCACCCGCTTATTACACGGAGTCACCAGAACATGTGGAGACATATCATTATGATAGTCCACCAATGGAACCAAGTTGGGAGCCCGACTATGCTCAGGTGAGATACACCACCCCACACCCACGGCCCCAATTGAGACAACAGAGACCACAGGGCCCTAGAGGACCATGCTTTAGGTGCCAAGGAGATCATTTTATAAAGGATTGTCCACATCCTCCCATAACAGGACAATCACCGTACTATAACATCCAAGGCTTTTGTGCCGATTGTGGCAAAGAGCATATAATCAAGGATTGTCCTAAGAACCCTGTTAATGCTTCGAATGTGACACCGATCAATGTGATAGGTATTGTGAAGAACGCAGATGGATCCAACCCTACCTACGTGCCTATCCAAGCTATAACAAGAGCCCAGGCGCTCTTACAAAACCAACAGCTTAATCAAGAGAAAGTAGCCAAAACTAGTGAAGTTGCAGAATCGAGCAGTAAAAAGACAAAATCTTGGAAAGATTCTCGAGAAAGAATTAAGAGAAAATGGAGTAAAAAGATAACTGAGTTGGAAGGAAGTTTAAAGGAATCTAGAGCCAAAATCCAAGAATTGACCTCACAAGAACTGAATCAAGAGAGCCCAGCTCAGAAATCAGGATCAGTGTTAGCGGAACCCATACCGGAAGATCTAGACATGATGTTTCGTGCATATCAGGCTAGAATAAAAGAAGGACCTCAAGTAACGGAAATGAGTAAGAACTACCCTCGAGCTGATCTGGAAATTGAGAGAACTAAACTTTGCATGAAGATGGTAGAACTAGCACAAGCTTTGTTCGAAGCCTCTAGATATCTTAACTGGAATAACATGGCAAAACCGGAGTTACACTTCCAAGGACTAATGGAGAGGCTAGAATACTTGATAGAAAGCAAAGAGAAAAAGGATCAGCATAGGAATCCTATTGTCCCAGAGACACAGGAAAGGAATGCACCATCCCCGTCTCAAGTACCCGATACAGAAAGTCAAGACGATTTGTCTTCCATACATAGGTACTCACATGAATTTTTGAGAGAAATACAAGAAGAGAAATGGAGAAAAGAACAAGGAACTCATCCTCCTATTCAAGAAATAGATGATTTGCAGGAGCAATTTCCCCAAGATATTCCCTCTATTTACGATGATGTAGAGGAAGAACAACTGAGTGAACACACAGGCTTTGAATCGAATTCTTTACAAGAATTACCTCAGTTCACAGGACCTTGGGAAGCAAAGTCTATTAGTATGAGAGCACCCACGATAATAGTGAGGAATGAAGAATCAGTAATCCCTAGAAACACGGAAGTGATCAAGAATACTAAGGTACAATGTAATCTCACTTTAGAGGAGCTATTAAAGGTAAAACCAGAATTGTGGAAGCACGTAGCAAATCAATTTCCCGAGCTTGCTACCACTCCCTCACAAATAGGATCACAAGATAAGGTACCAGAGATTCCAGTGGAAAAGATTGGAGATGTGAGCGAAGGAGAGGAAGGTAACACTTATCTTCCAATAACCCATCAGGGCTACACCACGAAAGCCATCTTAGATTCAGGAGCAGGAGTAGCCATAGCTACCACCGCTTTATGGAAACGTTGGGGTAAGCCAGCATTAAGACCCACCAGGATGAAGCTGCAAATGGCTGATGGACACATAGAAAAACCATTAGGCTTACTAGAAGGAATATCTCTCACCACTTGTGGGGTAGAATTTGAGCATACCTTTGCCATTTGTGATTTCAGTAAAAACCATGCATATGAGATGATATTGGGACGACCATTCATGCGTCAGTTGCAAATTGTACAAGATTGGGGAACAAATTCCTTGTACTTGCAACATTTAGGAGTGACTACCAAAGTTAATCTTAAAGACTATTCACATAGAGATGTACCCCCAATACAATGGAATACCATCCATAAGACACCAGTAGAAACAGAATCCGTGCACTCATTAGAATCCGATCCTTCTTGGTTGCACGAGGATACTCATTTATGGATGTGTAAAGTAGCCAAACAAGAGGAAGAAAGGTTAGAAGCCAGGACGTTGGGTGCAGAACAACATCCACGGACCCTACAAGATCCAGCCTATGCACCTGTAGTATTCCCAGACGAAGAGTTTGAACCCCATGGTTGGGCAGAAATCCTAGCAACCATGGATGTAGCCATCAATGAAGAACAATGGACACCCCACTGTGACGAGGGTGGCTATGACATTTCAGTTTTCACTATAGAGCCAATCATGTGCGATGCGATTTTAGAAGAGTGTGAACCGAACACTGATGCATTTGAGGATGCGAGCGATTTTGATTTAGAATCAATTATCATGGACTCACCCTTTGCATCAGAGGAAGAATATTTTTACGAAGTAGAGACTCACCCTCAGAGACATGAGGAAGTTATGAATGACGTGAGAATAGCCACTCAAGTGACTAATAAAAGCGAAGGCAAGAAAAGAAAGAAGAAAGAAACCATGTCCGAAGAAGAAGCATCTTTATTTGAAGTACCGGAGAATTTCAAGAAATATGAAATTGAAGATAGAAGAATCATGGTACGAATGCCTAATAGAAAGGTGAATGACGGACAAGTATATGATAACCGAGAGAAAACCAAGAAAATAATAGTAGCCATAGAGGGAGAAGAAGAAAAATGTACCTACATAGGGCATGATTTGACAGTTGACGAAGAAGAAGAGCTAGTTGCCCTATTGCGCGAATATAGAGATGTTTTTGCTTGGAGTTACAAAGATTTAAAAGGAGTAGATCCAGATATATGTTCTCATAGAATCCCTATGACTCCAGATGCAAAACCGACAAAACAGAAACCTTACACGTACAATGATAATTACGCTGCGAAGATTAAAGAGGAGATAGATCGGTTGATAGAAGCAGGATTCATTTACGAAATTGAGCATACCGAATGGGTATCCCCAATTGTGGTAGTGCCCAAGAAGAATGGAAAATTGCGTGTGTGTATTAACCTTAAAAAAGTTAATGCCGCAACGATTAGAGATAGCTATCCTCTTCCTATCACAGAACACCTCTTGGAAAGAGTTGCGGGCAAGGAAGTTTACAGCTTTCTTGATGGATTTTCGGGCTATAATCAAGTAGCCATTGCTCCAGAAGATCAACACAAGACGGCTTTTGCCACTGAATGGGGCATATTTGCATTTCGTGTAATGCCATTCGGCTTAACAAATGCACCCGCCACTTTCCAGCGACTCATGTGTCATGTTTTTAAGGAATTTTTACGCAAAAGCTTGGAAGTTTATGTCGATGACATATGTGCTCATTCTAATGTAAGACAGACACATATCCCAGAGTTAAAGCAAATATTTGACAAATGTCGAGAATATCAGGTTTGTTTGAACCCAGAAAAATGCGTTTTCATGGTCAGACAAGGCAAAATTCTAGGACACATCGTGTCAAAAAATGGAATCTCTACGGATGAAGAAAAGGTGAAGGTAATCGCAGAATTACCTAGACCAACTAATGTGAAAGAGGTACAGGCATTTATGGGCCATTGTGGATATTATAGGAGATTCATACACATGTATGCAATCATAGCCAAGCCTTTGTACTCTCTTTTAACCAATTTTGAATGGACAAATGAATGTGAAAATTCATTTAATGAACTTAAACGACGCTTGTGCTCAGCACCTATATTAACAACCCCAGATTGGAGTAAGCCGTTCCATGTACATGTGGACGCATCCAATTATGCCATAGGATGTGTGTTAGCACAACCCACGAGTGAAGGTAACATAGATCTCCCCATAGCTTACGCGAGCAGACAATTAAACGCAGCAGAAAGAAATTACACCACGACGGAACGAGAAGGATTAGGGATGATCTACGCAGTAAAGAAGTTCAGGCACTACTTGTTGGCCAACAAATTCAAGTTCTTTACAGATCATCAAGCCCTATTATACTTAGTCAACAAACCATGTAACACGGGACGATTGATACGTTGGTTTCTATTACTCATGGAGTACGATTTCGAAGTAGTAGTCAGGAAAGGAAAGACACATCTTAGAGCTGACCACCTTTCAAGATTAACATCAGGAGAAGCTCCTCAAGGAGTAATGGATGATCTACCAGATGCATATTTGTTTAATCTTGAGATAGCACCAGAATGGGCTAAGCCTATAGTCCCTATTCTCACCTATGGACCCAAGAACCCTAGGATAAATATCAGAGAAGGAGAGATTACCAAGTCTCAGAGATACCAAATCTTAGCAGGCAGCATATATAAACAGGATAATCAAAAAATTCTTGCTTGTTGTGTAGATGAATCAGAACATGCAAATTGGTTGCAATTAGCACACATAGGTGCATTAAAGCAACATCATTCGAAACATCGAACATTACAGACTCTGCATAGACTAGGAGTATATTGGCCTACGATGGAAGCAGATGTCTACAAGTTGTGTAAAGAATGCCACATTTGTCGTGAAAGACCACCAGTAGAGCATGCTACTTTATATCATGTGTCTCTCACACCAGACTGGAGTGAACCTTTAGTGACATACTTGAGGACGAACACATTCCCTCAAGGCATGACCTTAGCTCGACAACGTAGTCTGGAGCAGGAATCTCAAGACTATTCACTTATTGGCGATAATCTATACAAAAGAGGGCGAGATGGATATCTAAGACAATGTGTGCATGAAAGCGATTATCTGAGCATACTAGAGACTGCACACCAAGGTGTTGCAGGAGGTCATTTTGGACCCGATAGGATAACCAAAGCCATCCTCTTTGCAGGATTATGGTGGCCCACTCTTCACATGGATGCGCATACCTATGTTAAGAGATGTGATGTGTGCCAAAGAACTCAGTTTCCTACTCGCAGAGATGAAATGCCATTGAAACCCATGATGGGCGGACGTGCATTTTCAAAGTGGGGTATAGACTTTGTAGGACCCATCAACCCCCCTGCAAAAGGTACACATGCGGAGTACATTATAGTCGCGACAGATTATCTTACGAAATGGGTAGAGGCAAAAGCCACGAAAAAGAATGATGCACACACAACTGCAAAATTCTTATTTGAAAGTGTCTTTACAAGATATGGATTGCCTATAGAGTTAGTGAGCGATCGAGGCACTCACTTTCTAAACCAAGTCATTGAATATTTGTTACAGGATTTTATGGTAATTCACAAGAAATCTGCACCATATCATCCTCAGGCCAATGGTCAGGCTGAAAGCACTAATAAGATCCTTTGTAACGTACTGACAAAACTAGTGAACAACAAACGTTCAGATTGGGACAAACAGTTACACCACGCTGTTTGGGCATATCGAGTGGCCTACAAGACCGTACTCAATGCAACTCCCTTTCAGATGGTTTTTGGTCAGAATGCTGTGCTTCCCTTGGACTTCTTGATACCGACCCTTAAGGTGGCACAAGAACATCAGTGGACCGGCCATGAATTATCAACAAGAATAATGGACTTGGAACGATTAGGAGAAACGAGGCTAAAGGCAGCAGCAGGAATATATGCAGCTAAGAAGCGACAGAAAGCATATTTTGATGCACATGTGAAAGATAAAGGCCTAAAAGAAGGAGATTTAGTTCTAGTGTATACACTGAAACAGCACGCACGGAAGTTAGAAAAGCGAGGTTATGGACCTATGATCATTAACAGACTCTCAACAAGTGGAGCAGTACAGTTAGCCACCTTAGAAGGAGACGTAATGCCTAATTATATTAGTGGCTGTAGAGTCAGGTTGTATCAGGAACCTCTTACTGAGGATATGCTTAGACGACTCACGTTGGCAAAGAAGCGTAAGGAGGAAGAAAATAGAATACGAGCGGAAGCTCAGGCAGAAGCAATGGAACGCATTAAACGCATGAAGTTAAGAAGACAAGGACTAGGAAGAGAACATTATAACCATCTGGAAACTACACCCAGATATCCCATGGCCATGTGTCAAGTCAAGTCAACCACTCATCCTAGTATAGTGGACAGGAGACCATTCATTACAGTTAGGCTAGAGCACGGCAACCCTTGCCAAGAGCTCAGGGCTTTAATTGACTCAGGTGCTGCAACTAGTGCAATTAGATGGTCCCACTATAAGGATTCAGGAATAGAAATGCGGCCAATTGAGGCATACCTCATAGGGCTAGGAGGCATGGAAACCCCTTGCATGGGTGAGGTGGACCTTCCTATCCTCATTAAGGATGTGACCATGATAGCGAAGCTACTAGTGTGCCATGATGACGACCTGATAGAACCCCTAATCCTTGGCCAAGATTGGCTATACGATCACTCAGTGGACCTAAATCTTAGACAAGGCTCCTTACAGATTGGAACCTTCGAGCAGAAGCGAGTGATACCGCTTGACTTCCCTAATGGCATTCCGCCTGACGGTTGTGACCATAGACCCTATGAAACGCATGCGACGGAAGACCGGAAGATCTTTAATCAGCTCAGTCACGTTACGTCTACACCGACCCACTCGGTCGTGGCTATAGACAATTGTCAATCAGAAGGACGACAGGAGATCTTCCCTGGGACTTCCTGCAAACTAGAAGAGACAGCTACCCAACCGCTAGGGCAGATGGGCACAATTTGCGGTCAGGTGGGTTGCATCAGCGGCCAAACGAGCACACCATACTGCGGTGCTCATCCTTCCAAACTTGTTGCGGACTGGCCTAGATTAAAGTTAAATAAGGCATCACTTCCTAATGGGCAGGTCACGCCAGTGTTGGATCTCCCTTCTTTTCCAAAGAAGAGTGTCCAAAGGACCTCTCAAACCCTACCACGAAGGAGTCAACCACAACAGAGGAACCCAGACCGACTGCAGTATCGGAGGAAACAACAAGAAAGGCAGTTCAGACCACCCAAAGGAAGCGGCACCAGACAAATGTGGGTGCCAAAAGGACAAAAAGCACCAAAGAACTCCAGCCAAGCAGAAATCGATAAAAAAAGGGCAGTACAGAAACAGAATCGATATCCACCATCCCCTCGACCTTCTTCTACAGGTCCGAGCATCCGACAAATGTGGATCGCCAAGAAGTACCTTACCCATAGACCCACGCCCACGCAGATTTGGGTACCCAAACCATGTATCATAGCTCAAACCATAAGCCATGTAATATATAACCCCCACAACTCATTTCATCCCTCGATACCACCACACACGACACCACCCTTTGCCCCTCAGCAGAAACCCACCTCCCACTCCAAGATCCTTAGGAAATGGATACCAAAACGTGTCCAACCTTCTCCCCCTAACCCCATGTCTGATAAAACTACCCCCCCGACTAACATACAACCTCGTACTAAATCACTAACCTTTAAACCTTGTATAAATTCACCCACCATCATCACACATCACTCGTAATCTCATATCATCAAGAAATGTATGCATGATCTGAAACGTATAGGTGTCTAGAGACCTGCACTAGTGCTGCAAGAAACATTGCATCCATCGCATCACAGCACTTGGCTACACGGGTTACGCATCAGTTATGGAAAGGGATTGCGGTCTCACTTTAATGGGATCATAATTGATTTCCATGCTAATGTGTTAATCTTTTGTAGCAGATCTTTCTAATTAGAGCATCAGTCACCATGCAAACCGACGAAGGAACATCCGGAGCAGGCCCCAGTGTAGCGGCTGTGCCCCTCAACGTACTACGAGCAGAGTCCCACCCGACTGCTCCACCGCCGGAATTTCAGGGATTTCCAGGGCCCATGCCTATCGACAACCCACCCATGGGTTACACCGAAAAGATACACAGGAACTCTCATTGGTTTCAGGGCCTTGCAGGACCCCTTGCGGACGCGGACTTTATATTTGAATCCTCTTTGACATTTGATGACCGCACGTGGGGAAAATACCAGTTTTTCTCCAGAGAGTTCGAAGCCCTACAGAGCACCCAGGATTTAACTCATGTTTGGGCCAGAGCAGGCTTCACAGAGTATTTCAGTGATCCTCTGCCCAAACCGGATTTTTACAGGTGCTATTACTTAATCACTACCCTACTGGCCTCAGAGAATAAGGACATCCCAGGGACCTTCATATTGCCTACTCTAGTGGATGATCCACCTTACAAAAGGTTTTACCTATCTAAGGATTTAATCAGAGCGGCCATCAAAATTCATGGCACCCACACACCCACAGATCGAGAGAGATTAATTCCAGAACCGATGAAACGTGGGGATGTCACGAAGTGGGAGGAGATTTCGGCCATTACACCTGAGTTGTCAAAGCCACTAAGAATATGCATGCAACATTTTGCATTTCCAGCTCAGGACAGATTTACCATGCCACACAAAAGAATCTGGTTCGGATTGTATTTGGCTTGCACGGGACCTCAAACTGTTGATCTGGCAAGCTGGATCATAGACCAAATGTATCTGGCACAGCACAGATGGGAGCGTAAAAAAGTGCTTAACGGATGTTGTGCACTCACAAGAATTGTGTATATGTGTTTGGCTTATGACTTGCCCATCGAGCGTGCATTAACAGGAGAGGAATTAAAGGCATTCAAGAGCACAGCGAAGAAAGCTAGGAAGCCCAGTAGGACACGGGCAGGTAAGCGCATGCGAGGCACCATCCCTTGCCTCCAAGTGCCAGAGTCGCCATCACCACAACCCTCTCCAACACAATCACCGACAGAAGCCGCTCCCACAGTGCAACCTATTCGCATCAGGTTGTCTAGAACAGTGGTCACGGAGGGCACTACTAGTACAGTTGCACCTCAGGCAGCTACACCCACAGAACCCACCACCACGACAGCAGAAGCTCCCACCACTATTGGTGCGGAAGCCTTTTCTTTCCCAATACCACACATGGAGGCAGAACCAATAAACACAACATTCGATTTTGAGATGCCGGATGCATTCTCAAATGAGTTCCAGTTTTCAGAGGCACAGATGTTCTCTCAAGAATATGAACGCCCCAGTTACCCTACCACACCGCGGGACCTGCCACAGGGACAAGTTGTGTCGAGCTCTGATGACGAAAGAACAGCCACCGACGATGACGAAGGTGATGACGAAGCCAGCCAGGGCACGCATGATTCCCAAGAACAAGGACAGACAGACGGTCAAGACCAACAAACCGATGCACACGGTGACACCAGCACGCACGAAGAGGAGACTTTCGAAGCAGCAGCGTACACGCTGGCAATTAAGAAATTATATCGTACGATGGAGAAAGTCTGGGCACGGAAGAAATTGACGGAAGAAGAGAGCCAGGCCCTAATCGAACAAGAACTAGTCTCCGGAGGATTTGAAGAAGTCTACATCAGAGGGTTCAGAGAACTGGTCCAATCCATCGGCCCGGTCGAAGCACTGAGGTATTTACAAAGGAAGCCACTCCCCCAATATGACCCTCGCAGAGTTCGCCTGCTATCGAAGCCCGGTGAATATATTCGAGTTCCGGTAGGTGCTCAATCATCCCACCAAACGCAAGATGCACGCCTACGGCCGGAAAGATCCTTCACCGAAGAAACCATCCTAGTCGACTCCCCACCACATACTACCGTTGTACATACTACCACTATCCTTGAAATAACATCCACACCATCTACTCCTCTCTCACCTCATGTTTCACCAACCCATCCTGTATCCCCCGCACACCCTACTGCTCCTCCCACATCCACACCAGTTCACGGCAACATAGCCACCACCTTTGCCCCACCCATTCAGGCCGCCACGCCCGTACCCACCCCACCTCATCCACATGATAACCCCTTCATCCCTTCATCCTTCCCATCCTTTCCCCCACCTTTAAGACACCCTTTCACCTTTCTAACCCCACTAACCTTCTCACCAGTTTCACCTCCTCAACCCACCATAACCCCTATTTCCCCTTTTTACCAAGCTGCTCCAACCATTCCCCCTGTAACTTACTCTACATTTGTAAATCCCGTCTTCACACCGACACAACCACCCACTTACACACCGCTTTTCACAGTCACAGCACTTGACACGTCCAATGACATGGACATCTCACCACCCACCGCACCAGCACCCACTACACTCACAGCACCATCATATTTAGGTACGTCACAATTTTCCACGATCACCACTGCATCCACATTCCCAACCCCATTCCCCATTCCCGTTGCATCTACTTCTACTGCATCCTCACTTAACACTTCATTACTATTATCGCCCACCATAGACACCGCACTTCATCAAATGTTCACATGCATGACACAAGTACGAGATGAGTTTACATCTCTTGGCGACAACTATCAACAGCTGCAGAGGACGACAAATGAATTACAGTCGCAGCTTAATTCATTATCGATCGAGAATGCCTCTTTAAATACACAATACCAAGAACTAAGAGAGGCATATCATAAGCTAGAGTTAGAAAGTGAAGAGAAGACAAAAGAAGCCACTGCTGATCTGGACAACCTGCTTCGAGCCCAAACAATTAGGAACGCGACGCTGACCAGAAATATGGGCCTACTCAGGAGACACCTAGCCGCAGCCCAGGAGGAGAACGTGAGACTCCAAGCGCAGAATAGAGAAAATTTGGAAGCGGCATTGGACCATCCGGAACAACCATTAAGTCCGAGCAGATTCAAGGCAATCCCATCCGAATCGATGCGGATGTTGCTAGATGACCACGTTCGACTGCTAGAGGACTACGATCGAATGAACGAAGAGCATCAGAAGCTAAAAGAAGATCACAAATTACTACAACTCAGAGAACCGGCACCACAACAACTACCAGTGGCAACAGAAGTACCAGAACCTGTGGACCCCTCTCCTGAACTCATAGAGGAACTCAACGCACTACGGGCCCAGGTAGCCACACTCCAATCACGCATAGATGTGTATGAAGCACCACCACGGCCTGATTCCCCACCGGAGATCCCAGCTGACGACGCGAACATAACCATTCCGGTGGAGGAAACGTTTGAAGAAGCATACGAGCCAATACCCATCCCAGGCGGACAAGTCACGGCCGAAGGCCAGATGACCTATGAACTTCCTACCCCCGCGTGGATGAAAACGATTGAGGAACTTGGAACGATACATTCAGCCAGAGTAGAGGCCCAGCTACATGCTATGGCCATGATCGAAGAAAGAATATTGCAATCTCCCTACTTTGCTCAATTGGCCCCACGAAGGTATATATCCGGGCATGAGATACAATACAAACCGTACTTTATGCTAATGGCCGAATACCAGCTGGCCATAGAGAAGCGAACTGGCAAGAAGCCATCACATGCAACTCAATTTGAGCCTGCAGACTTGCCACTGGATGCGCAACAAGGTACTATTTATCAACCAGATTGGCGTACATGTCTTTTACAGGAGTACCCTGAAATGATGAGCACATGGGTTAAGGCACCTTTACATTTAAAATACAATCCGTGTTGGGGACCAGTGCCACGACGCCGCTCCTGGACTGCCTTCGCTATCAAAGTACAAAACAATAAGCAGTGCCAAGATTGGCTGAATTACCCCTATTTTAAGCCACCCATCGAGTTACCAACTATTGGCTATATGATGGCTACAATCCGTCACTGGCTCCCTCGATTAAAACACATGGATGATATTGCCGCGCACATGACTGTCAAAATCTTTGACATGATGCAGATGGTCTTTAAGGTCTTCCGGCGCATCAAGGCTCCCCATGTTAACACCCCGGGCTTTGAGCATGGCAATTTTGATTTAGTCTATGATATGAGCACAACGCCATCGCTACGGGTGTGTTACGCCTGGCACTGCAGGATCAAATATCTACCGGCATGTTACAAGCAAACATTCGAAGAAATGTTCACCACCGGTTTTTGGGAGTACCATTCCGAAGTATTCATAAGCAGGCCCACACACTTATTGCAATTATTCGCCTGTGAACGAATGGTGTACTCCACACATTATCAGCTCCCACCACCAGACGAGCCGCAACCTATCGACTGGGAGAAACTCGAGGCTGATCTAGCCCGAGGCATTCGCGTATCAGAGCACACCCTCGCTCAAGACCTCCTACAGAATTACATCCGGCAGACCTCACAACAAGGTTCTGTCAGGGACGACAGAAGCGAGAGGGAGGGGGGTGTTGGAAGCAGTCAGAGGCACAGACGCCATGGAAGCATGTAAAGACAGAGCAGGGAGCCAGTCGGATTATTTTTTTAAACAATTATGTTTTTATTACCTCTTCAAACATCCAACAGTGATTTTCATCACTCTTGTAACATATGTAATATAGACAAAACCCCATTTTGTAATCCATAGCTCCATTTTGTGCAAGCCGAGGAGTCCTCGAGCTTGAGGAGCTTAGGTAGAATGCGCGTACCAATTTTCGTTATTTTTAGACATCGTTTACCCTTCCAAATAGCCTCTAGGACCTATTTTTTAACTATGCCGGTCACTAGATGTGAAACCGGTCAAAACTAGTCTAGAAACTATAAAAAGAGCTAGAGAGCTCATTTTTGGGGTTGGTTCATTTTGGTTAGTGTGAGCATAGAGCTAGTTTGAGCTTGTAAGAGTGCTCTTGAGTAATAGAGCTAATTTCCTACCTTCCATTGTGTCTTGCTTGTCTCTTCATTGTGTGTGTATGTGTGTGTGTGCATCTTTGTGCTTCTCACCTTCACTCTCACATCATCTCACATTCACGATCTTCATATCACTCCTACCTCTCCCTCGGATTGACATTAAGGAGGTGAAGCTTCTTAACGTGGTTCTCACCATTGTGCTAGAGCAACAATCTTACCTTGTGCGCGTATGTGTGTATGTGTGTGCATGTTTGTGTGCTTTCACTCACGCACTTGTGCCTTCACTTGTTCGTGGTCTTCATACCGGTCCTCACGTCTCCGCGGATTGACAAGTAAAGGAGGTGGTGCTTACTCTTGAGCTACACCAAATTTTGGCGCCGTTGCCGGGGAGAGAGCTTCGAGGACGAGCGTTGTGATGGTAAGATCGTAGATTTGCGACGTTGGAAGGTAAAAAAACTGTCATTTCAGTTCATTTTCTGTTTTTTCCTCTTCATCTTCATCATCATCATCGTCTCCACCTTCTTCCATCTTCTTCTTCATAGAAAATTCTTGTTTTTTAGTGCATTTCCACCATCTTCATACTATTCTTCATGCATTATTGTGTGGAAAGGAGTTAGGAGAAGCAAGGGAGAGCAAGCGCTGTGTTTTTTTCATGATTTTCTGCTCATACGGAGCTCGCCATAGTCGGCGCTCAGAAATTTGAATTTCCCGCCAAAAAAACACGATTCTGTGATGAAAATCGCGATTCTGTGAAAATTCAAAATTTTTTGAAAAATCACGATTTTCTGTTTTCCCGCCTAAAAGTTGGCTGAAAAAAAATCACGATTCTGTGGTCATTCTCAGAATCGCGATTCTGTGTGTATGCTCAAAATCGCGATTCTCACAAATCACGATTTTCAGCAAAAAACACGATTTTGTGAATCACGATTCTCTGAGTCAAAATCGCGATTTTCAAAAAACACGATTCTGTGCTCAAAATCGCGATTTTCATGTCAAAAAACACGATTTTGTGATCAAAATCGCGATTTTCATGTCAAAAAACACGATTTTGTGATCAAAATTGCGATTTTCATGTCAAAAAACACGATTTTGTGATCAAAATCGCGATTTTCAGAAACACGATTTTGTAATCAAAATCGCGATTTTCAGAAACACGATTTTGTGCTCAGCATCGCGATTTTCTGAGTCTCAACATCGCGATTTTCTGAGTCTCAACATCGCGATTTTCTGAGTCTCAACATCGCGATTTTCTGAGTCTCAACATCGCGATTTTCTGAGTCTCAACATCGCGATTTTCTGAGTCTCAACATCGCGATTTTCTGAGTCTCAACATCGCGATTTTCTGAGTCTCAACATCGCGATTTTCTGAGTCTCAACATCGCGATTTTCTGAGTCTCAACATCGCGATTTTCTGAGTCTCAACATCGCGATTTTCCGAGTCTCAACATCGCGATTTTCTGAAAGTTCACAAAATCGCGATTTTCTCCAAAGGTCCTGTTTTCCTGTTTTGACCTCTAGGAGCCTGAATTGGCATAACTTTTTCATCCAAAGTCCATTTTTTGAGCTCTATACCTCTATACCTAAACGCGTTGATTTTGAGATAGGATAATTTGAAGTTGACCCTCAAGTGGGACTAGGGAACCAAGGGGAATCCAAAGAATTTTGAACCATACCAAGGGGAAAATTTGGACTCTTGACTAAAGCTTATGAACCTGAGATCTGGTAGACACTTAGGCAAGGATAAACAAAGCATTAGATCTTCTGAGGCTAGTGTCAACCATACATCCAAGTCTTGGGCACAACAACTAAGTGTTCATCTTTTACTAAGTTCAGACACAAGTGATTCAGAAATGTCTTTTAGTATGGGAAAACCTGCAGGTGGCTCAGGGACTGCCCATCTACAAACACCAGAAGGGCCCTATAAGACACAGTTGGAATATATTCGGACCAACCAATTAGGTGCTCGCATCTATGAGGATGGTCTGAGGCGATCAGTGGTCCAACTCAAAAATCCAGATCAATCCTTTGGACTTGAACACCCGGTGGTCAAGTTCGAAGAGGGTTCATACATTGATAAGGAAGGAACCATGTATGTGGTCACCAACCTACCAGATAGGACTGATGAGTTTGGAAATGTCATTCCTGAGAATGAAATAGGAGACCTAGAACAAGGAAATGTAGGACAAGGACCCCAGACTCCCAGAGGTAAGTCAGTTTTGACCCGAGTGATCACTCCAGACTGGATCCCTCAAGATAACAAAAGCATAGAACTATTTTTGAATAGAGAAACAGAGGAAGCTTTTTGGAGATTCAAGCCAGATCAACCTAGCCAATTAGGCATAGTCATCATCTACGAGTTCAAGGATCCAGAGATGCCAGGCAAAGTTGTTTACCTGGATAACACATCAGAGAAAATTTTCTTGGTAACAGAACATGATAGACATGCATATACTTGGAAGAATGAATTGATTTTCCCCCCACCAAGATCCAATGTTTCCCGTGGCCTCCAAGGTGTAGGATCTTCCCACGCTCATGAAGCCCAGAGAGAAAGAACTAGAGAGAGACCTGAGGTAAGTTTTGCACACACCGTGGGCAGGAATAGATCAGGATTTGAAAATGAAAGACTTGAAAGAGAGAGATATCAAGCACATAGGCAAAAAAGAGATGAACATGATTTTCCATTGCCTAGACCCCGAGAGCACCCAAGAACCCTTAGACCCACTCAAGTGATCAAGGCAATGAAGAATTATTTTGACGGGTCAGGAGATCCTTATGATCATGTGGCCGAGTTCAAACAAGTGTTAAGAGCTGAACAGGTTGAGGATTTATTCACCCAATACGAGGCATTTGGTTTGACTCTTAAGGGCACTGCCTTGGCTTGGTTTCAACCATTGAGTAGTTGCAACTATCGCGATATAGGTCAACTGCTAGACGAATTCATTGTAGAATTTTCCAAGAGTGGTATCAGGCATAACACATCATCCTTGATCCACAGTTTCAAGCAGACACCCCAAGAAACAGTGCGACTAGCAGGTAGAAGGTTCAGACAGTACCTAGAAAGATGCCTTGCTCCCGAGTTAGCCACACCAGCCAAACAAGTGGCTTTGTTCTTAGATGGCTTACTGAGCACAAAGTTAAGACCATATGTATATTTGAAAGAGCCTAGATCCATAGAAGAGTGCGTGCGGACATGCATTGACATAGAAGATAACTTGGGTGAGGAGTTAGGATTGTCCAAACTTCACAAAGATTCGGATAGTTCTACTAGTCATACTTCAAAGATCTCCACAGAAATAGAAGAGATAGCTGAGCAAGTTGCCAAGAAGCTGGGAGTCCAAAATAAACAAACACAGAGAGTCACTCCAGTGAATCGGTGTTATACTTGTGGGGGCGACCACATGGCTAATGTATGCCCAATGCAAAACCAAAACATTAGAGAAAGGAATGCTCCATATTGCACTATTGAGAGAAAATACACAAACCACACGGCTCAAGATTGTCCCTACAATAGGCAGGCTGTTAGACAGAATTATCAACAACCTTACCCACAAGGTAGGTATCAGAACCAATACCAACAGCCATATTATAGACCACAACAGCAATATCAGTTACCATATAGGCCACAACCTGTCTTGGGAAACCAACCACCAGCTCCAGCCAACGTGATTCCAGTCAAATATGCTGTGGGAGAGGAAAATCCAAATAGAGCATTGGTGCCCCTAACCCCATTGATACCAGATAATGATTCTCATGCTCATAGTTCAGACTACTCCCATGAAGGTAGTCCACATGCGTATTACACAGAGTCACCTGAACATAGTGAGATTTTCTCGTATCAATATGAGGCACCACCTATGGAGCAAAATTGGGAGCCAGAATACTCCAATGTCATGTACACAAATCCTAACCCTAGGCCCCAATTGAGACAAATGAGACCACAAGCCCCTAGAGGATCTTGTTTTAGATGTCAAGGTGATCATTTCATTCGTGACTGTCCCCACCCATCATCTCCGAGTCAAGGACAGGCTATCACAATACAGGCTTTTTGCCCTGATTGTGGCAAAGACCATCTCCCTAGAGATTGTCCAAGAAACCCCTCCAGCGCACCCAAGATTACACCCATTAATGTGGTAGGCTTAGTGGCGGATTCAAGTTCAAGTAGCACTAATGTGGCACCTATACAGGCAGTTACTAGGGCACAAGCATTAAAACAGGATAAACCAATAGAACAATCAGAGTCGAGTGAATCGGGAGAGCCTAGTAAGAGGAAAACAAGAACATGGAAGGATACCAGAGAGAAGGCCAATCGCAAGTGGAATAAAAAGTTATCAGAACTAGAAGAAAGCTTAAAAGAAGCAAAAACAAAAATAGAAGACATTGCATCTCAAAGCCCCTCGCATGCCGAAACTCCATCCACTCCACCTCATCCCACCCCACCACCCATTGCAAATAGACCACAACCAGGGTCTGTTCTTGCAGATCCAACCCCAGAAGGCTTGGACATGATGTTCAAGGCCTACCAGGCTCGACTTCAAGAAGGGCCTACAGCTGCAAACCTAGACAAGAGTTACCCTAGAGCGGACTTAGAGATTGAACGGATGAAAATGTGCATGAAAATGGTAGAACAAGCTCAAGCTATACTTGAGACTAGTCAAAAGTTCAATCAGACAAACTCTGTCAAAGGGGATTTGCATTTCCAGGGCTTACTAGAACAATTAGAGCAGTTGGTAAACAAACCACAAGTTTCTTTACCTCCACAGGCTCAACCAGTTATTGAAAGAGGAAGCTCACCACCAATGGGAGCTTATGTTCCTAATTCCACGGATCTAGGAATACCTCCTTCAATTCAACAGTACTCTCAAGAATTCTTGCGGGAAATACAAGAAGAGAAATGGGCCAAGGAGAAGGGTAATTCCCCTCCTATTCCTGAGATTGATGATCTTCATGATCAATTTCCCCAAGACATTCCATCTATTTACGGAGATGAAGCAGAACAACAAGAAGACGAAAGGTTAGATTTTGAATCTAATACCTTAGAAGAACTGCCTCAATTTCTAGGCCCATGGGAATCTGAATCTCTCCAGATTAGAGCTCCCACAATACTAGTAAGAAACGAAGACTCAGTGGTTCCAAGGAACACGGATGTCGTGAAGAACACTAAGGTTTAGTGTCATCTCACTGTAGAAGAGCTGCTCAAAGCAAAACCTGAGCTTTGGAATCATGTGAAGAATCAGGTTCCGGAACTTGATTCCAACATGCCAAAAGTAGGCTCCAAGCAAAGGGTACCAGAGATACCTCTAGACAAAATAGGGGACATGTGTGAGGGTGAAGAAGGTAATACTTATCTTCCAATCACCTACCAAGGTTACACAACCAAAGCAATCATAGATTCAGGCGCTGGTGTTGCTATTGCGACCACCTCCTTGTGGAAGCAATGGGGAAAGCCCACATTAAGACCAACTAGAATGAAGCTTCAAATGGCTGATGGTCATTTTGAAAGACATCTAGGATTGCTAGAAGGGATCACTCTAACCACTTGTGGTGTAGAGTTTGAGCACACATTTGCTATATGTGACTTTGAGAAAAATAATGTCTATGAGATGATCCTAGGAAGACCCTTCCTACGACAATTGCAAATAGTACAGGATTGGGGAACTAACTCCTTGTACTTACAGCACTTAGGGGTCACCACCAAGGTCAATTTGAAGGATTACACCTTCAGAGATGTACCACCCCTACAGTGGAATTCTATCCACAAAGCGAAAGAAGATTCCATCTCTGTGCATTCTGAAAGTTCACCTGATCCATCATGGCTGCATGAAGATACTCATTTGTGGATGTGCAAGGTCGCAAAGGAAGAGGAAAAACGTTTAAAGGCAAGAGAAGAAGGAACTTCGCTAGGAGATAGACCAGTTAGAAACCCAGCCTACACACCGATGATCTTTCCAGATGAGGAGTTTGAGCCTCATGGCTGGCCAGAAATCTTAGCCACCATGGACATTGCTGTCAATGAGGAACAGTGGACACCTCATTGTGATGAGGAGGGTTATGATATTTCAGTGTTCATGTGTCAACCCTTGCTAGAAGAATGTGACCCTAGTGATGTCATAGAAGAAGAAGAGAATGACGATGATCTGGAGTCTATTGTGATGGATAGTTGCTTTAACTCAGAGCAGCACTATCTAGAAGATATAGGAGTGTTCACCCAGAAAGAAGAAGAACCTCTCACAAGTATTAAAACAGTAAACTCAAAGGATGGAAGTGAGAGTAGTCAAAAGAAAAAGAAAAGAAAAGCAGTGAAACAAGAAGAGGAGGAATCATTGTTTGAAGTACCAGAAAACTTCAGGAAATATGAAGTTGACGACCGCAAAATTTTGGTACGAATGCCTAAGAGAGAGGCCATCATAGGAGAATCATATGATAATAAAGAAAAGACCAAGAAGATTGTAGTGACCATTGAAGAGAACGAAGAGAGATGCACATATATAGGAGATGACCTAAGTGCAAGAGAAGAAATGGAGCTCATAGCTCTATTAAGGGAATATAGGGATGTGTTTGCATGGCACTATAGAGACTTGAAAGGGGTAGATCCAAGAATTTGCTCTCATACTATCCCCATGACTGCTGATGCTAAGCCCACCAAACAGAAGCCCTACACGTATAATGATACCTATGCAGCCAAAATAAAAGAAGAAATTGATAGGTTGATTGAAGCTGGATTCATCTATGAGATTGAGCATACCGAATGGGTGTCCCCCATTGTTGTGGTACCCAAGAAGAACGGGAAGTTGCGAGTGTGTATTAACCTTAAAAAAGTTAATGCCGCTACAATTAGAGATAGTTATCCACTTCCAATCACAGAACACCTATTGGAGCGTGTTGCAGGCAAGGAAGTTTATAGCTTCCTTGATGGATTTTCAGGTTACAATCAAGTAGCCATTGCCCCAGAAGATCAACACAAAACAGCTTTTGCTACAGAGTGGGGAATCTTTGCATTTCGTGTGATGCCATTTGGGCTCACCAATGCACCTGCAACATTCCAAAGGCTCATGTGTCATGTCTTCAAAGAGTTCTTGCGAAAGAGCTTAGAAGTGTATGTGGATGATTTATGTGCTCATTCCCAAGAAAGAAGGTTTCACATCCCTGAGCTCAGACAAATCTTCAACAAGTGCAGAGAATATCGAGTGTGTCTGAACCCAGAAAAGTGTGTGTTTATGGTGCGTCAAGGTAAAATCTTAGGTCATATTGTTTCTAAGAATGGAATCTCAACAGATGAAGATAAGGTACGAGCCATAGCGGAGCTACCAAGGCCAAAGAATATTAAAGAGGTACAAGCCTTTATGGGCCATTGTGGATACTACCGTAGGTTTATCCACATGTACGCGATCATAGCTAGACCCCTTTATGCCTTGTTGTCTAATTTCGAGTGGAACGACGAATGCGAGAATTCTTTCAACGAACTGAAGAAACGTTTGTGCACGGCACCAATACTCACCACTCTTGATTGGAATAAACCCTTCCATGTCCATGTGGATGCATCCAATCATGCCATAGGATGTGTGCTAGCACAACCCACAAGTGAAGGAAACTTAGATTTGCCCATAGCATATGCTAGTAGACAGCTCACTGCAGCTGAACGGAACTATACCACAACTGAGCGAGAGGGCTTAGGCATGGTATATGCTGTGAAGAAGTTTAGACACTATTTATTGGCCAACAAGTTCAAGTTTTTCACTGATCATCAAGCTTTGTTATATTTGGTCAATAAACAATACTGGACGCTTAGTAAGATGGTTCCTCTTACTAATGGAATATGACTTTGAAGTTGTTGTCAGGAAGGGTAGAACCCAGCTTCGGGCAGATCACCTTTCTCGCATCACTTCAAGAGAGTCACCGCAAGGAGTGTCTGACGAATTACCCGATGCTTATCTGTTCAATTTAGAAGTTGTTCCTAAATGGGCAAATAAGTTGGTACCAGTCCTAACCTTTGGCCCTGCAAATAAGAATGTGAAAACATCACAAGAAGAAATTGTAAAATCACAAAAATATCACATATTAGCAGGAAGCATGTACAAACAAGATACTGAGGGTGTATTAGCTTGTTGTGTGGAGGATGATGAACATAGTAGTTGGCTGCAACAAGCCCATGAAGGAATGTTAGGAAATCACTATTCTAAACAACGAACATTGCAGAATCTAAAGCGTTTAGGAGTGTATTGGCCTAGCATGGACAAAGAAATACATGAGTGGATTAAGAATTGTCCAAGGTGCAGAGAGAGACCCCCAGTGGAGCATGCGACCCTTTATCAAGTGTCATTAATTCCAGATTGGAGTGCTCCATTGGTAGAGTTTATGAGATCGGGAAGATTACCCAAAGAGGCTAGTCTAGCAAGAAGACGAAGCATGGAGCAAGAGGCTCAAGGCTACGCCTTAGTAGGGGACAACCTATACCGAAGAGGCAAAGATGGTTACTTAAGACTATGCGTTCATGAATCAGACTATTTAAAGGTCTTAGAGACTGCACACAGCGGTGTTGCAGGTGGACATTTTGGTCCTGACCGAGTGATCAAGACCATTCTATTCTCAGGACTTTGGTGGCCCACTCTTCATATGGACGCACATACCTATGTGAAGAAATGTGACACATGCCAACGTGCACAATATCCAGTGAGAAAAGACGAGATGCCCTTGAGGCCAATGATGGGAGGACGTGCATTTTCGAAGTGGGGCATAGACTTCATAGGTCCTATTAACCCCCCAGCTAGGAACTCCCATGCAGAGTACATCATTGTAGTCACAGATTACCTTACAAAGTGGGTAGAAGTCAAAGCCACAACAAAGAATGATGCTCAGACTACGGCTAAGTTCTTATTCGAGAATGTGTTCACGAGATATGGACTACCAATAGAGTTGGTGAGCGATAGAGGCACACACTTCTTGAATGAAGTCATTGAAAATCTTCTCCAAGAATTCTTGGTGATACATAAGAAATTTGCCCCCTATCACCCACAAGCCAACGGACAAGCCGAGAGTACCAATAAGATCCTCTGTAACGTATTGACAAAACTGGTAAATAATAAACGCTCTGATTGGGACAAACAACTTCATCATGCTGTTTGGGCTTATCGAGTTGCCTACAAAACGGTACTCAACACCACCCCATTTCAGATGGTCTTCGGACAGAACGCTGTGCTACCATTAGATTTCTTAATCCCTGCCTTAAAAGTAGCACAAGAGTATGAGTGGAATGGGCATGAATTGTCCTCTAGGATCTTTGATCTCGAACGCTTGGGTGAGACGAGGCTACAAGTGGCAGCAGGCATCTACGCTGCAAAGAAGAGGCAAAAGGCATACTTTGATGCACACATCAAGGATAAAGGATTGAAAGAGGGAGATCTAGTGTTGGTATACACACTAAAACAACATGCCCATAAGTTGGAAAAAAGAGGATACGGACCCATGATCATTAATAGAATTTCCACTAGTGGTGCAGTTCAGTTGGCCACTCTAGAAGGAGATATCTTGCCAAACTATATTAGTGGCTGTAGAGTCAAGCTATATCAAGAACCTCTTACTGAGGATATGCTAATGAGACTCAACACTGCTAAGAAGCGAAAAGATGAAGAGTTAAGAGTGAGAGAAGAAGCACAGGTAGAGGCTAGAGAGCATATTAGGCGAAATAAGTTAAGGCGATTAGGCCTAGAAGTCAACTCAAAAGCCCCAAAATATCACATGGATATGTGTCAAAAGTCAGGCATAGCGACTTCTCAGGTCATTGACCGAAGACCCTTTGTGACCATAGAGATAGGACAAGGGAAGGGTGCAAGGACGGTGAAAGCATTGATTGACTCAGGTGCAACAAGTAGTGCAGTTAGACTTTCCTACTGCCAAGACTTGGGGTTGAACATCAATCCCATAGAAGCTTATCTCATAGGATTGGGAGGTGTGGAAACCCCTTGTTTGGGCGAGGTGGAATTTCCCAGCTACCTTCAAGATGTTCGAATGAAAGTCAAAGCGCTAGTATGTCAAGATGAGAACCTTACAGAACCACTTGTCTTGGGTCAAGATTGGATCTATGACCATGCAGTTAACTTAAACCTAAGAAGTCAAATTCTTCAAGTTTGGGTACATGAACAATGCATTACATTAGAATTAGAGAACTGCATGCTCCTAAATCATGGCACCACACACTCTCTTAGTTCTTCCAAGACTAATCATATGAAAGAAGATGTTGTATGTGTCAAAAGCTCTATGATGCAGAAGGAGTCAATCGTGGAAGACAGGTTCGACGGCGGGTGGATCTTTCTTCTTCTCCAAAGAATCAAGTAGCCACAGTAGTGCGTCCACCACACAAGCAAACACAACTGTTCACGACAACTGCTACATCAAATAGAAAGACACCACTCGATCAAAAAGCAGTTCCGAGCATGAAGCAGATATGGGTACGCAAAGGAGAGCAACCACCAACCTTGCCCCCACAAATTCCATCCATGCAAACCAACCAGGCCAGAAGACGAAGGAAGCAGCTCAGACAAGCTCAATCACAAGGTATCCAACAAGTTTGGGTGCCTAAGAAGTTAGCTGCAGCTCAACAAGGGCAATTACAGATGTGGGTACCTAAGAAGCTCCTACATCCACAACAACCTTTGTTCTCCCACATGCAAAAGGTTTCAACAAAGAAGCCAAAAAGAGAAAAGGGTAAGAACCACGTACAGAGACCAAAGGAAGATCAAATCAGCTCTTCAACATTAGTAGGAAGACATGCAAAAAGGATATGGGTTTGGAAGCCAAAAGTGCAAGTAGCCTCCACTGAACCAAAGCGTCAACCACACTGGATACCACAGTTCAGCAAGCCTCCAAAGAGAAAGACGCCTGAAGTGACCTCTACAGTGCCAAATGATGTTCTAAAATGGACTCCAATAAGGAGGATTACATCAGTTCGCGACTCAATGGATACCTCCACCAAGGTCGGCATCAACCTCCACAAATAACACCGAAAGCCTCGACCGAGCAACAACCATGTGCTCCTTGCACAACCCTGTCTTTTGCACCATTCAGGTCATGCATTTCCAAAGTATGCATTAATATAGGGCCACATTACACGGCCGTGCATAGACACACTTGAGAATCCCACGCACAAGAGCACAGTGACATATGTCAAATATTTCTATTGATACTAACTTTTGTGTTCTTGTTTTGTGATGTCCTGTTCCTCAAAAAAAAAAAAAAAAAAAAAAAAAAGAGGAGAAAGAAAAACGGGAGAGAGCTTGTTCCCAGGAATGAAGAGCTTGAAGGTCCACAACTTGAGTGTTGCTTAACTACTTCATGTACCAGAACATCCAAGGAGATATCTGCAAAGGGTAGTTCTAGAGGAGAAGACTCCTGCATATGGTGAGCTAAAGAGAATATGTGAAACTCAGCTTGGTGTAGTTTCCCGATGTTGCTTGCCAAGGAATATAAAGCAATTCAATTCTCAGTATTTCCTGAACCAGTATGGAACAGTAGCACTGGTGAATGGTCTATGTCAATCAGCATGGTTATCTCTTAGAAACCGGCACGTGTCCAATATTCCTCTGAGTCTCAATATAGGGAAGTGAACGTGCATGAGCCCAAGCTCAGAAATGCACATTGTTACTGACAAAGGTTGCTTTGAAAAGAGGAGGGGGGATCCACCACTCAAACGATCTCATCAATGGACAAGCAACATGGACATTCATCAACAATGTTCCATCCCAAAGGCCGAGTGTACAACACGAAGAGACAAACATCCATCAACCTTCTCCATGGTAAGTATCTTTACTCTGGAAACACCATAACCATGATAGTTTAGGAAACCTCTTCGTCAGCATACCCTTGAGCACTTAGCTCAAGACCCGCAATTTTTGCACCATACTTCTTCCAATGCATTTTCCAAGTAAGCATGCGTAGGGCTACATTACAAGGCCGTGCACGAGGCACATACTTTTTTCAACCCAGGCACGAACACACTTACCCATCATTCATTATGGGTTATGAGTAGTTGGCATGACTGTTCTCAACATCATCTTTGGAAGAGCTAGCAGATGTCATGGGAACAACATCCTTACCTAGAAAGCAATCCGAAGCTGGCAGTTGCTCCAACTCAATCTTGACAACCTCTTTTGAGCAACTCGCAATTTTTGAAAGCTCACAACGATGCATTCATGACTAGAATATGTGAAAGAAACACATACCAAGGGACTATGACTTGCAAAAGCTTGCAGTGACAAATGAAGAACCGGACAATGAACCCTGCCACATCTAGAAGCCAGACAACTTTTGATCATACAGAAGGGACACTCCCTCTCAAAGCACTACTCGGAACAACCACTACAACAAGGGTCTGTCAGGGACGACAGACTCGAGAGGGGGGGGAGTGTTGAAGCTCAAAGTCAAGGACAAAGCATGGAAGCACATCAAAAGGTGGACACACAAGGAAAGGGAGCAAGTAGGGAGCTCCAAGAAGTGTATGTCAAATTTTCAGAAGAATCCCCTACAAAAATAGTGATTTTCATCACTAAAAACCATTGTAAATACCATTATCTATTTTTAGTAACTCCATTTTGTTCAAGCCGAGGAGTCCTCGAGCTTGAGGAGTATTAGAAGTACCATTGTACCAATTTTCATAATTTTTAGACTTCGTTTGAGCCCTCAAATAAGCCCTGGAACCTAATTTTTAACTAGGCCGGACACTAGGTCTGGACAGGGCCAAAACTAGTCAAAAAACTATAAAAAGAGCTAGAGAGCTCATTTTTTTGGTTAGCTTGTTAGAGAATAGAACTTTTGTAAGAGAAATCTTTTGCAATCTAAGCTTTCCATTGTTCCTCTCTTTGATCTTACCTTGTGCGCGTATGTGTGTATGTGTGTGCATGTTTGTGTGCTTTCACTCACGCACTTGTGCCTTCACTTGCTCGTGGTCTTCATACCGGTCCTCACGTCTCCGCGGATTGACAAGTAAAGGAGGTGGTGCTTACTCTTGAGCTACACTCTACCTTGCAAGTATGCTGTGATCCTAAATTGCCATGCTTGATAGTTGTTCTTATCAAGCTTCTCTATTTCTGCATGTTGATCCCCCATTGTGTAAATACTAAACTTCCTCCTTTAACCTCCTTTTGGTTTCTCTCCTTTTTTTATAGCATGGAGAAATAATCTAAAACTTTCCTAATACATCTAAATTTGTGGTAGACACTTGAGTGGAGGTATTACATGACTCAAGTGCTCAAATAAGCAAAGTATTGATGGACTTTGAGAACTAGCCACATCGACCTTCCACTAGGACACCACTGCAGCTCCCTTGTGACTCACTGATTTGACTCACCATGTTCTACAACTCACGTGGTATTTTTGCTATCTTTTATGAATAATATGAGCCTTCTTGAAGTATTTGAAGACTTCCCAAAGGTATTTACATAATTTGAAACTTGTACCCTACATAAAACAAATGTTCACAACAAATATTGTTTCACCTTTTTATAGCTCCATTTTGTGCAAGCCGAGGAGTGCTCAAGCTTGAGGAGTTTTAGAAGTATTTGCCTACCAACTTTCATAATTTTCAGAGCCCGTTTGAGCCTGCAAAATAGCTTAAGGACCTAATTTTTAACTAGGCCGGACACTAGGTCTGAATAGGACCAAAGCTAGTCAAAAACTATAAATAGAGCTAGAGAGCTCATTTTTGGGGCTAGCTTGTTGTAGATTTGAACTTGTATGAGAAATCTTTTGCAATAGAAGTTATTCCATTGTGTCTCTCTTTGATCTTGCCTTGTGTGCGCGTGTGTATCCTCATGTCTTCCCGGATTGACATTAAAGGAGGTGCTACTCATCACTGAGCTACACCAAATTTTGGCGCCGTTGCTAGGGATCGAGCTTTGAGGACAAGCATGTGATGGTAAGATGTAGAGAGGATGCATTGGAAAGGTAAGTAGTAGGTTATTTCTTATTTTTCACTAATGTTTTTCATCTTCATCTCCATCTCCGTCTCCATCTCTGCTCTACACCATCTCCATCTTCCTTTCATATTCCTACTTCCATTTCATTCACCTCATTTGCATAGTGAGAGTTTGAGAGAGAGTGAGAGTGCACTAGTGTTTGTGTGTGTTTCTTACATGATTCTTGTAGGTTTCAGTAGCATCACCATCCCCAGCAAGCTCTGTAGGTACGGAATCTGTCTGCACAAGCCCTCAGACATCGACCTTGAGCTATCACGACAGACCAAAAAGTTGACCCTATCACCATTCTGAGTGCACCACAACACAATGCAGGCTGAGAGCTTCCAGGATCACTAGTTTGATCACAAGAATTCGCCATATTTTGATCTATCCTGACACACTGGTCTATCGCAACACACGGGTCTATCACAACACACTGGTCTATCGTGACATACGCGTCTATCGCGACACACTGGTCTATCGTGACACACTGGTCTATTGCGACACACGAGCCGTGACATACTAGCCTATCATGACACGCTGGTCTATGGCAACACACGGGTCTATCGCGACACACGAATTTTACACATATTTTTGGGGGTGAAATTGTGGTAATTTTGGGCATGATTTTCGACAAATTGGGACTACCTTAGAGTCTTATGAGTGGGAAAAACAACTAGAAAACCTTAGATAAATTCCTAAACTCTGAGAACCTATTTTGACCCCCAAGTGCTTGAATGGTCATAACTTCACCATACGAACTCCGATTGATGAGATTTTGGTCTTTTAGAACATGTATTTTTAAGTTGGCCATTAGGTGGGATTAGATGGTCATAGGATTCTGGAGGTGCAGAGAGCTATTCTAAGGGGGGCCTATACTTTTTGATGTGTATCTGTCAATTCATTGTGATGAAAGGCAATATTAACTTGTGAACCTTTGCACGAACCTTGTGAGCAATCAAGGCATCCAAAGCAAGCTAGCAAGGATGAATACCAAGATTGGGAGAAGGCTTCTTGGGCTTGTGTAGCAATCTAAACAACAAGTGATTTGAGGTTGGAAGTTCTCTCAACCCTCCTTTGTGAATTCTTAGTTTAGGCTAAGTACGACTTAGGTATGGTGATTAATTAGGGTGACGTTAGGCATGAATCAAGTCCAAGAGAACTAATCAACTAAGTACAAGTATTAAGTAGGTCTTAAGTGCAAAAATTCTAAGGGACAAAAGTAAACTTGAATCGATCAATTATCGAGTGCGAAATTCACTTAAGTATTCTTGACGACGTGAGTTCAAACAAGGGCTTAACACAATAATCAACAAAAGAACAAAGTGATTGATACGAACTAACCTGCAATGAGATTGTACTTGGGACCAGAGGGTAGAAAACCGAGGCATATGAACCTAAGATCAGGAAGACACTTAGGCCGAGATAGACAAAGCCTCAGATCTTCTGAATCTAATGTCAATCATACTGCTAGGTCTTGGGCCCAACAGTTGAGTGATTATCCATACACTCAGCTAAGTTGAGAAACAAGCGATTCTGAGATATCCTATAACATGGAGAGACCAATAGGTTAGGAGTGGCGTACCTGGAAAAGCTAGAAGGACCTTACAAAACTCAACTGGAATACCTTAGGAACAACCGATTAGGTGCGTGCATCTATGAGGACCGCCTGAGAAAAATTGTCCAGATTTAAAACCAAGACCAACCCATTGGACTAGAGCATCCAGTCGTCAAATTTGAGAATGGTGCAGACCTAGATAAGGAAGGGACAATATACGTAGTCACCAACCAACCTGATAGAAGAGATGAATTTGGTAATGTGATTCCGGAGACAGACATAGGTGACCTAGAGCAAGGGAACTTAGGGAAAGAGCCGAGGAATCCCCGAGGTAAATCAATCCTCACTAGAATCATCACGCCAGAGTGGGTTCCCTAGGGCAATAAGAGCATAGATCTGCTCGTGAACCGAGAGACTGATGTAGCCTTCTGGAGGTATAAGCCTGACCAGCCTAATGAAGTAGGAATGCTTACAATATAGGAACTCAAAGATCTTGACTCCCTAGGCAAAGTGGCCTACTTAGACAACACATGAGAGAGGGTCTTTGTGGACTCAGAGCATGGTAGGCATGCCTACACTTGGAAGGGTGAATTTATTTTTCCCCAACCAAGATCTAATGTCTCCTATAGCCACCCACAAGCTAGAACATCCCAAGCTCATGGAGCTCAGAGAGATAGGAATAGAGATAGATCTGAGGTAAGCTTTGCTAACCTAATGGGAAGAGAAAGGATGAGAATAGAAACCGATAGAGAAGAAACTGAGAGACCTAGAGCCCCAAGAAACCAAAGAAATGCTGATGATTTTCCTTTGCCAAGGCCTAGAGAACACACTAGAACCTTGAGGCCAACCCAGTTGGTTAAGTCCATGAAGAATTACTTCGATGGCATTGGAGACCCTTACAACCATGTGGCAGAATTTAGGCAAGTCTTGAGAGCTGAACAAGTTGAGGACCTATTCATGCAGTACAATGCTTTTGGTCTAACTCTTAGAAACACAGCCCTTACATGGTTTCAACCACAACATGAGAGGCAGTTTAGGAGCATAGACCAAATTCTAGAAGCTTTCATCACAAAGTTTTCTAAGAGTGGTATATGGCATAATATTTCCTCAATGATTCATAGCTTCAAGCAAACACCTCAAGAGATGGTTAGACTAGCAGGAAGACAGTTTAGGCAATACCTAGAGAGGTGTCTTGTGCCTGAGTTACCCATGCCAGCCAAAAAGGTGGCTTTGTTCTTAGATGGATTGCTGAGTACCAAGCTAAGATCATATGTGTATCTGAAGGACCCCAGAACCATAGAAGAATGTGTACACATGTCCATAGACATTGAGGATAATCTAGGAGAGGAGCTGGAGCTTTCAAAAATCTACAAGGATTCAGATAGTTTAGTAGCCTTACTTCCGTACAATCCACATCTATCAAGGAACTTGTAGAGAAGGTAGCTCAAAGACTAGGTGTCTCTAGCAAACAAATTCCAAGATTTTCCCTAGTTAAGCGGTGCTATACTTGTGGAGAAGACCATATGGTGAGTGTATGTCCCATTATGGCCCAACCCCAAGTGAATCCTAGTAGCCAGTACTGCACCATAGAGCGAAGGTACACCAACCACACCGCACAAGACTGCCCTTATAACAAACAAACTGTCAGACAAAATTAGTAGATTCCAGACCGAGTACCCACCACAACAGTATGGTAGGCCCCAGCAACCCTACCAACCACCCTATCAAGGGCAACAGAGACCTCAACCAGTTCTAGCGCAGCAACCCCCTGCTCCAACCAATGTGATTCCAGTGAAATTAGCATCTGCAGAAGAAAATTTGAATAGAGCCATAGTCCCAGCAACATCATTGCTATCAGAAAGTGACCAAAGTGATCATAGTTTTGACTCCTCTCACGTTGACAGCCCACAGGCTTACTACATGCAATCACCTGAGCATAATGAGTCCTACTATTATGAAGACCCGAGTGAACCTAGTTGGGAGCTGGAGTATGCAAATGTCATGTACGCAAACCCCAACCCTAGACCTCAACCTAGGTAGGTAAGACCTCCATTTCCTAGATGACCATGCTATCAATGTCAGGGAGATCACCTCATTTGTGATTGTCCTATGCTTGCACCAGCACAAACCCAATCGGTGACAATTCAAGGATTCTGTCAAGATTGTGGGAAGGAGCATCTCATGTGACACTGTACTAAGAACCCCAACAATATGCCAAAAATCACTCCCATTAATGTTATTGGGTTAGTGGTAGACTCTACAGGAAGTGTGACTTCCACTGCCCTAGTGCAAGTAGTCACGCGAGCTCAAGCTTTGCAGCAAACTCAAGGTGTAGGGCAGGAAAAGAGTTCTGAGGTTAGCGAGACTAAGAGCATAACCAAGAAAAGGACAAGAGCTTGGAGAGATAGCCGGGAGAGAATGAAAAGACAATGGTCGAAGAAAATGAGTGAACTTGAGGAAAGCTTGAGAGAAACAAAAGCAAAGATAATTTAACTCACATCTCAAACTCACTCTCACACTAGCCCACTACCACCATTTCCATCTCCCTCCAATCCATCACCTTCCATTCCCCAACCTTCTAATCCACCACACATAACCCACCCATCATCCAGAGTAGGGTCAATCCTAGCTGATCCCACGCCTGAGGATCTATACATATTGCTTAAAGCATATCAGGCCACAATCCAGGAAGGGCCAAATGTGACAGATCATGACAAATGTTACCCTAGAGTCGATCTAGAGATAGAAAGAACAAAACTTTGTGCTAAGATGGTAGAATTGGCTCAAGCCATGTTTGAGGCCAGTCGCCTCTTTAACTGCTCTAGCTCCACTAGAACACCATTGCATTTTGATGGTCTATTAGATAGAGTGGAGAGGTTAATTGCAAATTCTAGAGAAGGAGTCACCTCCCAAGCTCAGGAGCGGGCGAGTGATAGAATAAGCATTCCTCCTCAAGAAGCTTATGTGCCTAACTCCAACGATCGAGACACCTCTTCTTTTATGAATCGGTATTCACCAGAATTCTTGCGAGAGATTCAAGAAGAGAAATGGGCTAAAGAAAGTGAAGATCCTTCTCCAATTGAACTTGTGGATGACGTGCATGATCAATTCCCACAAGACATTCCTTCCATTTATGGAGAGAAGGAAAGTGCCCAATCTCATGAGAGATTAGACTTTGAGTCTAATTTCTTATAGGAACTACCCCATTTCACAGGCCCATGGGAAGCAAAGTCTACTTGTATGAGAGCACCCACGGTCATGATAAGAAACGAAGAGTCGATCATACCCATGAATACGGAGGTAGTGAAGAATACTAAAGTGTAGTGCAACCTCACTTTACAAGAACTACTCAAGGTTAAGCCTGAATTGTGGAAACATGTAGCCAAACAAGTGCCAGACATAGCAGAACAGGTAGGATCGCATAGAACAGTGCCGGAAATACCTTTGGACAAGATAGGGGACATGAGCGAAGGAGAAGAAGGAAACACCTATCTCCCTATCACTCATCAGGGTTACACAACCAAGGCAATTTTGGACTCAGGTGCAAGAGTTGCAATTGCTACCACTTCCTTATGGAAGCATTGGGGGAAGCCAACACTCAGGCCAACGATAATGAAATTGCAAATGGCCTGGTCACATTGAGAGACCTTTAGGACTGCTAGAAGGAATAAATCTCACTACATGTGGTGTAGAGTTTGAGCATACTTTTGCTATATGTGACTTTAGCAAGAATCAAGCCTATGAGATGATTTTGGGAAGACCATTTATGCGGTAGTTGCAAGTGGTACATGATTGGGGAACCAATTCCTTATATCTGCAACACTTAGGTGTACGACCAAAGTCAATCTCAAAGGTTACTCTCATAGAGATGTGCCCCCTATTCAATGGACTCCCATCCATAAAGCTAAGGATGATACGAAGTCAGTGCATTCCATAGGATTAGGATCCTCATGGATGCATGAAGACACCCACTTATGGATGTGCAAAGTGTCCGTAGAAGAAGAGAAGAGAGAAAAAGCCAGAGAGGTAGGTGCGAAGGAAAATCATAGATCAGTTCAAGACCCAGCCTATGCACGTGTAGTATTTCGCGATGAAGACTTTGAGCCTCATGGTTGGGCGGAAATTTCAGCAACAATGGATGTAGCCATCAATGAAGAACAATGGACATCCCACTGTGACGAGGATGGCTTTGGCGTATTTCAGTCTTCACCATAGAGCCAATAATGGGTGATTCGGTTATTGAAGAATGCGAACCTAGCACTGATGCATTCGAGGATGCAAGTGACTCCAATCTAGAGTCAATTATTATGGACCCACCTTTTGCATCAGATGAGGAATATTTTTATGAAGTAGAAGCTCACCCTCATAGACACGAAGAAATTATGAATGAGGTGAGATTAACCACACAAGTGACCACTTAGAACGAAGGCAAGAAGAGGAAGAAGAGAGAAGTCACATGAGAGGAAGAAGAATCTTTGTTTGAGGTCCCTGAAAATTTCAAGAAGTATGAAGTTGAAGATAGGAGAGTCATGATCACGATGCCTAAACGTGAAGCTGTCATAGGAGAGGCCTATGATAACAAAGAAACTACCAAGAAAATCATAGTAACCATAGAGGAAGGTGAAGAGCGATGCACATACATAGGACACGACCTAAGTGAGGATGAGGAGTAGGAATTGATAGCCCTACTACGAGAATATAGAGATGTGTTTGCATGGAGATACCAAGACCTGAAAGGTGTAGACCCTGACATATGCTCACATACGATCCCCATGACCTCAAAGGCCAGACCCTCTAAGCAGAAGCCATACACATACAATGACAACTATGTTGCCAAGATCAAAGACTGATCACTTGGTTGAAGCTGGATTTATCTATGAAATTGAGCACACTGAATGGGTATCCCCCATTGTAGTGGTGCCCAAAAAGAATGGTAAATTGTGTGTATGCATTAACCTGAAGAAGGTTAACGTAGCCACTATCATAGATAGTTATCCGCTTCCTATCACTGAGCATCTATTAGAAAGAGTAGCAGGCAAGGAAGTGTACAGCTTCCTAGATGGGTTCTCTGGTTACAATCAAGTAGCCATTGCACCAGAAGATGAACATAAGATGGCTTTTGCCACAGAGTGGGGCGTATTTGCTTTTCAAGTAATGCCATTTGTTCTAACCAATGCGCGTGCAACCTTCTAGAGACTGATGTGCCATGTGTTTAAAGAGTTCCTGAGGAAGAATTTGGAAGTCTATGTTGATGATCATTGTGCTCATTCCAACATTAGACAAACCCATATACCTGAACTCAGGCAAATCTTTGACAAATGTAGAGAATATCAAGTCTGCCTGAACCCAAAAAAGTGCGTTTTCATGGTAAGGCAAGGCAAGATTCTAGGACACATAGTATCAAAGAACGGCATATCCACTAACGAAGAGAAAGTGAGAGCTATCGTAGAACTACCTAGGCCAAAGAATGTCAAGGAAGTGCAAGCTTTCATGGGGCATTGTGGTTATTACTGACGTTTTATACACATGTATGCCATCATTGCAAAGCCTCCGTATGGACTTTTGACTAATTTTGAGTGGACTGATTAATGTGAGCAATCTTTCTATGAGCTTAAACGACAATTGTGTTCAACACCAATCTTGACTACCCCCGATTGGAACAAGCCATTCCATGTCCATGTGGATGCCTCCAACTATGCTATTGGAGGCAAATACTTACTTATCCTCCGAATCACCAATTATTGGCTCTATTGGAGGATAAGTTGGTAAGGCAAATACTTATAGGTCGGAGAGGAGATGAGAGTGGAAGCCTTTCATATTGTCCATAGAATTGTCACTAGATCACTTTACTCTTGATCTTAATCAATTGCTAGGACACATGCTAACTTTTGAGCAGGACATTAAGGGAGACAATGATAGGAGTGCAAGTCAAGCTATGTACTCCAAGGACAAGAAAAAGAATGGCAAAGGGAAGCAATCAACTGATGATGAAGGAACTTCAAGTCAAGCTAACTTTACAAAAGGAAAGATGAACTTCAGAGGTAAAGGAAGAGGAGGTAAGAACAAAGATAATACTAAAGCTTGTTGGATTTGTGGTAGAACCAATCATTTGGAAAATGATTGTTGGTATAACAATCAAAATGGTGGAAGTAATAACCAGAGATTCAATCAAAGAGGTAGATGAGGTAGAAATCAAAGAGGAAACTTCAGGGGAAGAGGTGGTAGGACATCATATGCTAGAGGAGGTGGAAAAAGTTTTCAATCTCAGTCCTACAACAATAACTATTATAACTATGCATCAGATTAGAAGGATGACATGGTTCTTATCTTGAATGCAACACATGAAGCAGTAGGAGAAGACCAAAGGGTGTTCTATATTGACTTAGGATGTAGCAATCATCTGAGTGGAAATATATCATTGATGACTGATATGTAAGAAAAGGTGAATGGACATACAATTCAAACAGGAGATAACACCAAGCATAAAGTGGAGAGCATTGGTTCAGTAAGGACAAAGAGTGGGAGCACACTCTTAAGCAAGGTAATTTATGTTCCTACTATTCCTAAAAACTTGATAAGTGTAGGACAAATTGTGGAAAAGGGATATGAAGTCAGATTCACAAATGATGGTGTTTATGTGCAAGATCCAAATCAGGGATATAGAATATCATTGCAAGTAAAAAGGAAGGAAGGCTATTTACTCTCAAAGTCCAAGGTAATGTGGGACATGCTTTATTTACTTATATAAGTCAAAAGATGTCTGAGTTAGACCTATGACATAAAAGGCTAGGTCATTTCAATGAGAGAGCCATAAAGGAAATGTCAAAGAATGATGTGGTGCTTGGTTTGCCAAATGTTGAAGGTCAACACATGGTGCACAAGTGTGAAGCTTGTCAATTAGGTAAAGCACACAAAAGTTCATACAATAAATCAGAGTACAAGTACTCAAATATGCTTTATGGCTCATACAGATATGTGGGGTCCTTCAAAGGACTATAGTATAAATGGATCCAGATATTATGTGTTGTTTGTTGATGATGCAACCAGATGGATTACTTTATATGTAATCAAGGACAAGTCAGAAGTGTTCAAGACATTCAAGCATTATCATGCTTATGCAGAAAGGATTATAGGACAAAAGCTCAAGAGGTTGAGATCAGATGGAGGGGGAGAGTATTTCTCTAAAGAGTTTGATGATTGTTTGTGGAATGTAGGTATAAAAAGAGAAGTAACTTGCAGGTACTCCCCTCAACAAAATGGAGTTGCAGAAAGAAGAAATAGAACTCTTGTAGAGTTTGCAAGAGCAATGATGAAGGAAAAGAATTGTCCAAACTACTTATAGGCAGAAGCTATCAGCACTGCAACATACCTTGTGAATAGGTTACCTTGTAAAGCTTTGGATGGAAGAACACCTTATGAAGCATGGTGGGGTAAGAAACCTACTCTTGATCATTGTAAGGTATTTGGATGTTTAGCATATGCTTATGTTCCTTCACAATTAAGACATAAGCTAGAACCCAAAGCAGAGAAGTATGTGTTTATTAGGTATGATGATAGACAAATGGGTAACAAATTGTGGAGTCCATCCACAATACAATTTCTTGTTACAAAAGATGTTACATTTGATGAGAAAAGTACATGGTATACAGGGACAACAAATGAATATGCAGATGTTGAAGAAATAAAAAGGAAAGGGAAGACAAAAGTAAGAGTGTATGAAGAAGATATTGATGATGTTGATTATAGAAGTAAATTGTAGGACAATGTTGAAGATGGGCCAAGATTTGATCCAGAATCAAATGTGGCTGAGACTTCAAGAAGTGCAGAGGTCAAAAGATCCTTGAGAGAAAGAAAAGAACCTATTAGGTATAGCTATGATACATATTTCCTAACAACAAAAGATTATGCTTACATTGTGAAGACAAAAGAGGATCCAATCACATATGAAGAAGCTAAAGGTAAGCAGAATTGGGAGAAGGCAATGCAAGAAGAGTATGATGCTCTACTTGAAAATGAAACATGGGAATTGGTGCCAAGACCAAAGAATCAGAAGGTCATTGGATGTAAGTGGGTGTATAAAACAAAAAGGTTTGCAGATGGAAAGGTGTCTAGATACAAAGCTAGACTTGTGGTCAAAGGTTATGCCCAAACTTATGGGGTAGATTATGATGAAACCTTTAGTCTTGTTGCTAAGATGTCTACAATTAGATCATTGATTGCTATTGCTACTTGTAAAGGATGGAAGTTATCACAATTAGATGTGAAGAATGCATTTCTGAATGGATACATTGCAGATGAAGTGTACATGGAACAACCAAAAGGTTTCATGGATTCAATTGGATCAGATTATGTGTGTAAGCTCAAGAGAGCTTTGTGTGGTTTGAAGCAGGCTCCAAGAGCATGTAATTATAGGCTTGTTAAGTTCTTGAATGAATGTGGATATCAAGCATCAAAGGAAGATAGTAGCTTGCTAGTGAAGGCAAGTGAAAATGGATATATATACATGTGTACTTATGTTGATGATATTATTGTCACAGGTATAGATGCTCAAGGAATCAAGGAGCTTAAGCAACAAATAGAGAAGGAGTTTAAGATAAGTGATTTGGGAAACTTATCTTATTTCTTAGGAATGAAGATTGTGTATATGCAACATGGAGTATATGTTACACAAGAGAGATACTTGAAGAATCTTTTGGTCAAGTTCAACATGGAGGATTGCAAGCCTTCAACCACACCATTGGAGGTAAATCATAAGTTGAGCAGATATGGAGGTGAAGAATTCAATGATATGAAGAAATATCAGAGTTTGGTAGGTAGTTTAATCTATGCTACTTTGACAAGGCCAAACCTATCATATGTAGTAGGTGTGTTATCACAATTTATGCATTGTCCAAAGAAGACTCATTGGATTGCAGCTCAAAGGGTACTCATATATATCAAGGGAACTCTAAATGAAGTTTTGTATTATGGATTTACGTATGATACAAGAATCAAAGTGTTTAGTGATGCAGATTGGGCAGGTGATTCAGATGATAGAAGATCTACTCATGGTTATCGTTGTTATATTGGACATAAATTAGTTTCTTGGTGCTCAAAGAAGCAACATAAAATTGCTTTGTCATCCACAGAAGCTGAGTATAAAGGAATGGTAGAGGCTGCAAAAGAAGTGATATGGTTAAAGACCTTTGTTGAAGAGTTTTGGAACTGATCAGAGTACTCCAATTATTTTTGGAGACAATATGAGTTCATTGTATTTGGCAGCTAACCCTGCTTTTCATGCCACGACTAAGCACATAGAGATTCAATATGATTTCTTGAGGGAAAAGGTACTTGATAAAGAGATTGAAGTATTGTATACTCCAACAAAAGAGCAAGTTGTAGATATGCTAACAAAAAGCTTGGATGGACCTAAGCTATAGAGGTTCAAAGAGATGGCAGGAGAAAAGAAGAATGGAATAATCACAATTAGTGATTGAGGGGGAGCTATTGGAACAAAAAAAATACAAATTGATGATTACAAAGAGCTTGACACATGTCAATGATCAGATTGAAGTGAAAGAAGTCATTTGAGAAAGTGAAGAGATCTCAGAAGTGAAGCTTGTATACATATGTACATTACAGATGGGAATTCTTGTACTATGAGTGTAGATGATCCTTAGGATGGTAAGGAGTAATGTAATAGATGTGGGATAAGTCTAGAATCATATGTATATAAGTCAATGATGCAAAGAAATACGTGTGAGAGTCATTAGAAGCCAAGTGTCATTGAGATAGATGTGTAGAGAGTAATCTTCACGAGTTAGCATCGTTTCTTTCTCTGATTTCTCTCAGCCTCATCATGTGGATCAGGAAATTTGTTGTACACATCTGGTCTAGAAGCTAATGAAGCTATGTTCAAAGTCTCATGGTCTAATTCTTTTCATGCTGTGAGTATGATCAATAGGAACATGTGTATGTAAAGTTTGCAGGTAGACCTCTCAGAGTCGCGCACTTTTTCGTGTCAATTTTTTGCTTAGATCTCAGTGCACAGTGTAAAGTTTTTTATGAATGAACATTCAAAATCTAAGTTAGAAGGTAAGGAAGCTATGGCTAAAAGCATTTAGCAAAATGGGATCTGTGGTGTGAGAAATTAACCTTAGTTAGCTATGTCAAAGTCGCTTGTTCAGGAAGACAATTTTTGACATACTTTTGATCTTAAGGATCAAATTAAAGTTTTAATGATTCTTTTGAAGGACTAATGGTTGACATGATTGCGCAAAGGGAGCATGGAGATATGTGCATCATTAGTTTGAAGAAATCTGAAGATATAGGTAATGAAGTCAATTTTTGAAACAAACTTCTTGAAGAAGAAAGATTCTCACTCAGAGAAGTGATAATTGAAGATTTGGTAAATGAAGGTAACATTTGTGCAAAGTTTGGTCAATAACTGATATAGAGGTCCTCTTAAATCAGTATAGATCAAACCTTTGGAGGTTTGGAGGTCTCCAACATAAATGTGAGACGAATTCCCATCTTGGATCCACCGTATGGCTTAACAGAAAGAGTAAAAGGACACTCTCATTGGTTCAATGAGATACGAGGAGATTTGGGTGATGCATATCACATCTGGGAGTCTAAGTTGGAATTTGGAGCAGTTTGGTGGACATTTCAGCTCTTCTCAAGAGAATTTGAATCACTACAAAACACAACACCTCTTCAAGATATTTGGAAAAAAACGGGTTTGAAAGACTACTTTGGTGCACCGCTACCCAAGCCAGATTCCATCAGATGTTACTATTTGTTTGCAAATCTCAAAGCCATAGGAGATTGTTAAAGCTCAAGGTCAAGGACAAAGCATGGAAGTGCATCAAGGAAGTGGACACACAAGAAGAAGGAGCAAGTAGGGAGCTCCAAGAAGCACCTGTCAAATTTTCAGAACAAATCCCTATAAAAATAATGATTTTCATCACTAAAAACCATTGTAAATACCATTTTCCGTTTTTGTAGCTCCATTTTGTTCAAGTCAAGGAGTCCTCAAACTTGAGGAGTATTAGAGCTACCATCCTACCAATTTTCATAATTTTTAGACTCCGTTTGAGCCCCCTAATAAGCCCTCAAACCTATTTTTTAACTAGGGCGGACATTAGGTCTGGATAGGGCCAAAACCACTCAAAAAACTATAAAAGGGGCTGGAGAGCTCATTTTTGAGGTTAGCTTGTTGTAGTTTTGAGCTTTGTAAGAGATTTATTTTGTAATCGAAGCTTTCCATTGGACTCTTTGCTCTTACCTTGTGCGCGTGTGTGTGTATGTGTGTGCATGCTTGTGTGCTTTCACTCACGCACTTGTGCCATCACTTGCTCGTGGTCTTCATACCAGTCCTCATGTCTCCACAGATTGACATTTATGAGGTGTATCTCCTCACGTTGGTACTCACCATTGTGCTAGAGTGACACCAAAATTGGCGCCGTTGCTGGGGAGAGAGCTTGGAGGACGAGCGTGCGACAGTAAGACGTAGAGTAGCGACGTTGGAAGGTAAAAAAATCACCATTTTCAGTTCACTTTTTGAGTTTTTCTTCTCCTTCATCTTCATCATCATCACCATCTCCACCCACCTTCATATTCTCAGTTTTTTCCATTTTTTAGAGTCCATTCACCTCGCTTTTTACTTGTGGTTGTGAGAAAGAGCCTTGGAGAGGGTCAAAACTGAAACGCTGAAGAAATCGTACCAACATAGCCAAAAATCAGAGTGAATAGCCCCGGATGTGAAATAACCTATGCCAAGTATCGTGAGTGCAATATCGCGGGTTCGAAGGAAGATTTGGCATCTACAGACACATAGGAGTGACAAGGATGACACAAGGTACTCATATTTGCAAAAATTTTCTGATTTTGGACTCCAAAAAATCCAAGTATCGTGTTCTCCCACAGTTGAAGTATCGTGATACCTGGATATCGTGAAACTCCTGTGGTGGAGTATTACGACACTTGCAGTGGTCACATATCGAGTATCATGTATCGCTGAGAAACATTCACGATACTAGACAAATATTGTGTATCGTGTATCGTGGAGTTAACTTTCACAATACCTGGTAGACATCGAGTATCGTCAGAAAATTTCTCACGATATTGGTCACGTATCGAGTATCGTAGAGACCTGAAAACGATACTTGAGGAATATTGAATATCGTGGGAATTCCAAGTATCGTGTATCGTGATTTTTTTCGCGATACCCACCCAATATCGTGTATCGTGAGCTGCAGTCTCAAGTATCGTGAGTCTAACTCTCGCCTGATATCAAGTATCGTGTATCGTGGGATTCCTCTTGGTGATACCTGTGCAATATCGAATATCGTGAGGGTCCTTCCGCGATACTTGCTGGATATGGAGTATCGTGATCTGTCTAGTTGGTTGAGTATCCATGTATTGTGTGGTCTAAGTATTAAGTATCGTGGACTTACTTCTGTGTCAAGTGTCGTGTATCGTTTAGTGGAGATATCGTGTATCATGGCAAGGCAAGTATCGTGTATCGTCTACTTCCAAGTATCGTGATACGTGATAAGTATCGTGTATCACCTGTTCTGCAATAATCCCAGAGAGGCCCTGTTTCCCTGTTTTAACCCCTAGAACCTTGAACTGGCATAACTTTTTCATACGAAATCCGTTTGTTGTGATATAGTATTTTGAAGTTGACCCTTAGGTGGACTAGGAAACCAAGGAGTTCCAAAGGATTTTGAGCAATACAAGGGGAAATTCTGGACTTGTAGATGAAGCTTATGAACCTAAGATCTGGCAGACACTTAGGTAAGGATAGGCAAAGCATTAGATCATCTGAGGCTAGTGTCAATCATACAGCTAAGTCTTGGGCACAACAACTAAGTGGTTATCCCTACACACTAAGTTCTGACACAAGTGATTCAAAAATGTCTTTTAGCATGGAAAGACCCACACGTACCTCAGGAACTGCTTATTTATAGACACCAGAAGGTCCCTATAACACCCAATTGGAGTATATCAGGACCAATCAATTAGGTTCTCGCATCTATGAGGATGGTCTAAGACGATCAGTGGTCCAACTAAAAAATCCTGACCAACTCTTTGGACTGGAACACCCAGTGGTCAAGTTCGAAGAGGGTGCATACATTGATAAGGAAGGAACCATGTATGTGGTAACCAACCTTCCAGATAGGACAAATGAGTTTGGAAATGTTATTCCTAAGAATGAGATAGGAGACCTAGAGCAAGGAGACCTAGGACGAGAACCCTAGACCCCTAGAGGTAAGTCAGTTTTGACCAGAGTGATCACTCCAGAATGGATTTCCCAAGACAACAAAAGCATAGAGTTGTTCTTGAATAGAGAAACGGAGGAGGCCTTTTGGAGATTCAAGCCAGATCAACCAAGCCCAATAGTCACCATCTATGAGTTCAAGGATCCGGAGACACCAGGGAAAGTTGTATATCTAGATCACACATCTGAGAAAATGTTCTTGGTGATAGAGCAGGATAGGCATGCATATGTTGATATATTTAGGTAGTGATGTGTGTGAACACACTAGAACCGCCGGGGCACTTTTTTCCCTCTTTAGGAGGTTTTTTTCCCCCGGCTTGTATAAACGCCTATTGCCCTAATGGGCTACTTATCTTTGTACATTCTCTAGTAATACATTCAGTCTTGTGTGTTGTGCTCCAAGCTTCTTCTTCTTCCTTGTGTTGTTCGCGTGCTTCCGCAGAGGTCTATCTCCAACAATTGGTATCAGAGCAGGTCGTCGCTTCTTCCAGGGCGCCGTCGACACTCCTCCGTTTGCAGTCTCAGATTCGCACGAAATTTGGTGAGCATACTCAAGGTGTTTCCGAGATCAAAACGGCTTCGCTGTGTGGTGCCGAAATCGTGATCTGAGCTCGTTTCGGCCTCCGAACGCACTATCGTAGCGCTTGTGCAGGCTATTTTGTCCTTTTGTGCCAAAGGTATATACCAGTTTCTATTCACCAGTTTAAGCATCTCGAAGTCTGCTACAGGTCTAGCAGAACTCGTCTGGGCAGTTCTGTTCAACTTTTTGAGATACAGCCAATTTTTTGCATCAAGGTATTTTAGTCACCGGCCATGGCTGAAAGTAGTGATGTATTTCGTATGTTGGCTGTTGAGGATAAGTTGGATGGTACCAACTACCCACTATGGGCTTATATGATGCGACATGTACTGGTTGCGAAAGGATTGTGGAACGTTGTGAAGGGTGTTGAAAGACGTCGTGTTACACCTGTAACGACAGGTACTACAAATACAGGTGTTGGAGCTGATGAAGAGGTGTCGAAGATGATATTCCGCAGATTCCTGTTCGTGCTGCTGTTTCTGTTGCACCTACTATAGAGCAGATTCCTTGGGATGGCAGAGATGCCCAGACACATGCATTGATAGCCTTGTCTGTCAAACGTGCCATTATTCCTCACATTCGCTCTTGCAGAACAGCAAAGGATGCTTGGGATACACTTACCACTTTGTATCAGGCTAGGAATGAGGCTCGTGTTGCTTACCTCCAAAAACAGTTGGAGAGTGAGCACATGAATGAAGGTGATTCTATGGACAGTTTTCTTACAAAGATCAAAGACCTGAAGGAACAATTGATTTCTACTGATGAGGTTATACCAGATAGCTCACTTGTGCAGACCGTTCTGAATGGTCTTCCTGATTCATATCAGAGTTTTGCCTCTACTCTTCGATTGATGATGAAAGGCAATCCGAATGCCTTGTCATTGAGGAATTAGTCTCTGTTCTGTTGCAGGAAGATCAGTCCAGGCAGAACAGGTCCATTATGCGTGTTGCAGATCAAGCTTTCCTGGCTAGTCAGAAGGGCAAAGGAAAATGGAGCTCTTCTACTAGTAAGCAGAAATCTGCAAATGCTGCACAATCGAAGAACCAGGATAAAGATGAGAAGAAATCAGAAAAGCAGAAATTGTTCTGCAAGTACTGTAAAGGAAATGATCATATTATAAAGAACTGTCCAAAACTGGCTGCTAAAGAGGCAAAGAAGAAAGAGGCTGGAATGGTTGTTGCAGAGGCCTCTACACCAAAAACAGAGTCTGCAAATCTTGTGCAGGAAGAAGAATGGGCGTTTACTACTGTCTGCAGTTTTGACCCATCTTCTCATGATCAGTGCATGTCTGTAGTAGACTCAGATGTTTGGTACTTTGACAGTGTAGCGACCAAACATATTACCTCGCAGCGCAGTTTCTTCTCTTCACTCGAGCCTGCCCCTACAGGGAATACTGTCACATGCGCCAATAACTCCTCTTATCCTGTTATGGGAGTTGGTAAGATCATTTTGACTACTGCTGATGGTAGTTCTTTCACTTTGTCAGATGCTTTATTTGTGCCAGGGATAAAAAAGAATCTGTTATCAGTTTCTGCATTAGCCAAGATTGGCTTGGTTGTGAAATTTGTTGATGACAGGTGTACAGTCCATGATCTCTCAAATGGCGATGTGATTATTGCGTCTGGCATTTTATGTCGTGGGTTGTATAAGCTCATAGACTATGAAAGATCTGTGAATGATTCGGCATGTGCAGTTCATGATTCTCAGGCTATGTCAGATGCAAAGCTTTGGCATGCACGCTTTGGTCATCTGAATTTTGCTAGTTTGTTACGCCTGCAGAAATCTGAAATGGTGTCCTCTTTGCCCAAACTTGAGGCACCTGGAAAACATGTTTGCGAAGGCTGTATTTTGGGCAAAATGTAGCGTTCTTCCTTTCCCAAAGATGGTTCAGTTCGGGCTACACAGAAATTGCAGCTTGTACATAGTGATGTATGTGGTCCTATGCAGACACCCTCTTTTGGAAATTACCTTTACTTCGTGACTTTCATTGATGATTTTTCGAGGCATGCATGGGTATATCCACTCAAAGCAAAGTCCGAAGTGTTCATGTGCTTCAAACAGTTTTTGGTTTTGGCTGAAAATCTGTCAGCATGTAAAATGGGCACCCTCCGTTCTGATCGAGGGGGGGGAATATATGTCTTCAGATTTTAATGCATTTCTGGTTGAACGTGGGATAAAACACCAGTGTACAGTGCCGTATACACCTCAACAGAATGGAGTTGCTGAACGAAAGAACATGTCACTCATGGAGATGGCGAGGTGCATGGTCAAAAGTCAGGCTTTACCACATAGTTTCTGGCTTGAGGTTGTCATGTGTGCAGCATATGTACTGAATAGGTGTCCCACTAAAGCGTTGCAGTCTATCACTCCATATGAGGCTTGGCATGACCGCAAGCCATCTGTTGCTCATCTGCGTGTTTTTGGTTGTTTGGCATATGCATTAGTGCCTGAACAACATCGCAGAAAATTGGATGATAAGGCAGTAAAATGTATTTTTGTTGGGTACAGTTCTGAAAGTAAAGGCTATCGTCTCTATCATCCACAGACTAAACGCATTCTGGTTAGCCGTGATGTTGTCTTTGTGGAAGATGCTATTCAGCCATTGCTTTCATGTACTAAGGAGACATCTGTTAGCTCCAAAGACATGTATGATACTTTGATGCCTCTTTTTACAGGTAGACAGGCTAGTGCTGGTCCTAATGAGGCAACTTCTCAGCCTTTGCAGGTTTCATATGATGATGCAGATCATTCCATTTCTGATGCAGATTTACATGATGCACTTGTTGATGAGAGAGCTGATATTGAGCAGGCAAAAACTATGCCAAAATGGCTGGTGCAGACTTTGCGTGACAACAAATTAGATGCATCTTTGTCATATCATACTCGTTCAGGCTCTCATAGTGCCTCCTTTGCATCAGATTGCTATGCTATGGCTGCATCTAGTCTCTGTGATGAGAATGAGCCTGTTTCTTTTGATGAAGCACAAAATTCAAAAAATTGGATGGCTGCTATGCAATCTGAATATGATGCTATAATGAAGAATGGTACATGGTCTTTATGTGACTTGCCTCCTAGCAAGAAGGCCATTGGCACTAAGTGGGTATACAAGCTGAAGCATAAACCTGATGGTACAGTTGACAGGTATAAGGCTAGGCTTGTTGCAAAGGGTTATGCACAGGAAAGAGGCATTGATTTTGATGAGACCTTTGCACCAACATGCCGTATGACTATTGTTCGCAGCATTTGTGCACTTGCAGCCCATCATGGTTGGAATGTACATCAGTTGGACATTAAAACAGCATTTCTGAATGGTGATTTGCATGAAGAAGTGTATGTTTTTCAGCCCCGTGGCTTTGTGCAGAAAGGGCATGAAAACCAGGTTTGCAGGTTAAAGAAGGCATTATATGGTTTAAAGCAAGCACCACGTGCTTGGTATGAGAAGATACATGCCTATCTGATTGCACATGGTTTTGAGAATAGTCCAACTGAAAGCACCTTATATGTTAAGCGTGCTAATGATGTGCTTCTGATCATTGGTGTCTATGTTGATGACATGCTGCTCACTGGTCCTATTGAGACACATATTGCTGATTTTAAGGCTGATTTGCATGCCTCATTTGAGATGTCTGATTTGGGGCATTTGCATCACTATTTGGGCATTCAGTTTATGCATGTTGATGGTGGAATGGCTTTGTGTCAAATGAAATATATTGACACATTATTGCAGCGTTTTGGCCTTGAAGACTGTAAGCCTATTGCCACTCCTATGGAGACAGGTTTACGATTGAGTCTTCATGATGCTGGAGATGCATTTGATGCTATTCTCTATCAGCAGGCTGTTGGATGCTTGATTTACTTATGCATTACTCGGCCAGATATTCAGTTTGCTGTCTCACAGATGAGCAGGTTTATGCATTGCCCAGGAGTCATGCATTGGAAAGTGGTTAAGCACATCTTTCGCTACTTGAGTGGTACTCGGCTACTTGGGTTGTTTTATCCCAAGGGGGGATCACTACCGCCAGATTTGCATGCTTTTTCTGACTCAGATTGGGCTGGTTGCTATGACACTCGTGTGTCCACTAGTGGTTTTTGCTTCATGCTTGGTACCTCATGTATATCTTGGTTGAGCAAGAAGCAGCCTACTATGGCCACTTCCAGTTGTAAGGCTGAGTATAGGGCAGCTTTCACGGCGACTGTTGAGTGTGTGTGGCTCAGACGCCTTATGGCTGATTTGGGTGTTGGCCAGTCTTCTGCCACCACCATCTTCACTGACAGTCAGAGCGCATTGGCAGTTGCGAGGAACCCTGTGTTCCATGCTCGCACTAAGCACATTGAGGTGCATTATCACTATGTCAGGGAGAGGTTCTCTGCAGGGGAGATCAGCTTGGCATATGTGCCCACGCAGGAGAACATTGCAGACCTTTTCACGAAGGCTCTGCCTAGGGAGAAGCTTGAAGCTTTCCGCAAAGCTTTGGGCTTACTTCCTTTTGTGGAGTGATTTCCACATAGCTTGGCACTTCCTTATACATGAGTGCCAGCTCCTTGTTCACCGCATCACTCCCAGGGGGGATTTGTTGATATATTTAGGTAGTGATGTGTGTGAACACTCTAGGATCGCCGGGGCACTTTTTTCCCTCTTTAGGAGGTTTTTTTCCCCTGGCTTGTATAAACGCCTATTGCCCTAATGGGCTACTTATCTTTGTACATTCTCTAGTAATACATTCAGTCTTGTGTGTTGTTCTCCAAGCTTCTTCTTCTTCCTTGTGTTGTTCGCGTGCTTCCGCAGACGTCTATCTCCAACAGCATACACCTGGCAAGGTGAGTCAATTTTCCCTTCATCAAGATCAAATGTTTCCCAAGGCCTCCAAGGAGCAGGATCATCCAAGGCTCATGAAACCCAGAGGGAAAGAACCAGAGAGAGACCTGAGGTAAGCTTTGCACACACAGTAGGTAGAGACCGATCAAGAATTGAAAATGACAGACCTGAAAGAGAGAGACATCGCGTACATCGGCATCAAAGAGACGAACATGATTTCCCATTGCCTAGACCACGAGAGCACTCAAGAACCCTTAGACCCTCTCAAGTGGTTAAGACAATGAAGAACTATTTTGATGGGTCAGGAGATCCTTATGATCATGTGGCCGAGTTCAAACAAGTGTTAAGAGCTGAACAGGTTGAGGACTTGCTCACCCAGTTCGAGGCATTTGGTTTGACTCTTAAGGGTATTGCCTTAGCTTGGTTTCAGCCCTTGAATAGTCGCAACTATCGAGAGATAGGTCAAATGCTAGAAGAATTCATTGTAGAGTTTTCCAAGAGTGGTATCAGACATAACACATCATCCTTGATCCACAGCTTTAAGCAGACACACCAAGAAACAGTGCGACTTGCAGGAAGAAGGTTTAGACAGTACTTGGAAAGATGCCCTGCACCGGATTACCCACACCAGCCAAACAAGTGGCCTTGTTTTTAGATGGCTTACTGAGCACAAAGTTAAGGTCATATGTGTACTTGAAAGAGCCTAGATCCATAGAAGAGTGTGTGCGGATATGCATTGACATAGAGGACAACTTGGGTGAGGAGTTAGGACTATCCAAACTCTATAAGGACTCTGACAGTTCTACTAGTCATACCTCTAGAACCTCCACTGAGATAGATGAAATAGCTGAGCAAGTGGCCAAAAGGCTAGGAGTTCAAAATAGACCAATGCCAAGGGTCACCCCATTGAAGCGATGATATACATGCGGAGGAGACCACATGGCTAACATTTGTCCAATGATGGCTCAACCCCAAGGAAACCTTAATGCTCTGTATTGCACCATTGAGAGAAAATGCACAAACCATACAGCTCAAGATTGTCCATACAATAGGCAGGCCGTCAGACAAAATTATCAGCAACCTTACCAACAGGGTAGGTATCAGAACCAATACCAACAGCCATATTATAGGCCACAACAACAATATCAGGCACCTTATAGGCCACAACCAGTCTTAGGAAACCAACCACCAACTCCTGCCAATGAAATCCTAGTTAAGTATACAATGGCGGAGGAGAACTCTAATAGAGCATTGGTGCCACTAACCCCATTGGTCTCAGAAAATGACTCTCATGCTCATAGTTCAGACTACTCCCATGAAGGTAGTCCACATGCTTATTACACTGAATCACCTAAGAATAGTGAGACCTATTCTTATCAATATGAGGCATCACCTATGGAACAAAATCGAGAGTCAGAATACTCCAATGTTATGTACACAAATCCCAACCCCAGGCCCCAAGCGAGACAAGTAAGACCACAAGCCCCTAGAGGACCATGTTTTAGATGTCAGGGTGACCATTTCATTCGTGAATGTCCCCACTCACTCACTCCTAGACAAGGACAAAACATCACAATACAAGGCTTTTGTCCTGAGTGCGCCAAAGAACATCTCCCTAGAGAGTGTCCTAGGAATCCCTCTAGTGCACCTAAGGTTAAACCTATCAATGTGGTAGGCCTAGTGGCGGATTCGAGTTCAAGTAGTAGTGATGTGGCTCCTGTACAAGCAGTTACTAGGGCACAAGCCGCACAACAAGCAAAGCCATCTGAACAATCGGAGTCAAGTGAGTCACGAGAGCCTAGGAAGAGAAAAACAAGAACTTGGAAGGATACCAGGGAAAGAACCAATCGTAAGTGGAATAAAAAGTTATCGGAAATAGAAGAAAGCCTGAAAGATGCCAAAACAAAAATAGAAGACATTGCATCTCACTCCGTTTGAGCCCCCAAATAAGCCTTGGAACCTATTTTTTAACTACGTCGGACACTAGGTCTGGACAGGGCCAAAACCACTCAAAAAACTATAAAAAGGGCTGGAGAGCTCATTTTTGAGGTTAGCTGGTTGTAGTTTTGAGCTTTGTAAGAGATTTCTTTTGTAATCAAAGCTTTCCATTGTTCCACTCTTTGCTCTTACCTTGTGCGCGTGTGTGTGTATGTGTGTGCATGCTTGTGTGCTTTCACTCACGCACTTGTGCCATCACTTACTCGTAGTCTTCATACCAGTCCTCACGTCTCCATGGATTGACATTTATGAGGTGTATCTCCTCACGTTGGTACTCACCATTGTGCTAGAGTGTTGCTCTAGCACAATGGTGAGAACCACGTTAAGAAACTTCACCTCCTTAATGTCAATCCGTGGGAGAGGTAGGAGTGATATGAAGATCGTGAATGTGAGACGATGTGAGAGTGAAGGTGAGAAGCACAAAGATGCACACACACATACACACACAATGAAGAGACAAGCAAGACACAATGGAAGGTAGGAAATTAGCTCTATTACTCAAGAACACTCTTACAAGCTCAAACTAGCTCTAATCTCAAACAAGCTAAAATGAACCAACCTCTAAAATGAGCTCTCTAGCTCTTTTTATAGTTTCTAGACTAGTTTTGACCGGTTTCACATCTAGTGACCGGCATAGTTAAAAAATAGGTCCTAGAGGCTATTTGGAAGGGTAAACGATGTCTAAAAATAACGAAAATTGGTATGCGCATTCTACCTAAGCTCCTCAAGCTCGAGGACTCCTCGGCTTGCACAAAATGGAGCTATGGATTACAAAATGGGATTTTGTCTATATTACATATGTTACAAGAGTGATGAAAATCACTGTTGGATGTTTGAAGAGGTAATAAAAACATAGTTGTTTTGAAAAAAAATGATCCGACTGGCTCCCTGCTCCGTCTTTACATGCTTCCATGTCGTCTGTGCCTCTGACTGTGCCTCTGACTGCTTCCAACACCCCCCTCCCTCTCGCTTCTGTCGTCCCTGACAGAACCTTGTTGTGATGTCTGCCGGATGTAATTCTGTAGGAGGTCTTGGGCGAGGGTGTGCTCTGATACACGAATACCTCGGGCTAGATCAGCCTCGAGTTTCTCCCAGTCGATAGGTTGCGGCTCGTCTGGTGGTGGGAGCTGATAATGTGTGGAGTACACCATTCGTTCACAGGCGAATAATTGCAATAAGTGTGTGGGCCTGCTTATGAATACTTCGGAATGGTACTCCCAAAAACCGGTGGTGAACATTTCTTCGAATGTTTGCTTGTAACATGCCGGTAGATATTTGATCCTGCAGTGCCAGGCGTAACACACCCGTAGCGAAGGCGTTGTGCTCATATCATAGACTAAATCAAAGTTGCCATGCTCAAAGCCCGGGGTGTTAACATGGGGAGCCTTGATGCGCCGGAAGACTTTAAAGACCATCTGCATCATGTCAAAGATTTTGACAGTCATGTGCGCGGCAATATCATCCATGTGTTTTAATCGAGGGAGCCAGTGGCGGATCGTCGCCATCATGTAGCCTACTGTGGGTAACGCGACTGGTGGCTTGAGGTAGGGATAGTTCAACCAGTCTTGGCACTGCTTATTGTTCTGTAGCTTTATAGCGAAGGCAGTCCAAGAGCGGCGTCGTGGTACTGGTCCCCAGCACGGATTAAATTTTAAGTGAAGCGGCGCTTTTACCCACGTGCTCATCATTTCTGGATAATTTTGCAGTAAATCTTTGCGCCAGTCTGGTTGAAGGATTTCACCTCTTTGCGCCCTTGGTGGCAAGTCCTCTGGCTCGAATTGAGTGGCATGCGTTGGTTTCATGCCGGTTTCTTTTTCTATGGTTAACTGATATTCTGCCATTAACATGAAGTATGGTTTATACTGAAGCTCATGCCCGGATATGTATCGTCGCGGGGCCATTTGAGCAAAGAATGGTGATTGTAAAATTTTCTCTTCAATTATGGCCATGGCATGTAGCTGTGCCTCTACTCTGGCCGAGTGTGTCGTTCCGAGTTCTTCTACTGTCTTCATCCACGCGGGGGTAGGTAATTCGTAGGTCATCTGGCCTTCGGCCGTGACACGTCCGCCTGGGATGGGTATCGGTTCATAAGCCTCTTCGAAGGTCTCCTCCACCGGGATAGTGACGGTTTCTTCCTCAGCTGGTAGCTCAGGTGGGGAGTCTGGCCTTGGTGGTGCTTCATAGATGGCAATCCTAGATTCAAGATTTGTTACCTGGGCCCGGAGTGCGTTGAGTTCCTCTAAAACTTCAGGGGCAGGGTCCACAGGCGCTGGTAATTCCGCTGCTACTGGTACCTGTTGTGTTGCTGGTTCTCTGAGTTGTAGCAGTTTGTGATCTTCCTTTAACTTTTGATGTTCTTCATTCATACGATCATAGTCCTCGAGCAATCTGACATGGTCGTCTAGCAGCATCCGCATCGACTCGGATGGGATTGCCTTGAATCTGCTCGGACTTAATGGTTGTTCCGGATTGTCCAATGCCGCTTCCAAATTTTCTCTATTCTGCGCTTGGAGTCTCACGTTCTCCTCCTGGGCTGCGGCTAGGTGTCTCCTGAGTAGGCCCATATTTCTGGTCAGCGTCGCGTTCCTAATTGTTTGGGATTGAAGCAGGTTGTCCAGATCAGCAGTGGCTTCTTTTGTCTTCTCTTCACTTTCTAACTCTAGCTTATGATATGCCTCTCTTAGTTCTTGGTATTGTGTATTTAAAGAGGCATTCTCGATCGATAATGAATTAAGCTACGACTGTAATTCATTTGTTGTCCTCTGCAGCTGTTGATAGTTGTTGCCAAGAGATGTAAACTCATCTCGTACTTGTGTCATGCATGTGAACATTTGATGAAGTGCGGTGTCTATGGTGGGCGATAATAGTAATGAAGTGTTAAGTGAGGATGCAGTAGAAGTAGATGCAACGGGAATGGGGAATGGGGTTGGGAATGTGGATGCAGTGGTGATCGTGGAAAATTGTGACGTACCTAAATATGATGGTGCTGTGAGTGTAGTGGGTGCTGGTGCGGTGGGTGGTGAGATGTCCATGTCATTGGACGTGTCAAGTGCGGTGACTGTGAAAAGTGGTGTGTAAGTGGGTGGTTGTGTCGGTGTGAAGACGGGATTTACAAATGTAGAGTAAGTTACAGGGGGAATGGTTGGAGCAGCTTGGTAAAAAGGGGAAATAGGGGTTATGGTGGGTTGAGGAGGTGAAACTGGTGAGAAGGTTAGTGGGGTTAGAAATGTGAAAGGGTGTCTTAAAGGTGGGGGAAAGAATGGGAAGGATGAAGGGATGAAGGGGTTATCATGTGGATGAGGTGGGGTGGGTACGGGCGTGGTGGCCTGAATGGGTGGGGCAAAGGTGGTGGCTATGTTGCCGTGAACTGGTGTGGAAGTGGGAGGAGCAGTAGGGTGTGCGGGGGATACAGGATGAGTTGGTGAAACATGAGGTGAGAGAGGAGTAGATGGTGTGGATGTTATTTCAAGGATAGTGGTAGTATGTACAACGGTAGTATGTGGTGGGGAGTCGACTAGGATGGTTTCTTCGGTGAAGGATCTTTCCGGTCGTAGGCGTGCATCTTGCGTTTGGTGGGATGATTGAGCACCTACCGGAACTCGAATATATTCACCGGGCTTCGATAGCAGGCGAACTCTGCGAGGGTCATATTGGGGGAGTGGCTTCCTTTGTAAATACCTCAGTGCTTCGACCGGGCCGATGGATTGGACCAGTTCTCTGAACCCTCTGATGTAGACTTCTTCAAATCCTCCGGAGACTAGTTCTTGTTCGATTAGGGCCTGGCTCTCTTCTTCCGTCAATTTCTTCCGTGCCCAGACTTTCTCCATCGTACGATATAATTTCTTAATTGCCAGCGTGTACGCTGCTGCTTCGAAAGTCTCCTCTTCGTGCGTGCTGGTGTCACCGTGTGCATCGGTTTGTTGGTCTTGACCGTCTGTCTGTCCTTGTTCTTGGGAATCATGCGTGCCCTGGCTGGCTTCGTCATCACCTTCGTCATCGTCGGTGGCTGTTCTTTCGTCATCAGAGCTCGACACAACTTGTCCCTGTGGCAAGTCTCGCGGCGTAGTCGGGTAGCTGGGACGTTCATATTCTTGAGAGAACATCTGTGCCTCTGAAAACTGGAACTCATTTGAGAATGCATCCGGCATCTCAAAATCGAATGTTGTGTTTATTGGTTCTGCCTCCATGTGGGGTATTGGGAAAGAAAAGGCTTCCGCACCAATAGTGGTGGGAGCTTCTGCTGTCGTGGTGGTGGGTTCTGTGGTTGTAGCTACCTCAGGTGCAACTGTACTTGTAGTGCCCTCCGTGACCACTGGTCTAGACAACCTTATGCGAATAGGTTGCACTGTGGGAGCGGCTTCTGTCGGTGATTGTGCTGGAGAGGGTTGTGGTGATGGTGACTCTGGCACTTGAAGGCAAGGAATAGTGCCTCTCATGCGCTTACCTGCCCGTGTTCTACTGGGCTTCCTGGCTTTCTTCGCCGTTCCTTTGAATGCCTTCAGCTCTTCTCCTGTTAATGCACGCTCGATGGGCAAGTCATATGCTAAGCACATATACACAATTCTAGTGAGTGCACAACATCCATTAAGTACTTTCTTGCGCTCCCATCTGTGCTGTGCCAGATACATTTGGTCTATGATCCAGCTTGCCAGATCAACAGTTTGAGGTCCCGTGCAAGCCAAATACAATCCGAACCAGATTCGTTTATGGGGCATGGTAAATCTATCCTGAGCGGGAAACGCAAAATGTTGCATGCATATCCTTAGTGGCTTCGACAGCTCAGGTGTAATTGCCGAAATCTCCTCCCACTTCGTGACATCCCCACGTTTCATCGGTTCTAGAATTAATCTCTCTCGATTTGTGGGTGTGTGGGTGCCATGAATTTTGATGGCCGCTCTGATTAAATCCTTAGATAGGTAAAACCTTTTGTAAGGTGGATCATCCACTAGAGTAGGCAATATGAAGGTCCCTAGGATGTCCTTATTCTCTGAGGCCAATAGGGTAGTGATTAAGTAATAGCACCTGTAAAAATCCGGTTTGGGCAGAGGATCACTGAAATACTCTGTGAAGCCTGCTCTGGCCCAAACATGAGTTAAATCCTGTGTGCTCTGTAGGGCTTCGAACTCTCTGGAGAAAAACTGGTATTTTCCCCACGTGCGGTCATCAAATGTCAAAGAGGATTCAAATATAAAGTCCGCGTCCGCAAGGGGTCCTGCAAGGCCCTGAAACCAATGAGAGTTCCTGTGTATCTTTTCGGTGTAACCCATGGGTGGGTTGTCGATAGGCATGGGCCCTGGAAATCCCTGAAATTCCGGCGGTGGAGCAGTCGGGTGGGACTCTGCTCGTAGCACGTTGAGGGGCACAGCCGCTACACTGGGGCCTGCTCCGGATGTTCCTTCGTCGGTTTGCATGGTGACTGATGCTCTAATTAGAAAGATCTGCTACAAAAGATTAACACATTAGCATGGAAATCAATTATGATCCCATTAAAGTGAGACCGCAATCCCTTTCCATAACTGATGCGTAACCCGTGTAGCCAAGTGCTGTGATGCGATGGATGCAATGTTTCTTGCAGCACTAGTGCAGGTCTCTAGACACCTATACGTTTCAGATCATGCATACATTTCTTGATGATATGAGATTACGAGTGATGCGTGATGATGGTGGGTGAATTTATACAAGGTTTAAAGGTTAGTGATTTAGTACGAGGTTGTATGTTAGTCGGGGGGGTAGTTTTATCAGACATGGGGTTAGGGGGAGACGGTTGGACACGTTTCGGTATCCATTTCCTAAGGATCTTGGAGTGGGTGGTGGGTTTCTGCTGAGGGGCAAAGGGTGGTGTCGTGTGTTGTGGTATCGAGGGATGAAATGAGTTGTGGGGGTTATATATTACATGGCTTATGGTTTGAGCTATGATACATGGTTTGGGTACCCAAATCTGCGTGGGCGTGGGTCTATGGGTAAGGTACTTCTTGGCGATCCACATTTGTCGGATGCTCGGACCTGTAGAAGAAGGTCGAGGGGATGGTGGATATCGATTCTGTTTCTGTACTGCCTTTTTTTTATCGATTTCTGCTTGGCTGGAGTTCTTTGGTGCTTTTTGTCCTTTTGGCACCCACATTTGTCTGGTGCCGCTTCCTTTGGGTGGCCTGAACTGCCTTTCTTGTTGTTTCCTCCGATACTGCAGTCGGTCTGGGTTCCTTCGTCGTGATTGACTCAGTTGTTGCTCGAGTTGAGAGGTCGGATGGACACTCTGCTTTGGAAAAGAAGGGAGATCCAAGACTTGCGTGACCTGCCCATTAGGAAGTGATGCCTTATTTAACTTTAATCTAGGCCAGTCCGCAACAAGTTTGGAAGGATGAGCACCGCAGTATGGTGTGCTCGTTTGGCCGCTGATGCAACCCACCTAACCGCAAATTGTGTCCATCTGCCCTAGCGGTTGGGTAGCTGTCTCTTCTAGTTTGCAGGAAGTCCCAGGGAAGATCTCCTGTCGTCCTTCTGATTGACAACTGTCTATAGCCACGACCGAGTGGGTCGGTGTAGACGTAACGTGACTGAGCTGATTAAAGATCTTCCGGTCTTCCGTCGCATGCGTTTCATAGGGTCTAGGGTCACAACCGTCAATCGGAATGCCATTAGGGAAGTCAAGCGGTATCACTCGCTTCTGCTCGAAGGTTCCAATCTGTAAGGAGCCTTGTCTAAGATTTAGGTCCACTGAGTGATCGTATAGCCAATCTTGGCCAAGGATTAGGGGTTCTATCAGGTCGTCATCATGGCACACTAGTAGTTTCGTTGTCATGGTCACATCCTTAATGAGGATAGGAAGGTCCACCTCACCCATGCAAGGGGTTTCCATGCCTCCTAGCCCTATGAGGTATGCCTCAATTGGCCGCATTTCTATTCCTGAATCCTTATAGTGGGACCATCTAATCGCACTAGTTGCAGCACCTGAGTCAATTAAAGCCCTGAGCTCTTGGCAAGGGTTGCCGTGCTCTAGCCTAACTGTAATGAATGGTCTCCTGTCCACTATACTAGGATGAGTGGTTGACTTGACTTGACACATGGCCATGGGATATCTGGGTGTAGTTTCCAAATAGTTATAATGTTCTCTCCCTAGTCCTTGTCTTCTTAGCTTCATGCGCTTTATGCGTTCCATTGCTTCTGCCTGAGCTTCCGCTCGTATTCTATTTTCTTCCTCCCTACGCTTCTTTGCTAACGTGAGTCGTCTAAGCATATCCTCAGTAAGAGGTTCCTGATACAACCTGACTCTACAGCCACTAATATAATTAGGCATTACGTCTCCTTCTAAGGTGGCTAACTGTACTGCTCCACTCGTTGAGAGTCTGTTAATGATCATAGGTCCATAACCTCGCTTTTCTAACTTCCGTGCGTGTTGTTTCAGCGTATATACTAGAACTAAATCTCCTTCTTTTAGGCCTTTATCTTTCACATGTGCATCAAAATATGCTTTCTGTCGCTTCTTCGCTGCGTATATTCCTGCTGCTGCCTTTAGCCTCGTTTCTCCTAATCGTTCCAAGTCCATTATTCTCGCTGATAATTCATGGCCGGTCCACTGATGTTCTTGTGCCACCTTAAGGGTCGGTATCAAGAAGTCCAAGGGAAGCACAGCATTCTGACCAAAAACCATCTGAAAGGGAGTTGCATTGAGTACGGTCTTGTAGGCCACTCGATATGCCCAAACAGCGTGGTGTAACTGTTTGTCCCAATCTGAACGTTTGTTGTTCACAAGTTTTGTCAGTACGTTACAAAGGATCTTATTAGTGCTTTCAGCCTGACCATTGGCTTGAGGATGATATGGTGCAGATTTCTTGTGAATTACCATAAAATCCTGTAACAAATATTCAATGACTTGGTTTAGAAAGTGAGTGCCTCGATCGCTCACTATCTCTATAGGCAATCCATATCTTGTAAAGACACTTTCAAATAAGAATTTTGCAGTTGTGTGTGCATCATTCTTTTTCGTGGCTTTTGCCTCTACCCATTTCGTAAGATAATCTGTCGCAACTATAATGTACTCCGCATGTGTACCTTTTGCAGGGGGGTTGATGGGTCCTACAAAGTCTATACCCCACTTTGAAAATGCACGTCCGCCCATCATGGGTTTCAATGGCATTTCATCTCTGCGCGTTGGAAACTGAGTTCTTTGGCACACATCGCATCTCTTTACATAGGTATGAGCATCCATGTGAAGAGTGGGCCACCATAATCCTGCAAAGAGGATGGCTTTGGTTATCCTATCGGGTCCAAAATGACCTCCTGCAACACCTTGGTGTGCAGTCTCTAGTATGCTCAGATAATCGCTTTCATGAACACATTGTCTTAGATATCCATCTCGTCCTCTTTTGTATAAATTATCGCCAATAAGAGAATAGTCTTGAGCTTCCTGCTCCAGACTACGTTGTCGAGCTAAGGTCATGCCTTGAGGGAATGTGTTCGTCCTCAAGTATGTCACTAAAGGTTCACTCCAGTCTGGTGTGAGAGACACATGATATAAAGTAGCATGCTCTACTGGTGGTCTTTCACGACAAATGTGGCATTCTTTACATAGCTTGTAGACGTCTGCTTCCATTGAAGGCCAATATACTCCTAGTCTATGCAGAGTCTGTAATGTTCGATGTTTCGAATGATGTTGCTTTAGTGCACCTATGTGTGCTAATTGCAACCAATTTGCATGTTCTGATTCATCTACACAACAAGCAAGAATCTTTTGATTATCCTGTTTATATATGCTTCCTGCTAAGATTTGGTATCTCTGAGACTTGGTAATCTCTCCTTCTTTGATCTTTAACCTAGGATTCTTGGGTCCATAAGTGAGAATAGGGACTATAGGCTTAGCCCATTCTGGTGCTATCTCAAGATTAAACAAATATGCATCTGGTAGATCATCCATTACCCCTTGAGGAGCTTCTCCTGATGTTAATCTTGAAAGGTGGTCAGCTCTAAGATGTGTCTTTCCTTTCCTGACTACTACTTCGAAATCGTACTCCATGAGTAATAGAAACCAACGTATCAATCGTCCCGTGTTACATGGTTTGTTGACTAAGTATAATAGGGCTTGATGATCTGTAAAGAACTTGAATTTGTTGGCCAACAAGTAGTGCCTGAACTTCTTTACTGCGTAGATCATCCCTAATCCTTCTCGTTCCGTCGTGGTGTAATTTCTTTCTGTTGCGTTCAATTGTCTGCTCGCGTAGGCTATGGGGAGATCTATGTTACCTTCACTCGTGGGTTGTGCTAACACACATCCTATGGCATAATTGGATGCGTCCACATGTACATGGAACGGCTTACTCCAATCTGGGGTAGTCAATATAGGTGCTGAGCACAAGCGTCGTTTAAGTTCATTAAATGAATTTTCACATTCATCTGTCCATTCAAAATTGGTTAAAAGAGAGTACAAGGGCTTAGCTATGATTGCATACATGTGGATGAATCTCCTGTAATAACCGCAATGACCCATAAATGCCTGTACCTCTTTCACATTAGTTGGTCTAGGTAATTCTGCAATTACCTTCACCTTTTCTTCATCCGTAGAGATTCCATTTTTTGACACAATGTGTCCTAGAATTTTGCCTTGTCTAACCATGAAAACGCATTTTTCTGGGTTCAAGCAAACCTGATATTCTCGACATTTGTCAAATATTTGCTTTAACTCTGGGATATGCGTATGTCTTACACTTGAATGAGCACATATGTCATCGACATAAACTTCTAAGCTCTTGCGTAAGAATTACTTAAAAACATGACACATGAGTCGCTGGAAAGTGGCGGGTGCATTTGTTAAGCCGAATGGCATTACACGAAATGCAAATATGCCCCATTCAGTGGCAAAAGCCGTCTTGTGTTGATCTTCTGGAGCAATGGCTACTTGATTATAGCCCGAAAATCCGTCAAGAAAGCTGTAAACTTCCTTGCCCGCAACTCTTTCCAATAGATGTTCTGTGATAGGAAGTGGATAACTGTCTCTAATCGTTGCGGCATTAACTTTTTTAAGGTTAATACACACACGCAATTTTCCATTCTTCTTGGGCACTACCACAATGGGGGATACCCATTCGGTATGCTCAATTTCGTAAATGAATCCTGCTTCTATCAGCCGATCTATCTCCTCTTTAATCTTCGCAGCGTAGTTATCATTGTACGTGTATGGTTTTTGTTTCGTAGGTTTTGCATCCGGAGTCATAGGGATTCTATGAGAACATATATCTGGATCTACTCCTTTCAGGTCTTTGTAACTCCAAGCAAAAACATCTCTATATTCGCGCAATAGGGCAACTAGCTCTTCTTCTTCTTCAGCTGTCAAATCATGCCCTATGTAGGTACATTTTTCTTCTTCTCCCTCTATGGCTACTATTATTTTCTTGGTTTTCTCTCTGTTATCATATACTTGTCCGTCATTCGCCTTTCTATTGGGCATCCGTACCATGATTCTTCTATCTTCAATTTCATATTTCTTGAAATTCTCCGGTACTTCAAATAAAGATGCTTCTTCTTCGGACATGGTTTCTTTCTTCTTTCTTTTCTTGCCTTCGCTTTTATTAGTCACTTGAGTGGCTATTCTCACGTCATTCATAACTTCCTCATGTCTCTGAGGGTGAGTCTCTACTTCGTAAAAATATTCTTCCTCTGATGCAAAGGGTGGGTCCATGATAATTGATTCTAAATCAAAATCGCTTGCATCCTCAAATGCATCAGTGTTAGGTTCACACTCTTCTAAAATCGCATCGCACATGATTGGCTCTATAGTGAAAACTGAAATGTCATAGCCATCCTCGTCACAGTGGGGTGTCCATTGTTCTTCATTGATGGCTACGTCCATAGTTGCTAGGATTTCTGCCCAACCATGGGGTTCAAACTCTTCGTCTGGGAATACTACTGGTGCATAGGCTGGATCTTGTAGGGTTCGTGGATGTTGTTCTGCACCCAACGTCCTGGCTTCTAACCTTTCTTCCTCTTGTTTGGCTACTTTACACATCCATAAATGAGTATCCTCATGCAACCAAGAAGGATCTGATTCTAATGAGTGCACGGATTCCGTCTCTACTTGTGTCTTATGGATGGTATTCCATTGTATTGGGGGTACATCTCTATGTGAATAGTCTTTAAGGTTGACTTTTGTGGTCACTCCTAAATGTTGCAAGTACAAAGAATTAGTTCCCCAATCTTGTACAATTTGCAACTGACGCATGAATGGTCGTCCCAATATCATCTCATAAGCATGGTTTTTTGCAAAGTCACAAATGGCAAAGGTATGCTCAAATTCTACACCACAAGTGGTGAGAGATATTCCTTCTAGTAAGCCTAATGGTTTTTCTATGTGTCCGTCAGCCATTTGTAGCTTCATCCTGGTGGGTCTTAATGCTGGCTTACCCCATCGTTTCCATAAAGCGGTGGTAGCTATGGCTACTCCTGCTCCTGAATCTAAGATGGCTTTCGTGGTGTAGCCCTGATGGGTTATTGGAAGATAAGTGTTACCTTCCTCTCCTTCGCTCACATCTCCAATCTTTTCCACAGGAATCTCTGGTACCTTATCTTGTGATCCTATTTGTGAGGGAGTAGTAGCAAGCTCGGGGAATTGATTTGCTATGTGCTTCCACAATTCTGGTTTTACCTTTAATAGCTCCTCTAAAGTGAGATTACATTGTACCTTAGTATTCTTGATCACTTCCGTGTTTCTAGGGATTACTGATTCTTCATTCCTCACTATTATCGTGGGTGCTCTCATACTAATAGACTTTGCTTCCCAAGGTCCTGTGAACTGAGGTAATTCTTGTAAAGAATTAGATTCAAAGCCTGTGTGATCACTCAGTTGTTCTTCCTCTACATCATCGTAAATAGAGGGAATATCTTGGGGGAATTGCTCCTGCAAATCATCTATTTCTTGAATGGGAGGATGAGTTTCTTGTTCATTTCTCCATTTCTCTTCTTGGATTTCTCTCAAAAATTCATGTGAGTACCTATGTATAGAAGACAAATTGTCTTGACTTTCTGTATTGGGTACTTGAGACAGGGATGGTGCATTCCTTTCCTGTGTCTCTGGGACAATAGGGTTCCTAGGCTGATCCTTTTTCTCTTTGCTCTCGATCAAATATTCTAGCCTATCCATTAGTCCTTGGAAGTGTAGCTCCGGTTTTGCCATGTTATTCCAGTTAAGATATCTAGAGGCTTCGAACAAAGCTTGTGCTAATTCTACCATCTTCATGCAAAGTTTAGTTCTCTCAATTTCCAAATCAGCTCGAGGGTAATTCTTACTCATTTCCGTGACTTGAGGTCCCTCTTTTATTCTAGCCTGATATGCACGAAACATCATGTCTAGATTTTCCGGTATAGGTTCCGCTAACACTGATCCTGATTTCTGAGCTGGGTTCTCTTGATTCAGTTCTTGTGAGGTCAATTCTTGGATTTTGGCTCTAGATTCCTTTAAACTTCCTTCTAACTCAGTTATCTTTTTACTCCATTTTCTCTTAATTCTTTCTCGAGAATCTTTCCAAGATTTTGTCTTTTTACTGCTAGATTCTGCTACTTCACTGGTTCCAGCTACCTTCTCTTGATTAAGCTGTTGGTTCTGTAAGAGCGCCTGGGCTCTTGTTATAGCTTGGATAGGCACGTAGGTAGGGTTGGATCCATCTGCGTTATTTACAATGCCTATCACGTTGATCGGTGTCACACTCGAAGCATTAACTGGGTTCTTAGGACAATCCTTGATTATATGCTCTTTGCCACAATCGGCACAAAAGCCTTGGATGTTATAGTACGGTGATTGTCCTGTTATGGGAGGATGTGGACAATCCTTTATAAAATGATCTCCTTGGCACCTAAAGCATGGTCCTCTAGGGCCCTGTGGTCTCTGTTGTCTCAATTGGGGCCGTGGGTTTGGGGTGGTGTATCTCACCTGAGCATAGTCGGGCTCCCAACTTGGTTCCATTGGTGGACTATCATAATGATATGTCTCCACATGTTCTGGTGACTCCGTGTAATAAGCGGGTGGACTAGTTACATGAGTAGAGTCAAAACTGTTTGAATGCGGGTCACTCTCTGTGATCAAAGGTGAAGAAGGCACTAAGGCCCTACTTAGGTTTTCTTCTGCAGCAGCATATTTGACTGTGATAACATTCGCTGGTGGTGGTGGCTGCTGAGCTAAGACAGGTTGAGGTCTCTGTTGCGCCTGGTATGGGTAGTTCTGAGGAGGCCTATAGTAATAAGGCTGAGCATTGTATTGGCCTTGATACCTACCTGGCTGCTGGTACGCTTGCGGGTAGTTCTGTCTCACGGTCTGTTTGTTGTATGGGCAGTCCTGAGCCGTATGATTTGTGTATCTTCTTTCAATTGTACAGTATTTTCCACTAGGATTGGCTTGTGGTTGTGGTGCATTGGGACACACATTTGCCATATGATCACCACCACAGGTGTAACAACGCTTGTTTGTAAACTCCCTAGGTTCACTAGAAACTCCTAGTTTCTGGGCCACTTTCTCTGCTAGGTCCTCTATCGAGCTAGACAATTTCGTGGATGCTAGAGATGAACAGTCTGAGTCCTTATAGACCTTTGAGAGTTCCAACTCGTCTCCTAAGTTGTCCTCAATGTCTATGCAAATTCTTACACACTGCTCTAGCGTTCTGGGTTCTTTTAGGTACACATAGGAGCGTAGTTTAGAGCTCAACAAGCCATCTAGGAACAATGACACTTGCTTGGCTTGTGAGGGTAGCTCTTGCATTGGACATCGTTCAACATATTGTCTAAATCTACGTCCTGCGAGTCTAACTGTTTCCTGGTGGGTCTGTTTAAAGCTATGAATCAACGAAGACGTATCATGTCTTATCCCACTTTTAGAGAATTCAGTGATGAATGCCTCTAAAAAGTGACGGATGTCCCTAAATTGCCTTTGTTGCAAAGGTTGGAACCAAGTTAAAGCGGTATTCTTTAACGTTAGTCCAAATGCGTTGTACTGCGTAAACATGTCTTCAACTTGTTCTGCTCTTAGTACTTGCTTGAATTCTGCGACATGGTCATAGGGATCTCCTGTCCCATCAAAGTAATTCTTCATTGATTTTACTAACTGTGTGGGTCTCAATACTCTTGCATGTTCACGTGGTCTAGGTAGAGGAAAATCATCTCTACCACCTGGTATTCCATGTTCTCTTTGTCTATCCGTCCTATTAGTGTTCGTGGTTGTTCCATCTCTCCCTATGGGGTGAATGAAGCTTACTTCCGGTCTCTCGTGATTTCCTTCTCTTTGATTTCCATGGGCTGAGGAAGTTCCTGCCCCTTGTTGATTTGCATTCATGTTTGTTCTGGCTGGAGGGAATATCAATTCACCTCTCCAAGTGTAGGTGTTTTTAGCGCGCTCAGGCACCACAAAGACTCTTTCTGAAGCCTCATCCAAGTATACAACCTTTCCAGGTGTATCTGGGTCCTTGAATTCATAAATTGTAATGATGCCTACCTCACTGGGGTTTTCCTTTCTGTACCTCCAAAAGGCTTCGTCTGTTTCTTTATTTACGAACAACTCGGTGCTCCTGTTATCTTGAGGGATCCACTCTGGGATGAGTACTCTCGTTAATACAGATTTCCCTCTTGGTGTTCTAGGTTCTTCCAACGGCTCTTTTCCTTGAAATTTCCCTTCTGTCTCTAATTGGATTGTGCCAAACTCATTAGTATCGTTTGGCTGCGTACACAGGACGTACATGGTTCCTTCTTTGTCTATGTAAGCGTCTCTCTCAAATTTCACCACTGGTCTTTCCAATCCAATGGGTTGATCAGGGTTGTGCAGTTGCACCACTTGCCTTTGCAATCCATCCTCATAGATGCGAGCACCTAGTCGGTTGGTTCGGAGAAACTCTAATTGCGTTCTATAGGGTCCTTCTGGTCTTTCTAAGTATGCTACATTAGACCCTCCTTCTGGTCTCTCTGTGCTAAATGCCATTTCTGATTCGCTAGTGTCTGAGCTCTCGTAGGGATAACTATTATTCAATTGCTGAGCCCAAGATCGTGCAGTGGTTCTTACACTAGCCTCCGATGATCTAAGGCTTCTTCTGTCCGACTTACCTATATGTTTGCCCGATCTAAGGTTCATTAATTTTCTTCCTTGCACGCTCAAATACACACTTAGATCGTCAATGGCTCTTTGTGATTAATTCTTGATTCTTTTTAATTCTTCTTTGGATTCTTGTCTTAATATATGCGTCAGGAATTCGACTTTCCGTTATAGTTTTGGGTTCTCGTTCCGTCAGACTTATGTTCTTTTCTTTAGGTTTTCGCGTCACACACACCTTTACTTTAAGTCTTAAACTTGATAGAATTAGGTATCTTGAACTTGAGGCGTTCCTATCGTCGTTAATCCACAACTACCGTTTAGCCTAAGCTAAGAATTGACTGAGGGGGTTGAGTAATCTTCCAACCTCGAGTCGGCTTTTCTGGTTGCTCTAATGCCCTGTTGCCTAAGAAGCCGTGCTTCCCAAGCTCTGCTGTCTTCACTGCCTTGCTTGTTAGCCTTGGATTGCCCTTGCTAGACCTGGAAAATTCCAATGTTAGACCAATTCACAAGATGATTAAACACTTGAGTATATACACCTTTTTAGCTCAAATTTTCAATGTGTGCCCCCTGACTTCCTAGTCCCAGACTAGGTGAACCTCAAAATAGCTTATCCAAAAATAGATGTATTCTTTATGAAAAAAACAGTTGAGGTCACGTAGTACTCGTCACGAGCTTTCTAACGAGCTATTAAGCTCAAAAAACGGACTTCGGATGAAAAAGTTATGAGCGTTCAGGCCCTGGGGGGTAAAAACTGACAATCCAATTTTCCCTCAAATATGAGCTAAGGGGTCTCCTATGAGTCTAATGGTCCAAAAATTTTCCAAAAATACCCTCAAAATTGGTCAAAAATTGAAGTCCAAAATTTGCGATGGGGGTGCACAATCGCGATGGTCTGGGACCGTCGCGATGGTCCGAGCGAACCGTCGCGATGGCGCGGAATTTGGACAATCGCGATGGTCCGAAATGGTGAACCGTCGCGATGGCTCGAAGTGAACGATCGCGATGGCGTGAGGTCGAACCGTCGTGATGGCCCGAAATGAACGATCGCGATGGCGTGGAAATGGACCGTCGCGATGGTCCAAAAAAATGAACCGTCGCGATGGCGTGATCAGGCGGACAATCGCGATGGCGCGGTCAACGGTCAACGGTGGACAGTCGCGATGGTTCGAAGTGAACCGTCGCGATGGTCCGCGATGCGATGGCTTGAGCCAATCGCGATGGTCCGATTTTGGGCTGTCGCGATGGTCCGAAAAACGAACCGTCGCGATGGTCCGATTTTGGGCTGTCGCGATGGTCCGAAAAACGAACCGTCGCGATGGTCTATTTTGACACGTGGCACCGTCGTGGCGATGGCATAAGCCAATCGCGATGGTCCGGGGTCAAATGAACCGTCGCGATGGTCCAAGTGGACCGTCGCGATGGCTCAAGTGAACCGTCGCGATGGTCCGAAAAATGAACCGTCGCGATGGTCCGGCCGAGCCGTCGCGATGGCGTGAGCCTATCGCGATGGTGCGACACAATCGCGATGGTTCGAGCCAATCGCGATGGTCCACCAAATGACGAATTTTTGAAATGCAACTATGGTGCCGTGTGTGCGCAAGGATCGCCTACCTCGTGGTGTGGTCGCCTACCTCAAAATCCGAACTTGGCGGACCATCGCGATGGTCCGACACAGTCGGAAATTTCTGACAGAAGTACATTTTTTACCTTTTGGAAGCTTTCCTGATGCTCTGAAGCTCTGTACCTGCAAGAAAGCTCAAGAAAACACAAGTGCATACAAGCGCAAAAACTCTCTCTCGCTCTCTCGCATGCACAAATGAGGGGAAATGAGGAGAATGGGTGGATATGGTGAATTTTTCTGATTTTTTTGGAGATGAAGATGATGATGCGGTGATGAAGATGGAGTGTGGGGGAGGTGAAAAATACTAAAAACTAAGTAAAAACAACAACAAAAACTGAAATTTTTACCTTCCAACGCCACTTCTTGCTATACTCTTACCATCACACATTCGTCCTAGACTCGATCCCCGGCAACGGCGCCAAATTTGGTGTTGCTCTAGCACAATGGTGAGAACCACGTTAAGAAACTTCACCTCCTTAATGTCAATCCGTGGGAGAGGTAGGAGTGATATGAAGATCGTGAATGTGAGACGATGTGAGAGTGAAGGTGAGAAGCACAAAGATGCACACACACATACACACACAATGAAGAGACAAGCAAGACACAATGGAAGGTAGGAAATTAGCTCTATTACTCAAGAACACTCTTACAAGCTCAAACTAGCTCTAATCTCAAACAAGCTAAAATGAACCAACCTCTAAAATGAGCTCTCTAGCTCTTTTTATAGTTTCTAGACTAGTTTTGACCGGTTTCACATCTAGTGACCGGCATAGTTAAAAAATAGGTCCTAGAGGCTATTTGGAAGGGTAAACGATGTCTAAAAATAACGAAAATTGGTATGCGCATTCTACCTAAGCTCCTCAAGCTCGAGGACTCCTCGGCTTGCACAAAATGGAGCTATGGATTACAAAATGGGATTTTGTCTATATTACATATGTTACAAGAGTGATGAAAATCACTGTTGGATGTTTGAAGAGGTAATAAAAACATAGTTGTTTTGAAAAAAAATGATCCGACTGGCTCCCTGCTCCGTCTTTACATGCTTCCATGTCGTCTGTGCCTCTGACTGCTTCCAACATAGAGTGACAGAGATTGTGCTCATTCAGGCACATTCCTAGTGCCATCTCTATCAAACCACGAAGAAATGAAAAAGTTCGAGTTGAAAGCAACTTTAATTAAGGAGGCCCTCCAAATGTACGGCACCCATGTGCCCTCTGATTGAGACTCTCTGATACCTGAATCTATGAAGAACAGTAAGCTAAAGAAGTTGAAAGACATGTGTGCCCTCACACCAAACATTGCCATCCCATTGCACATGTGCCTTCAGCACTTTGCATTCCCTGCTCAAGGTCGATTCACACAACCTCACAAGAAGATTTGGTTCAGTCTATACCTAGCGGAGATAGGGAGTCTACCCATTAAAATGCTAGTATGGATTCTCGATCAATTGTATGAAGCATTCAAATGAGGGGCAAGGAAGCCTTCTTTGAATGGCTGCTATGCCATTACCAGAATCATATAAAAATGTCTAGCATATGATGTGCTGATCGCACGGACACTTACTTACTCACACACACAGTTATTCCAAGGACAAAGACTAGGGGTTCAACCAGCTAAGCACATGCACTGATCGCTTTCCTATGTCCCAATTCCTCGTGAGTCCACCATGGAAGCCTCCCTTAGAGAAGAAGGACAGGTGGCCCCATTCACTATCCGCCTCCAACGATCACAGTCAGAGGGCATTACACAAGCCACTCCTTCAGCCCCTCCATTACCCATGGATATTGAGTTTGCCTCCAGAAGTGAATTAGCGGGAGCTCCCTCCTTTGATTTTGAGACCTTCTTGCAGACAAGACAACTATCTGATGTGGAGTTCTTTTCAGACACTAAAAGTCTCGGATCATTATTCCATAGAGGGCGTCCACATTGAGAAGAACAACGAGTACATTGGGAGGATGAAGCACAACACACACACACACGTGGAAGACAGACATGAACAAGAGGAGGCACAGGAGCATGAATCAGAGGAGAGTGAAGAAAAAGCCCCTGCATACAGTGCACAAATCAAACGGTTATACGAAATGATCAAACAAGTACAAAAAAGGCATAAGTTGTCAGAAGAGGCAAACAGAGCAATGGTGAACCAGATGCTACAAGCAGAGGATGTGGACCCTCACTTTATCGAATCTTTGAATCTTCTGGCAGACACTTCTGGAATTGTAGAAGCAATGGAGACTATGATACATCGTCCTTCCACTCAATACGACCAACGGAGGCTGGATATGCAACCGTGAAGGGGTGAGATGATTCACATTGAAGTTTCCTCCGCACTCCCTACCACAGCTCAAGAAGATGTTCACATGATCATCCCCACTAACATGAGGGTCCCTAACAAAAGCACACAAATGCTATCTCCGCCATCACCACCCATCCAGCCCACCGAAACCCTCACCACTAGCATTTCTGAACAACCAGCATGCACCTTTTACGAACCTATGTCACACACCACCCTTTTCACATCCTTACCTTTCCCTACCTCCACCATTTCTAGCCAATTTTTCGAACCTCAAATAGGTCATCCCACCACTCATCAAACCATAATAGGTCACCCTTCTTATCTACCAGTTGTGGGACTTCCACTTGTCTCTGACCAATCATCAAAACCATCATTTCCCATCACTACAACATTCCCTCTTTCTCAACCCCAACCCACAATGCCCCTCTCAACCTTCTCAGAATTGATACAAACCACCCTTCCCCAATTTTGGGCAAACCTTGTAAATATGATGCAACAACTTGATGATTATAGTAGAAATCCCCTTTCCCACCCCACCTCACCCACGTTCACGCCCACCACTGACACACCACCCACCATTCGAGTATTCACAATTCACACTACACACACAATCACGTCTGATCCCATGGACATTTCACCCTCCACAGAACCACCCACCACCACTTTTGTCTCAACATCACCACTTTTTACTTCACTCACATTACCACTTACACCCACTGTAAGCACAACATCCACCTTTCCCTTCCCCATTTCCCGACCCCTTGCATCTTCCACCACTACCTCTACATCCACTTCATTTAGTCATGCACTAGACACCATGTTCGAATCTGCCACACATCTTAAACAGGAATATCGATTATTGGAAGAGAACAACAAAGAGCTATGTAATCTGTCTACCCACCTCCAAGCATGGGTTGATGCTTTGGAGTTGCGTAATACTGAATTGCAACAAGAATATACCTCCCTCCAACAATCTTACGTGGAAATTGAGGCCAAATATACAGTGACAGGTAAGGTGACCGAAGAGCAACTCAAAGATCAACTAGCCCACAATGCCCGATTACAAAGGAACATGGCATTACTTTGACGACACCTAGGGGCTACCCAAGAAGAGAATAGAAGATTACAACAGCAAAATCAAGAAAATCTCGAAGCAGCCATCAAAAACACTCCAAGGGCACCCATAGATCCTGCTAAATTCTAGGCTATCCCCTCAGAAAGTATCCAGTAGGTATTGGAAGATTATGCGAACCTCTTGGAAGCACACGACCGACTTGCAGACTAGGTGAAGGAACTAGAAAGACAACCAGTGCCCACACCACATGCAACATAACTTAAAGAGATGGTTAGCATCGCTACTTCACCACCACCAGAATCCTCAACCGACAATGAGCTACTCACACTACGACAACAGGTCACTGAGTTGAAAATGAAATTATTACAATATGAACGACCACCATCTCCACCTGATCAACCTTCAGAAGAAGAGGCAGTTATCATTCCAGTTGAGGAGACCTTCCAAGACACTTATGAACCTCAACCTCTTCCAGGAGGTAGACTCACAGATGAAGGACAAGACACATATGAGGAACCCCCTCTTGCATGGATGAAACAAGTAGAAGAGATGGGCCAAACTCACGAAGAGCGCATAGCCACTCAGATGCTTGCCATGAAAACCATTGAGGAGACAATACTTCAATCCAAATATTTCAAGCACTTGGCTCCTAGGCGCTTAATAACCAGTTCGGAGTTACAATATAAGCCTTACTTTGTGCTATTGGCAGAATACAATGCTGAGATTAAACACAAAACCAATAAGTACCCTTCTTTCGCAACACAGTTCCAACTAGAGGACATCCCGGAAGAAGCCAAAAAAGGTGCCATATTCCAATCCATTTGGCGGCAAAAGTTATTGGAGACTTATCCAGAGATGCTCCAAACATGGGACCATGCCCCCATGCACTTAAAGTATAATCCTTGCTTTGGGCCAGTGCAACGAAGACGATCATGGAAAGCCTTTTCCATAAAATTTCAGAATAATGCTAATTGCAAACAATTGCTCAACTACCCATCCATTGCACCACCAAAAGGCACACCATCCGTAGCCTACATGATGGGTACTATCAGACACTAGATGCCCTGACTACAACCCATGCCCAGATGATGCTAAAGATCCTGGACATGATGCAAATAGTACTAAAGACTTTTCCCAATGTACATAACATCCAACCTTTGATCTTGGGCTTTATAAATGGTAATTATGACTTACTCTATGATATGAGCACAACCCCTAGTATTTGGGTTGCTTATGCTTGGCATGCGAGGATCAGATATCTCCCAGCTTGCTATAAACAAACATTTGATGATATGTTTACCACTGGGTTTTGGGAATCTCATTCTGAAGTGTTTGCGTCACGACCAACCCATTTTCTACAGCTATTTGCATGGGAACAGACTATGCATTCAGAGCTATATACAACACCATAATCTGACATTCTTGGTGCAGTTAATTGGGATGCTCTTCAAAGAGATCTTGTCAGGGGACTAAGGATCAGAGAACAGGAGTTATCCACCAACATAGTCCAACACTACATTGATCACCCCGTGGAGCAAAGGTCTGTCAGAGACGACATACACTAGGGGGGGGAGAGTGTTGGCATCTGGGAAGAAGAAAGTACGGGCATACACACAAATCTAGCACTGAGGCAACCAATCAAATTTTTTCAATCCTCACATTATTTTAAAAGTGATTCTCATCACTGAAAACCATTGTAAATACTGTTTCACCTTTTTGTAGCTCCATTTTGTGCAAGCCGAGGAGTCCTCAAGCTTGACAAGCTTTAGAAGTATTTGCCTACCAAGTTTCATAATTTTCAGAGCCTGTTTGAGCCTCCAAAATAGCTTAGGGACCTAATTTTTAACTAGGCCGGACACTTGGTCTGAACAGGACCAAAGCTAGTAAAAAACTATAAATAGAGCTAGAGAGCTCATTTTTGGGGCTAGCTTGTTGTAGATTTGAACTTGTATGAGAACTCTTTTGCAAAAGAACTTATTCCATTGTGACTCTCTTTGATCTTGCCTTGTGTGCACGTGTGTGTGTATGTGTGTGCATGCTTGTGTGCTTCTCACTCACACACTTGTGCCATCACTTGTTTGAGGTCTTCATACCATCCTCATGACTTCCTGGATTGACATTAAAGGAGGTGCTACTCATCACTGAGCTACAGATGCCCATGTGAAGGATAAAGGCTTGAAGGCCAGAGACTTGGTTTTGGTATATACCCTGTGTAGCTCAGTGATGAGTAGCACCTCCTTTAATGTCAATCCAGGAAGACGTGAGGATGGTATGATGACCTCGAGCAAGTGAAGGCACAAGTGCGTGAGTGAGAAGCACACAAAAATGCACACACATACACACACACGCGCACACAAGGCAAGACAAAGAGTGAGAAGCAATGGAGTTCTCTAGATTACTTTCAAAAAGCTCATACAAGTTCAAATCAATTACAAGCTAACCTCAAAAAAGAGCTCTCTAGCTCTTTTTATAGTTTTTGACTAGGTTTTGGCCTTGTCCAGACCTAGTGTCCGGCCTAGTTAAAAATTAGGTTCTCTACCCTATTTGGAGGTTCAAACGGAGTCTAAAAAATGTGAAAACTGATAGGTAGGTACTTCTAAAGCTCCTCAAGCTCAAGGACTCCTTGGCTTGCACAAAATGGAGCTACAAAAATATGAAATGGTATTTACAATGGTTTTTAGTGATGAAAATCACTATTTTTGTAGGGATTTCTTCTAACATTTTGACATACATTTCCTGGAGCTCCCTACTTGCTCCTTCTTCTTGTGTGCCCAACTCTTTGATGCCTGAAAAATTTAAGTGGCCTACTTGCCAGATCTTCTTTGACTACTGTGCCTGCTTGTGCTGTCTCTTCGCTCCGACTCCCTTCGTAGGCTTCCTTGTCTTGCAACTCCTTCAGTTCCTTGACTATTGCCAACACCCCCCCCCCCTCTCTCGCGTCTGTTGTCTCTAAGAGACCCTTGTCTAGCAGTGCATTGGACATAATATTGGACAACATCGGCAGCGAGGTGGTGTTCTTCTAATCGTAGCCCCCGTGCTAGATCTGTTAACAATGCATCCCAATTCACTGGTCTTGGAACGTCCGGATGTGGCACCCGCAGTTGTTCTGAATGGATGGTTCTCTCCACAGCAAATAAGTGGAGGAGATGTGAGGGCCTGGGTACAAATAATTCTGAGTGATATTCCCAGAATCCTGTTACGAACATCTCCTTGAATGTCTGTTTAAAGCAAGCTGGGAGGTACTTTATTCTGGCGTGCCAAGCATATATTACCTCTATTGATGGGGTGGTGCTCATGTCGTATACGAGATCTTGGTTTCTTGTAAGAAATCCGACACCTGAGAAGTGGGGGTCTTTAATATTCTTGAATGTCCTGAATGTGACTAGCATTAGTTCAAAGATTTTCATGCACATTTGGGCCATCACATCGGGGGTATTCCGTAGTCGAATGCTCCAGTGACGGATGTTAGAAATCATATAATTCACAGTGGGAGGGCCTTGTGGAGGTGCTAGATAAACATAGTTTAATCACTTTGCACAACCTTTGATGTTCTTGACAGCAATTCTAAACTTTGGCCAGGTGTGCCTGCGGAAGACTGGAACATAACAAGGATTGTATTTAATAAAAAGTGGCATGTTAGTCCAAGTACGAACCATCTCTGGGTAGGTCTCAAGAAGACGGATCCTCCAGGTGGGTTGATGAATGGATCCTTTCTTAGCACTTTCTGGGATATCATCGGGCCCAAATTGTGTGGCGAAAGTTGGAGGTTTGCCACATCTGCGTTGAATCTCTGCGTTGTAATCTGCAAGGAGTACACAATATGGCACATATTGATCGTCGTTGGTGCCGATCCATCTATGATGAGACATGTTGCGGAAATATTTTGACTTTATGATGGTGTCTTCTAACTTTGCCATTGATTGGATTTGAATTGCCACTCAATCTTCATGGGTTGTTGTTGTTTTCTCTAGTGTCTGGAGCCATTCAGGTACTTCAACTTCTAAGGTGTCCATTCCTTCTGAGGTCTGTGCACCACCTGGCATCGGCATAGGAACATATGGTTCCTCATACGTTTCGTCCACCTCAATGGGTACTAATTCCTCAGGCTCTGGTTCTACAATTGGAGAGGGCTGCCTTTCATATTCCAGTAACTTTTTCTGCAGCTCCGCCACCTGCTCTATCATTGCCTTTACTTCCTCTAAAGTCGAGGTCGTTTCTATGACTTTGGGGTGAGCCTCCTGTTCCCTGAGCTGGCTGCGTAGTTCATCCCGTTCCCTTTCCAAATCATCATGTGCTTCTAATAAGTCCGCATAGCTTTCCAAGATTGTTTTCATGGTTTCTGAGGGAACTACTTTGAATTGTTCTGGGTCGAATTCATGGGGAGAGCCTTCCATGGCAGCTTCCAGGTTTTCTTTGTTTTGTTTCTGCAAACGTTTGTTTTCTTCAAGAGCTGTAGCCATGTGTTTTCGGAGTAGAGTTAAATTTCGCCGGACTCTCAGGTTATTTGTTTGGTAAACCTCCAGTAAGGCTTCGAGTTGTTTGACACCTGACTCTTGTGATGGTTGGGGTGTCTCTAGGAGGGTTTGATGAGCTTGCTCGAGAGTGGTGTAGCGTTGGTTGAGGTTTGCATTTTCTTCTTCTATAATTGTGAGCCATCTTTGTAGTTGTTGATGATTCGTCGTCAGCTGATGATGACGGTCTTCTAGAGCCTGATACTCACTCTGAAGTTGATACACACATTGATGTAATACTATGAATATACTATTTACATTAAACGATGAAGGGAAAGATGAAGATGCAGGGGGGATGGGGAAGGGGAAGGGAGTTGTGAATGTTGTGGAGTCAAGTGGTGAGGTAGGTGGAGGGGGTATGGGAGATTGAGGTTGTGTGGGGGGTGGGAGTGGTGTGGGGGGTGGGAGTGGTGCTGTGGATGGTGATGTCTCCATTGTGTCGAATGTGTGTGTGACTGTAAAGATGGGAACAGTGGGTGGGGTGGATGTGATATTGTGAAGAGTGTTGTGTAGGTGGGCATGGTAACTCCTCCAAATTGGATGCCGGGAGAGAGAGGAATTCCCATGACAACTGTGGTAATGGCAGAAATAGGTGTGGTAGTGCTAGGTGGTGAGGTGACATGTGTAGTGAGAGGTGAGGTGGGTGGTGAGAGTGGTTCCTCCTGATGTTCTTCTGTTTGTGTGTTACCTCCTGGTTCTGATACATTGATGTGTATTTGTTTGCCAGATCACATGGGACGGGTAGGTACACGTTTCTCAAATCGATTAATATAAGTCATGGCTGCATGGACAACCTCATCTAAGCCCACGGCATCAGCGTGCAAGTTCATTGATTCGATGAACATGTCATCCACACCTTCCTCGGCTAACATTTGGCTCATGATCATCTTTCCTGTTTCGAGCGACAGCTTGTGTTGCTCTTGGACTCGCTTCATGGTTTCGTATAATCTTTTTATTTGGGCCGAGTGTTCTGAAAGTTCTTCATATTCTTGATCATACTCTTCGCGTGCCTCTTGTTCTTCTGTCTCTTCTTCATCGTCTTCTACTTCTACTACTCCCGGTTGGGTCGGGGCTGAAGTTGTAGTCGTGGGTTGTTGTTCTTGGGTCTGCTCCGCTTCTGTCTCCAGGTTAGATTCATTGATCAAACGGGCAATTTCTTCATCTCTTAGATCAGCAAGGGTGTAACCTTGAGGGAATTCCAAGTCTGAAGGAATAGGAGGGAACACCAGGTTGGGTCCTTCTGCACTTGGTCGGGTAGGTGAATGGTGAATGGTCGGACACGCCTCGTTTGTGGAGGAGTCACCTCGGGTGTGGTAGTGGCTCCCCTTGGTTGAGCGCATGGTAATTGAACTCCCCCTCTCATCTTCTTCGATGGAGGTCCCGCCGTTGAGAGTCGTCTTTGGAACTCTTGGGCCCTGGACCATACTAGTGCTCTTTGAATGGGCACGTCATACGCTAAGCACCTGTAAATTATTCTTGTGAGAGCACAACATCCATGAAGTACATTTTTCTGTTTCTTATTCCACCGTTGATGGGCTAGGTGTATTTGATCGATGATCCAGTGCGGTATGTTGATGGTGAGGTTCTCTGTCTCCGCCAAGTACAAACTGAACCATATCTTTTTTGGTGGCATAGTGAATCGTTCTTGGGCGAGAAAAGCAAAATGTTGCATGATAGTTCGTAAGTGTAGAGCAATGGTAGGTGTCATTGCTACCATGTCCTTCAATTTGTTGAGGTCTTTATGCTTCATCTTGCCTGGAACCATTAGTTCTTTCTCAGTGGGAATATGCATTCCTTGCATGTTCAATGCTGCTCGTACCAAATTGAGGGTCAGTTTGAATCTCTTGAGTTCGTGGCCTGGTGTAGCTCAGTGATGAGTAGCACCTCCTTTAATGTCAATCCGGGAAGACGTGAGGATGGTATGAAGACCTCGAGCAAGTGGAAGCACAAATGCGTGAGTGAGAAGCACACCAACATGCACACACATACACGCACACGCGCACACACGGCAAGACAAGAGTGAGTAGCAATGGAGTTCTTCGATTACTTTCAAGAGCCCTTACAAGTTTGTTTCAATTACAATCCAACCCCAAAAATGAGCTCTCTAGCTCCTTTTATAGTTTATGACTAGCTTTGGCCCTGTTCAGACCTAGTGTCCGGCCTAGTTAAAAATTAGGTTCCAGGGCTTATTTGAGGGCTCAAACGAGATCTAAAAAATACGAAAATTGGCAGGTAGATACTTCTAAAGCTCCTCAAGCTCAAGGACTCCTTGGCTTGCACAAAATGGAGCTACAAAAAGATGAAATGGTATTTACAATGGTGTTTAGTGATGAGAATCACTTTTAATTGGTGTAGAGGTTTTGAAAAATTAAGATTGCCTTAGTGCTAAATCTGCGTGAATGCTCATACGTACTTCTTCCTGAAGAAAATTATTGGCCTATTTGCCAGATCTTCGTTTGACTCCCTTGTCTGCTTGTGCCTTCTCTCCCTTCTGACTCTCTTCTCTGACTGCCATGCCTCGTTACTCCTTCAGTCCCTTGTCCGCTGCTAACACCCCTTCTCTCTCGCGTCTGTCGTCCCTGACAGACCCTTGTTGTGTGGGTTTTTGGATGTAGTACTCGACAACATCCTGCGCTAAGTGATGTTCGGCAATCCGCAATCCTTTGGCCAAATCTGTGAGTAGCGCATCCCAATCTACCGGTCCGGGAACCTCTGGATGTGGTATACGTAGCTTTTCGGAATGGAGAGCTTGTTCCACTGCAAACAACTGCAAGAGATGGGATGGTCTGGGAATGAATATCTCGGAGTGATATTCCCAGAATCCCGTGACAAACATCTCTTCAAACGTTTGTTTGAAGCAGGCCGGTAGATATTTGATGCGAGCGTGCCATGCATACACAACATTAATCGATGGGGTTGTGCTCATGTCGTATACAAGGTCTTGATTACCTTCATTAAATCCTAATGCTGAGAGATGCGGTTCCTTGACATTTTTGAAGGTCCTGAAGGTGACCAACATAAGTTCAAAAATCTTCAGGCACATCTGAGTCATGACATCAGGTACATTCTTGAACCGGACCCCCCAATGTCGAATCGTCGAAATCATATATCCAATCGTAGGTGGGCCCTTCGGGGGTGCGAAGTACACATAATTGAGCCACTTCTCACATTCTTTAATCGTCAGCACTGTTTGCGTGTACTCCGGCCATGATCTCCTTCGAAATACAGGGCAATAACATGGGTTATATTTGATGTACAAGGGCATGTTGTTCCATGTTCTTACCATTTTCGGGTATGCTTCAAGCAGCCGAATTCTCCACATCGGTTGGCGAATATGTCCCTGCTTGGCACTTTCTGGGATGTCGTCAGGTGCAAATTGGGTGGCAGAGGTGGGTTCCCTTGATGTGTGGTGCTTGATCTCTGCATTATAATCTGCCATTAGCACGCAAAAAGGAACATACAGGTCATCCGATGGGCCGATCCACCTATGGTGTGAGAGATTCTGAAAATAATCGGATTTTATTACAACCTCTTCCAATTTTGACATCAATGCGATTTGGACTGCCACCCTGTCATCATGCGTCGTGGCTACTTTCTCTAATTTTTGTATCCATTCAGGTGCCTCAATTTCAATTGTGTCCATGCCCTGTTCTGTTCGCTTACCCCCGGGTGTTGGCATCGGAACATAGGGATCCTCGAATGTTTCTTCTACTTCAATTGGCACAAGATCGTCAGGCTCGGGCTCTACCAGAGGGGAGGGCTGACGCTCATATTCCATGACCTTGCTACGTAATTCCTCAAGTTCGGCCCGGAGTTTAGTGATCTCTTCTGATGTATCTTTTGCGGTTGTGCTTTTGCTGGGTGATGTCTGTCGGGTGGCCAACTGCCTTAGCAAATCATCTCTCTCTTTTTCTAAGGTGGCATGCGCCTCCATTAGATCTGCATGAGTTTCTTACACCACTTTCATATTCTCAGAGGGAATTGCCTTGAATCGTTCTGGGTCAATCTCCTGTGGGGAACCCTCCATGGCCGCCTCCAGATTTTCTTCATTCTGTTTCTGTAATCGTTTATTCTCCTCTAGCGCTGTAGACATATGCTTGCGTAGGAGGCCCAAGTTCCGTCGAAGCTTCAGGTTGTCCGTGATCTGAGAATGTAGCAACTCGTCCATGTGTCGTCGCTCTTCATCATCTGCTTGGGGTGGGTTGGCTACTAATTGTGCATATTGTTCCTGTAAGGTCATGTGCTGCTGTTGTAGTAGCTGCTTCTGCTCTTCAAGATCCCTACATCGTGCTTGGAGATCTTCGTGGCTTCGGAAAAGCCTTGTATGTTGGTTGTCAAGGTGTTGGTAATGTTGCTGAAGTTGGGACATGCATTGATACATATTATTAAATACATTATTAAGAGGAATGGTGGGAGAAATGGTGTTGAATGCAGAGGGGAAGGGGAAGGGAAAGGGAAGTGTGGATGCAGTACTAGAGAAGGGTGAGGGGGGAGGTGGGGGAATGGGGGATTGTGGGTAAATGGGGGGTGGGAGAGGTGCAGAGGTGGGTGACACCTCCATGGATTCAAAAGTGGAGGCCGTGGTGGGAGTGACTGTGAACATGGGGATTGTGGTTGCGGTGAGAGTTGTGAACGTGTATAGAGGGGTGTGTAATTGTGAACTCCCAGGAAGTGTGATCGGAGGAGTGGGGCTTACCGTGGTTGTGGTTAGACTTATGTTTCCCGTGGAAATAGAGTATGTGGGTTGACTGATGGTTTATGCGTTAGTGTGTGTAGTGGGTTCGGAGGTGGTGACAGTAGAGGTTACAGTGGCAGGGGGAGGTGAAGGGGGCTGATGTGGGGGAGAGGGTGGCAAGGGAGGTGATGGAGGTGCACTCGATGTGTGGGCTTCCTCGGTGTCGTGAACAGTGTGTGCTGTGCCAGTGGTTGTGGGGGTGCCTTGTGGTCCTGATCCTAATACATTCATTCGTTTTCCCGTTCGTGGGGGGCGTCTTCCATATCTTTTCTCTGTCCTTCGTGATTGCGCTAGTGCAGTATGCACCGTTTCAGGTACTCCCAAAGCATCTGATATCATTTCCAGGGTGGCACGGTATTGCTCGTCCACGCCTTCCTCCTCCAGAATCTGGTTCATGAGGGCTTTACCTACAGCTAATGATAGCCTGTGTTGCTCTTGGACTCGGTTCATCGTATCGTAGAGCTTCTTTAATGCGTTAGTATAGGCGGGGGCACCTTCCAGTACTTGTAGGGCTTCCTGATCATACTCTTGTTCTTCTGCTTCTGATTGTCCACCCTGTGCCACCTCATGTGCTTCTTCTTCATTGTCCACATTGACTATGTCCGGTTGGCCGGGCTGGGCTTGGTCTGGGGCAGTTTGTTGTCCACCAGCTTGCTCTGCTTCAACTTCCGCATTTACAGCGTCAATGATTCTAGCAACTTCTTCGTCCGTTAGATCCTCCAGAGTGAATCCATGCGGGAATTCCAGATCAGTCGATACTGGTGGAAACACAAGGTTAGGGCCATCTGTGTTGTGCCTGGGTAACCTGATAGTAAATGGTTGCACTCTTCGGGGAAGTCTTGGGGTTGTTTCAGGCGTTAGGGTTGCACCACGAGCTTGTGCACAAGGCATCTGGACAGCGCCTCTCATCTTCTTTGAGGGAGGCCCCACAGCTGACAATCTGCGTTGAAACTCCTGTGCTCTGGACCAAATGAGAGCCCTCTGCACCGGTACATCATATGCGAGACAACAACCATACAACACAGACTTTTGCTTCTTATACCATCTCTGATGAGCCATATGAATCTGGTCGATAATCCAGTGGGGCATATTGATGGACAATTCAAAAGCATCCGCCAGGTAGAGGCTAAACCAGATCTTTTTGGGGGGCATAGTGAATCTCTCCTGCGCGGGGAATGCGAAATGTTGCATGACCATGCGTAAGTGAATGGAAATTGTAGGTGTCATCGCAACCATGTCCTTCAACTTCGTCAGATTCCTGTTCTTCATATTGTCTGGAACCATAGTCTCTTTCTCTGTTGGGATGTGCATACCTTTCATGTCGAGTGCTTCTCTTGCCAAGTTGATAGTCAAGCGGAAACGCTTCAGCTCATTGCCCCTTGGGAGTGATGGGAGCACAAAGGAGCTGTATCCTTTCTTGTCTTTGCTGGGAGTGAGGGTACTAATTAAGTATGAGCACCTTAGAAAATCTGGCTTTGGTAGTTGGAACTTGAAGTAATCATAAAGCCCCGCCTTCTTCCATATCGACTTCAGTCCTTCATCGTTCTGTAGCTTTTCAAACTCCCTGGTGAAGAAATGGTATCTGCCCCAACGTCCATTGAATTCTACCTCGGATTCCCACATATATGTGCCTTCACCCAGAGGTCCAGCAACGTCACTGAACCAGTGTGAAGCTTTGCCCACCGGCATTGTATGACCCTGTGGAGGATTCTGAATTGGTATGGCATGTAATGCCCGTAATCCTACTGGTCTTTCCTTTAATTCCTCCTCGACCGGAAGGCTTTCGATGTCCACCACTTGGGGGCTGGTGCCTGCCTGGGAGCTGGTTCCAACCGTATCTGCCATGTTACTTCTTGCTACCTGTCTCTGTGAGAATATACCAACACGTGTTAATATTGTACAGGACAAGGGAGGATTGTTGTTGTTCCCATTACAATATTAACATGAGGGTCGGGAGCGAATAATGGGTTAGTAAGTGCTCGGTGCAAGTGTGTGTGTGGTTAGTCGTTCGGTAGACCTAAGAGTTAAGTGGAATGATGTAAAGTGATAGTGATGTGGTTAGTAAGTTATCATGGATTTACAAAATGGGGTCTGGGGGTTTGTTACAAGTCTGAGGCTGCCGAATGCAGTGGATGGGTTTTGCTTTTGGTTTCGTAGAGACTCTAGAGAGTTTTATCGGTGTCTCGGTTTGAAAATGAGGCCTTTTAGGGACCCATTTACAAGTGATTATGTGCGTGCGCATGGGCCTTGGTGTGTTCTTGAGTGTTGAAAACGAGTGAATGCTGGCTGTGCGAGTGAATGGGTTACACTGTGTAGGTTGTGGCCTCGGCGTAGCCATTTGCGCCCGCAAGCAAGCCTTAGGCACCCAAATTTGTCTTGATTGTGGGCTAGCCTTCATCGACTTCTTGGGCACCCAAATAGCTTTCACGTTAGCAGGAGAATTTCTGCAAGACTTCTTATTAATGTCGTGTTGTTGGTTACTAATAAGAGACTTAGCCCGTGTAGTTGGCGGGAGTGCAACCGGGTGTTCTCCTTTCCGTACCCACACTTGTTTCACTTGCTGGGACATTTTGCTGCGCAGGTACTTTTGATCTCGGACATAGGTAGTACTCTACTTCTTCTGCCTTTGATCCACCTTTGGTTGCTGCCTCCTTCTGGCCTTTGGAAAAGAAGGGAGTTCCTTTGCATCCCTGACTCCTTTTTTGCGAATATCATTCCTCTGCAACACATAGTTTTGGACAAGAACAACATGGTCATCTTCATGTGTATTCCTGGAAGGACCAGGAGTCTGTGCCTTTCCTAGTTCCTTGGGTGCTCCATTATCCAACTCTACTGTAATTCGACTATGATTGACCCAAACCTGGAGAAACCCACTTCTTAGGTTTAAGTTGACTGCTTGGTCATAAATCCAGTCTTGACCCAGGACAAGGGGTTCCGTGAGGTCCTCGTCTTGGCATACTAGCGCTTTAACTGTCATTGCCTCATCATGAATATAGAGTGGAAGTTCCACCTCGCCCATGCAAGGGGTTTCCACGCCTCCCAATCCTATGAGATATGCTTCCATAGGATTGACAGTTAACTGCAACTCTTGACAGTAAGACGACTTAACAGCACTAGTGGCTGCACCTGAGTCAATCAAGGCTCTTACAGTCCTTGCACTCTTTCCTTGTCCTATATCTAAGGTTATGAAAGGACGTCGATCAGTTATCCTATGTGAGCTAACACCTGAAACTTCACACATAGCTACGTCATATTCTTGATTTGCAAATGCATCTTGCCTAGGGAGCTCTCTACCTTGTCTTCTTAATTTCATTCTCCTTATGCGCTCTACGGCTTCCGCTTGAGCTTCTTCTCGAATTCGTTTTTCCTCCTCTTTGCGTTTCTTAGCAGTGTTGAGTCGGCTTAGCATTTCCTCCGTGAGGGGTTCCTGATACAACTTGACTCTGCATCCGCTGATATAACTTGGGAGAACATCGCCTTCTAATGTGGCTAGTTGCACTGCTCCACTTGTTGAGATCCTATTGATGATCATAGGTCCGTAGCCTCTCTTTTCTAGCTTCCTTGCATGTTGTTTCAATGTGTAGACTAAAACTAGATCTCCTGCTTTCAAGCCCTTATCCTTCACATGGGCATCAAAGTATGCCTTCTGTCGTTTCTTTGCTGCATATATCCCTGCAACTGCTCTCAGTCTTGTTTCTCCTAATCGTTCAAGGTCAAAAAGTCTAGAGGAGAGTTCATGACCCGTCCATTCGTGCTTTTGTGCTACCTTCAATGTAGGTATCAAGAAGTCCAAGGGTAGCACCGCGTTTTGGCCAAATACCATCTGAAAGGGGGTGGCTTGGAGTACCATTTTGTAGGCGACTCGGTATGCCCAAACAGCATGGTGTAGCTGTTTGTCCCAATCAGAGCGTTTAGTGTTTACTAATTTTGTCAGTACATTGCATAAGATCTTGTTGGTGCTTTCAGCTTGTCCATTAGCTTGAGGGTGATAGGGGGCAGACTTCTTATGTATTACCAAGAATTCTTGGAGTAGATTTTCAATTACTTCGTTCAAGAAGTGAGTGCCTCTATCACTAACTAGCTCTATAGGTAGCCCATATCTTGTGAATACATTCTCAAATAAAAACTTAGCTGTTGTTTGAGCATCGTTTTTCGTTGTGGCTTTTACCTCTACCCACTTAGTGAGACAATCCGTGGCCACAATGATATATTCAGCGTGTGAGCCCTTAGCTGGGGGATTAATAGGGCCAACAAAGTCTATTCCCCACTTAGAGAATGCACGTCCACCCATCATAGGTTTCAGTGGCATCTCATCTTTGCGTATAGGATACTGAGTTCGCTGACAGACATCACACCGTTTCACATAGGTATGTGCGTCCATGTGAAGGGTAGGCCACCATAATCCCGCAAATAGAATTGCTTTGATCACCCGGTCTGGTCCAAAGTGTCCTCTTGCTACACCTTGGTGAGCAGTTTCCAAGACTTTGAGATATTCACTTTCATGGACACATAGCCTTAGGTAACCATCTTTACCACTCTTATATAGATTATCACCAATGAGTGAGTAATCCTGGGCTTCTTGTTCTAAACTCCTTTTTCTAGCCAAGGTCATATTTGGAGGGAATGTTTTCGTCCTCAGGAAGGATACTAGCGGTTCACTCCAATCTGGCACTATGGACACTTGATAAAGAGTGGCATGTTGCACAGGTGGTTTAGTGCGACAGATTGGACATTCCTTGCACAACTTTTGGACATCCGCTTCCATAGTCGGCCAATGCACTCCGAGTCTCCTGAGTGTCTGTAGGGTTTGTTGTTTCGAATAGTGTTGCTCTAATGCACCTACATGTGCTAATTGCAACCATTTAGCATACTCATCCTCTTCCACACAACAAGCCAAGATCCCTTGATCTGTGTGCTTATACATACTTCCCGCCAGGATGTGGTACTTCTGGGCTTTTACTACCTCTCTATTCTGAGTGGCTATTACTGGGTGGTTAGGTCCATATGTTAACACTGGTACCAATGGCTTAGCCCACTGCGGCACCACTTCCAAGTTAAACAAGTAAGCATCAGGAAGGTCATCTGACACTCCTTGTGGGGCTTCTCCAGATGTGAGCCTAGAGAGATGATCTGCTCTCGAATGAGTCCTTCCTTTTCTTACCACAACCTCAAAGTCATATTCCATTAGTAAGAGAAACCATCTTACTAATCTTCCTGTATTGCATGGCTTGTTCACGAGATATAACAATGCTTGGTGATCAGTAAAAAATTTAAACTTATTTGCAAGCAAATAGTGTCTAAATTTCTTGACTGCATATACCATGCCTAAGCCTTCTCTCTCTGTGGTGGTATAATTTCGTTCAGCTGCATTCAATTGTCTACTGGCATAGGCAATTGGAAGATCCATATTACCTTCACTCGTAGGTTGTGCGAGTACACATCCAATAGCATAATTGGATGCATCCACGTGAACATGGAATGGCTTGTTCCAATCTGGCGTGGTCAAGATTGGTGCTGAACATAATCTTCGTTTAAGCTCCTGGAAGGAGTTCTCACATTCATCAGTCCACTCAAAGTTAGTCAGAAGTCCGTACATGGGCTTTGCAATGACAGCATACATGTGTATAAATCGTCGGTAATAACCACAATGCCCCATGAAAGCTTGTACTTCCTTGACATTTTTTGGCCTAGGTAGCTCTGCTATAGCTCTCACTTTCTCTTCATCAGTGGATATGCCATTCTTTGACACTATGTGTCCTAGAATCTTGCCTTGCTTGACCATGAAAACACATTTTTCTGGGTTCAGGCAGACTTGATATTCTCTACATTTGTCGAAGATTTGCCTGAGTTCAGGGATATGGGTTTGCCTAATGTTCGAATGAGCACAAAGATCATCAACGTAGACTTCTAAGTTTTTCCTCAGGAACTCTTTAAATACATGGCACAGCAGCCTTTGGAAGGTAGCTGGTGCATTGGTAAGCCCAAATGGCATTACTCTGAAGGCGAAAATGCCCCATTCTGTGGCAAAGGCTGTCTTATGCTGATCTTCTGGAGCTATGGCTACTTGATTGTAACCTGAAAATCCGTCAAGGAAGCTGTACACTTCCTTGCCTGCCACTCTTTCTAAGAGATGTTATGTGATGGGAAGCGGATAGTTATCTCGAATCGTGGCTGCATTAATCTTTTTCAAGTTAATGCACACACGCAGCTTGCCATTCTTCTTGGGCACCACTACGATGGGGGATACCCATTCAGTGTGCTCAATTTCATAGATAAATCCAGCTTCAACCAGTCTATCTATCTCTTCTTTGATCTTAGCAGCGTAATTATCGTTATATGTGTAGGGCTTTTGCTTAGAGGGTTTAGCATCTGAGTTCATGGGGATGGTGTGTGAGCATATGTCAGGGTCAACACCTTTCAAATCCTTGTAACTCCACGCGAACACATCTCTGTATTCTCTTAGCAAGGCAATTAACGCATGCTCTTCTTCCTCTGTTAGGTCATGGCCTATGTATGTGTATCTCTCCTCTCCTTCTTCTAGGGCTACTACTATTTTCTTGGTGGTTTCTTTGTTATCATAGGCCTCTCCTACCTGTGCCTCTCGTTTAGGCATTCTTATCATGACTCTCCTGTCATCTATCTTATATTTCTTAAAATTTTCTGGGACCTCAAACAAAGATTCTTCCTCTTCTGGTGAGACTTCTCTCTTCTTCCGTTTCTTTCCTTCTTCCTTTGGGGTCACATGTGTGGCTAATCTTACATCATTTGTAAGCTCTCCATGCCTCTGGGGTTGAAATTCTACTTCATGGAAGTATTCTTCATCTGATGCAAATGGTGGGTCCATGATGATTGACTCTAGGTCGGAGTCACTTGCATCCTCAAAGGCATCAGGGCTAGGTTCGCATTCTTCTAGAACTGCCTCTCCCATGATTGGCTCTATGGAGAAGACTGAAATATCATAGCCATCCTCATCACAGTGAGGTGTCCATTGTTCTTCATTGATGGCTACGTCCATTGTTGCTAGGATTTCTCCCCAGCCATGGGGTTCAAATTCCTCATCAGCAAAAATTACAGGTGCATAGGCTGGGTCTTGAATTGATCTATGTGTTTCTTTTGCACCTACCTCTCTGGCTTTCTCTCTCTTCTCTTCTTCTACTGCAACCTTGCACATCCATAAATGAGTGTCTTCATGCATCCATGAGGATCTAGACCCTATGGAATGCACAGATTCCGTGCCATCTTTGGCTCTATGGATGGGATTCCATTGGATAGGAGGGACATCTCTATGAGAGTAATCCTCGAGATTGACTTTGGTCGTAACACCTAAGTGTTGCAGGTACAAGGAATTAGTTCCCCAATCCTGTACCACTTGCAACTGTCGCATGAATGGTCGTCCCAAAATCATCTCATAGGCATGATTTTTGCTAAAGTCACATATAGCAAAGGTATGTTCAAACTCGACACCACAAGTGGTGAGAGTTATTCCTTCTAGCAATCCTAGGGGTCTCTCTATGTGACCATCGGCCATCTGCAATTTCATTCTCGTTGGCCTGAGTGCCGGCTTGCCCCAACGCTTCCATAGGGAGGTGGTGGCAATTGCAACTCCTGCACCTGAGTCCAAAATTGCCTTGGTGGTGTACTCCTGATAAGTAATGGGAAGATAGGTGTTCCCTTCTTCACCTTCACACATATCTCCTATCTTATCCAAGGGTATCTCTGGCACTATCCTATGTGATCCTACCTGGGAACGAGATTTTGCTATCTCAGGTACTTGTTTGGTTACATGTTTCCACGATTCAAGTCTACCCTTGAGTAGCTCTTCTAACTTGAGATTGCACTGCGCGTTAGTGTTCTTCACTACCTCTGTGTTCCTAGGTATGACTGAATTTTTGTTTCTTACCATGACTGTGGGTGCTCTCATACACGTGGACTTTGCTTCCCATGGGCCTGTGAAATGGGGTAGCTCTTGTATGGAATTGGATTCAAAGTTCAATCTCTCGTGAGACTGAGTACTCTCATGTTCCCCGTAAATAGATGGGATGTCTTATGGGAATTGGCCGTGTGCATCATCCACAAGTTCAAAGGGAGGGGCGGCTTCACTTTCGTTATCCCATTTATCTTCTTGAATGTCTCGTAGGAAGTCTGGTGCAAACCGATTCATAGAAGAAGAAGTGTCTGGCTCTGTAGAATTAGGCACATAAGCAACCTGGGAAGGAGGGCTTATTCTATCGTTGGCTCTTTCCTCGCTCTCATAGATGTTTGGAGCACAAGCTTCCTGGGGAGGATTACTTATTCTATTACTTTTCCGAACAGGTTGATATGCTCCCTGAGAAGGAATGTAGGCAACCTGTGGAGGTACGTGAGCTTTCGAGGGAGGCTCATCTGCGTTTTGGGGGGATAGATAAGCTTCTTGAGGAGGCACATGGGCTTCCTGAAGAGGCTGGCTTATTCGTTCTCTTGCCCTTTCCTTTCTTTGAGGGGCACGTTCCTTTTCTGATTGTGCAATTAGCCTCTCTATTCTTTCTAGCAGTCCATCAAAATGTAACTGCGTCTTAGCTGAGCTAGAGGTGTTAAAGAGGCGACTGGCTTCAAACATGGTCTGAGCCAATTCCACCATCTTAGCACAAATTTTGGTTCGTTCTAACTCTAATTCTGCTCTAGGGTAACACTTTTCATGATCAGTTACGTTTGGCCCTTCTTGGATTCTAGCCTGATATGCTTTAAGCATCATATTAAGGTCCTCGGGAGTGGGATCTGCTAGGACTGATCCTACTCTTGGGGGTGGTGGGTTTAGGTGAGGCGGGTTGGAAAGTGGCTGGTCGGATGGCGATGGGAAAGGTGGTGGTGGGGTAGTGTGAGAGGGAGTTTGAGATGTGAGTTCAGTTATCCTGGCTTTGGTTTCTCTTATGCTTTCCTCAAGTTCACTCATCTTTTTAGCCCATTGTCTTTTCATTCTTTCTCGACTATCTTTCCACGCTCTAGTCCTTTTCTTGGTTATGCTCTCAGTTTCACTAGCTGTTGGGCTCTTTTCCTGGTCTACCCCTTGGTTTTGCTGCAATGCTTGAGCTCTAGTGACTACCTGTACCGGAGCAGTGGAAGTGACACTTCCTGTGGAGTTTACCACTAATCCAATAACGTTGATAGGCGTGATTTTTGGCATATTATTGGGGTTCTTTGGGCAATCTCGTAAGAGATGCTCTTTTCCACAATCTTGGCAAAAGCCTTGGATCGTCACTGACTGGGGTTGTGTAGGTGGAGGTAAGGGACAATCACGAATGAAGTGATCTCCTTGGCATCTGTAGCACGGTCCTCTTGGGAATGGAGGTCTTACCTGCCTAGGTTGAGGCCTAGGGTTGGGGTTTGCGTACATGACATTTGCGTAATCCGATTCCCAACTAGATTCATTTGGCTCTTCACTATAGTAAGACTCACCATGTTCAGGAGACTGCATGAAGTAAGCCTGGGGACTCTCAACATGCGTAGAATCGAAGCTATGGTCACTGGCATCACTTTCTGAAAGCAATGGTGTTATGGGGACTATAGCTCGGTTTAGGTTTTCTTCTGCTGCTGCATACTTTACAGGGATCAAGTTGGATGGAGCTGGAGGTTGTTGGGCTAACACAGGCTGAGGTCTTTGCTGGGCTTGGTATTGTGGTTGGTAGGTTTGTTGAGGTCTAGCATATTGTTGTGGTGGGTATTGGTTTTGGTATCTGCCTTGTTGAGGGTATGGCTGAGGGTAGGCTTGCCTAACTACTTGCTTGTTGTATGGGCAGTCTTGTGCGGTGTGATTTGTGTATCTTCGTTCGATAGTGCAGTACTGGCTACTAGAGTTTACTTGGGGTTGAGCCATAATGGGACATACATTCGCCATGTGGTCGCCACCACAAGTGTAGCATCTCTTCACAGGGGCAAATCTCGGAATTTGTTTGCTAGAGACGCCTAGTTTTTGGGCCACTTTCTCTGGAGTTCCTCAATTGATGTGGATTGCGTGGAAGAGTGACTAGATGCACTATCTGAATCTTTGTAGATTTTGGAGAGCTCTAGTTCTTCCCCTAGGTTATCTTCAATGTCAATGCACATGCGTACACACTCTTCTATAGTCCTAGGGTCCTTCAGATACACATAGGATCTCAATTTCGTACTCAGCAATCCATCCAAGAATAAGGCTACTTGTTTAGCTGGTGTAGGTAGCTCCGAAACAGGGCATCTTTCAAGATATTGCCTAAATCTTCTTCCTGCAAGTCTCACGGTCTCTTGAGGGGTTTGCTTGAAGCTGTGAATCAGTGAGGAGGTATTGTGTCTTATGCCACTCTTAGAGAACTCTACGATGAAAGCCTCTAGGAGTTGGTCTATGCTCCTGAACTGTCGCTCATCCAATGGTTGAAACCATGTAAGTGCTGTGTTCCTAAGGGTTAGACCGAAGGCATTGTACTGCGTGAATAGATCCTCCTTTTGTTCAGCTCTCAAGACTTGCTTGAACTCCGCCACATGATCATAGGGATCTCCTGTGCCATCAAAGTAATTCTTCATGGACTTGACTAGTTGGGTTGGTCTCAGAGTTCTTGTGTGCTCTCTAGGTCTCGGCAGAGGGAATCCATCCACATTTCTCTGATTCCGGTGAGCCCTAAGTATCTCTGGTTCTACTCTATTCGTCTCCGTCCTCGTTCTTTCTCTGCCCACGGGGTTGGCAAAGCTTACTTCTGGTCTATCTCTACTTCTGTCTCTTTGAGTTCCATGAGCTTGGGATGTTCCAGCTCCAGGGTGACCATAGGATACATTCGATCTTGGTTGGGGGAAAATGAATTCACCCTTCCAAGTGTAAGCATGCCTATCATTTTCTGTCACCACTAAGATCCTTTCCGAAGTGTGATCTAAGTAGGTCACTCTACCTGGGCTATCCGGATCCTTAAACTCATAGATCATGATAGTTCCTATATCAGTTGGCTGATTAGATTTATATCTCCAAAAGGCTTCGTCAGTTTCTCGATTGAGGAGCAACTCTATGCTCTTGTTGTCTTGGGGAACCCACTCAGGTGTGATAATCCTAGTGAGAACAGATTTGCCTCGAGGGGTTCTAGGTTCCGCACCCATGTTTCCTTGTTCCAAGTCACCTAAGTCCGCTTCAGAGATTACATTTCCAAATTCATCTGTCCTATCTAGGTGACTGGTGACTACGTATATGGTTCCTTCCTTGTCCAGGTATGCACCGTTTTCAAATTTGACTGCTGGGTGCTCTAGTCCAATGGATTGATCAGGATTCTTAATCTGTACCACAGATCTTCCTAAGCCGTCCTCATAGATGCTAGCACCTAATCGGTTGGTCCTAAGGTATTCCAACAGTGTTTTGTAAGGGCCTTCTACCCTGTACAAGTAAGGCACTCCTGAACTTCCCGTAGGTCTGTCCATGCCTTGAGACATCTCTGACTCACTGGTCTCAGAGCTAGGGTAGTACGAGTGGTGGCTCAACTGCTGGGCCCAAGACCTAGCAGTGTGGTTAACACTAGCCTCTGAAGACCTAAGGCTTTGTCTCTCCCTTACAAGATGTCGTCCTGATCTAAGGTTCATAAGCCTATTTAAGTAGCCCAATTCTTTGCCCGGAGTACAACCTCGTTGCTGGTTACTTTATATTAGTCACTTGATTCTTTTTTATTTATTTCTCGTGTTTACGGTCTTGTCTGATTTTACGTCGTCAGGAATACTTGAATGTTCTTCGTGCTTTCAAGTTGATCGTTCCAAGTTAGGTTCTTTTCCTTTATGTTATCGACAGTACAGAGATTAGGTTTTTAGATTGGACTTGAGTTTTTAGGTAGTCTTCAACTTGATACCTGCCTATCGTCGTCCTGACTTACTCCTACCTCTCGTCGTTCTTAGCCTAAACTATGAATTGACAGAGGGGGTTAAAAGTTTCCAACCTTTTGTTTCCTGCTTGGTTGCCCTTGAGTGCCCAGGAAGTGTGTTCCCAAGCTTACACTTACACTTGCTTAGAACGCCTTGTGATGCTCTCAAAGGATCTGTAAAAGTTCCAAAGTTAGCTTAAAAATTTAAATTCCAAAGACAGAACCAAGTATTTTCATTCCTGTAGCACAAACACAAACTTGCATAGTGATTTTTTAAGAAAACAATTGTAAAGACCCCTGACTTTGATCCCCCTGGGTATGGTCAACTTCAAAATACCCTATCTGAAAATCAACAAGAGCTTTCCAACAAGCCCTAGAGCTCAAAAATTTGATTTCGTATGAAGAAGTTATGACTGTTCAGGGTTTAGGGGGTTAGGATAGGATTCAATCTGGCTGACGGATCCTATGATTTTCTCCCAAAACACAAGTGTAGGAACCTCCAATTATGCCAATGGATTGACTATTTGCCCCAAAATTTATCCCAAAGTTTGAACAAAAGCAAACCCTAATTCTTGGCCGAAAAGCCTGTCAATCGCGATCGACAGGTCTGTCAATCGCGATTGACAGAGGTGTCCGTCGGGGCTGTCAGTCGCGATCGACAGTGTCAATCGCGATCGACAGAGTCGATCGTGGCTGTCAATCGCGATCGACAGTATCAATCGCGATCGACACGTTTTCCGGATTTTTCACCGAAATTTCAGTCAATCGGGGGCCTATCAGTCGCGCTGGATACGTGGCTATGCGTAAAAGTCAATCAGTCGTTGAATTTCAGTCGGTCCCGATCGACGGTGTCAATCGCGACTGACAGAGGTGTCGGTCGTGGCTGTCGATCGCGATCGACGATATCAATCGCGATTGACAGGGTCCTACGTGGCAGTCTGTCGGTCGTGAGGTCTGTCGATCGCGATTGACAGGGTCTGTCGGTCGCGATTGACAGGGTCTGTCGGTCGCGATTGACAGGGTCTGTTGGTCGCGATTGACAGAGGCTGTCGGTCGCGATTGACAGAAAACCTCGGAATTTTTCTACTATTTTAAGTGTTTTAGGATGTGCTCCTTGTGCTTGTTCTAGTGGTGCACTCAATTTTGTGAAAAACCAAAAATTTCTGTCAGTCGCGATCGACAGAAGCCTGCGACCGCGAGACAGTTTCGACAAGTTCCGTACCTGCGCAGGAAGCTGGGGATGGTGATTCAACAAGGTCCTGCAAAAAGCTCAAGAAACATGCAAGAAAACACACACGCAATATCGCTCTCTCGCTCTCTCTCACAAGTGGAATGAGGGAAATGAGGTGGAGATGGTGATATGATAAAAAAAACAGAAATTTTCGCGATGATGGAGATGGAGGTGGGAGATGGTGATGATGATGATGGTGATGAAGGTGGTGAAGAAAGTAAAAGAAAATCGATGAGAGTGAAGAAAATACCTACAACTCCAACGCGTCAACTCTACGTCTTACCATCACACGCTCGTCCTCAAAGCTCGATCCCCGGCAACGGCGCCAAAATTTGGTGTAGCTCAGTGATGAGTAGCACCTCCTTTAATGTCAATCCGGGAAGACGTGAGGATGGTATGAAGACCTCGAGCAAGTGGAAGCACAAATGCATGAGTGAGAAGCACACCAACATGCACACACATACACGCACACGTGCACACACGGCAAGACAAGAGTGAGTAGCAATGGAGTTCTTTGATTACTTTCAAGAGCCCTTACAAGTTTGTTTCAATTACAATCCAACCCCAAAAATGAGCTCTCTAGCTCCTTTTATAGTTTATGACTAGCTTTGGCCCTGTTCAGACCTAGTGTCCGGCCTAGTTAAAAATTAGGTTCCAGGGCTTATTTGAGGGCTCAAACGAGATCTAAAAAATACGAAAATTGGCACGTAGATACTTCTAAAGCTCCTCAAGCTCAAGGACTCCTTGGCTTGCACAAAATGGAGCTACAAAAAGATGAAATGGGATTTACAATGGTGTTTAGTGATGAGAATCACTTTTAATTGGTGTAGAGGTTTTGAAAAATTAAGGTTGCCTTAGTGCTAAATCTGCGTGAATGCTCATACGTACTTCTTCCTGAAGAAAATTATTGGCCTATTTGCCAGATCTTCATTGACTCCCTTGTCTGCTTGTGCCTTCTCTCCCTTCTGACTCTCTTCTCTGACTGCCATGCCTCGTTAGTCCTTCAATCCCTTGTCCGCTGCTAACACCTGGCAATAGTGAGGGTAGCACAAAAGTACTATCGCCTCCCTTGGCCCTGCTAGGAGTGATGGTACTGATAAAGTAGGAGCAGCGAAGAAAATCTGGCTTAGGCAAATGTGATCTGAAGTAGCTATCCAATCCCGCTTTGGTCCAAACCGATCGCATTACTTCTGCATTCTGATAGTTTTCAAATTCGCGAGTGAAAAAATGATAACGTCCCCATTTGCCATTGAATTCAATTTCTGCCTCCTAGAAATAGTGGGTCAGTGAGTGCTCGATGATTGTGTGTGTAGTTAATGAATGGATAGTCCTAGGAGCTAGATGGAAAGATGTAGTGTATGAGTGATGTAGTTAGCAAGTGGAGATGAATTTACAAATGGGGGTCGGGGGGTTTATTACAAGTCTTAGGTTGCCAAACACAATGGATGGCTTTCGGTTTTGGTTTTGTGGAGACTCTAGAGGGTTTTATGAGTAATTCTGCTTGGGGATGATGCGTTTTTGGGACCCATTTACAAGTGAGTCTGTGCGTGCTTCTGGGCGACTGTGTGGTCGTGCGTATTAAACAAGAGTGGGTAATGGCTCCTTGAGTGAGTGAATCCTGTCGTGTATCATGTGATTCGTGCGGGACTAATTGAGCCCACAAGCAAGCCTTAGGCACCCAAATTTGTCTTGATTGTGGGCCAGCCTTCATCGACTTCTTGGGTACCCAGATAGTCTCCACTTTCTCAAAAGAAGTTTTGGAAGTCCTCTTATTAGTATCATGTCGCTGATTACTAATAGGAAGTTGAGACAGTTGTCGTGACTTGACTGCAGTAGGCAGCTCGCCTTTTCGCACCCACAGTTGTTTCAATGGCTGAGTTGTTCTGCTTCGCATGTTCTTCTGGTCTCCCGCATAGGTAGTCTTCAGTAATTGATTTGCCTTTGGTTGCTGCCTTCCTCTGGCCTTTGGAAAGGAAGGGAGTTTCGTCAAGGCCTTGACTTCTTTATTGAGATCTCCATTCCTCTACATCACATAGCTTTGGACAAGAACAGCATGGTCAACTTCATGTGTACCCCTGGAAGGACCAGGAGTCTGTGCCTTTTCTAGTTCCTTGAGTGCTCCATTATCTAACTCAACTGTAATTGGACTCTGATTCACCCATACGTGAAGAAGTCCACTTCTTAGGTTCAAGTTGACTGCATGGTCATAGATCCAGACTTGACCCAAGACCAGAGGCTCAGTGAGATCCTCATCTTGACACACTAGTACCTTAACTGTCATTGGAACATCTTGAATGGAGAGGGGAAGTTCCACCTCGCCCATGCAAGGGGTTTCCACACCTCCCAATCCTATGAGATATGCTTCTATAGGATTAACTTTTAATTTCAATTCTTGACAGTAAGAAAGCCTCACCGCACTAGTGGCTGCACCTGAGTCAAATAATGCTCGCATTGTTTTTGCACTAACTCCTTGTCCTATATCTAAAGTCACAAAAGGACGTCGATCGATTATTCTATGAGAGCTGATGCCTAAGACTTCACACATAGCCACATGATATCCTTGATCTGCATATGCATCTGTCCTAGGTTGCTCTCTACCCTGTCTTCTCAACTTCATTCTCCGTATGCGTTCCAATGCTTCTGCTTGAGCTTCTTCTCGAATTTGTCTTTCTTCTTCTTTGCGTTTCTTAGCAGTGTTGAGTCGACTTAGCATCTCTTCCGTCAGAGGTTCTTGATATAACTTGACTCTGCATCCGCTTATGTAGCTCGGAAGAATATCACCTTCTAAGGTGGCTAGTTGCACTGCTCCACTCGTTGAAATCCTATTTATGATCATGGGTCCGTAGCCTCTCTTCTCTAGTTTTCTTGCATGTTGCTTCAAAGTGTAGACTAAAACTAGGTCTCCGGCCTTTAATCCTTTATCCTTAACATGGGCATCAAAGTACGCCTTCTGTCGTTTCTTAGCTGCATATATTCTTGCTGCAGCTCTTAGTCTGGTTTCACCTAGTCGTTCAAGGTCAAAATTTCTCGAAGAGAGTTCATGGTCTGTCCACTCATGCTCCTCTGCTATTCTCAATGTGGGAATCAAGAAGTCCAAAGGTAGCACCGCATTTTGGCCAAATACCATCTGAAAGGGGGTGGCTTGGAGTACCGTTTTGTAGGCGACTCGGTATGCCCAAACAGCATGGTGTAGCTGTTTGTCCCAATCAGAGCGTTTATTATTTACCAATTTGGTAAGCACATTGCATAGAATCTTGTTTGTGCTTTCGGCCTGGCCATTAGCTTGTGGGTGATAGGGGGCAGACTTCTTATGTACTACCAAGAACGTTTGGAGTAGATTTTCAATAACTTCATTCAAGAAGTGAGTGCCTCTATCGCTTACCAGCTCTATGGGTAGCCCATATCTAGTGAACACATTCTCAAATAGGAACTTAGCAGTTGTTTGAGCATCGTTCTTTGTCGTAGCTTTTACCTCTACCCATTTGGTTAGATAGTCCATGGCAACAATGATATACTCAGCATGTGAACCCTTGGCTGGGGGATTAATAGGACCTACAAAGTCTATTCCCCAGTTAGAGAATGCACGTCCACCCATCATAGGTTCTAGTGGCATCTCATCTTTGCGTATAGGATACTGAGTTCTCTAACAAACATCATATCGTTTCACATAGGTATGTGCATCCATGTGAAGGGTCGGCCACCAGAAGCCCGCAAATAGTATTGCCTTGATCACCCGATCTGGTCCAAAGTGTCCTCCTGCTACACCTTGGTGAGCAGTTTCCAAGATCTTGAGATATTCACTTTCATGGACACATAGTCTTAGGTAACCATCTTTACCACGCTTGTATAGATTATCACCAATGAGTGAGTAATCCTGGGCTTCTTGCTCTAGACTTCTTCGTCTGGCGAGTGTCATATCTTGAGGGAATGTCTTCGTCCTCAGGAAGGATACTAGGGGTTCACTCCAATTTGGCACTATGGACACTTGATAAAGAGTGGCATGTTCCACAGGTGGTTTAGTGCAACAGATTGGGCATTCTTTACACATCTTATGTACATCAGCTTCCATAGTAGGCCAATGCACTCCGAGTCTCCTTAGTGTCTGTAGGGTTCGTTGTTTTGAGTAGTGTTGCTCTAATGCACCTACATGTGCCAATTGCAACCATTTAGCGTACTCATCCTCTTCCACACAACACGCCAAGATCCCTTGATCCGTGTGCTTGTACATACTTCCTGCCATGATGTGATACTTTTGGGCTTTTACTACCTCTCTATCCTGTGTGTTTATTACTGGATGGTTAGGCCCGTATGTCAATACTGGCACTAATGGCTTAGCCCACTGCGGTACAACTTCCAAATTAAATAGGTAAGCATCAGGAAGGTCATCTGATACTCCTTGTGGGGCTTCTCTCGATGTGAGCCTAGAGAGATGATCTGCTCTCAAATGAGTCCTGCCTTTCCTCACTACTACCTCAAAGTCATATTCCATTAGTAAGAGAAACCATCTTACTAATCTGCCTATATTACACGGCTTGTTTACCAGGTACAGTAGAGCTTGGTGATCAGTAAAAAATTTGAACTTATTTGCAAGCAAATAGTGTCTAAACTTTTTAACCGCGTACACCATGCCTAATCCTTCTCGTTTGGTGGTTGTATAGTTCCATTCAGCAGCATTCAATTGTCTACTAGCATAGGCAATTGGAAGATCCATATTACCTTCACCGGTAGGCTGCGCGAGTACACACCCAATAGCATAATTGGATGCATCAACATGAACATGGAAAGGCTTATTCCAATCTGGTGTGGTCAAGATTGGTGCTGAGCATAATCGCCGTTTAAGCTCATTGAAGGACTGCTCACATTCATCAATCCACTCAAAGTTAGTCAAAAGTCCATATAGAGGCTTTGCTATGATGGCATACATGTGTATAAACCGTCGGTAATAACCACAATGCCCCATGAAAGCTTGTACTTCCTTGACATTCTTTGGCCTAGGTAACTCTGCTATGGCTCTTACTTTCTCTTCATCAATGGATATGCCATTCCTTGACACTATGTGTCCTAAAATCTTGCCTTGCCTGACCATAAAAACGCACTTTTCTGGGTTTAGGCAGACTTGATATTCTCTACATTTGTCAAAGATTTGTTTGAGTTCTAGAATATGGGTTTGTCTAATGTTGGAATGAGCACAAAGATCATCAACATAGACTTCCAAGTTCTTCCTCAGGAACTCTTTAAATACATGGCACATCAGCCTCTGGAAAGTAGCGGGTGCATTGGTAAGCCCAAATGGCATTACCCTAAAGGCAAAAATGCCCCATTCAGTGGCAAAAGCCGTCTTATGCTGGTCTTTTGGAGCTATGGCTACTTGATTGTAGCCCGAAAATCCATCAAGGAAGTTGTACACTTCCTTGCCTGCTACTCTCTCTAAGAGATGTTATGTGATAGGAAGCGGATAGTTATCTCGAATTGTGGCTGCATTGACCTTCTTCAAGTTAATGCATACACGCAGCTTTCCATTTTTCTTGGGCACCACTACGATGGGGGATACCCACTCAGTGTGCTCAATTTCATAGATGAATCCAGCTTCAACCAGTCTATCTATCTCCTCTTTGATCTTAGCAGCATAATTATCATTATATGTGTATGGCTTTTGCTTAGAAGGTTTGGCATCTGAGGTCATGGGGATAGTGTGTGAGCATATGTCAGGGTCCACGCCTTTCAAATCCTTGTAACTCCAAGCGAATACATCTTTGTATTCTCTTAGCAAGGCTATCAATTCGTGCTCTTCGTCTTTCGTCAGGTCATGGCCTATGTACGTGCATCTCTCCTCTCCTTCTTCTAGGGCCACTACTATTTTCTTGGTGGTTTCTTTGTTATCATAGGCTTCTCTTGATTGTGCCTCTCATTTAGGCATTCTTACCATGACTCTCCTGTCGTCTATCTCATACTTTTTAAAGTTTTCAGGGACCTCAAACAAAGATTCTTCCTCTTCTGGTGTGACTTCTCTCTTCTTTCTTTTCTTTCCTTCTTCCTTCGGGGTCACATGTGTGGCTAGCCTTACATCATTTGTAAGTTCTCCATACCTCTAGGGTTGAAATTCTACTTCATAGAAGTATTCTTCGTCTGATGCAAAGGGTGGGTCCATAATGATTGACTCTAGATCGGAGTCACTCGCATCCTCGAATGCATCAGGGCTAGGTTCGCACTCTTCTAAAACTGCCTCTCCCATGATCGGCTCTATGAAGAAGACTGAAATGTCATAGCCATCTTCATCACAGTGGAGTGTCCATTGTTCTTCATTGATGGCTACATCCATGGTTGCTAGGATTTCTGCTCAGCCTTGAGGTTCAAATTCTTCGTCCGGAAATACTACAGGTGCATAGGCTGGGTCTTGAATTGATCTATGTGTTTCTTTTGCACCTACCTCTCTGGCTTTTTCTCTTTTCTCTTCTTCTACTGCCACTTTGCACATCCATAAGTGGGTGTCTTCATGCATCCATGAGGATCCTGATCCTATGGAATGCACAGATTCCGTATCATCTTTGGCTCTATGGATGGGATTCCATTGGATAGGAGGGACATCTCTATGAGAGTAATCTTTGAGATTCACTTTGGTCGTAACACCTAAGTGTTGCAGGTACAAGGAGTTGGTTCCCCAGTCCTGTACCACTTGCAACTGTCGCATAAATGGTCTTCCCAAGATCATTTCATATGCATGATTTTTGCTAAAATCACATATAGCAAATGTATGCTCAAACTCAACACCACATGTAGTGAGAGTTATCCCTTCCAACAGTCCTAAAGGCCTCTCTATGTGGCCATCAGCCATTTGCAATTTCATCCTCGTGGGCCTGAGTGCTGGCTTGCCCCACTGCTTCCATAGGGAAGTGGTAGCAATAGCAACTCCTGCACCTGAGTCTAGAATTGCCTTGGTTGTGTACCCCTAATGGGTAATGGGAAGATAGGTGTTTCCTTCTTCCCCTTCACTCATATCTCCTATCTTGTCTAGAGGAATCTCTGGCACTGTCCTCTGAGAACCTACTTGGGAACGAGGTTTTGCTATCTCTGGTACTTGTTTGGCTACATGTTTCCATAGCTCTGGCCTTACTTTGAGTAGCTCTTCTAAGGTGAGGTTGCACTGCACTTTAGTGTTTTTCACTACCTCCGTATTCCTAGGTATGACTGAGTCTTCGTTTCTTACCATGACCGTGGGTGCTCTCATACAAGTAGACTTGGCTTCCCATGGGCCTGTGAAATGGGGTAATTCCTGTAAGGAACTAGACTCAAAGTCTAATCTCTCTTGGGACTGGGTGCTCTCCTGCTCTCCATAAATGGAAGGAATATCTTGTGGGAATTGATCCTGCGTGTCATCCACAAGTTCAATGGGAGGAGGGGCTTCACTTTCATTAGCCCATTTGTCTTCTTGAATCTCTCATAGGAATTCTGGAGTGAACCTATTCATAGAAGAGAGGTGTCTGGTTCAGTGGAATTGGGCACAAAGGCTTCCTGTGGGGGGAGGCTTAGTCTTCTGCTTGCCTCCTCTCTTTCTTGATTTTTTTCTTCCTTGGCAGATCTTGCAATTATGCTCTCTAACTTCTCTAGGAGTCCATCCAAGTGCAATTGTGTCTTAGCTGAGCCTGAGTAGTTGAAAAGGCGACTGGCTTCAAACATGGTCTGAGCCAATGCGACCATTTTCGCACACAGCTTGGTTCTCTCTATCTCTAGGTCAGCTCTAGGGTAGCACTTGTCATGATCCGTCACATTTGGCCCTTCTTGGATTCTGGCCTGATATGCCTTAAGCATCATGTCTATGTCTTCAGGAGTGGGATCAGCTAACACTGATCCTACTCTAGGGGGTGGTGGGATGGTCTAAGGTTGGTGGACAGACGGTGGGTCAGATGGTGATGGAAGTGAAGGTGGTGGTGGTATGTGAGAGTTTGTTTGAGAGGTGAGTTCAACAATTTTGGCTTTTGTTTCTCTTATGCTTTCTTCTAAGTCACTCATCTTTTTAGACCATTGTCTTTTTATTCTTTCTCGACTATCCCTCCACGCTCTCGACTGTTTCTTGGCTATGCTCTCAGTTTCACTAACCTCTGCACTCTTCTCTTGACCTATTCCTGGGTTCTGTTGCAAAGCTTGGGCCCTAGTGACCACTTGCACTGGTGCAGTGGAAGTGACACTTCCTGTTGAGTCTACAACTAAGCCAATAACGTTAATTGGAGTTATTTTTGGCATATTATTGGGATTCTTAGGGCAATCCCGTAAGAGATGCTCCTTCCCGTAGTCTTGACAAAAGCCTTGAATCGTCACTGACTGGGGTTGTGTAGGTGGAGGTAAGGGGCAATCACGAATGAAATGATCTCCTTGACATCTGTAGCATGGTCCTCTAGGGAATGGGGGTCTTACCTACCTAGGTTGGGGTCTAGAGTTAGGGTTTGTGTACATTACATTTGTGTACTCTGGCTCCCAACTAGGTTCACCTGGTTCTTCACTGTAGTAGGACTCACCATGTTCAGGAGATCGCATGTAGTAAGCCTAGGGACTATCAATGTGAGTAGAATAAAAACTATGATCGCTCGGGTCACTTTCTGATAGTAGTGGTGTTACTGGCACTATAGCTCTATTCAAATTTTCCTCAGCTGCTGCATACTTTACAGGAATCACATTAGCGGGGGTTGGAGGTTGTTGAGCTAACACAGGTTGTGGCCTTTGTTGGGCCTGATATTGCGGTTGGTAATTTTGCCGAGGCCTAGTATATTGTTGTGGTGGGTATTGACTCTGGTATCTGCCTTGTTGAGGGTATGGCTGAGGGTAGGTTTGCCTAACTGCTTGCTTATTGTACGGGCAATCTTGTGTTGTGTGATTTGTGTATCTCCGTTATATGGTGCAATATTGGCTGCTAGGATTCACTTGGGGTTGAGCCATGATGGGGCATGCGTTCGCCATATGGTCACCACCGCAAGTATAGCACCTCTTTACTGGGGCAAATCTAGGAATTTGTTTACTAGAGACACCTAGTTTTTGAGCTACTTTCTCCGCAAGTTCCTCAATGGATGTGGATTGTGAGGAAGAGAGGCTAGAAGCACTATCGGAATCTTTGTAGATTTTTGAAAGCTCTAGTTCCTCCCCTAGGTTATCCTCAATGTCAATGCACATGCGTACACGCTCTTCTATGGTCCTAGGGTCCTTCAAGTACACATAGGATCGCAACTTTGTACTTAGCAATCCATCCAAGAATAAAGCCACTTGTTTGGCAGGTGTGGGTAGCTCAGGAACAGGACATCGCTCAAGATATTGCCTAAATCTTCTTCCTGCAAGTCTCACAGTCTCCTGGGGGGTCTGCTTGAAGCTGTAGATCAATGAGGAAGTATTATGCCTTATGCCACTCTTAGAGAATTCAGTGGTGAAAGCCTCTAAGAGTTGGTCTATGCTCGTGAACTGTCTCTCGTTCAATGGTTGAAACCACGTCAGGGCGGTGTTTCTAAGTGTTAGACCAAAGGCATTATATTGTGTGAATAGGTCCTCAACTTGTTCAGCTCTCAAGACTTGCCTAAACTCGGCCACATGATCATATGGGTCTCATGTGCCATCAAAGTAATTCTTCATGGACTTAACTAACTGAGTCGGTCTCAAAATCCTGGTGTGTTCCCTAGGCCTTGGCAGAGGGAAGTCATCCGTATTCCTTTGATTCCTTGGGGCTCTAAATCCTTCAGGTTCCACTCTATGTGTTTCCGTTCTCGTTCTGTCTCTTCCTACTGGGTTGGCAAAGCTTACCTCCGGCCTATCTCTATGTCTGTATCTTTGAATTCCCTGAGCGTGGGAGGTTCCAGCTCCTGGGTGACCAAAGGACACATTCGATCTTGGTTGGGAGAAAATAAATTCACCTTTCCAAGTGTAAGCATGCCTATCATTTTCTATAACCCCAAAGATCCTCTTTGAAGAGTGATCTAAGTAGGTCACTCTACCTGGAATATCTGGATCTTTGAACTCATATATCATGATTGTTCCTACCTCACTCAGCTGATTAGGTCTATATCTCCAAAAAAATTCATTAGTCTCTCGGTTCAGGAGTAGATCTATGCTCCTATTATCTTGGGGAATCCACTCTGGTGTGATAATCCTAGTGAGAACAGATTTGCCTCGGGGGGTTCTAGGTTCTTCGCCCATGTTTCCTTGCTCTAGGTCACCTAAGTCCGTTTCTAGAACCACATTCCCAAATTCATCTGTCCTATCTGGATGACTGGTGACTACATATATTGTCCCTTCTTTGTCCAAGTATGCTCCATTTTCAACCTTGACAGCTGGGCGCTCTAGTCCAATGGATTGATCAAGGTTTTTAATCTGTACTACAGATCTTCCTAGGTTGTCCTCATAGATGCTAGCACCTAATCGATTGGTCCTAAGGTATTCAAGTTGCGTCTTGTAAGGGCCTTCCACCCTGTGTAAATATGGCACTCCGGAGCTTCCTGTAGGTCTCTCCATACCGTGGGACATCTCAGACTCGCTCGTCTCAGAGCTAGGGTAGTACGAATGATGGCTCAACTGCTGGGCCCAAGACCTAGCAGTATGATTGACGCTAGCCTCTGAGGACCTAAGACTTTGTCTATCTCTCCCTAGGTGTCAACCTGATCTAAGGTTCATAAGCCCAATTGAATAATCCCAATTTTTCCGAAGTACACTTTGCGTTGCTGAGTTCTTTTGTATCAGTCACTTGTTTTTTTTTAATTGCTCTTAGGGTGTCACTTCTTGTCTAATTAATCTTCGTCGCAAGGAACACTTAAGTTTTTATCCTACTTTGAGTGTGGTCGCTCAATTTAATTTCTTTTCCTTAAATTGTTTCGCAATTGTAATCTCCTAGCACTTGCACTTGAGTGATTAGAGTTCTTGGACTTGGTTGTTCTTAATGTGTTCCTAATTAATCAAAACCTCTATCCGTACTTAGCTTATGCTAGGGATTGACAAAGGGTGTTGAGAAGTTCCAACCTTAAGTTTCTTCCCTTGGTTGCCCTTGTATGCCTAGGAAGCGTGTTCCCAAGATCGCACTTACTCTTGCTTCAAGTACCCTTTGATGCTCTCAAAGAACCTGAAAAAGTCCACAGTTAGCTCAAGAATTGACTTCAGTTGACAGACAGATCAATTTCATGCATGTAATTCACAGACCCAATTGCCTTTTGCCTTTATGGAAAACAATCCCAAGGGACCCTCAATTTTTTCCTACCCCGGGATATGGTCAACTTCAAATTATCCTATCTCATAATCTTGAGCTTTCCAACACGAGCTTTCCAACAAAACAGAAATCACCGCAATCGGATTTCGTATGAGGAAGTTATGTCCACTCAGGGTTTTGGGGCCAAATCAGGATTTCAAACAGGTTAGCAGCAAACATGACTTCTCGAAATACTTTGTGTAATGGCCTCACAATGCAATGATGAACCCTAGTATTTGTCCAACAATTTGTCAAAAATAGACCACTCTTTTTTGCCCTAAAATATTAGCCAAATTTGCCCGTCTATCGCGTTCGCAAGCTCTGTCAGTCGCGATTGATAGGTCAATCACGATCGACGTGTCGGTCGCGATTGACAGGTCCGTCGTGGCTGTTAGTCGCGATTGATGGGTCAATCGCGATTGACACGTGGCCCGGATTTTCAGTCGGTTGTGGTCAAAGGGTTGTTGACTCTGTCAGTCGTGATTGATGGGTCGGTCGCGATTGACAGGTCCTTTGCGAGGGTCTGTCCGTTGTGGTCAATCAATCGTTGACTATGTCGGTCACGATTGACAGAGCCGTCGGGGCTGTTAGTCACGATTGACTGGTCGATCGCGATTGATGGCTCAATCGTGATTGACACGTGTCACGCGCAGGTTTTGTTAGTCGTGGTCAGTCGGTCGTTGACTCTGTCGGTAGCGATTGATGTGTCGGTCGCGATTGACAGAGCCGTCGGCAGGTGTCTGTCGTGGTTTGTTGATCGTGATTGACAGAAATCTGAGGAATTTTAAAATTTCAAGCACACATTTGGGAAGCTCTAGGCATGTAGATCATGATTATGTACTTTGTTTAGCAAAAATACCATTTTTTCTATCGGTCGAGATTGACAGAGGTCAACGCCTCGGGACCTGCACAGTCAAATTGTTTACCTGTTGGAGCTGGTGCAGCTGCTGAGGATGCTGATTCCTGCAGAAAATCTCAAAAAACACAGAAAATCACAAGCACACAAACGCTCTCTCGCTCTCTCTCACAAGTGAAATGAGGGGAATGGTATGGGTGTGGTGATATGACCAAAAAACTGAAATTTTTCGCGATGATGGAGATGGATGTGGGAGATGGTGAGGATGATGATGGTGGTGAGAAAAACAAAAGAAAATAGATAAAAGTGAAGAAAATACCTATGACTCCAACGCGTCAACTCTACGTCTTACCATCACACGCTCGTCCTCAAAGCTCGATCCCCGGCAACAGCACCAAAATTTGGTGTAGCTCAGTGATGAGTAGCACCTCCTTTAATGTCAATCTAGGAAGATGTGAGGATGGTATGATGACCTCGAGCAAGTGAAGGCACAAGTGCGTGAGTGAGAAGCACACAAACATGCACACACATACACACACACGCGCACACAAGGCAAGACAAAGAGTGAGAAGCAATGGAGTTCTCTAGATTACTTTCAAAAAGCTCATACAAGTTCAAATCAATTACAAGCTAACCTCAAAAATGAGCTCTCTAGTTCTTTTTATAGTTTTTGACTAGGTTTTGGCCTTGTCTAGACCTACTGTCTGGCCTAGTTAAAAATTAGGTTCTCTACCCTATTTGGAGGTTCAAACGGAGTCTAAAAAATGTGAAAACTGATAGGTAGGTACTTCTAAAGCTCCTCAAGCTGAAGGACTCCTTGGCTTGCACAAAATGGAGCTACAAAAATATGAAATGGTATTTACAATGGTTTTTAGTGATGAAAATCACTATTTTTGTGGGGATTTCTTCTAACATTTTGACATACATTTCCTAGAGCTCCCTACTTGCTCCTTCTTCTTGTGTGCCCAACTCTTTGATGCCTGAAAAATTTAAGTGGCCTACTTGCCAGATCTTCTTTGACTACCATGCCTGCTTGTGCTGTCTCTTCGCTCCGACTCCCTTCGTAGGCTTCCTTGTCTTGCAACTCCTTCAGTTCCTTGACTACTGCCAACACCCTGAAACAACATGCTAGAAAGCTTGAGAAGCGTGGCTATGGACCCATGATTATCAACATCATATCAACAAGTAGGGCAGTCCAATTAGCCACCTTAGAAGGTGATGTCCTCCCTAGTTATATTAGTGGATGCAGAGTCAAACTATATCAAGAACCCCTCACTGAGGAAATGCTCAATCGACTCAATACTGCCAAGACACATAAGGAAGAAGAAAAACGAGTCCGAGAAGAAGCATAGACAGAAGCATTGGAATGCATTCGAAGAATGAAATTGAGGAGATAGGGTAGAGATCAGCCTAGGATAGATGCCTTCGCAGCTCCAGGATACCATATGGTTATGTGTGAAGTCTCAGATGTTAACTCCCATAGAATAATTGACCGACGTCCATTTGTGACCTTAGAGATAGGACAAGGAAATAGTGCGAGGACTGTACAAGCCTTGATTGACTCAGGTGCAGCCGCTAGTGCGGTTAGACTTTCCTACTATCAAGAATCGAAATTAAGTGTCAATCCTATAAAAGCATACCGCATAGGATTGGGAGATGTGGAAACCCCTTGCACGGGCAAGGTGGAGCTTCCCCTCCACATTCAAGATGTTCCAATGACAGTTTAAGTACTAGTGTGTCAAAATGAGGATCTCACCGAACCTGTTGTCTTGGGTCAAGACTGATATATGATCATGCAGTCAACTTGAACCTAAAAAATGGACTTCTTCAGGTCTGGGTAGGTCAGAATCGCATTACCATTGAGCTAGAAAATCAAGCACTCAAGAAAGTAGAAAAGGCACCAAATCCTAGTCCCTCCAAGAGCACTATCATGGAAAAAGATGCTTTTCTTGTTCAACACTCTGTGATGCAGAAAAACCTCTCTCCAAGCATGGTGGTGCAAGTGGAACTCCCTGTTTGTTCAAAGGAAGTCTCAGTCCAAAAACGAGAAGTCTTGGAGATCAGAAGGGAGCAAAGAAGTAGCGTCCCTAAACTACAGATCACCTCACCCAAGGCATCTCGATCATCAAAGGAGATATGGGTGCGAAAGTGTAAACTTCCCCAAGAAACTCCAGTGGAAGTCCCAACCAAACCCTACTCTAGTGATTTGCATAGGGTGCCTAAGAAAACGCTTCTCCGACAATCGTCCACGGAGAAGCTATCTATATGGGTACCCAAGAAGTTGATGACGGCTGACCCACCATCAAGACAAATTTGGGTGCCTAAGGCTTGCTTGTGGGCTCAAATAAACACCCATAAGCTTCACAAGACGGGGTTCCATTCACACACACTCACACATGCATCAACATGCACAAATAGAGTCACTTGTAAAGGGGTCCCTAAAAAGCCTCACTTTCAAATAGATACTCATGTAAAGTCTCCCAAAGCCCACCGACGGTCATATTGTAAAACCATGCATTTCATTTGGCGACCAAAAACTTGTAATAACCCCCCCGACTTCAATTTGTAAATTCATCTCCGACCACTAACTACATCATTCCACTTAGCTCATAGAACTATTCATTCACGAACTACACACACAATCACCGAGCACTAACTGACTCACAAACTTGTCACGATGCCTCATGTTAATGTTGTAACGGGGACAAACTGTCATATCTTGTCCACTACAATATTAACATGTGCTTCTATATTCTCACAAAATCAACAAGCAAGCAGTAACATGGCAGAAACAACAAGAACTAGTTCCCAGGTGGGATCGAACACCCAAATAGTGGACATTGAAACTCTCCTCCTCGAACCGCAACTAACAGAGAGGCCTCAGGAACTTAGGGCAATGCATGTCCTTCCAATTCAACCGTAGGGGCACACATACAAGTCAGCAAACATGCACATTGGTTCAGTGACGTCGCACATCCACTAGGAGAGGGTACCTACTTCTGGGAAGCTGAACTAGAATTTAATGGTAAATGGGGAAGGTACCATTTCTTTACTTGTGAGTTTGAAAAGTATCAAGATGCAGAAGTGATGAGATCAGTACGGACCAAAGCTGGCATGGACAGCTATTTTAGAGCACTATTACCCAAACCTGATTTTTTGCATTGTTCCTACCTGATCAACACTATCACCCCGAGCAGAGCAAAAGGAGGAGATAGTACCTTTGTGCTCCCCTCATTAACACTAGGCCATAAACTAAAAAAGTTTAAACTTATCCTCAACTTAGTACGGGAGGCCCTGGACATGTAGGGTATGCACATTCCAACAAAAAAGAGACATTGATTCCAGGATGAATGAAGCACAAAGACCTCAACAAACTGAAAGATGGTAGCCATGACACCGACCATTGCCCTCCATTTATGCATAGTCATGTAGCATTTTGCCTTCCCGGCTCAAGAACGCTTCACCATGCCTCCAAAGAGAATGTGGTTCAACTTGTATCTAGCAGAGACAAAAAATCTTACCCTCAATCTACCCCACTAGATCATTGATCAAATTCACTTAGCACATCAGCGCTAGAATAAGAAACATAAGAATGTGCTTCATGGATGTTGCGCACTTACACAGATCATTTATAGGTGCTTAGCTTATGATGCGCCCATTCAAAGAGCATTGGTGTGGTCCAAAGCCCAAGAGTTCCAGTGACGGCCATCAACAACGGGGCCACCATCTAAGAAAATGAGAGGAGCAGTCCAAATACCTTGTGCACCAGCAAGGGGTGCCACCCTCACACCAGATGTGACACCACCTCAAACAAGACATGTTCACCCATTTACAATTCGCTTGCCTAGACTAAGTACAAAGGGACCAAATCTTGTTTTCCCTCCTATCTCCTCCCACCTGGAGTTCCCATAGGGCTACACTTTGGAGGACCTAACAGATGAAGAAATTGCCAGGATGTTCAATGAGGCGAATCTTGAGACTGCAGAAGATCAGGCCTGAGGATCGCAACCAACCACAGGGACTTCAACTCCTACCCAACCTGAAATAGTGGAAGTGGAGGAAGATGAAGAAGAGATCGATGACGCGGAATCAGAGGAGGAACACAACCAGGAGCACGAGGAAACTTCAGTACTAGCAGGTGCCCCAACCTATACTGCACATATCAAAAGATTGTATGAGACCATGAAAAGAGTCCAGGAGCGTCACAAGTTGTCACTAGAAACAGGGAAGATGCTAATATGTCAAATGTTAGGAGAAGAAGGGATATACGAAAAATTTATTGAATCCATGAACCTGCACATAGATGCGCTTGGCCTGTATGAATCCATTCATTTGTCTCTCGCTTCCATTCATCGCTTTGAGCAATGAGTGCCTACCCGCCCCCTCCGCTCTTGGAAGCAAATTCACATAGATGTATCGGCACCATGACACACTACACAGATGTAAGAACACCACAAGGCACTTCTATCACCACATTCCTCACCTCTCACTGCACAATTCACTTCTCCCCATGGCACTACCACCCTAACCTCCACCACCACTACATATGTTATAGGAATTCCTCTTTCTTCAAGCACCCATCTTGGCGGGACTGCCACACCTACATTCACAATACTCTTCACAGACATCACATCCACCTTACCCTCCATTCCCATTTACACGATCACACACACTTTTAAAACCATGGAAACATCATCAGCCACAACACCACTCCCTCCCCACACACTCCCACAATCTCCCATAATCTCCCATACCCCCTCCTCCCACATCACCTCTTGTTTCCACTTCATTCATGATCCCTTTCCCCTTCCCCATTCCCCCTACATCCTCCACCTTCCGAGCATCCCTAAATGTAAATATTATGTTTTCTACATTACATCAATGTGTATATCAGCTGCAGAATGAATATCAGACCTTAGAAGACCGTCACCGCCATATAACTGTGGAACACTAGCAATTATAGAGGCATCTTACAGCCCTAGAATAAGAGAACACCAACCTCAATCAATGTTACACTACACTAGAACATGCCCACCATACCCTATTGGAAGCTCCCCAGCAATCAGAATCTTCTGAAGTCAAAAAACTAATAGCCTTATCAGTCCAAGAATGTCAAAGTTCGTCGTAATCTAACATTACTAAGAAAGCACATGGCCACGGCTCTAGAAGAAAACAAACAACTTCAAAAAGAGAACGAAGAGAACCTAGAGGAAGCAATGGAAGGATCCCCTCAGGATATCGACCCATAACGGTTTAAAGCTATCCCTTTAGAGACCATGAAAACCATTCTTGAAAGCTATGCTGATCTTCTGGCAGTGCATGACGATTTGGGAAAAGAACGAGATACACTTCGCCAATAGCTAGTGGCGCAAGAAGAACAAACAAAGGCAACAGATTCTACGGAGATTACTGAGGAGGTGAAGGCATTAAGAGAACAGGTCGTTGAATTGCAAGGAAAATTACTTCAGTATGAAAGACAACCCTCCTTGGTCATAGAACCAGAACCACAAGAGTTGGTGCCCATAGAAATAGACGAGTCATATGAGGAACCTTATGTTCCTATGTGTTGGGGGATTCTTGGACAAGAAGGGATTTGAGTGTTTGTAGGAGAAAAGGGAAAGACAAGAAGAAAGATACAGACTGGAAGCCTCTGTCGATTGATTATAATGAGACAAATACAATGGTGATGCACAATACAATCCAATGCTTCTTTGCAAAATCCCACAGAGTGCTCAATTACAAAATACCAAATACCCAAGGTTTTGTTGCTGTCGGCCTCCTCTGCACTAGACCTCAACCTTCTCCAAGCCTGCACTTGTGCACACCCTGCACCAAGCTTCCAATAAGCGGGAGGGATGGACACCTTCTGTCGGCATGCACACACTGCAATGAGACCTTGGGATCCTTGGGGAACTAGCTTAGCACTTCTCTGCACACTTCCTTAGTCACTCTTCATGCACACCTTGCACTTCACTTCTCTGCGTCGCACACTGTGTGTCTCTTGCACTTCTCTCTCTTGCCTAACTTAGACTATGCTCACCTTGCTTAGTCTTGCTTACACTTGCTTGGTCCAAGAATAGTCCTTGTCTTCATTTGAGTGTCGATTCACGTACTCTCCTAACTGCAAGAGTATCTTGGTGCTCACTTTGATGTCCCAAGATTGTCTCCAAAAGTGGGCAGCCAACGAATCCCTATTTTGTCCTGTAGTGACTTTAGACTAAAACAAAAATTTTATTGGGGGCCATACTTTCACTTCTGCGTAGGCTGCCGCTTTACATACCTTCACGTTTGTTTTTTTATTCTTCACTAGTGCACCTAAGAGAGGGTTCACCTGAACCTTCCAAAACACTTTTAAACACTTCGAACCTTAGAGAAATTAGAGAATTACCTCTACAACCTACAACCACTTTCTCCAATTCACCCTTTGTGAACAATTACTTGTGCACTACCTTTGCACCTTCACACCTACACTTCAAACTCTTTGACTTTGCCCCTATGGACTTTGACCTTGACGTTGTTGACTTTGACTAGTTTGACTTTGCATCTTGACTTTGACTATGGTTGACTTTGGCTATGATTGACTTTGACCAATATGACTTGTATGGGCTCAATAGTTGCCCACCACCTAATGTGCTCTCCATCCCGGAGAGCTACAGCCAAAACTCGGAGCATGATACAATGATTCCTGTGATGCAAAATCTTCAAAAGGACACCTGAGCAGCTACCAAGTCCACCAGAAGCAAGAGAGAACAGGCACCAGAGAAGAACCCAAAAGTGGAATTTTTTTGCATGGAAAAGAAATGGAGGGTAATGTTAAACGCGCATTTGCCATCACAGGCGCGTTTAAGCTCTTTTCGGGTTCTTGGGAGTGGAAGGGGTCTGAATAATCAGAGGCCCTATACTTGATTTTCCCAATTAATCACTCACAAAGCAGTACAAAAGTGTTCAAAGACCTCTGTTAACCCAAATTACTATTACTACTCTGGTTCGTTCTCTTCACAGATTTCCGGTTCGTACACAGATTAAGACTTTCTCAGTACATAATGCAAAAAGTGAACATTACCGTAACTCAGATTTACAACACTTAACTAATGGAAAAATACTAACCACAAGTTAAGGTAATCAAACAACGACGACGAAAAGAACACAGTACTACTCAGAATTCTCAGAAAACAACACTACAGAAACTCCACAGAACGTATCGCCCAGACAGACAATCTGGCAATTCTTTCGAGTTGTCACCGAAGCGTCCTTTCACTGATTTATAAATGGATACAACTTTACGCCATGACCTTTCGGTTCGTGCAGAATATGAAAAGGAAAAGATTTACAATTGCCAATCCGGCGGCTTACACTGGCACGCACGGTGGACTTGAACCCGCAGGTATACAAAATTTTATGGCTCATCTATTATACCCTGTAAATACATTGTTCTAGCTAATTTAAACGTTCTGGCAATTTTCTGCTTCATGCTATCCAACATTTTCTTCAAAATATCTGGTTCGACTAACTGAGCGTCAGTACGAACATAGCTAGCTGTAATTACTTGTGTCATTATAGTGTAAGCCGCCAGATTGGCAATTGTAAATCTTTTCCTTTTCATATTCTACACGAACCGAAAGTTCGTGGCGTAAAGTTGTATCCATTTATAAATCAATGAAAGGACGCTTCGGTGACAGCTCGGAAGAATCGCCAGGCTGTCTGTCTGGGCAATACGTTCTGTGGAGTTTCCGTAGTGTTGTTTTCTGAGAATTCTGAGTAGTACTGTGTTCTTTTTGTCGTCGTTGTTTGATTACCTTAATTTGTGGTTAGTACTTTTCCATTAAGTTAAGTGTTGTAAGTCTGAGTTACGATAATGTTCACTTTTTGCGTTATGTACTGAGAAAGTCTTAATCTGTGTACGAACCAGAAATCTGTGAAGAGAACGAACCAGAGTAGTAATAGTAATTTGTGTTAACAAAGGTCTTTGAACACTTATGTACTGCTTTGTGAGTGATTAATTGGGAAAATCAAGTATAGGGCATCTGATTATTCAGACCCCTTCCACTCCCAAGAACCCGAAAAGAGCTTAAATGAACCTGTGATGGCAAACGCGCGTTTAACACTGGTGCTGTCTATGGGAAGGTGGCAATAGAGTGTTGCAAATAAATTGTGGGAAAGTGGCAACAGAGTGTTATAAATTGATTGTGGGAAGGTAACCATAGATTGTGAATCGACAGTAAGGTGAAATAATACGTAAGTGTTGCAGAGGTGATATATGCCAGTTACTCGGTCCGGTGAGTCGTATCTGAAGTACAGGAGAGATCGACAGCCTTGGATGGTATCAAATTTGTTAAAGACTCCCCTAGGAGGCAGAAGCATAGATCGGTTAAGACCAGTAATCGAAGAAATGAAGCACATTAGCAGTGATTCCGGTAGCATTCCGATGGAACATACTGCAATTCCGATAGATTGCGGTGTAATTTCGGCACAGTCTGCAGAAGATACAGTAACTTCGGAGTCTACAAGAATGCAGTGTGTAGTTGATCCGACACCATCTGGTCAGGATTCCAACCCGTCTGAGGATATAGATGTCTTGCCCAGAGAGGTCATTGAAGGTGAAAGAATACCCTGGATTGAGGAAAGTTCCACTAATTCCGATGGCAGTTCGGTCCTAGTTGCAGAGAATTTACAAGTTTCCGGTGACAGTGTTATACTTCCCGGTGAATCTTCATTCCGAACACCACTGTTCGGGTCAAGTTTGCCTATGTTTGATACCACAGAAGAGGATAGGCTATTTGAATTCGAAATTCGTAAGAGGTTGAGCGCTATTTTCGAATCGAAAGGTGAGCAGTCTGATCATACAGACTTTGAAGGACCGGAAACACATCCTCAGAACTCAAGAAATAGTAACAGTACGCCACTAGCACCATGAGTGGGCAACAACAACAACAACAGCAGCTACAGCCACTCCCACCTCGACCAGTTCCAACAGGGGTAACATACACCAAATTCGGTGGATTTCCAGGTGATGATCCTGATGCCCATGTACGCACCTTTGAAATAAGTTATGCAGTACTAAACCATCCACCTGATCCGACATACAAGGCCATAGTATTCCAGTCAACATTAGTTAATGAAGCAGCAAGGTGGCTTACAGAGTATGATATCAACCATTTTGGCACCTATGAAGCGGTAAGGGATGCGTTTTTGCAGAGGTTCCGACTGAAGAAGAACCTTGCCGAAATTTTCGATTACTTGCAGAAAAATAGACAGAAGTTGAATCAAACAGTGCAGGAATATGCCACCCTATTTAGAACTGTTAAACATCACTTGCCGTCAGAAGCGCGTTTAAACACCTAATCGAGTTCTTGGGAGTGGAAGGGGTCTGTTAAACAGAGGCCCTATGCTTGATTTTCCCAAATAATCACTTCACACAGCAATATACTAATATTCAAGAACTCTATCAAGAATCTATTTACGCATCACAATCTTGCTATCAGTAATCGGACTCATCCAAAGCTTACCAAACACACTTCAGTTAAGGCTCTTTCAGCATACAACGCAAGCCATATTCAGTACCGTAATACGGGATTACTTTGTCTAACTTAAAGAACTCACCCAACACAAACTACCGTACACAACAGAGTCAATAACAGTAACTCAATCTGTACCATGCAGGTGCGGATAATCAACTAGAACAGGAGACGCAGGATGATTCAGAATTCTCAACCACACAGTACTGAACTGTCATTACTGGAGCATGGGCTTCATCAAACAACTTACAGAACATCAACAAAATAGAGAGACACAACAATACACAGCATCATTAGAACAATCACAACAACAACTACACAGAACGATTCGCTCAGACAGACAGGCTAGCGATCCTCTAGTCGTCTATGTAATGATGGGGGAAGTATCTCAACCCCTAAGCAACGACGAAGCGTGAATGACCTCCACAGGTATCCTTCTTTGACCTTTGCACACCAAAAATGCTCTTACTCAGAGCTTATGCAGAGAACTTCAGTGAGCTTTTGTAGACCTGTAGTAGACACCAAGAGCTTTCCAACAAAACAAATTTCACTTCAAATGGATGCTTACACAAGGAGAAACAATGTCTACAACATGAGCTAGTTGAATGCTCACAACTTCCAGTCAAGCAGATACCTCACTTCACTCCAGAAAGCTTTTCTCAGAGATTATACAGAGAATGAATCTCAAACTTGGGTCAACTTTAGAGGACTCTAATATACCCAATGACACCAAAATCATAGCAAATGGATACATAGAGAAGGAGAACCAGCCCTTACAACAGAGAGCAAAATATTTCCAACAGAGCCTACACACCAAGAGAGATATCACTCACACAACCTCACTAAAATGAATGTTGTTCCCAGATTACTCAGAGAATGATCCAGAGACTTTGTGATCATAAAATTGACTCTAATAGCTATCCAATGAGACAAGAATTACATCAAATGGATACAATATGAGGGAGAACCAATGTTAACAACGCAGGGGTAGAGAGTTGCAACACTGCATGCACACACACATAGATATGCCTACTAAAAGAAAACAAACAAGCAAGCAAGGGGCTAGCTTAAGCAAGGGGCTTGCTTATCACAACTCTAGCACTTAGTGCTCACTTTACATGAGCTACAACTCCAAGAAGATGGGCCAAAAGAAGTCGGGATACATGCTCCTTTTATAGTGAGAAGTGTGCCCCTAAAATCTAGGAACTACCTTTCCAAATCAGCCTCCTAACTTGGAGGAATTAGTTGAGATGACTTGGGGAGTGGTTGAGTGACTTTTCTTGATGGAATCTCGAGGCTTTTGGCTTCCTTTGATTGCTCCACATGTCCATAAAAGATTCCCCACGAATTTGTAGCTTGAAGCTTGACTTTTAACATTCCCCCTCAAGCTTCAATTCTTCGTCCTCATCCAAGCTCCTTCATGTTGATGCATTGCTTGAATTTTGAAATCTTCATCCCATCCAAAGCCTTTGTAAACATGTTCGCAACTTGGTCCTTGGTACCAATATGATGTATTGAAACTTCCTTGGATATCACCTTTTCCCTTATGAAGTGATAGTGCACTTCAATATGCTTGGTTCTAGCATGATAGACAGGATTTGATGCTAGATGAATGCTACTCATGTTGTCACAAAAAATTGGATATGTGTCAACCTGCAAATTAAGCTCCATAAATAACTTCTTAATCCACATTAGCTCACATGTGACTTGAGCCAAAGCTCTATACTCAGCCTCCGTGGAAGATAATGCCACCGTGGGTTGCTTCTTTGAAATCCATGAGATGATCTTGCTACCTAGCATGACTAGGTAACCACTTGTACTTCTTCTATCCCCCTTCGAACCGGCCCAATCGGCATCAGAATAAGCTTTGACCTGCATATCATCATCAAATGAATAGAACAATCCTTCATTTATAGTGGCCTTGAGATATCGTAACATTCTTCTTGCAGCTTGCAAGTGTGTAGTCCTTGGACTATGCATAAATTGTGATAACACTCCAACTCCATATGCTATGTCGGGCCTAGTTATTGTGGCATAATTGAAAGATCCTACAATAGATCGATACAAGGTTACATCCTCTAATGGCTCTCCATCAATGGAGCTTAACTTTACATTAACTTCCCTGGGATTTGAAATAGGCTTGCAATGTAGCATCCCAAACCTCTCAAGTAGGTCTAGAATATACTTCCTTTGTATGAGCATAATACCTTCTTCTTTGTATACAACTTCAATGCCAAGAAAATACCTAAGATCTCCAAGATCAGAGATCCTAAACTCCTTTCCAAGCTTTGCCTTGATCTCCTCAATGCCCTTTGTATCATTACCTGTAATGATAAGATCATCTACATACACGCACATGTAGATTACAAGTTCTCCTCTTTGTTTGATGAAGAGAGATGGATCCGCCTTGCATTGATTGTAACCACATTTGATCAAATAGTCCACCAATCTTTGGTTCCAAGCCCTTGGAGCTTGCTTTAGGCCATAAAGTGCCTTCTTCAATCTACAAACATGATGTGGAAACTCTTTATGAACAAAACCTAGTGGTCGCTCCATGTATACCTCTTCTTCCAAGTCTCCATTGAGAAAGGCATTCTTGATATCCAATTGGAAAAGCTTCCATCCTTTCCTAGCAGCCATTGCAATGAGTGTCCTAATGGTGCTCATCTTTGCCACGGGGCTGAATGTCTCTTCAAAATCCACTCCATAGGTTTGTGCAAAACCCTTGGCCACCAATCTTGCTTTGAACCTAGAAATAGATCCATCTGAATTCCTCTTTACTTTATACACCCACTTATTACCTATTACCTTCATGTTCTCCTTCTTGGGCACTAGAGTCCATGTTTGATTTTCCTCAAGTGCGTTGATCTCTTCTTGCATTGCCTCTTTCCATTCGGTGTACCTGCTTGCATCTTCATAGCAATCCGGCTCATGATCTTCTACTACTTTGTTCATATATGCATAATGTGTTGCCATGTATGAATCATAAGTAAACCTTTGAGTTGGATACTTAACTCTAGAAGACTTCCTTTCTTCACCTTTTGGAGGAATAAACCTCCTTTGCCTTGGGAACTTGATCTCTTTCTTTGACGTGACTTCTTTCTCCATCATGTGTCCTTCATCATCTTCAACTTCATTACCTTCTTCATCCAACTCCACCAATGTTTCTTTGCCTTTGTTGATTGATTGTGCTTCATAGCTTGATGAAGATCTCCCCCTCCATGGTGAGTTCATGCTTGAACTATCTTCATTGATGGAACACCTTGGGTCGCTTAGCTCTAGGTCGATTTGTTCTTCATCATGTCCATGCTTTTCTTCTTCATAGTCCTGCATACAATCATACTTCTTATACCAAGGGAGTAGCTCATCAAATGCTACATCCCTTGATATCCTCAAGTCCTTTGTGTTTGGGTTGAAGCACCTGTAACCTTTATAATCATTTGAATATCCTAGAAACACACACTTTTCTGCCTTTGGTTGTAGCTTGTGCCTCAATTCACTTGGCACATGTACATAACAAGTACATCCAAATATCTTCAAGTGGGAAAGATCAGGTTTCTTACCATAATAGGCTTGATATGGTGTCAAGCCATGGATCCCTGAGGTAGGAGCCCTATTCATAAGATACACGGTAGTATTTGCTGCATCACTCCAAAACATGTTAGGTACATTCATCTCATTAAGCATTGCTCTAGCGATCTCGGCAATGTATCTATTCTTTCTCTCTGCTACTCCATTTTGTTGGGGTGTGTACCTGCATGTTACTTGCCTCTTGATGCCTTGATCCATTAAAAAATCAGAAAACTCATTTGAGAAATATTCTCCCCCTCCATCGGACCTTAGCTTCTTGATATATGAACTTGTTTCCTTCTCTATCATTGCCTTGAATGCTTTGAAACATGTAAACACATCTGATTTGTTTTTGATGAAATAAACCCAAACCATCCTTGTGCAATCATCTATAAAAGTGACAAAAGACTTGTTACCTCCAATGGATTGCTCTTTGGTTGGCCCCCACACATCTATATGTATCAACTCCAATGGATGTTGGCTTATGTAGCCACTCTTCTTGAATGGAAGTCTCGCTTGCTTCCCTAGTTGACAAGATTCACATACATGCTTCATACCTTGTCCTTGGAAGTTGGGAAGACCTTCAACCAGCCTCTTGAATTGCATTTCCTTCATTCTTTGTATGTTGATGTGACCTATCCTCTTGTGCCACAAGTCCAACTCCGAAATCCTCTTGTTTCCATATGTGAAGTAGACATGTTGAGTGGAATGAGAATTAACCTCCAAAGTGAAGAGTCTCCCTTGCTTCTTTCCTCTTGCTATGACCTTGTAACCTTGCTTAGGGTTCTCCACAAAGCATCCACCTTTGTTGAACCTTACTTGATATCCTCTTTCAACCATTTGCCCAACGGACACCAAGTTCTTTGTGATAGTAGGTACATGCAAGACATCCTTGAGACATCTTCCTTCCTCCTTGTCATCCAAAGCTACATCTCCAACATGGGAGATCTCATGGGCTGTATCATCACCTGTTTCTACATGTCCTTTACCTTTGGGAACATGTAGATTAGTAAACCAAGAAGCATTGCAACTCATATGGTTGCTACATCCACTATCAATATACCAAGTGTTATCTACTTTGCTTGAATTCCCATGCATGTGCATCATCAAGAGATTGTCATTTTCTGAACTTGTAGAAGCATAATTACCTTGGCCTTTGTATGAAGAACCTTGATTATAGCTCCTTTGGTTTCCTCCTTGGTAGCAATCTCTAGCATAGTTGCCAAACTTGCCACATATGTAACATCCTTCACCATCTTGATTCCTGTTTTGTTGATGTCGTCCTCCTCTTCCTCTTGTTCTTCCTCTCCCTCTTTATGATGAGGTACCTTGGTCATGTCCTTGATTGCTTGAGTGGCCTTGCCTTCCTCCAAACCTTCCTTTGCCCCTTCCTTGTCCTCGTCTTCCTTTTCCCCTTTGATTACCTGCATAGAAAACTTGTGCATCCTTGCTTTTAGTTGAACTTCCACCTATGTTCATTTCTTCGGTGACCATGAGAGCAACCAATTGCTCAAAATCCGGAAGATTATCCCTTACATAAACTGAAGTGGTAAAGGGTTTCCACTTCTCATCATCTCTCAAACCATTGAGAGTATAAGCCACAAGATCGTCATCGTCTACGTGGCTTCCAATGGATCCCAATGCATCTGATAACTCCTTGACCCTAAGTATGTAGTCATTTATGCTACTCCCTGAGCTCTTCCTAAGGTTGTTGAGCTCATTCTTGAGTTGGATCTTCCTTGCTTTGGTGCTTGTTGAATAAAGCCTTTCAAGTGTCTCCCATACCTTCATGCTTGAATCCAAGTCTTGGATATGGCCGATCATGCTATTGCTAATGTGTTGGGAAAGAATAAAGATAACCCTCTTGTCTCTTTCATTCCATTCCCTAAAGGCCCTTCTCTGGTCATTGGTTGGATTCTCATCCAACCTAGGTCTTGGTTCACTTCCACTAATCAACCCCCAAAGGCCCTTTCCCATAAGATAGTTGGAGACCCTAAATCTCCATGGTTGATAGTTACCTTTGTCTAGCTTTTCAATTTGAGTGTTGAAGTCTCCCATATCTAGTCTTTGATACTTGACCTAGCCCTTTGCTAATGCTCCAATGTGTGTAAAATGAAAATGAGGCTCTGAGGTTACCTCAATCCAAAGCTTTCCTTAGATAGACACCTTGTGCTCTTGCAAATTTGAGTAGAATAGCTCCCCCTTGATGTGACCTACCTCCAAGAAGCTTTTGTTGATGCAAATCTTCAACCACCAACTCCAAGAGGTCTTCTTGCTTGTATGTGATACCTCCAAGATGCCCAAATGCTCTGATACCACTGATGGGGGAAGTATCTCAACCCCTAAGCAACGACGAAGCGTGAATGACCTCCACAGGTATCCTTCTTTGACCTCTGCACACAAAAAATGCTCTTACTCAGAGCTTATGCAGAGAAATCCAGTGAGCTTTTGTAGACCTGTAGTAGACACCAAGAGCTTTCCAACAAAACAAATTTCACTTCAAATGCATGCTTACACAAGGAGAAAAATGTCTACAACATGAGCTAGTTGAATGCTCACAACTTCCAGTCAAGCAGATACCTCACTTCACTCCAGAAAGCTTTTCTCAGCGATTATACAGAGAATGAATCTCAAACATGGGTCAACTTTAAAAGACTCTAATAGCTACCCAATGACACCAAAATCATAGCAAATGGATACATAGAGAAGGAGAACCAGCCCTTACAATAGAGAGAAAAATATTTCCAACAGAGCCTACACACCAAGAGAGATATCAATCACACAACCTCACTAAAATGAATGTTGTTCCCAGATTACTCAGAGAATGATCCAGAGACTTTGTGATCATAAAATAGACTCTAATAGCTATCCAATGAGACAAGAATTACATCAAATGGATACAATATGAGGGAGAACCAATGTTAACAATGCAGGGGTAGAGAGTTGCAACACTGCATGCACACACACATAGATATGCCTACTAAAAGAAAACAAACAAGCAAGCAAGGGGCTAGCTTAAGCAAGGGGTTTGCTTATCACAACTCCAGCACTTAGTGCTCACTTTACATGAGCTAAAACTCCAAGAAGATGGGCCAAAAGAAGTCGGGATACATGCTCCTTTTATAGTGAGAAGTGTGCCCCTAAAATCTAGGAACTACCTTTCCAAATCAGCCTCCTAACTTGGAGGAATTAGTTGAGATGACTTGGGGAGTGATTGAGTGACTTTTCTTGATGGAATCTCGTGGCTTTTGGCTTCCTTTGATTGCTCCACATGTCCATAAAAGATTCCCCACGAATTTGTAGCTTGAAGCTTGACTTTTAACATGTAAATCACAAACTGAACAGGTATCGTTAAACAAACAAGACAGCGACGAGAACAGAATACTTAGAATTACTCAACGCACACCACAGCAACGTTATAGATCAATCACCCAGAGAGACAGTCTGGTGATCCCACTGATCGTCACCAAAGCGTCTCTTTTTCATTGATTTATATAAGATTACAAACGTCTTTGTAACAACCTTTCGTTCGTGCGAAATCTAAAAAGATTCAGTCTTTACATTTGCCAATCGGGCGGCCGACTAACACTGGCATGCATGGTGGACTCGAACCCATAGCTATACAAAAAGCTTAGGGCTCATCTACTATCCCTTCTAAATACATTGTTCTGGCTAATCTAAATGTGTGGGCAATTTTCTTCTTAATTGATTCTAACATCTGCTTCAAAATATATGGTTCTACCAGCTGGGCATCTGTGCGTACTGAACTTAAGGAAATGACCTGGGTCATCAAAACTTCTGCTTGAGTCTGCAGAAATGCTTCTTGTAAATAAAATGCGTTTGACAGAGCTGTATCTCGAGTTACCTTCATATCTGCAATCTGCTTTTCAATTTTGGAGAGTCTTTCTTTCTGTACATCCAGTTGATACTCCCTTCTTTCTATCTCCTGATTTTGAAACTAGATTGTCCTGTAATAGGCATCGCGCTCTCGGCGGGTACTTGCGATGTCTTTCTGTAATTGTGCCTCCCCGATCAATTTGCGTTTAAGAATATTGTTGACGTCGGATAAATCAATCTTGGTTCTCTGGAGTTCGTAATCAGTCTTCTTAAGGAAATCTGCCATCTCTTGTCCTTTCTGTACTGCTTCATTTAGTTGTTGTCTGGTTTCTTCTAACAGATTGCCTAAAGCTATATGTGCATCCTCCTTGTCTTGGGCTAATTGTTTCAAATGCCTATTTTCAGCTTCTGCAGTGCACAATAAGTCTTCCTTTGTTCTGAATTCGGCCAAGACATAATCTCTTTGATTTATAATTGTCTCCTGGTCGGCAAGTCGAGCCTGTAGTTCCTTAATCTGTTCATTTAATTTATGATTTTCTGCTTTGACTTCGACGAGTTCTTCCTGGAGTGGGCTAATATCGGCTTCCAAAACATCCACCTTATGTTGTAATTCATCCCGGATGTTATCTGCCACTTCCTTCATTTGTATAGGTAGTTGTTGCGATAACTGGATCAGCATTTGACCCATGGATGCAAGCTCGGAAAATATCGGAATTGACGGAACCGGAATATGAGGATGGGGCTGAGATGGAGGCTGTGAGGAGCTGATGGGAATTTGGTGGTGAGTAATTTGGTGATGAGGATGAAGAAGCAGTAGGTTCCTCAGTGACAATGGGTGGAACAGGTGGAGAAGTTAGAAGAACAGGGTTAGGTTCAACTACCTGTTCAGTGGTTTGTTGTGTAGTATCCTCATGATCGGCAACTGTAGACTCCACTGCTCTAATCAGTTCTTCGAAAACTTCTTTAATGATAGGTTCTCTATCATCTTGCTTTTCCTGCTCAGATTGCTGTTTAGATTCTTCTTTTGACGAGCTCATTTCAGAATCGGTGGTAACATGCTGTTCTTGTTGCTTTTCTGAAGAAGACTGCGCTGATGAGTCATGATGCATTGATGTTGTGGTGTCATGGAAGGTTTCTTCCTGTCCTTCTTCTTCTTTGTCATCTGCTTTCTCATTTGCGGCAGATTCTTGTACCTGACTATCCGATGAACTAATTTTGATTCTTTTCTGGCGGAGGAGGTGGAAAATCTCTTCGTCATCCTCTTCATCATCTTCCAATACCTGTGCAGACTCTTCATGGTGCAGAACGGGTCCTCAGGGTGGTGGTTGTGCTGCTTGGAGTACCGGAAATAGGAAACTGAGAATATGCGGTAACCTTGATCGTGGCATATCTCCCTTGTTGGCCTGTTTGATGATTGAAACACATTCCTTGTGGATGCGGCGGAAAAAGTATGAGGCAAAATTTACAGGTTCTCTGGCAGCTAGATCGATGGCAGAGTAAAAGGGCGAGATATTCCATATGTGCGCTTTTGGAGGTTCAAGATGGCAACTAAAAATTGTAATGCTGATCGTTCAGCCTCGAGGCGACAAAGGATAGTGTATTCGTTGGAAGAGTGCCTAAGGAATAATTGGTGCATTGTGGCTAATGGCGGATTAGGGCCATTCTCCCGACCTTGCGGAGAGAGGCAAAATGCATCGGCAAAGGTTTGGAGGGTAATTACGGTACGAGGGGGCAAGGAAGTGATAGGCCAATTCTGCTGTGTAGCAGGTGTGGCAGCGATGGTGGCGATGATCTGGGCATAGAAAGGGTGGAAATCCACTGAATGCCAAGGCAATTCAGCGAAATTGACCAACCCGCGAATTCGCAAGAACTCACCTACATCTGCAGGGAGTCCTTCACGGAAGGCGGCGAAGTTTGCCAGAGCTTCCATGATACACAAACAATAGTAAGCACGAGAACACAAGCGCACAGATTATACAGATAGCACAGACACACAGAGCACGCAATCACAATAGCAATTAACAGCAGAATGGAAAAGGTTATGTAGATACTGCACAGTGAGAGGCAATTGAATTTGTTAATAATCGCGCGATGTTGAGATGATAACCTTCATAACTGCGGTGTGCATGCATGAACAGAACGATAATGTTGGGCGGCTGTTGAGTATAATTAGGTATCAAAATGAGGATATTTACAGACTTATTTTATTAAGCACGCAAAAACAAAAAGAAAAGAAAAGAAAAAGAGAAAACAAAAAATACGTGGTCAATCGCAGACCGTTTTAGTGCGGATCAGATGCTTGATGATACGGCAGCAACTTTGAACCATTTATCACCTTCGGAAGAGGAATGCCGATCAAAGTAGCCAACCGAAACGTAGTCGGGCCCACTTGTTCAGTAATCCGATAGGGACCAAACCATCGTAACTTGAATTTTCCAGCAGAACGATTTGATTTTGCATTGTAAAAGAGCACAAGTTGTCCCACCGTAAAAACTGGAGTTTTCAGATATCGATCATGTGTTCGAGCTTGCCTCAACTGCACTTCTTGAAGAGTCAGAAAACTTTCCCAGCGATGCTCATCTAGTTCTCTGAGTGTATCCAACCGAAATGGCAAGGACTCTTCCGGTAACAACTTCTGAGTGATGGCCATACGTAAACTTGGCACAACAATTTCCATTGGTGCTATGGCTTCCAGCCCATAAGCCAGTTTGAAAAGTGTTAGTCCTGTTGCTACCTTGTATGTAGTCCGGTATGCCCATAATAGTGCAGGTAACAGTTGATCCCATCTTTCCGGTGATTCCAGAATTAATTTTCGAAGCATATTCAACAAAGTTTTGTTTGTACTTTCAGCCAAACCATTAGCACGAGGATAATAAGGAGAACTGAATTTATGCATAATCTGAAAAGAATGTGTGAGTACTTTCATTAAATTGTTAACAAAATGCGTGCATTGATCTGTAACCAGCTCCAGAGGTAAGCCAAACCGCGGGAAAACATCCTTCATTAGACACTTTGCCACCGAAACAGCTGTAGCGGATTTTAAAGCCCATGCTTCTGCCCATCTGGTAGCATAATCTGTACATGTCAATATATAACGATGATTACTGAGGATTGCTGGAGCTGTAATAGGTCCAATAAAATCTAGACCCCACTTCTGAAAAGGCTCCAATGGTGAGAGAGGTTGTAGAGGGAAAAAATGGCATTGTAAAGGCTGTCTAGACCTCTGACAAGTATCACATTGTTTGACAAACTGAGATACATCCTTGTACATAGTAGGCCACCAAAGTCCACTCTGCAAAATTTTTCGGTACGTTAAATCTACTGCAAAATGCCCACCGGAAGGTATTGAATGTGCCAAAGCTATAACTGAGTTTACTTCATGTGGAGGAATACAGGGAAGTAAAACTCTAGTGCGATCCATATAATACAACTCTCCAGCAATCAACCGAAATTCGCGACTGTCAACTGCAATTTTCTTACGCATTGTAGGAGAAATCTTAGCAGGAAGACATCCATCAGTAAGAAAAGTTAATATATGATCATAATATGTAGATGGTATAGGGGCTTCTGCCGATTCATCACTAGTTGGTTTAGTAACATAAATCACGGGTGTGGTGTCATCTACACCGACTGGAGCTTCACCGAAATCTAAGCGAGAAAGGAAATCTGCTAATACATGTGAAATGTCGGGCCGATGAACTACTTCGTAATCAAACTCTTGTAAAAGTAGAACCCAACGCGCTAATCGACCACCTAAATATTGTTGTCGTACCAGATAGACAAGTGCAGCATGATCTACATGAAAAGTAAATTTGCGGCCAAGTAAATAGTGCCTGAATTTCTTTACAGAATATACTAAACCTAGACATTCTCTTTTAGTTATAGAGTAATTCTTTTCTGCAGGGGCAAGTCTTCTACTCGCATAATAAACAGGCTGAAACCACTTATCAGTTTGTTGCATTAAGACACTCCCAATGGCGATATCTGATGCATCAACAAAAACATGAAATGAACGTTGCCAATCAGGAGGTTGTAGAATTGGAACCTGCGTTAATAAGCTTTTGAGACGATCAAATGCTGTTTGACATTCCTGAGTCCAAACAAACTGTCGAGGAGTACTGGTTATTAATATATTGAGAGGTATTGCCAGATGAGCGAGCCACCGTAAATGTCGACCATGCCACCTGACTTGACCCATGAATCGCATGACTTCTTTCGGCGTAGTAGGCACATGTGCTTCTAATACAGCTGCAATTTTATCTGGATTGACTTGTATGCCTTGTGCAGACACAATATGGCCAAGCAGCTTTCCACATGAAACCGCAAACACAGACTTGTTTGGGTTCAGGCAGAGTCTGTATTCACGACACTTCTCAAAAGCAACACCGTAAATGATGCACGTGTGCTACCATCTTACCAAATAAAGAGAAATCATCTAGATATACTTGCATGAAAGAAGTAAGATAGGGGAAGAAGATTTCTTGCATACATCGTTGAAAAGTACTAGGAGCATTTCTTAATCCAAACCACATAACTGTACAAGCAAAAACACCCCAATTGGTAATGAACGTTGTTTTTGGTATATCTTCCTCTGCCATTCTGACCTGATTATACCCACTATATCCATCCAGAAACGAATACATTTCGTGCCCAACCACTCTATCCAGCATTGTATCAAGAGATGGAAGAGGAAACGGATCTGGCACCGTAGCTGCATTCAGTTTTCAGTAATCCATACATATGCATAGCTGCTTATTCTTCTTAGGGACGATAACAATGGGTGATATCCACTCAGCATGTTCTATTGGAACAATGAATCCAACTTTTAATAACCTATCAAGCTCTACCTTTACCTGTGTTGCGTAGTTAGGATTCATCCGGTAGCTGGGTTCTTTAATTGGTTTTGCTTCCGGTTTAAGTACAACTCGATGCTGATATATGCGAGGATCCAGACCCTTCATGTCACGGTAATCCCATGCAAAAACATCAGCGAACTCACGAAGTAACTGGATCAGATCTGCTTGAAATACTTCAGACAATCCTTCCTTTATTTTGATAGGTCGTGGATTAACTTCATCCCCTAAATTATATGTGATCAACTGATCTTCTGGAACATAGAATTGACGAGGTTTTTCTGAATCATCGACTGATTGTAAAAGTTGTTGTATAGCAGTTTCATCCTTAGCAGTAGTATTTTCTGTTTCTACTTCTTCGGTCACAGGCATCACCGTACAAACTGCCTGATTCCAGTGATCTACAAGAGATTGTAAATCAACAGTCCCTAAGGAAATTAAATCTATGTTATTCTTAAAAAATTCTTCTTCTTCGTCATCGGATAAACCATCTAGCATGTGAACTGGTTCTACCACATAAGGTCTAGCATGTAGTTCACAAGGCTGAATAGCATCTAATTTTACCACATATTTTTGGTTATTGTCTTTGAAAGTGAGTTCCTGTGCGGACCAATCCTGTATAACCTTAGCTTGTTTCAGCCAAGGACGGTTGAAAAGGAGGTTATAATTAAGACTAGACTCCGATAGTTCTAGAACTACGAAAGTCATCTTAAAAGTGGTTCCCTGCAAAGTGATTGGCACATTCCGTACGAGTCCTACAGGATGGACTCTGGATTGGTCGGCCATTCTAACAAAAAACTACATAGGTTCAATTTCGGTCCATCCTAACTTTTTACAAAGTGCTGCAGTAGCTATGTTTACACCCGACCCACCATCAATTAATACTTGAGTAATTTTATGATTTTTGTACCATACCGTAATTAAGGGAACCGAGTGATCCACCGTAGAGTTAGTTTCTGGTTGTACTGTTGCCGTTGCTGGAATGCAGGCAGACTCAAGACTGAACTGTTGCTGAAACTGTTGCCGAACTCCTGGTACTAATGCAAGGAAGTGGCCAAGAGGGAGAGTAATGGATGCTTTAGATAAAATCTCCCATGCTTGATCTGCTTGATTTGTATTTTTCACCAATTTTGAAGACGATGCACGGGTTACTGGGATTGACTCTTGCTCTTGTGCAATTTCTTTTGACAATGGAACTTGGGTTACCGGAATCGGGTTTGGGAACACTCTAGGTTCCTGGGTGGTCCATTTACTTGCTTTGTCATACATTCTTTGTTGTTCGCGGATGCCCGGTTCAAATATCTCAGCTGCTGGTTGTAGTGGCTTGCCGGATTTGGTCTGTACTACTGCAGCTTGTGTTTCTATGGGTGTGATATGAACCATATTTGTCATTGGGTTTTGGTGCTCCTTCTTCCTTTGATCATATTCGGCCACATCTTTACAAAATCTTCGAATGTGTCCTAATTCACCACAGAAATGACAACAAGGAGGTGGCAAAGCATTACCTTCTTGTGGTGGACCTGTCTACAAATGGTTTGCATTGTAGTTATTATTTCTCTATCCTCGATAATTTCGGTAGCCTTGCTGCTAGTTGTTTCTCATTTGAGGAGGTACATAGTGATTGGAAGGCTGCCTTGGTTCTTATATAATTGCATTTACTGTTGTTGTTCCCTGTACTTTGGCGTTGTATGCACAGTTTTCGGTGGAATGTCCGGTCATATTGCAGATAGCACAAAACAACTGATTGAGGGCACAAGTGGCACTGGTATGCCCTGAATTCTTGCACGTGGTGTAGCACATCTGTCTGGTCGGATCTTCGGCAACATTCTTACTCGCTTTTAACCATTCCAGGTCTTCTGTAAATCCTCCTACCTTATTCTCGAGGTACAAAGCCATTGCAATAACCTTTAATGTCATAGCTCCCACACAGCGGATGATCATAATCTGTCTGAGCTGCGGAGTTAACCCATTGATAAACCATTGAGTGATGACATCATCCGGCAGGTTTGCATGGGTCGGTGGTAGTTGCCTCAAATGCATTCGGAACAGGGTGGCATATTCCTGCACGGTCTGGTGCAATTTTTGCTTGTGGTTCTGTAAATAATAAAAAATTTCTGCCGGATTTTTCTTTAACCGGAATCTCTGCAGAAATGCATCCCTTACTACTTCATAAGTCACAAAATGATTAAAATCATATTCTGTAATCCATCTGGCTGCTTCATTAACCAATGTGGGCTGGAATACAATAGCTTTGTATGCCGGATCAGGGGGATGATTTAATACTGCATAACTAATTTCAAAAGTACGTACGTGGGCATCAGGATCATCACCTAGAAACCCACCAAATTTGGTGTATGTCACTCCTGTTGGAGCCGGTCGGGGTGGAAATGGATGTTGTTGTTGTTGTTGCTGTTGTTGTTGTTATTGTTGTTGTGGTTGCCACCTCATCGTGCTGGTGGTTGTATTGTTACTATCTTCTGAGTCCCGAGGCTGAATATCTGAACCGTCAGAATCTGTATCGTCAGCCTGTGCACTTTTCGGTTTGATAATATCGTTCAGTATCTTTCGAATTTCAGTTTCGAATAAGCTACCTTCCTCCTTGATATCCAATGTAGGGAAACTTACTCCGAATAGTGGTGGCTGGAATGAAGATTCACCAAGAAATGGTAAACCGTTACCGGAAAATTGTGAACTCTCGGCAACGGGTACCGAAGTATCACCGAAATTTATCGTAATTTCACCAGAACAAGGTAATGTTTCACCTTCACTGATTTCGTTGGCCAACACGCTTCTATCCTTAGACAAATTTGAATCTTGACTAGATGGTGTTAGGTTAACTGCATACTACGTCTTGGTAGATTGTGAGTGACTATATCTTCGATAGACTGTGCCACAATTGCACCGGAATCTGCCGATATTGCAGTACGTTCCACCGGAATTTTACCGGAATTGCTACTAGTGTTCTTCACTTTCTTGATAACTAGGTTAAACTTATCTGCGCTTCTTCCTCCTGGAGGTGTCCTTAGCAAATTAGGTATTGCCCAGGACTGTTGGTTTCTTCTATGCTTCGGGTATAATTCACCGAAATGAGTAACCGGCATATACTACGTTTGCAATACTTTGCGTACTATTCTTCTTTACGGTCGATTCACAATCTATGACCACTTTCACAATCAATCAACGAAAACTCTGGTTGCCACTTTCCCACAATTAGCTGGCAACACTCTTGATGCCACATTCGCACAGACAAATGGCAACAATCTGGTGCCACTTTCTGACAAACGGCGCTAGTGTTAAACGTCGCTTGCCGTCAGAAGCGCGTTTAAACACCTAATCGGGTTCTTGGGAGTGGAAGGGGTCTGTTAAACAGAGGCTCTATGCTTGATTTTCCCAAATAATCACTTCACACAACAATATACTAATATTCAAGAACTCTATCAAGAATCTGTTTACGCTTAACAATCTTGCTATCACTAATCGGACTCGTCCAAAGCTTACCGAACACACTTCAGTTAAGGCTCTTTCAGCGTACAGCGCAAGCCATATTCAGTACCGTAATACGGGATTACTTTGTCTAACTTAAAGAACTGACCCAACACAAACTATCGTACATAACAGAGTCAATAACAGTAACTCAATCTGTACCATGCAGGTGCAGATAATCAACTAGAATAGGAGACGCGGGATGATTCAGAATTCTCAACCACACAGTACTGAACTGTCATTACTGGAGCATGGGCTTCATCAAACAACTTACAGAACATCAACAGAACAGAGAGACACAACAATACACAACATTATCAGAACAATCACAACGGCAACTACACAGAACAATTCGCTCAGACAGACAGTCTGGCGATCCTCTAGTCGTCTATGTAAATCACAAACTGAACAGGTATTGTTAAACAAACAAGACAGTGACGAGAACAGAATACTCAGAATTACTCAATGCACACCACAGCAACGTTACAGATCAATCACCAAGACAGACAGTTTGGTGATCCCACTGATCGTCACTGAAGCGTCTCTTTTTCATTGATTTATATAAGATTACAAACGTCTTTGTAACAACCTTTCGTTCGTGCGGAATCTGAAAAGATTCAGTCTTTACATTTGCGAATCCGACGGCCGACTAACAAAACTCATTTGAGACAACTACCACCGGCCCATGCCAACCTGCTAGATGATGTCATCACTCAGTGGTTTATTAATGGTTTGACTCCGCAGCTCAAACAGATTATGATCATCCGTTGTGTGGGAGCTATGAGACTAGATGCGTTTATTGCAATGGCCTTGCAGCTCGAGCATAAGGTTGGAGGCTTTACTGAAGACCTGGAGTGGTTGAAAGCCAGTAGAAATGTTGCAGAGGATCCGGCTAGACAGATGTACTGCACTAAGTGCAAGAATCCAGCGCATACCAATGCCACATGTGCCCTTAATCAGATGTTTTGCACTATCTACAATACAACCGGACATTCCACCAAAAACTGTGCGTATAACGCCAAAGTGTAGGGACCAGCAACTGTCAACGCCATTATACAAGAACCAGGGCAGTCGGCCACCCATTATATTCCACCTCAGATGAGAAATAATCAGCAGCAAGGATACAAAAATTATCGAGGACAGCAGAATACAAATTACAATACAAATCGCTGGCAGACAGGAACATCACAGGAAGGTACTTCTTTGCCATCCCCTCGCTGTCATTTTTGCGGAGAGTTGGGTCACATCCGAAGATTCTGTAAAGATGCAGCCAAATATGATCAGAGGAAGAAAGAGCGTCAGAACTCGATGACTAATATGGTCTATATTTCACTAGTGGAAGCTCAGGCTGCAGTGATTCAAACAAGATCTGGTAAGTAGTTACAACCAACAGTAGAAGTGTTTGAACCTGGCACCCATGAACAATAGAGAATGTATGACAAAGCTAGCCAATGGACCACCAAAGAGCCTACAGTGTTCTAGATCCAATTCCGGTGACCCAAGTCCCGCTGCCAAAGGAAGGATCGCAGGAATAAAATTCTACCCAGTAACAGGCGCATCATCTTCAGAATCGGTGAAAAGTACAATTCAAGCAGATCAAGCATGTGAAATTTTATCTAGGGCATCCATTACTCTCCCTCTTGGACAATTACTTGCATTAGTGCCGGGAGTTCGACAACAATTTCAGCAACAACTCAGTCCTGGGTCTTCCTGCATTCCAGCAACGGCAAAAGTATAATCGGAAGCTGATTCTACGATGGATCATTCGGTCCCTTTGATTACGGTATGGTACAAAAATCACAAGATTACTCAAGTACTAATTGATGGTGGGTCTGGTGTAAACATAGCCACTGCAGTGCTTTGTAAAAAGTTGGGATAGGACGCAAATCGAGCCTGTTCAATTTTTCGTTAGAATGGCAGATCAATCCCGAGTTCATCTGGTAGGACTCGTACGGAATGTCCCGATAACTTTGCAGGGTACAACGTTTAAGATGACTTTTGTAGTCTTAGAACTATCGGAGTCTAGTCTTGACTATAATCTTCTTTTCAGAAGACCCTGGTTAAAACAGGCTAAAGTCATACAAGATTGGTCCGCACAGGAATTGACTTTTAAGGATAATCACCGAAAATATGTTGTTAAATTGGATGCCATTCAGCCTTGTGAACTTCATGCCAGACCATATGTAGCAGAGCCGGTCCACATGTTGGATGGCTTATCTCACGATGAAGAAGAAGCCTTTCTGAAGAACAATGAAGATCTGATTTCATTAGGTACTGTAGATCTGCAATCTATTGTAGACAACTGGAGTCCGACAGCCTGTACGGTGGTGCCTGTGACCGAAGAAGTGGAGACAGAAGATACTGTTGCTATGGAAGAAGCTGCTCTAGAACAACTTTTACAATCAGCTGACGATCCAGGGAAACCTCGTCAAATCTATGTTCCCGAAGATCAGTTAATCACCTATAATTTGGGAGATGAAGTAAACCCACGACCTGTCAAGATAATGAAGGATTGTCTGAGGTGTTTCAAGCAGATTTGATCCGGCTTATTCGTGAGTTCTCTGATGTTTTTGCATGGGACTATCGTGATATGAAAGGTCTAGATCCTCGCATCTATCAGCATCGGGTCGTGCTTAAACCTAAAGCAAAACCGATTAAACAACCTAGCTACCGTATGAATCCCAACTATGCAGCACAGGTCAAAGCTGAACTTGATCGCCTATTAAAGGTAGGATTCATTGTACCCATTGAGCACGCTGAATGGATCTCGTCGATCGTGATCGTACCAAAGAAAAACAAGCAGCTCCGAATATGTGTCGATTACCAGAAATTGAATGGAGCCACCGTACCTGATCCATTTCCACTTCCATTTCTTGATACAATGCTGGACAGAGTGGCTGGACATGAGATGTATTCATTTCTTGATGGTTACAATGGTTATAACCAGGTCCGAATGGCTGAGCAAGATATACCGAAAACAGCGTTTATTACGAATTGGGATGTTTTTGCTTGTACAGTCATGTGGTTTGGGTTAAGGAATGCTCCTAGTACCTTTCAACGTTGTATGTAGGAAATCTTCTCACCTTACCTTACTTCTTTTATGCAATTATATCTAGATGACTTCTATTTATTCGGTAAGATGGTAGCACACCTGTATCATTTACGGTGTTGTTTTGAGAAATGCCGAGAATACCGACTCTGTTTAAACCCAACCAAATCTATCTTTGCGGTTTCTTGCGGTAAGCTCCTTGGGCATATTGTATCTGCACAGGGCATACAAGTTGATCCAGACAAAGTTGTAGCTGTGTTAGAAGCACCTGTGCCTACTACGCCGAAAGAAGTGATATGATTCATGGGTCAAGTCAGGTGGCATGGTCGATATTTACAGTGGCTTGCCCATTTGGCAATACCCCTAAATCGGCTAATAACTAGTACTCCTCGAGAGTTTGATTGGACTCCGGAATGTCAAACTGCATTTGATCGTCTAAAAGGATTATTAACGCAGGTTCCAATTCTACAAGCTCCTGATTGGGAATGCCCATTTCATGTTTTTGTAGATGCATCAGATATAGCCATTGGAAGTGTTTTAATGCAGCAAACTGATAAGTGGTTTCGGCCTGTCTATTATGCAAGTCGACGGCTTGCTCTTGCTGAAAAGAATTATTCAATCACTGAAAGAGAATGTCTTGGTTTGGTGTATTCTGTAAAGAAATTCCGGCATTATTTACTTGGCCAAAAATTCATCTTTCATGTAGACCATGCTGCACTGGTGTATCTAGTCCGGCAGCAGCATTTAGGTGGTCACTTGGCACGATGGGTTCTATTGCTACAAGAATTTGATTATGAAGTGATTCATCGACCCGGCACTGCACATGCATTAACAGATTTTCTCTCTCGGTTAGATTCTGGTGAAGCTCGGGTCGGTGTTGATGACACCACACCAGCAATTTATGTTACTGAAACAAATAATGATGAATCTGCAGAACCTCCTATGACACCTACCTACTATGATCAGTTATTAACTTTTCTTACGGATGGATGTCTTCCCCCTCAAACTTCTCCTGCTATGCGTCGGAAAATTGCAGTTTACAGTCGCAGATTCCGATAGATTGCCGGACAGTTCTATTATATGGATCACACTGGGATCTTGCTTCGTTGTATTACTCCACATGAAGTAAACTCGGTTATCGCTCTGGCATATTCAATACCTTCTGGTGGACATTTTGCAGCAGATTTAACGCACCAAAAAATTCTGCAAAGTGGGCTCTCGTGGCCTACTATGTACAAAGATGTGACTCAGTTTGTGCAGCAATGTGACACTTGTTAGCGATTTGGATAGCCTTTACAACGCCATTTCTTTCCTCTGCAGCCTATATTACCTTTAGAACCTTTTCAAAAATGGGGTCTTGATTTTATTGTACCAATAACACCTCCAGCAATCCTTACCAACAACCGATACATTCTGATATGCACAGATTATGCTACCAGATGGGCAGAAGCTTGGGCTTTACGGTCCACCACAGCTGTTTCGGTGGCCAAATGCCTGATGAAGAACGTATTCCCATGTTATGGATTACCTTTGGAACTTGTCACAGATCAAGGGACACACTTTGTCAACAATTTAATGCGAGTGCTCACATACACTTTTCAGATTTTGCATAAATTCAGTTCACCGTATTATCCTCATGCTAATGGCTTAGCTGAGAGTACAAACAAAACGTTGTTGAGTATGCTTCAAAAATTGATTGTGGAATCACCAGAAAGATGGGATCAGTTATTACCTGCAGTATTATGGGCATACCGACCTACATACAAGGTCGCAACCGGACTGACTCCTTTCAAACTTTCATATGGGCTGGATGCAATCGCACCAATGGAACTTGTAGTACCAAGCTTACGTGTGACCATCTCTCAGAAATTGTTACCTGAAGACTCTCTATCATTTCGGTTGGATACACTCAGAGACTTGGATGAACATCGCTGGGAAAGTTTTCTGACCCTTCAAGAAGTTCAGTTGCGGCAAGCTCGTACCCATGATAGATATCTAAAAACTCCAGTTGTTTCGGTGGGACAGCTTGTGTTATTTTATAATGCTAAATCAAATCGTGCGGCTGGAAAATTCAAATTACGGTGGTTTGGTCCTTACCGGATTAGTGAACAAGTGGGCTCAGCTACTTTCCGGTTGACTACTTTGACTGGAATTCCTCTTTCTAAAGTGATCAATGGTTCAAAGTTGCGGCCGTATCATCAAGCACTAGATTCTCTCTGATGTGTTCTTCACATGTTATTTACTTTCTTTTTGTTTTTTATTTATTAAATAAAGCCTGTAAATATCCTCGTTTTGATATCTAATTATGATCAACAGCCGCCCTACATTATCGATTCTGCACGTGCATGCACACCATAGTTATGAAGGTTATCATCTCAACACCACACGATGATTAGCATTTTTGATTGCCTCCCGTTGCCAAGTTTCTACTTAATCTTCTTCTTTTTGCTGTTAATTGCTATGGTGTCTGTGTGTTTTGTGTGCTTTGTGCTCTCTGTAAACCCTGTGTATTCGTGCTACTTTGCGTGCGCATCATGGAAGCCCTGGCAAACTTTGCTACCTTTCGTGACGGACTTCCTCAGGACGTAAGTGAATTCTTGCGGGTCCGAGGTTTGTCCAACTTCACTGAATTGCCCTGGCATTCAGTGGAGTGCCATCCAACTATGCTCAGATAATTGCTGCTATTGCCGCCACACCTGCTACCAAGCAGAGTTGGCCTATTACGTGTTTCCCCTCTCCTGTTGTAATCACCATGCAGTCATTTGCTGCCGCTTTCCGACTCTCTCTGGAAGGACGAGAGAATGGTCCCAACCTTCCAATCACTACGATGAATCAATTGTTTCCAAGGCACTCTTCAAATGAGTATGCCATACTCTGTCGCCCTGAGCCTGAACGAACAGCTTTACAATTTTTAGTAGCCATACTAAACTTATAGAAACAAACTTATGGGATTTCTCACCCATTCTACTCGGTGATTGATATGGCTGCTAGAGAGCCTATCAATTTTGCTTCTTACTATTTTTGGCGCATTCACCGTGAATGCATTACGATCATAAAACACATTAACAAAGGTGATCTCTCACGTTCACGTTTACTGCACATCCTTTCTTTTTTGTTTCGGGCCCTCCAAGCAGCGCAACCGCGTCCACGAGCTCCAATTTTATATCATGAGGAATCTGCTCAAATACTTGAAGACGACGAAGATGATGAAGAAATCTTCCAACTCCTCCGCCAAAAACGAATCCGGATAAGTTCGTCTGACAGTCAAGTGCAAGGGTCTGCTGCTGGAAATAAAGCAGACAAAAATGAAGAAGAGATTTTCCACGACACTGCTACCTCGATTCACCATGATTCATCTGCTCAATCATCTCCAAATCAGCAACAAGATCAGAGTGTTTCTGCTGATTTTGAAGACAAATCTTCTAAGGAAGAATCTCAACAGCACTCCGAACAAGATGTGAAAGAAGATACACAGGCTATTGTTGCTGAAGTTTTGGCAGAATTGATTATGGTAGTGGATTATGCAGTTGCCAATTCTCAAGTGTCTACGCAGCAACCCATTGAAAGAGTGTTGGTGGCCAACAATCTACAACCCACTCCTCAACCCATTCCTCCACTTAAACCTATTGTCCCCATTCCACCGATTGTACCTGAAGCACCGGATTCATCATCCTCTTCACCTAACTATTCTCCACACAATTCCCATCAACTTCTGATAGCTTCTTCATCTCAACCACGTCCTACTCTTCTGTTTCCTTCAACACCTATGTTTACATAGTTAGCATCTATGGGTCATATGTTGATCCAACTATTGCAGCAACTACCAACAGAGATGAAGGAGATTACTGATAATCTCAGACACGAACTACAACATAAAGTTGATGTTTTAGAAGCGGATATCATTCGGTTGCAGGAAGAGGTAGATGCAGTGAAGGCAGAGAATCATAATCTGCACTTCCAGATTAAACAGCTTCAAGCACAGCTTGCTGAATAGGAAATAGTGATCAGTCAAAGAGATGCTGCATTGGCTGAAGTAACAGCCAAAGATGATTTATTATGTGCTGCTGATGCAGAAATTCTTCAGTTACAACAGTTAGTTAAGGATAAAGAGGATGCCCGTATAGCACTGGGAAATTTGTTAGAAGAAACTTGAGAACAATTGAATGAAGCCGTGCAGAAAGGACAGGAAATGACAAATTTACTAAAACAAACCAATACAGAGCTAGAGTTCGCAAATGCAACCCTATTTGAATCAAATTCTGCTCTCAAAACACAGATGACATTGGTCGCTCAACTTCAGAAGGACGTCGCAGGAACTCGAAGAGAAAGAGATGCTTATTACCGGACTATCCAATTTCAGAATCAAGAATTGGAGAGAAGAGAGAACCAATTGGTTGCTCAAGCAGAAAGATTATCAAGAGTTGATAAACAAATTCAAGACATGAAAGTGAACCGGGATGCAGCTTTGGCAAATGACTTTTACCTACAGGAAGCGTTTTTGCAGACTCAGGCTGAACTATTAATGACACAAGTAATTGCAGCTAGCTCTGTTCGTACTGACGCTCACTTAGTCGAACCAGATATTTTGAAGAAAATGCTGGATAGCATGAAGCAGAAATTTGCCAGAACGTTTAAATTAGCTAGAACAATGTATTTACAGGGTATAATAGATGAGCCATAAAATTTTGTATACATGCGGGTTCAAGTCCACCATGCGTGCCAGTGTAAGCCGTCGGATTGGCAATTGTAAATCTTTTCCTTTTCATATTCTGCACGATCCGAAAGGTTGTGGCGTAAAGTTGTATCCATTTATAAATCAATGAAAGGACGCTTCGGTGACAACTCGGAAGAATCGCCAGACTATCTGTCTGGGCGATATGTTCTGTGGAGGTTCCGTAGAGTTGTTTTCTAAGAATTTTGAGTAGTACTGTGTTCTTTTCGTCGTCGTTGTTTGATTACCTTAACTTGTGGTTAGTACTTTTCCATTAAGTTAAGTGTTGTAAGTTTGAGTTATGGTAATGTTCACTTTTTGCATTATGTACTGAGAAAGTCTTAATCTGTGTACGAACCGGAAATCTGTGAAGAGAACGAACCAGAGTAGTAATAGTAATTTGTGTTAACAGAGGTCTTTGAACACTTGTGTACTGCTTTGTGAGTGATTAATTGGGAAAATCAAGTATAGCGCCTCTGATTATTCAGACCCCTTCCACCCCAAGAACCCGAAAAGAGCTTAAACGCACCTGTGACGGCAAAGGCGCGTTTAACAGTAAGGGGAGGGTAGAAAGGAGGGGGAAGGGAGGGCTGAGGGGCTGAGATGGATAGGGCAGGGAGGGGTAAGGATGTGGCTGGGCAGAAGGGTAAAGGAAGGGTGAGGGACTAGGTTTATGGGGTCTGGAGAGGGCCGAAATGATCAAACAGTAAAGCTACAAAGGGTGCATATGGAAAATTGTGAAACAAAAGGTAAAACAAAGTGAGAATAGACCATGTGGACCATGTGGAGAAAGAAAAATATTTGATAAATGTGCTCAAAACATTTGGTTTTTGACCAAAAATCAGAGAAAAGGTGGATTTTGGAAAAACTAAGGCTGAAAATGAGTTCAGAAGTGCCGAAATACATAAAAGTGACCCGAAATACTTAAAAGTGAAAAAAATGGCCATGCGAGGCACAATCTAGAGACAAAAGCTTTGGAGCAGGAAAAATAAAAAAATTAAAAATTATATATAGTTTAAGGGTGGGGGGAAACGGTGGGAGGTGGGGGGGAGGGGTGGGGACGGTGGGGGTGGGGGGGAGGGGTGGGGATGGTGGGGGGGAGGGGTGGGGACGGTGGGGGGTGGGGGGGAGGGGTGGACGACTTCTAATGTGGCAGCGAAGAGTATAAAAAAGCCATCCTCTCTTCCCATTAAGCCTCTAGTTTTGCATAGTGCCAAAAACCTTCTAATATGCTCGTCCAGATCTTCCTAAGCTAGGCCTCTGAAAGAAGGAAATTTTATATTTAATCTTGATACTAAGGTTTCCAAGTCTACCTGTCTTGCCATGCTCCTTACTGATGAGGTTGAAGATAGTGGACTAGAGGATCTTCTAAGTGCCTTCCTTCTTGTTCGCTTGCAAGTGGCCCTCAATTTTTGAGACCGGGTTGCAGTCATGGGCTGTTCATAGTCCTTTTAGTATGAGATAATTGATAAGAATATTTACCTCTTAGTCCACTGAAGTAGTACTGTCGGCACTTGAACTCTTCCACCCTTTGCACTTGGTTTCTCCTATGCTCAAATCTCCTTGGTGTCCCACCGGGTGTGCCAAATTTTGTTGGGGGATTCTTGGACAAGAAGGGATTTGAGTGTTTGTAGGAGAAAAGGGAAAGACAAGAAGAAAGATACACACTGGAAGCCTCTGTCGATTGATTATAATGAGACAAATACAATGGTGATGCACAATACAATCCAATGCTTCTGTGCAAAATCCCACATAGTGCTCAATTACAAAATACCAAATACCCAAGGTCTTGTTGTTGTCGGCCTCCTTTGCACCAAACCTCCACCTTCTCCAAGCCTGCACTTGTGCACACCTTGACTTTGCCTCTTGACTTTGCCTCTTGACTTTAACTACGGTTGACTTTGACTACGATCGACTTTGACCAATATGACTTGTATGGGCTCAACACTATGCGGATGTTGGGTGGCCAACAAACCTCTGAAGGATTGGACACATGACGATAGAGTGGTGGTGCGAATTCAGCCCATGTCTAAAATTGAAGATACCATTATAAAATCAGAATACTTCCGACGCATGTCCCATCACCGATGGATAGGCACAAATGATGATCAATATGTGCCCTATTGTGTTCTCCTAGCAGATTATAATGCAGAAATTCAAAGACGATGTGGCAAGGCCCCAACTTTCATCACCCAATTTGGGCCAGACAACATACCTAAAAGTGCCACACAAGGGTCCATCTTCCAACCCACCTAGCGGCTTCGTCTCCTAGAAACTTATCTCGGAATGGTTCGTACATGGAATAACATGCCACTCTTCATCAAGTACAATCCATGCTACATCCCAGTACTCAGAAGATGCACATAGTCTGACTTTGCCATCACGATGAAGAATGTTAAAGGCTATGCAAAATGGCTAAATTACGTGTACCTTGCACCACCATGAGGACCGGCCACAGTAGCATACATGATATCCACCATCCACCACTGGGGAGTTAGACTCCGAAACGTCCCTGATGTGATGGCACAAATGTGTATAAAAATATTCGAATTAATGCTGGTTACCTTCCGAACGTTCAAGAACATTAAGGATCCACATTTCTCAAGAGTCGATTTTACTACAGGAAATCTTGACTTAGTATATGACATGAGCACAACCCCCTCCACTAATGTGATATATGCATGACATGCTAGAATCAAATACCTCCCAGCATGCTACAAACAGACTTTTGAGGAGATGTTCATTATAGGGTTCTAGGAGTACCATTCCGAAATATTCGTCCCCAGACCCTCACATCTCCTCCAACTTTTTGCTGTGGAGAGAACCTTACATTCTGAACAATTGCGTCTGCCACATTCGAACATTCCAAGGCCAATCGATTGGGATGCCTTACTAATAGATCTAGCAAAGGGATTGAGACTAGAAGAGCATCACCTTGCTACCGATGTCGTCGAATATTATGTCAAACGTTCAGCCCACCAAGGGCTTGTCAGGGATGACAGACGCGAGAGAGGGGGGTGTTGGTAGCAGTCAGGGCACTCAAAGACCTACACGACAGGGAAGCCAATGAAGGGAGTCAGAGCAAAGGGAAGGAACAAGTAGGCAAGGCAGTCAACGAAGATCCAACAAGTAGGCAAGGCAATCAACGAAGATCCAACAAGTAGGCCACTCAATTATTTCCAACTCAACATCTTTGTAACAATGATTTTCATCACTTCATGAACATTGTAAATACTATTTTTGATAGATTCGACTCCATTTTGTTCAAGCCGAGGAGTCCTCCAGCTTGAGGAGTACTGGTAGTATTTATGTACCAATTTTCATAATTTTTAGAGCTCGTTTGAGTCTCCAAAATAGCCTAGGAACCTAATTTTAACTAGGCTGGACACTAGGTTTGGATAGAACCAAAGCTAGTCAAAAACTATAAAAAGATCTAGAGGGCTCATTTTTGGGGTTAGCTTGTTAGTGATTTGAGCTTGTATATGAGACTTTTTGAGTAATCTAAAGAACTCCATTGTTTTCTCTCTTTGTTCTTGCCTTGTGTGCACGTGTGTGTGTATGTGTGTGCATGTTGGCATGCTTCTCACTCACACACTTGTGCCGTCACTTGTTTGAGGTCTTCATACCATCCTCATGTCTACCCAGATTGACATTAAAGGAGGTGCTACTCATCACTGAGCTACAGAGAGGTAGTGTCCCTCCTGTATCCCCAAAGGCAGTTTATCTTCCACATGTAGCAGGCTCAGTTGTCCGGATCTTCATTGTGTCATTGTGAGGTTTTGCAAGTTTTGGTCCCTTTGTATGTACTTCTTCCTTGAATCCCAGCTTGATGGTGCATTTGTAAGCTTTCAAAAATTTCTAGCTACTCAAAAGAGGTTGTCAATGTTGATCTTGAGCAATTGTCAATTGTGAATTGCTTCATAGGCACTGATGTTGTATCCTTGATGTCCTCTGGATCTTTGAAACATGATTTTTATAGTATGATGCCAAGTATTTGTGACCCATAATGATTGATGGGTAAGTGCATTAGTGCATGGGTTGAAACAAATATGTGCCTTGTGCAGGGCCTTATAATGTAGCCGTATACATGCAGACTTGGGAAATGCATTAGAAGAAGTATGGTGCAAGAAGTTGGGTCTTGAGCTAAGTGCTCAAGGGTATGCCGACGAGGAGGTTTCCTACTCTATTATGGTGTTTTCAAAGTAGGCCATTCTTACCATGGTCAAAGGTCCATCGATACTCATCTCTTTGTGTTGTGCTCCAGCATGGTGATCGACCATCGGCTTGTCTCCCATTGTTGATGGATGTCCTTGTTGATGGTTCACGTCAGAGATTTTTTAACCGCACAGTCTTGTTACGCCGCCAGAAAGGAATGTAATTATATTTAGTGGAAAATGTAATGGGGAAAAGATGCACATCTAAAGGATGTAGTGCAATCATTGTAACCTTTTCGTAATAGAAGAGGTGCGTGAAAGAGAGAAGCAGTGGCATGGCCGGTCTGTGTGTCTGGGCGGTGTGCCTGTGGGTTGATTCCAACGCAGTTCATTTATACTATTGTATTGTTCTATTTTTGATATTGAGTAATTTTGGTGATTTCATTGATAATATATGATTCATTGGTGAAGTATAAGGGTAATAGTGGGTGTGTTAATCGTCATCAAGGATTCTCATATTTTGGTCGCGGTGAATATTGTGTTCTGTTGAGTACTTGTTGAGGAAATTAGCAATTAAGTCTGTCAGAATTGCCAGAATAAGTTAATGAAGAATTCACTATAGTAATGAATTGAATGGAGAAAATACATATAGGGCCTCTGTATTATAGACCTCTGATCATCCCAAGAACCCATTGGTAGTTTTGTTCCAGTAATAATTGACCCGATAGTTAAAATGTTTACATTGGCGCCGGCCATGGGGTATGGAGTAGCCAGTTTGAGAGAAGATTAAGGTTTGAGAAAGAATCCTATGATATATGCCTGTAAGGCATTCTGGAGAATCTTACCCGAAGTACAGAAGTGATCAACATCCCTGGAAAGTTCCTAGCGCGTTGGGAACGCCTCTTGGTGGTAGTGGTGAAGGACAATCATCAGAAGGAAAGCGCGATATATGGGCTAGTGGAGTGCCACCTCAGTATTTTCTTGTTCAAGGACTACAACGTATACTAGAAGTGCAACCAACCCTATCCGCGAAAAGTACGGTTGGTGGAGTAATCGCTGAGTTCGGTGACAGTTTGGCAAATTCCGGTGGCAATTTGTTGAATTTCGGTGATAGCTTGGAGAATTCCGATGGCGGCTTGTTGAATTTTCGTGAAAACTCCACTTCGGGTTTCGATTTCAAACTAGTGTATTGGTGGATGAAAGTTCTGGTGAAAAGTTTACCCTAGAAGCAAAATGCAAGGAATGGCAGTTGAATTTAGGCGTGTGTAATCGACTCAATGATATCATACTACCGAAGAATTTGCAAGGTGGCGAGATGACACAACAACAATTAGGATCAACTTATTCAAACAATTATCAAGTGATACTTCCTCCTAATTTAAACAACATGAGTGGTACGCAACAACAACATCAGTAGCAACACCAACAACAACAACATCAACAACAACAACAACAACAACAACACCAACAACAACAACATCAACACTAGCAGTAGATCATACCCCCACGGCTAGTACCTGCTGGAGTTACGTATAAAAAATTTGGAGAATTCCCTGGTGATGATCCTGATGCTCATGTGCATACTTTTGAAATTAATTATGTTTTACTCAACTATCCAGCGGATCCGGCATATAAGGCCATAGTGTTCCAATCTACTCTGGTTAATGAAGCTGCCTGCTGGTTAACCGAATATGATATTGACCATTTTGGTCAATATGATGATGTTAAGGATGCCTTCTTACAACGTTTTTAGTTAAAGAAAAATGTGGCTGAAATATTTGATTATTTACAAAACAATAGATAGAAAGCACATCAAAGTGTGCAAGAGTATGCAACTTTATTCCACACTCATCTACGGTAGCTGCCACAGGTGCATGTTAACCTACCGGATGATGTGATTACCCAGTGGTTCATTAATGGATTAAACCCTCAACTCAAACAAGTTATGATTATACGATGTGTGGGCGGTATGACCTTGGATGCAGTCATAGCCATGCCATTACAATTGGAGCATAAGGTTGGTGGTTTTACTGAAGATTTGGATTGGTTAAAGGCTTCCAAGAGTACAAGCGAGGATCCACTGAAATAGGTGTGTTGCACCAAATGGGAGAATGCGGGACACACCACTTCAGCATGTGCATTAAATCAAATGTACTGTGCTATTTGTAATACGGCGAGTCATTCCACCAAAACATGTCCATATAATGCCAAAGTGTAGACCAGACCAACCGTAAATGCCATAATACAGGAGCAGGGACAACAGCCTACCCACTATGTACCACCGCATTTGAGAAATACCTCTTACCAAAGTTACAAACCTACAGGGGACCACGACCGAACAATTTCGGATAGACCCAGTGCAACTCGGGCCAATCAAGGGAAGTGCATCTCTTCCACCACCAAGATGCCATTTTTGTGGCAAAATTGGACATATCCGCAGATATTTCAAAGAAGCATCCTGGTGTCACTCTAGCACAATGGTGAGTACCAACGTGAGGAGATACACCTCATAAATGTCAATCCGTGGAGACGTGAGGACCGGTATGAAGACCGTGAGCAAGTGATGGCACAAGTGCGTGAGTGAAAGCACACAAGCATGCACACACATACACACACACGCGCACAACGTAAGAGCAAGGAGTGGAACAATGGAAAGCTTCGATTACCAAAGAGCTCTCTTACAAAGCTGAAATCTACAACAAGCTAACCACAAAAATGAGCTCTCCAGCCCTTTTTATAGTTTTTGAGTGGTTTTGGCCCTGTCCAGACCTAGTGTCCGGCCTAGTTAAAAAATAGGTTCCAGGGCTTATTTGGGGGCTCAAACGGAGTCTAAAAATTATGAAAATTGGTAGGATGGTAGTTCTAATACTACTCAAGCTCGAGGACTCCTCGGCTTGAACAAAATGGAGTTACAAAAATGGACAATGGTATTTACAATGGTTTTTAGTGATAATAATCACTATTTTTATAGGGATTTCATCTGAAAATTTGACAGGTGCTTCTTGGAGCTCCCTACTTGCTCCTTCTTCTTGTGTGTCCACTTCCTTGATGCACTTCCATTCTTTGTCCTTGATCTTGTCCTCTTGAGTCTGTCGTCCCTGACAGACCCTTGTTGTAGTGGTCGTTCCATGTAGTACGTTGAGAGGTAGCATCCTTTGCGTCCAACAGGGGCGATCCCTCTTCGCAATGTATCCTGGTCGTTTGTCTGGTTCTTCACTTTGCCACTGTTATCTCTTGCAGTTTGTAGTCCCTTTGTACGTACTTCTGCCTTGTATTCCATCTTCATAGTGCATTTGTGAGCTATCCAAAATGGCTGGTTGCTCAAAGGAGGTGGTCAATGGTGATTATGAGCAACTCTCGATGGTGGATGGCTTCCTTGCTCTTGTAGTGGTCACCGTGATGTCCTCTGATTCTTCCAAAGATGGATTTCATAGTTTTCATGCCAAGTACTTGTAACCCATAATGGATGATGGGTAAGTGCATTAGTGCATGGGTTGAACAAAATATGTGCCTTGTGCATGGCCTTGTAATGTGGCCCTATGTATGCATACTTGGAAAATGCATGACAAGAAGTATGGTGCAAGAGATTGGGTCTCGAGCTAAGTGCTCAAGGGTATGCTGACGAAGAGGTTTCCTACTCTATCATGGTTATAGTGTTGTTGAAGCATGCACGTCTTACCATGGTGAAGGGTCCGTTGATCTTCATCTCTTCGTTTGTAGTTCCATCATGGTGTTTGACCGTCAGCTTGTCCTTTTTGTTGAGGGATGTCCTTGCTGGAAGTTCGCTGATGAGCATTTTCCAATACATAGTCTCTTCTATGCTTTTTTTTTTTTTTTTTTTTTGCACACGATGGCATCAAACAAGAAGAAAGAGGTTAGTATCAATAAAATATTTTACATGTGAAAATTTGTGTCTCATGTGCCTGGGATTTTTCAATTGTGTCTATGCACGGCCGTGTAATGTGGCCCTATGTTGATGCATACTTTGGAAATGCATGACCTGAATGGTGCAAAAGACTGGGTTATGCCAAAGGCACATGGTTGCTGTTGGTCAAGGCTTTGATGTTACTTGCATGCTGGATGAATTCTTTGATTGGAGGTGTCGATTGGATCTCGAAATGATGTAATCCTCCGGGTTGGAATCCATTTTGGAATAGGGTTTGGTACTGTAGAGATCACCTCAGGCCACCTCATCTGTGGATGCTTTCCAAACTTTGGTATCCCGTGTGGTTGGCCTTTTGGTTCCGTGGATGTTGTTGGTGCTTTTGGCTTCCAAACCCATATCCTTGATGATTGCCTGCTTATTTTTGCAGAAGGGTTGAGTTTATCTTCTTTGGGTCTTTGTGCATTGTTCTTACCCTTTCCTCTCCTTGGCGTCTTTGTTGAGACCTTTTGCATGGTGGGGAGCAAAAGCCGTTGTGCATGTAAGAGCTTCTTAGGTACCCATATCTGTAATTGCCCTTGTTGAGCAGTAGCTAATTTTTTAGGCACCCAAATTTGTACCTGATTGTGGTCGGCCTTCATTGATAGCTTCGGTACCCAAATTTGTTGGAGTCTTCGTGCTTGAGCCTGTCGTGGGTGCTTGGTCCTTTTGTTGTCATGGTCGATCTGGTTGGGTGGGAGTCTTTGAGGCAACATCGATGGTTGTACTCCTTTCTTTACCCAGATCTGTGTCATGCCCAACACTTCTTTCCTCTTGAAGGCTCTTTGTCTATTTGATAGACTGGCTGTCTTGCACTGTTTTGCTTGCTTCTGAGGTTGAACTACTGTAGATGCTTTACTCTTTGAAAAAAAAGAAGAAGGTTCATCTTGCCTTTGCGACTGTCCTTCCGTGATTGCGTCCGTCTGGATCTGTGTCACTCTAGCACAATGGTGAGTACCAACGTGAGGAGATACACCTCATAAATGTCAATCCGTGGAGACGTGAGGACCGGTATGAAGACCGTGAGCAAGTGATGGCACAAGTGCGTGAGTGAAAGCACACAAGCATGCACACACATACACACACACACGCGCACAACGTAAGAGCAAGGAGTGGAACAATGGAAAGCTTCAATTACCAAAAAGCTCTCTTAAAAAGCTGAAATCTACAACAAGCTAACCACAAAAATGAGCTCTCTAGCCCTTTTTATAGTTTTTGAGTGGTTTTGGCCCTGTCCATACCTAGTGTCCGGCCTAGTTAAAAAATAGGTTCCAGGGCTTATTTGGGGGCTCAAACGGAGTCTAAAAATTATGAAAATTGGTAGGATGGTAGTTCTAATACTCCTCAAGCTCGAGGACTCCTCGGCTTGAACAAAATGGAGTTACAAAAATGGACAATGGTATTTACAATGGTTTTTAGTGATAATAATCACTATTTTTATAGGGATTTCATCTGAAAATTTGACAGGTGCTTCTTGGAGCTCCCTACTTGCTCCTTCTTCTTGTGTGTCCACTTCCTTGATGCACTTCCATTCTTTGTCCTTGATCTTGAGCTTCAACACTCCCCCCCCTCTTGAGTCTGTCGTCCCTGACAGACCCTTGTTGTAGTGGTCGTTCCATGTAGTACGTTGAGAGGTAGCGTCCTTTGCGTCCAACAGGGGTGATCCCTCTTCACAATGTATCCTGGTCGTTTGTCTGGTTCTTCACTTTGCCACTATTATCTCTTGCAGTTTGTAGTCCCTTTGTACGTACTTCTGCCTTGTATTCCATCTTCCTAGTGCATTTGTGAGCTGTCCAAAATGGCTGGTTGCTCAAAGGAGGTGGTCAATGGTGATTATGAGCAACTCTCGATGGTGGATGGCTTCCTTGCTCTTGTATTGGTCACCGTGATGTCCTCTGATTCTTCCAAAGATGGCTTTCATAGTTTTCATGCCAAGTACTTGTAACCCATAATGGATGATGGGTAAGTGCATTAGTGCATGGGTTGAACAAAATATGTGCCTTGTGCATGGCCTTGTAATGTGGCCCTATGTATGCATACTTGGAAAATGCATGACAAGAAGTATGGTGCAAGAGATTGGGTCTCGAGCTAAGTGCTCAAGGGTATGCTGACGAAGAGGTTTCCTACTCTATCATGGTTATAGTGTTGTTGAAACATGCACGTCTTACCATGGTGAAGGGTCCGTTGATCTTCATCTCTTCGTGTTGTAGTTCCATCATGGTGTTTGACCGTCAGCTTGTCCTTTTTGTTGAGGGATGTCCTTGCTGGAAGTTCGCTGATGAGCATTTTCAAACACATAGTCTCTTCTATGCTTTTTTTTTTTTTTTTTTTTTTTGCACACGATGGCATCAAACAAGAAGAAAGAGGTTAGTATCAATAAAATATTTTACATGTGAAAATTTGTGTCTCATGTGCCTGGGATTTTTCAATTGTGTCTATGCACGGCCGTGTAATGTGGCCCTATGTTGATGCATACTTTGGAAATGCATGACCTGAATGGTGCAAAAGACTGGGTTATGCCAAAGGCACATGGTTGCTGTTGGTCGAGGCTTTGATGTTACTTGCATGCTGGATGAATTCTTTGATTGGAGGTGTCGATTGGATCTCGAAATGATGTAATCCTCCGGGTTGGAATCCATTTTGGAATAGGGTTTGGTACTGTAGAGATCACCTCAGGCCACCTCATCTGTGGATGCTTTCCAAACTTTGGTATCCCGTGTGGTTGGCCTTTTGGTTCCGTGGATGTTGTTGGTGCTTTTGGCTTCCAAACCCATATCCTTGATGATTGCCTGCTTATTTTTGCAGAAGGGTTGAGTTTATCTTCTTTGGGTCTTTGTGCATTGTTCTTACCCTTTCCTCTCCTTGGCGTCTTTGTTGAGACCTTTTGCATGGTGGGGAGCAAAAGCCGTTGTGCATGTAAGAGCTTCTTAGGTACCCATATCTGTAATTGCCCTTGTTGAGCAGTAGCTAATTTTTTAGGCTCCCAAATTTGTACCTGATTGTGGTCGGCCTTCATTGATAGCTTCGGTACCCAAATTTGTTGGAGTCTTCGTGCTTGAGCCTGTCGTGGGTGCTTGGTCCTTTTGTTGTCATGGTCGATCTGGTTGGGTGGGGGTCTTTGAGGCAACATCGATGGTTGTACTCCTTTCTTTACCCAGATCTGTGTCATGCCCAACACTTCTTTCCTCTTGAAGGCTCTTTGTCTATTTGATAGACTGGCTGTCTTGCACTGTTTTGCTTGCTTCTGAGGTTGAACTACTGTAGATGCTTTACTCTTTGAAAAAAAAGAAGAAGGTTCATCTTGCCTTTGCGACTGTCCTTCCGTGATTGCGTCCATCTGGATCATAGAGCTTTTGACATCTACAACATCTTGTTCGAGAAGATTAGCCTTAGACAAACAAAGAGAGTGTGTGGTGTCAGTGTCAGTGGGCATGCGATTCTCCAATTCTAATGTAATGCATTGATTATATACCCAAACTTGAAGAAGTTGACTTCTTAGGTTCAAGTTGACAGCATGATCGTAAATCCAATCTTGACCCAAGACAAGTGGCTCTGTGAGGTCCTCATCATGACACACTAGCATTTTGACTTTTATTGGAACATCTTGAAGGTAGATGGGAAGTTCCACCTCTCCCAAACAAGAGGTTTCCACACCTCCCAATCCTATGAGATAGGCTTCTATGGGCTTGATGTCCAATTGCAGGTCTTGGCAGTATGAAAGTCGAACTGCACTAGTTGCTGCACCTGAATCAACTAATGCTCTCACGGTCTTTACACTCTTTCCTTGTCCTACCTTTATAGTCACAAAGGGCCGTCGATCAATTATTTGAGAAGTAATTATGCCCGATTTTTGGCACATGTCCATGTGATATTTTGGAGCTTTTGTGTTGATATCTAGGCCTAGCCACCGTAGCTTATTTCTTCTGATGCGCTCTCTCGCCTCTGCTTGTGCTTCTTCTCTAACCCTTAACTCCTCTTCTTTTCGCTTCTTAGCAGTGTTGAGTCTCATGAGCATTTCCTCTGTAAGAGGTTCTTGATATAACTTGACTCGGCATCCACTAATATAGTTTGGTAGGATCTCACCTTCTAAAGTGGCCAATTGAACTGCACCGCTAGTGGAGAGTCTATTAATGATCATGGGTCCATATCCTCGTTTCTCCAATTTGCGGGCATGTTGCTTTAGCGTATAAACCAGCACTAGATCTCCTTCCTTCAATCCTTTATCCTTTACATGGGCATCAAAGTATGCCTTTTGCCTTTTCTTTGCAGCATAAATGCCTGCTGCTGCCCGTAGCCTCGTCTCACCTAAGCGTTCTAGATCAAAGATCCTGGAAGATAACTCATGTCCATTCCACTCATGCTCTTGTGCTACTTTCAAGGCTGGGATTAGGAAGTCCAATGGTAGCACATCATTCTGTCCAAAGACCATCTGAAATGGGGTAGCATTGAGTACCGTTTTGTAGGCAACTCGGTATGCCCAAACAGCATGATGAAGTTGTTTGTCCCAATCAGAGCGTTTATTATTTACAAGTTTCGTCAATACGTTACATAGGATCTTATTCGTGCTCTCGGCTTGTCCGTTAGCTTGTGGGTGATAGGGGGCAGACTTCTTATGTATCACCATGAATTCTTGAAGGAGATTTTCAATGACCTCATTCAAGAAGTGCGTACCTCTATCACTAACCAACTCTATTGGTAACCCATATCTAGTGAACACATTTTCGAATAAGAACTTAGCCGTCGTTTGAGCATCATTCTTTGTCGTGGCTTTTACTTCCACCCACTTTGTAAGGTAATCTGTGGCTACAATAATGTATTCTGCATGGGAGTTTCTAGCTGGGGGGTTGATGGGACCTACAAAGTCTATACCCCACTTTGAAAATGCACGTCCTCCCATCATTGGCCTTAAAGGCATCTCGTCTTTTCTTATCGGATATTGGGCACGTTGGCATGTGTCACATTTCTTCACATAAGTATGTGAAGAAATGCATCCATATGAAGAGTGGGCCACCAAAGTCCTGAGAATAGAATGGTCTTAATTACTCTGTCAGGCCCAAAGTGTCCACCTGCAGCACCGCTGTGTGCAGTTTCTAAGACTTTCAAATAGTCTGATTCATGAACACACAGTCTTAGGTAACCATCCTTGCCTCTTCGATATAGTTTGTCTCCTACTAAGGCATAGTCTTGAGCCTCTTGCTCCATGCTCTGTTTTCTTGCAAGACTAGCCTGATTGGGTAATGTTCCCAATCTCATGAACTCAACCAATGGAGCACTCCAATCTGGGATTAACGACACATGATAAAGAGTGGCATGCTCCACTAGGGGTCTCTTCTGGCACACTGGACAATTCTGGATCCACTCATGTATTTCTTTGTCCATGCTAGGCCAATACACTCCTAAACGTTTTAGATTCTGCAATGTTCGTTGTTTAGGGTAGTGATTTCCTAGCAGTCCCTCATGGGCTTGTTGCAACCAACTAGTATGTTCATCGTCCTCGACACAACAAGCTAATATGCCCTCGGTATCTTGCTTGTACATACTTCCGGCCAATATTTGATACTTTTGTGATTTTACAATTTCTTCTTTGCTTGTCTTCACATTTTTATTTGCAGGCCCGAAGGTTAGGACTGGTACCAACTTATTTGCCCATTTAGGAATAACTTCTAAATTGAACAGATAAGCATCGGGCAATTCATCAGACACTCCTTGCGGTGGCTCTCCTGAAGTGATACGAGAAAGATGGTCTGCCCTAAGATGGGTTCTACCTTTCCTGACAACAACTTCAAAGTCGTATTCCATTAGTAAGAGGAACCATCTCACCAAGCGGCCTGTATTGCAAGGTTTATTGACCAAATATAGTAAAGCTTGATGATCAGTGAAAAACTTGAACTTATTGGCCAATAAATAGTGTCTAAACTTTTTCACAACGTATACCATGCCTAAGCCTTCTCTCTCCGTTGTGGTATAATTTCATTCAGCTGCATTTAATTGCCTACTAGCATATGCTATCGGCAAATCTAGGTTTCCTTCACCTGTGGGTTGTGCTAGCACACATCCTATTGCATGATTGGAGGCATCTACATGGACATGAAAGGGTTTGCTCCAATCCGGAGTAGTCAATATTGGTGCTGTGCACAAACGTCTTTTCAGCTCGTTGAAGGAATTCTCGCATTCTTCGTAGCTATGATGGCATACATGTGGATAAACCTACGGTAATATCCACAATGGCCCATAAAGGCTTGTACCTCTTTAACATTTCTTGGTCTTGGCAGCTCTGCTATCGCTCTTACCTTGTCTTCATCTGTTGAAATTCCATTCTTAGAAACAATGTGACCTAAGATCTTACCTTGTCGTACCATGAACACACACTTCTCTGGGTTCAGACACACTCGATAATCTCTACACTTGTTGAAGATTTGTCTGAGCTCAGGGATGTGGTAACTTCTTTCTTGGGAATGAGCGCATAAATCATCCACATATACTTCTAAACTCTTTCGCAAGAACTCTTTGAAGACATGACACATGAGCCTTTGCAATGTTGCAGGTGCATTGGTGAGCCCAAATGGCATCACACGAAATGCAAAGATTCCCCATTCTGTGGCAAATGCCGTTTTGTGTTGATCTTCGGGGGCAATGGCTACTTGGTTGTAACCTGAAAATCCATCAAGGAAGCTATAAACTTCCTTGCCTGCAACACGCTCCAATAGATGTTCGGTGATTGGAAGTGGATAACTATCTCTGATTGTAGCGGCATTAACTTTTTTAAGGTTAATGCACACTCGCAATTTCCCATTCTTCTTGGGCACCACCACAATGGGGGACACCCATTCAGTGTGCTCAATCTCATAGATGAATCCAGCTTCAATCAGCCTGTCAATTTCCTCCTTTATTTTGGCTGCATAATTGTCATTATATGTGTAGGGCTTTTGTTTGGTGGGCTTGGCATCAACGGTCATCGGAATCGTATGAGAGCAAATCTTTGGATCTACTCCTTTCAAGTCTCTATAGTGCCATGCGAACACATCCCTATATTCCCTTAATAGAGCTACAAGCTCTGGTTCTTCTTTTGCACTTAGGTCATCTCCTATCCGTACATCGTTCTTCGTTCCCTTCAATGGTCACTACAATTTTTTTGGTCTTTTCTTTATTGTCATATGCTTCTCCTATAATGGCCTCTCTCTTAGGCATCCGTACCAAAATTTTTCGGTCTTCCACTTCATATTTCTTGAAATTTTCTAGTACTTCAAACAATGATTCTTCCTCTTCTTGTTTCACTGCTTTTCTTTTCTTTTTCTTTTGACCTCCTTCACTTTTTTCCTTTGAATTTATCGTTTTAATACTCGTGAGGGGTTCTTCTTCTTTTTGGGTTAACACTCCTATGTCTTCTAAATAGTGTTCCTCTGAGTCAAAGTAAGTATCCATCACAATGGATTCTAGATCATCGCCATTCTCTTCTTCTTCTATGAACTCACTAGGATCACACTCTTCCAACAGGGGCTGACACATGAACACTGAAATATCATAACCCTCCTCATCACAATGAGGTGTCCATTGTTCTTCATTGACTGCAATGTCCATGGTGGCTAAGATTTCTGCCCAACCATGAGGCTCAAATTCCTCATCTGGAAATATCATCGGTGTATAGGCTGGGTCTTTTATTGGTCTATCTCCTGGGGGAGTTCCATCTTCTCTTGCTTTTAGACGCTTTTCCTCTTCCTCTTCGACCTTGCACATCCACAAGTGAGTATCTTCATGCAGCCAGGATGGATCAGGTGAACTCCCAGAATGCACAGAGATAGAATCTTCTTTCGCTTTGTGGATAGAATTCCACTATAGGGGTGGTACATCTCGGAAGGTGTAATCCTTCAAATTGACCTTGGTGGTGACCCCTAAGTGCTGTAAGTACAAGGAGTTGGTTCCCCAATCCTGTACTATTTGCAATTGTCGTAGGAAGGGTCTTCCTAGGATCATCTCGTAGACATTATTTTTTTCAAAGTCACATATAGCAAATGTATGTTCAAACTCTACACCACAAGTGGTTAGAGTTATCCCTTCGAGCAATCCGAGAGGTCTTTCAAAATGACCATCTGCCATTTGAAGCTTCATTCTTGTTGGTCTTAATGTGGGTTTGCCCCATCGCTTCCACAAGGAGGTGGTCGCAATAGGAACACCAGCACCCGAATCTACAATTGCTTTGGTTGTGTAACCTTGATAGGTGATCGGAAGATAAGTGTTACCTTCTTCACCTTCGCTCATGTCTCCTATCTTGTCGAGAGGTATCTCTGGAACTTTTTTCTTAGAGCCTACTTTTGGCATATTGGATTCAAGTTCTGGAACCTGATCCTTCACATGATTCCAGAGCTCAGGTTTTGCTTTGAGCAGCTCTTCCACAGTGAGATGACACTGAACCTTAGTGTTCTTAGTTACAACATCAGTGTTTCTTGGAATCACTGAGTCTTCATTTCTTACCAATATTGTGGGAGCTCTGATCTGGATAGATTCAGATTCCCATGGGCCTGTGAAATGAGGAAACTCTTGTAAAGAATTAGATTCAAAATCTAATCTCTCATCCTCTTGTTGCTTTGTTTGATCTCCATAGATAGACGGGATGTCTTGGGGAAATTGATCATGAAGATCATCAATCTCAGGAATAGGAGGGGAGTTACCCTTCTCCTTGGTCCATTTCTCTTCTTGTATTTCCCGCAAGAACTCTTGAGAGTACTGTTGAATTGAAGGAGGTATTCCAGCATCCGTGGAATTAGGAACATAAGCTCCCATTGGTGGTGAGCTTCCTCTCTCAATAACTGGTTGAGCCTGTGGAGGTAAAGAAACTTGTGGTTTGTTTACCAACTGCTCTAATCTTTCTAGTAAGCCCTGGAAATGCAAATCCGGTTTGACAGAGTTTGTCTGATTGAACTTTTGACTAGTCTCAAGTATAGCTTGAGCTTGTTCTACCATTTTCATGCACATTTTCATCCGTTCAATCTCTAAATCTGCTCTCGGGTAACTCTTGTCCAAGTTTGCAGTTGTTGGCCCTTCTTGAAGACGAGCCTGGTAGGCCTTGAACATCATGTCCAAGCCTTCTGGGGTTGGATTTGCAAGAACAGACCATGGTTGTGGGTTATTTACAATGGGTGGTGGGGTGGAATGAGGTGGAGTGGATGGAGCTTCGGTATGTGAGGGGCTTTGGGATGCAATGTCTTCTATTTTTGTTTTGGTATCCCTTAGGCTTTCTTCTAGCTCGGATAGCTTTTTGTTCCACTTGCGATTAGCCTTCTCTCTGGTATCCTTCCATGTTCTTGGCTTCCTCTTACTAGGCTCTCCTGACTCACTTGACTCCGATTGCTCGGATGGTTTTGCTTGTTGTGCAGCCTGTGCCCTAGTAACTGCCTGTACAGGAGCCACATTACTGCTACTTGAACTTGAATCTGCCACTAAGCCTACCACGTTGATGGGTGTAACCTTGGGTGCACTAGAGGGGTTTCTCGGACACTCTCTAGGAAGATGTTCCTGGCCACACTCAGGACAAAAGCCTTGTATTGTAATGTTTTGCCCTTGTCCCAGAGCTGGTTGGTGGGGGCATTCACGAATGAAATGGTCGCCCTGACATCTATAGCATGGTCCTCTAGGGGCTTGTGGTCTTACTTGTCTCAATTAGGGCCTAGGATTTGGATTCGTATACATGACGTTGGAGTATTCTGGCTCCCAATTTTGTTCCATAGGTGGTGTCTCATATTGATATTGAGAAGTCTCGCTTTGCTCAGGTGACTCTATATAATAAGCATGTGGACTATCTTCATGGAAGTAGTCTGAACCATGAGCGTGAGAATCATTTTCTGAGACCAATGGGGTTAGTGGCACCAATGCTCTATTAGGGTTCTCCTCCGCCATCGTATATTTAACTGGGATCACATTGGCAGGAGCTGGCGATTGGTTTCCTAGGACTGGTTGTGGCCTATATGGTGCCTGATATTGCTGCTGGTATTGAGGTTGATATTGTTGTGGCCTATAATATGGCTGTTGGTACTGATTCTGATACCTACCCTGCTGGTAAGGTTGTTGATAATTTTGTCTAACAGCCTGCCTGTTATAGGGACAATCTTGGGTCGTATGATTTGTATATTTCCTCTGAATGGTGCAATATAGAGCATTAGGGTTTCCTTGGGGTTGAGTCGTCAATGGGCAAACATTAGCCATGTGATCTCCTCCACATGTATAACATCGCTTCACTGAAGTGACCCTTGGCATTTGTCTATTTTGAACTCCTAGCTTTTTGGCCACTTGCTCAGCTATCTCATCTATCTCAGTGGAGGTTCTAGAGGTATGACTTGTAGAACTATCAGAGTCCTTATAGAGTTTGGATAGTCCTAACTCCTCACCCAAGTTGTCCTCTATGTCAATGCATATCCGTACACACTCTTCTATGGATCTAGGCTCTTTCAAGTATACATATGACCTTAATTTTGTGCTCAATAGGCCATCTAAAAATAGTGCCACCTGTTTGGCTGATGTGGGTAATTCTGGTACAGGGCATCTTTCCAAGTACTATCTAAACCTTCTTCCTGCAAGTCGCACTGTTTCTTGGGGTGTCTGCTTGAAGCTGTGGATCAAGGATGATGTGTTATGCCTGATACCATTTTTGGAAAATTCCACAATGAATTCTTCTAGCAGCTGACCTATCTCTCTATAGTTGCGACTGTTTAGAGGTTGAAACCAAGCTAAGGCAGTACCCTTAAGAGTCAAACCAAATGCCTCGAACTGGGTGAATAAGTCTTCAACCTGTTCAGCTCTTAGCACTTGTTTGAACTCCGCCACATGATCATAAGGATCTCCAAATCCATCAAAGTAGTTCTTCATTGGCTTAACCACTTGAGAGGGTCTAAGGGTTCTTGAGTGCTCTCGTGGTCTAGGCAATGGGAAATCATGATCATCTCTTTGATGCCTATAAACTCTATGTCTCTCCCTTTCAGGTCTTTCCGTTCCATATCCTGATCTGTCTCTGCCTACAGTGTCTGCAAAGCTTACCTCCGGTCTCTCTCTAGTTCTTTCCCTCTGGGTTTCATGAGCCTTGGATGATCCGGCTCCTTGGAGGCCCTGGGAAACATTAGATCTTGGTGGAGGGAAAATTGATTCACCTTGCCAAGTGTAAGCATGTCTGTCATGATCTGATACCAAGAATAATTTCTGAGATGTGTGATCTAGATAGACAGCTTTCCCTGGTGTCTCTGGGTCCTTGAATTCATAGATGGTGACTACTGGGCTGGGTTGATCTGGCCTAAATCTCCAAAAGGCTTCCTCCGTTTCTCTATTCATGAATAGTTCTATGCTTTTGTTATCTTGAGGAATCCATTCTGGAGTGATCACTCTAGTCAAGACTGACTTACCTCTAGGGGTCTTGGGTTCTCCTCCTAGGTTCCCTTTCTCTAGGTCTCCTATCTCATTCTCAGGAATGATATTTCCAAACTCATCTGTCCTATCTGGTAAGTTGGTAACCACATACATTGTTCCTTCCTTATCAATGTAAGCACCCTCTTCAAACTTGACCACTGGGTGTTCAAGTCCAAAGGGTTGGTCAGGATTCTTGAGTTGAACCACTGATCGTCTTAGACCATCCTCATAGATGCGAGCACCTAATTGGTTGGTCCTGATATACTCCAATTGGGTCTTATAGGGACCTTCTGGTGTCTGTAAACAAGTAGTGCCTGAGCTACGTGTGGGTCTTTCCATGCTAAAAGACATTTCCGAGTCACTGGTTTCTGAACTTCGTGTGTAAGGATAACCACTAAGCTGTTGAGCCCAAGACTTGGCTGTATGGTTGACACTAGCCTCAGATGACCTAATGCTTTGTCTATCCTTGCCTAAGTGTTTGCCAGATCTAAGGTTCATAAGCCTTGGCTTCTAGTCCCAAAGTTCTCTTATATTGCTCAAAATCCTTTGGAACACCTTGGTTTTCCAGTTTTCCTGAGGGTCAACTTCAAAATACCCTATCGAATAATCCTGGTATTATTTTTACCGTACTCCCCACGAGCTTTCCAACAAAACCAAAATCACAGCAAACGGATTTCGTATGAGAAAGTTATGCCAGTTCAGGGTTTTGGGGGTTAAAACAGGGAAACAGGGCCTCTCAGGAAATGCTTCAAATCAGGCGATACACGACATTTGTAGGACATGATACTTGATACTTGAGGAACTCGATACATGATACTTGGTATGTATCACGATACTTGAAGTAGGCGATACTCGATCTTCAACAAGTATCGCGAGCAAACTCCACGATACACGATCTTTGATAGGTATCGCGATCGCTGTATAACGATACACGATACTTGACTATCACGATACTCGGGCAAAACGATACTTAGCTCAAGACGATACACGATCAGTAACAAGTATCGAGATCGGTACGAAACGATACACGATACTTGCCTTGTCACGATACACGATAGTTGAGAAATATCGCGATACTTGCTGTCCACGATACTCGATCTCTGAACCAGACGATACACGATATTTCAAGGAAAAACGATACTCGATATTCAGAGAACACGATACTTGATACTTAGTAAGTATCTCGATCGGTATAAAACGATACACGATCTCTGGCCAAAACGATACACGATCTTTGAGAGGTATCGCGATCTTTGACGATATACGATCTCTGGCCGAAACGATCTCTGGCCGAAACGATACACGATACTTGCCAAGTATCGCGATCTTCCTGAGACGATACTCGATATCTGGTTCACAACGATACACGATACTTATCAAGTATCGCGATCGATATATCACGATACTCGATACACGATAGGTATCGCGATCGGTGACAGAACGATACACGATCTTTGCAAAGTATCGCGATCTTTGGAACGCGATACACGATATCTGGGAAATATCGCGATACTCAACCACAGGAGATTCACGATACTTGTCAAGTATCGCGAAACCTCAACCGCGGGAGAAACACGATACTTGGATTTTTTGGAGTCCAAATTCAAAAATTTTTACAAATATGAGTACCTTTTGTCCTCCTTGTCACTCCTATGTGTCTGTAGATGCAAAATCTTCCTTCAAACCCACGATATTGCACTCACGATACTTGGCGCAGGTTTCGTCACGTTTGGGGCTGTTCACTCAGATTTTTCAACTATTTTGGTGCTACTTCTTCAGCGCCTCTGTTCTGCACCCTCTCTAAGCTTCTTGCTCACAACCACAAGTAAAAACAGGTGAATGTACTCTAAGAAATGGAAAAAACTGAGAAGATGAAGGCGGGTGGAGATGGTGATGATGATGAAGATGAAGAAGAAGGAAAATTCAAAAACTGAACTGAAAATGATGATTTTTTTTACCTTCCAACGTCGCTACTCTACGTCTTACCGTCACACACTCGTCCTCCAAGCTCTCTCCCCGGCAACGGCGCCAAATTTGGTGTCACTCTAGCACAATGGTGAGTACCAACGTGAGGAGATACACCTCATAAATGTCAATCCGTGGAGACGTGAGGACCGGTATGAAGACCGTGAGCAAGTGATGGCACAAGTGCGTGAGTGAAAGCACACAAGCATGCACACACATACACACACACACGCGCACAACGTAAGAGCAAGGAGTGGAACAAGTGAAAGCTTCGATTACCAAAGAGCTCTCTTACAAAGCTGAAATCTACAACAAGCTAACCACAAAAATGAGCTCTCCAGCCCTTTTTATAGTTTTTGAGTGGTTTTGGCCCTGTCCAGACCTAGTGTCCGACCTAGTTAAAAAATAGGTTCCAGGGCTTATTTGGGGGCTCAAACGGAGTCTATAAATTATGAAAATTGGTAGGATGGTAGTTCTAATACTCCTCAAGCTCGAGGACTCCTCGGCTTGAACAAAATGGAGTTACAAAAATGGACAATGGTATTTACAATGGTTTTTAGTGATAATAATCACTATTTTTATAGGGATTTCATCTGAAAATTTGACAGGTGCTTCTTGGAGCTCCCTACTTGCTCCTTCTTCTTGTGTGTCCACTTCCTTGATGCACTTCCATTCTTTGTCCTTGATCTTGAGCTTCAACACATCCGAATATGATAAGCGAAGAAAAGAACGACAGCATCCAATGGCAAATATGGTATACATTTCGGTACTCGATTCCCAAGCAGCAACAATTCAAACACGGTTTAGTAAGAAGTTGCAACCAACTACAAAGATTTTTGAGCCAGGTATTTGAGAATAACAGAGAATTTTTACTAAAGCTAGTACGTGGCCAAGTCAAGAACCAACTATTTTCCCCGATCCGATACCGATGGTCTAGCAAACAGTATCGAATACACCACCCGAAGATAAGAATCTCGTCAAATTGTCGTCGGAGAGTCCACTAGACTCAATATCGGGTACATTGAATCTTGACTCTGTGTGGAATATTTCATCAAAAGCATCTATTACGATACCGTTGGGGCAACTGTTAGCCTTGGTCCCTGGTATACGACAACAATTCTAGCAACAAATCAATCCAAGATCTTCATGTACACTTGCTACAACAACTATTAGTCCGAAACTTGATTCTACGATGGACCATGTTGTTCCTTTAATTACGATATGGTATAAAAACCACAAAATTACACAAGTATTGATTGATGGAGGCTCAAGTGTGAATTGGCTCATGATGTCTTTCATAGAAACTTAAAGAAGAAAATTATGCCTATAATTTGAAAATTTTTGGGGCCTGCTTTTCTGTGCTTCTTTCCTTTGCAACACTCTCCCCCTCTTTGTCTCTATCATCTCTTGATAGGCTTTGCTTCTTGACTTGTCGGATCTAGTTCCTGATTGTCTTGATGGCATATTTGTAGTTGTCCACTACCAACACCTGTGGAGGCCTCAAAGGTTCAGAGGTAGTGTATGCTTCATTAATTATTTACCAGTGGTCAAGGAAGTGATCATAACTTGGGGCCCGATGTATTATCTTTTAGCCTGTTAATTTCTTTCCACCGCTTGCTTCAAGTGACTAGAGTGACACTGATATTGGTCACTCTTTGTTATTATGCTTTGGCCAATTGTTGGAAGGTCCTTATGCCTGTTTTAACTTCTTGCTCACACTCTTCAGCCCTGTTGTTTTACTCGCAGCTTGTTTATTGCTCCTCATCGCACACACTCAATGATCAAGGAAACCTTCAAGACTTTAAGACAATTTGTTACCTTATCTGACCCTAAGTCCAATGCTTTTGTCATCCCCTTGACATTCCTTATATTTATACATCAGGATAGCTGTATTGATTTGGGTTGCCACGCATGCACCCAATGGGTAGGGTGACTAAGGTGATGGTGAGTATGGATGATGCTTCAAAGGTCCCATTATAAATCTTTGTTTACATCCTTCGGGACCTCCTTCTTTTTGCATTGCTACTTGATATGTGTCCCTATGGGGCTTTGGGCAGAGGTGAGTCTTTTATTGAGCTATTTTTTGTTTTGATTTTCTTCTTCTTCATCTTTTGTTTGATTCTCCCTCCACATGCATCATGTAAATTTGCATCAGAACTGGAATGATCTGCATCATCACATGAAACCTATAAAGGTTGAGAAGTTGCCTCATTAGGACCAGCACTAGACTATCCACCTATAAAAAGAGGTAGCAAAGTGTCATACATGTCTTTGGAGCTAACTGATGCCTCCTTACTACATGAAAGTAATGGTTGAATAGCAACTTCCACAAAAACAACATCACGGCTAACCAAAATGCATTTAGTATGTGGATGATATAGATGATAGCCTTTGCTTTCAGAACTATACCTAACAAAAATACATTTCACTGCTTTATCATCCAATTTCCTACGTTGTTGTTGAGGCACTAATGCATATGCCACACAACCAAAAACACATAGGTGAGCAACAGATGGCTTACGATTATGCTAAGACTCATATGGAGTTGTCACTCTAGCACAATGGTGAGTACCAATGTGAGGCGATCCACCTCATAAAATGTCAATCCATGGAGGTGTGAGGACTGGTATGGTGACCATGAGCAAGTGAAGGCACAAATACGTGAGTGAGAAGCACACTAACATGCACACATGCACACATGCACACATGCACACAAGGCAAGAACAGAGAGAGGAACAATGGAGTGCTTTAAATGATCAAAAATCTCTTTTACAAAAGCTCTATTCTCGAACAAGCTAACCTCCAAAAATGAGTTCTCTAGCTTCTTTTTATAGTTTTTGACTAGCTTTTTATAGCTTCCCAAAACCTTGTCGTGAACATATCTTTGAATGTTTGTTTGTAATAGGCCAGGAGGTATTTGATGCGGGCGTGCCAAGCATAGGCCACTCTAATACTTGGGGTCATGCTCATGTCATAAACCATATCATAATTTCCATTGGTAAAGCCCAAGAGAGTGACTTGTGGTGCCTATGTATTGCAAAAAGTTTTGAAGACAATTTACATCCTCGAGGATGGTTGAAAAATAGCACCTTTTTGCATTGTCGATGGTAAGTCATCTAGCTAGAATTGTGTCACAAATGTGAATATCTTCCCCACGACCCTCTTAATTTTTGCATTATAATCAGCTAGGATTACAAAATAGGGCCTGTACTGGAGTTTAGAAGTCGTGATGAGCCACCTAGGTGCCAAGTGTTGGAAGTAGTTGGATTGCAGCACCGTTTCTTCAATGACCCACATGTTTTGATTCTGCAGCACTGTGCAATCCTCATGGGTGTGCCCAATGTCTTCCACTTGCTTTAACCATGGGGGCAGGGAGCTTCAAAGGTATCTTGACCTTCTGTGGTTATCCATCCACTAGGAATGGGCTATGGTTTGTAGTCATCTTCAAACATTTGTTCCACTAGAATGGAGACTATTTCTTCTTCCATTGGGGCTTCAAGTGGGGATGGTGGTCTTTCATATTGCGGTAATCGAGTTTGCAATTTCGTAACCTATTTTTGTAGTCCCCATTAGCAAGGTTGAGTTAGTATCGATGGGAGAGGTTGGTGTGGTGATACTTGGGGCAGCTATAGTGTCAAACTTTCTTTGCTGTTGCAACTGATCCAGTTCCTTTGATAATTTCTCATGAGCCTCGAGTAGGTTGGCATAATCTTCCAAGATAATTTTGACATTCTCAAGGGGCAAAACTTGAAACTTTGATGGACTTATGGACACCCTTGGTGTGCTCTCTATGGCTGCTTCTAAATTTTCTTGAGTTTGGAGTTGCAAACATCTATTTTCCTCTTGAGCCACTATGAGATGCCTTCTTAGTAGTGCCATGTTGCAATGGAGTTTAGATTTGTGTTCCATCTATGTTCGTATATGACCTTCAACCAATTGCATGGATTCTGGGTCTAAGTCCTAAAACTTTGCCTCCAATGTGCTATGGGCTTCCTGTAATGTATGAAACTACATTTTTAGACTTTCATTGTCTTCCTCAAGAGCTGTTATGCGTTGTTGTAATTCTGTAGAGCAATCTTGTAATATCCTATTATGTGCCTCTAGCTGATGCTACCCTATCCAAAATTGCATCACACATTGAATCGTAGTATTACATGCAATATCTACATATGAAGATGCAATTTGTACATTGATCTATGCGAGGGAAAGGGAATGAGGAATGGGGAGTGTGTATGCTATGTCTAACAAAGAGGTGGGTGGCAGTGAAGTTGGTGGAAGGGGGATGAGAGATGGTGGAATTGTGGGAGGAGGGGGAGGTGTTGTATTTGGTGAAAGAATGTCCATGTTGTCAACTGTAGAAGTGAGTGTGGTGTCTACCATGTATATCATAATGGTAGGTGGGATATTTTTTGTAGTGGTGAATAGTGGTGTTCTGGGTGCTAAAAATGATAATGGTGGGAAAGGTCAAGAGAAGGGTTGGGAGAGGTTAGAACAATAAGAGTGAAGGGTTTGGAGAATAGATGGGATGGAGTTTGGAAAGTGAGATCTTGGAGGTGGGACTACCATGGAATGAGGTTCAGTGATAAGGAAGTCTAGAAAAGTGGATCTAAAGTTTGGGAGGCCTATGATGGAGGTTGTGGAGGTGGGATGTCCCAAGGTAGGATCAATGAGGCACTCTATTGTAATAGTGCTTGGGTATTGATAGTAGGAATAACATTTACAACCTCTGTGTGAGGAGGTGATGGTGGAGGTGTTGGAGTCAGTGGCTCTCTTGTATCTTCATGGACAAAAATTGTTTCATGACCAGAATGTCCCAGAGATCACCTCGATGGATTGGGCATGGCAGTGTCAGTTGCTTGGAAAGTTGTCTCAATTGGTTTGATTGCAATAGTATTTGCCTCCATAGTAGCGATAGATGTTCCACTACACAACAAGTTTCTGATAGGAGTTGTAGAGTTTCACTGAAGTGAGAATCAACACCAGCCTCTTCCAATAGATGGGCCATGCGTACTCTATTGCTCTCTTCAGAAAGCAACTATTTGACTTGCACTCTTTCCATTGTTTGGTATAATTTGCAGAGTTTTGCAATGTAAACAAGAGCTTCGATAGATTCTTCTCCTTGTTCTTCTTCTTCTTCTTCTTCCTCACCCTCTTGTCGTTCTAATGGTTGAGATAGGGTCCTTTCTCAATCGTCTTCCTAGTGTACATGGCGGCCTTCTGTTGATTTTCCCCTTCTTTGTGTGGAGGTTCTAGTTCCTTCTGCATTGAAAAAAAACTCTACATATGATAGTTGAGTGGTATGCAAAAAAGATTCAAAATCGAAGGTGGTCATCCCATTGATATCTTCAGCGGTACCGAATTCAAACAGCAAAGGCAAAGAGGGAGCCAAGGGAGAAGCTTCCAATGTGTCTCTAAACACAGATCAAGGGATTCAAATTGTAAAGGGAGGCACTGTGGCTTCTCCTCTTGGTGAGACCTTTAGGCTTGTGAACACTTCTCTTGGCTAGACACATGGGATCATGCCTCTCATTCATTTAGATTGGTGGGCAGAAACCCAACATCCTTTAAAGAGTTGTAGTTGTGCCCATGCCAGTGCGTGCTTGATGGGCATATCATATGATAAACATCTGTAGCACAACATCCATTCACCACTGGTTTCCTAGACTGTCACTCTACCACAATGGAAAGTTGTTGGAGTTAGACGTTGTCGGGAAGATTTGCATCTTCCAGTTGATGACCAGAGAAAATGAAAACAAATTAATTGGTGAATTCTAAACCTCTTTTTCACTATTGAACAATTTTTCTGGATGGAATTAACTACTTTGAAAGTGTTTACAGGTACAAATGACGATGAAGATTCTATGTTCATATTAGGGTTTACTTTAATTTCATATTTAATAAGTTGTTTTATTCATACATTCAAGAATTATAAGTATATACCCCTAGGGTTTCATAAGTTTATATAAGTTAAGTTAGTAAGATTAATCCAAAGGATCTTAAATGATTTCAATGAGTCAATGTTAAGGGTTTAGATGATTTATCATGGGTTAGAGATAGGGTTTAGAAGGGTTTTAAAGGGTTTTCATGAGTTTCTGATGGGTTTAAGTAGGTTTTCTAGGGTTTTAGAATGTTTTAAGGGTTAAAATAATTAATATTTAAGGAAATTAATCTATAACTAAACATTGGTTCAATAACAAAAATTAAAATATGGTTTAATTAATTATTTAATCATGTATGTGCATTTAATACTAAGGTTCTAATTAATTAAAATCTTAACCTAAGATTGAATTAAATGATTTATTTAAATAAGAAATATAGGTTAATTAAATTAAAATGATTAATTAAAAGGATAAATATCTAGTGGTCTATATGGATGCTAGAAAAAAGAATGGTATGTGAGTAATGTGGAATTAAAGTGAATTAAGGAATGGTCTGAAAGGAAGATGCACTTAAAGTGAAAAAGTTGGTTGACAGAAAAGAATGGTGAGAATTAATGAAATAAAAAGAGAGGTGAAAGGAAGATGTGTGCATAAAGCTAATTAAAAGTGTGGTTAAGATGAGTGGGCAAAAGTGTGGTTGCAGATTAAAAGTACCAAACCAAAAGAGTGGATTAGGAAGGACTTGTGTATGTATTTAAATGTGTGTTGAGCTCAAGTTTTTCCTAATGTTTTTTTGCAGGTACTGTCTCCTGCTCTTTACTTTCTTCTATTTTTCCCTCTTTCTCATTAGACCCTCCTCGTGCTCGGGATATTGAGCCGTCAGGTCACTGCTGTGTATTATGATTTTATTGTCCGGCTGGAAGCATGCCATGCCTATTCCATGGCTTGGTCTGCGTCTCTGCAATAGTGTGTGTATGTGCGCGTATGTGATGTGTGTGTATGTGTGCGTATGTGATGTATATGTGTAATGTGTGAATGTGTTATGTGTATGTGCGTGTTTGTGTTATGCGCGTATGTGATGTGTACGTATCTGTGTATGTGTGATGTGTGTATGTGTGTATGTGTGTATGTGTATGTGTGTGATGTGATGTATGTATTATGTATATGTTATGTGTATGTGTGTATGTGTGTATGTGATGTGTATGTGTGATAGTGTATGTGATATGTGTGTGTATGTGTATGTGATGTGTGTATGTGCAAGTGTGTGTGTGATGTGAGTGAGTTTCCCCCCCCCCCTCTCTCCTCTGTCTGCAGCGCGCGACAGCGCGCAGCAGAGAGAGAGAGAGAGAGAGAGAGAGAGAGAGAGAGAGAGAGAGAGAGAGAGAGAGAGAGAGAGAGAGAGAGAGAGATAGAGAGAGAGAGAGAGAGAGAGAGAGAGAGAGAGAGAGAGAGAGAGAGAGAGAGAGGTAGGCAGGCAGAGAGAGAACGGGAAGAGAGAGAGAGAGAGAGAGAGAGAGAGAGAGAGAGAGAGAGAGAGAGAGAGAGAGAGAGAGAAAGAGAGAGAGAGAGAGAGAGAGAGAGAGAGAGAGAGGGAGAGAGAAGGAAAGAAAGAGAGAGAGAGAAGAGAGAGAGAAGTAGAGAGAGAGAGTGTGAGAGAGAGAATGAGATTATTTTTTTTTGTTTTTCTTTATTGTTATTGATATTTTATATTTCAAATCTTATTTCTTTTTAATGTATTTATATATTTTATTTTAATAGTTATTTTAAATATTATTTATCACTTATATATTAAAATATATATATGAAATAAAGATAATTTAATAATGTTTATGTTTATTTATTTATATGTGTGTCTGTATATGTATTTATTTAAGTATGTGTGTGCATGTGAATATTTATGACTTAATGTATTTAATTTACTATAAGTATATATATTCAAGTATTTTTGTGTGTGTGCATGTGAATATTTATGTCTTAAATATGTTTTATTATAAGTATATATGATTTTGTATTTATTTATCTGTGTGTGTATGTTTAACTAATTAGGTTGATTGCTAAATGTATGTTGTTATCCTAATGTTTTTTGTGTGCTCACAGGTTAACATGAAGAAGAAGAAACTTAGCTTATTCTTTCCCAAAGAACTCATTTTCCATCCAACTTTTCTTTATTTCAATACTTAACCCAACCATTCTTAGCCTATACATTTCTTACCCTACCTTATCCCAAGCTTCTTCAATCTGATAGACACCTAAGTTCTTTTTCCCAAGAATCAAGTTAGTGCGTGTTAGTTTAGGACTTGAACCCATGTGCATGAACCCATGTTAGTGTTAGAGCATGAACCTATGTAAGTTTAGTGCATATTAATGCATGATCCTATGATTAGTTGTTAATGCATGTTAGTATATGTTAATTGTTAGTGTAAGTTAGTATATGTTAAGTTATTAGAAGCATGTTAGTGCATATTAGATGTTAGAAATTTTTGCATCTAAGTTAATGCATGCTAATAAAAGTATGTATTTAAGTTGATATGCGAATTGCATGTATGTCCATGCATGTACATGTTAGTGTATGTTCATATATGTATATGTTAGTATGTGTTAGTATATGTATGCATGTATATGTATAGTATGCATATGTGTATTAATGTGTGCATGTTTATGTATATGCAAGTATGTTCAAGCATGTGTGTGTTAGTAAATAATTAAGCATGTGTGTTAGTATAAGGTATGTATGCATGTATATGTTTAGTATGCATATGTGTATTAATGTATGTTTATGCATGTGCATGTATATTTATGTATGAATATTTATGCATGTATGTATGTTATTTAAATGTATGATTATGAGTGAGCAAAGTATGTTAATGTATATTAAATAATTATGTAAATGAATTTTTAATTGTAAAGTATATATTTTAATAAAAGAATGTACTTATTATATATGTGTTTTTAGAAAGATAATTACTTTAATGTTATTCAAAAAGAAAATGCTAGATGAGTGTTATTTTTTATATAAAAGATATACTAAATTCTCCGAATGTTTTTTTGCAGATTTGATTTATGAAGAATTGCAACCTCTTGGTGAACTGAAGCTATTGGCGAACTGGAGATACACATGTGACCTGAAGTTTGAAAAGCAGAGATTGTCCTTAGTTTGAAACTTATATTAGCTTGTATAGGCTATCTTTTAGACTGTCATTTTTAAACATCATCCTTGAGGTTGTATAGGACTTTGGTTATTAATTTAGTATCATCTTTTATGTCTAAAGAAAATTCTTCTAGTAACACCTTTCTACCTTCATCAACTTTTGAATTGTTGTTTCCAAAACCAATAGAAGATAAAGAATCAATAAAAGCAGTCATAGTAGAAGAATCTTTGCACGATCTTAGAACAACTATAACTTTCCTTTCTACTGTTCCTCCTAGTGTTAGTGAAGAAAATGTTCCTCCAACTATAGATAGAAACGTAGAAACTATCCAAGAAGAAACAAACAAAACTATAAAAGATCAAATAGTTAGTGAAAAGATTATCCTACCTTCGTATTTTGATGCAGTTGAACTTTATAGGAACGCTTCACCTTACGGACCTTAGGAAAAGTTATACTTGTACCTGAGTTTGCTACAGACACCCCGCGTGTGCCGAACGATTTAGGCGGATGACTTGATCCACCATCCGAGCATCTCTCACGACCCGACAACGTCTATGGACGCACACAAACAACACGCGGAAGAAGAAGAAGCTTGGAGCACAACACAAAATACTAAATGTATTTCCACTAGAATTTACAAAGATAAGTAGCCCATTAGGGCAATAGGCATATATACAAGCCGGGGGGAAAAAAACCTCCTTAAGAGGGGAAAAAGTGCCCCAGTAGTCCTAGAGTGTTCACACACAGCACTACCTAAATATATCAACAAATCCCCCTTGGGAGTGATGCGGTGAACAAGGAGCTAGCACTCATGTATAAGGAAGTGCCAAGCTATGTGGAAAACACTCCAGAAAAGGAAGTAAGCCCAAAGCTTTACAGAAAGCTTCAAACCTCTCCCTAGGCAGAGCCTTTGTGAAAAGGTCTGCAATGTTCCCCTACGTGGGCACATATGCCAAGCTGATCTCCCTAGCACAGAACCTCTCCCTAACATAATGATAATGCACCTCAATGTGCTTAGTGCGAGCATGGAACACATGATTCCTCACAACTGCCAATGCTCTTTGACTATCAGTGAAGATGGTGGTGGTAGAAGACTGACCAACACCCAAATCAGCCATAAGGCGTCTGAGCCACACACACTCAACGGTCACTGTGAAAGCTGCCCTATACTCAGCCTCACAGCTATAAGTGGCCACAGTAGGCTACTTCTTGCTCAACTAAGATATACATGAGCTACCAAGCATGAAGCAAAAACTACTAGTGTACACACGAGTATCATAGCAACTAGCCCGGCTAGAGTCAGAAAAAGCATGCAAATCTAACAGTAATGATCTCCCCTTGGGATAAAACAATCCAAGTAGCCGGGTACCACTCAAGTAACGAAAGATGTGCTTAACCGCTTGCCAATGCTTGACACTTGGGCAATGCATAAACCTGGTCATCTATGAGACAACAAACTGAATATCTGGCCGAGTAATGCCTAAGTAAATCATGCATCCAATAGCATGCTGATAGAGAACAACATCAAATGCATCTCCAGCATCTTGAAGACTCAATCATAAACCTGTCTCCATAGGAGTGGCAATAAGCTTACAGTCTTCAAGGCCGAAACGCTGCAATAATGTGTCAATTTATTTCGTTTGACACAAAGCCATTCCACCATCAACTTGCATAAACTGAATGCCCAAATAGTGATGAAAATTCCCCAAATTGGACATCTCAAATGAGGCATGTAAATTAGCCTTCAAATCAGCAATATGCCTCTCATGAGGACCAGTGAGCAGCATGTCATCAACATAAACCACAATGATCAGAAGTACATCATTAGCACACTTAACATATAAGGTGCTTTCAGTTGGATTGTTCTCAAAACCATGTGCAATCAGATAGGCATGGATCTTTTCATACCAAGCACGTGGTGCTTGCTTTAAGCCACATAATGCCTTCTTTAACCTGCACACCTGGTTCTCATGCCCTTTCTACACAAAGCCACGGGGCTGAAAAACATACACTTCTTCATGCAAGTGACCATTCAAAAATTTTGTTTTGATATCCAACTGATGTAAATTCCAACCATGATGGGCTGCAAGTGCACAGATGCTAAGTACAGTAGTCATTCGGCAAGTAGGTGCAAAGATCTCATCAAAATCAATGCCTCTTTCCTGCGCATAACCCTTAGCAACAAGCCTAGCCTTATACGTGTCAATTGTACCATTAGGCTTATGCTTCAGTTTGTATACCCACTTATTACCAATGGCCTTCTTGCCAGGAGGCAGGTCACATAAAGACCAAGTACCATTCTTCATTCTAGCATCATATTCAGATTGCTATGCAGCCATCCAATTTTCTAAATTTTGTGCTTCATCAAACAAAACAGGCTCATTCTCATCACAGAGACTAGATGCAGCCATAGCATAGAAATCTGATGCAAAAGAAGAGAGCTTGAACGAGTACAATATGATAGAGGTGCATCTAATTTGCTATTATGCAAAGTCTACACGAGCCATTTTGGCATAGTTTTTGCTTGCTCAATATCAGAGCTCTTATCAACAAGTGCATCATGTAAATCTGCATCAGAAATGGAATGATTTGCATCATCACATGAAACCTCCAAAGGCTGAGAAGTTGCCTCATTAGGACTAATACTAGACTGTTCACCTGTAAAAAGAGGCAGAAAAGTATCATACATGTCTTTGGAGCTAACAATAGTCTCATTAGTACATGAAAGCAATGGCTGAATAACATCTTCCACAAAAACAACATCACGGCTAACCAAAATGTGTTCAGTCTGTGGATGATACAGACGATAGCCTTTACTTTTAGAACTGTACCCAACAAAAATACATTTTACTGGTTTATCATCCAATTTTCTATTATGTTGTTCAGGCACTAATGCATATGCCAAACAACCAAAAACACACAGAGGAGCAAGAGATGGCTTGCGATCATGCCAAGCCTCATATGGAGTGATAGACTGCAACGATTTAGTGGGACACCTATTAAGTACATATGTTGCACACATGATAGCCTCAAGCCAGAAACTATGTGGTAAAGCCTGATTCTTGACCATACACCTCACCATCTCCATGAGTGACCTGTTCTTCTGTTCAGCAACTCCTTCTATTGAGGTGTACATGGCACTCTACACTGGTGTTTTATCCCACGTTTAGTTAGAAATGCATTAAAATTAGAAGACATATATCCCCCCCCTCGATTAGAACGAAGGGTACCCATTTTACATGCTGATAGATTTTCAACCAAAACCAAAAACTATTTGAAGCACATGAACACTTCAGACTTTGCTTTCAATGGATATACCCAGGCATGCCTCGAAAAATCATCAATTAAAGTCACGAAGTAAAGATAATTTCCAAAGGAAGGAGTCTGCATAGGACCACAGACGTCAAAGTGTACAAGCTGCAAATTCTGAGTAGCCCGAACTGAACCATCTTTTGGACATGAGGAATGTTGCATTTTGCCCAAAATACAGCCTTCAAAAATGTGTTTTCCAGGTGCCTTAAGTTTCGACAAAGAGGACACCATTTCATATTTTCGTAGGAGTAGCAAACTAGCAAAATTCAAATGACCAAAGCGTGCATGCCAAATCTTTGCATCTGACATAGCATGAGAATCATGTACTGCACATGTCGAAACATTCACAGATCTTTCACAGTCTATGAGCTTATACAGCCTACAACATAAAATGGCAGAAGCAATAATCACATCGCCATTTGACAGATCATGAACTGTACACTTGTCATCAACAAATTTCACAACCAAGCCAATCTTGGCTAATGCAAAAACTGATAATAGATTTTTCTTGATCCCTGGCACAAACAAAGCATCTGACAAAGTGAAAGAACTACCATCAGCAGTAGTCAAAATGATCTTACCAACTCCCATAACAGGATAAGAGGAGTTGTTGGTGCATGTAACAATATTCCTTCTAGGGGCATGCTTGAGTGAAGAGAAGAAATTGCACTACGAGGTAATGTGTTTGGTCGCCCCATTGTCAAAGTACCAAACATCTGAGTCTACTATAGACATGCACTGTTCATGAGAAGATGGGTCAAAACTGCAAACAGTAGTAAATGCCCATTGTTCTTCCTGCACAAGATTAGTAGACTCTCTTTTTGGTGTAGAGGCCTCTGCAACAACCATTCCAACCTCCTTTTTCTTTGCATCTTTTGCAGCCAATTTTGGACAGCTCTTTATGATATGATCATTCCCTTTACAGTACTTGCAAAACAATTTCTGCTTTTCTGATTTCTTATCATCTTTATCTTCGTTCTTCGAATGTGTAGCATTTGCAGATTTCTGCTTACTAGTTGAAGAGCTCCATTTTCCTTTTCCCTTTTGATTAGCCAGGAAAGCTTGATCTACAACACACCTAATGGACCTGTTCTGCCTGGACTGATCTTCCTGCAACAGAACAAAGACTAACTTCTCAAATGACAAGGCATTTAGATTCCCTTTCATCATCAACTGAAGAGTAGAAGCAAAACTCCGATACGAATTAGGAAGAACATTCAGATTAGTCTGCACAAGTGAGCTATCTGGTATAACCTCATCAGCAAAAATCAACTGTTCCTTCAAGTCTTTGATCTTTGTTAGAAAATTTTCCATAGAATCACCTTCACTCATGTGCTTACTCTCCAACTATTTTCAAAGGTAAGCAACACGAGCCTCATTCCTAGCTTGGTACAATGTGGTAAGTGTATGCCAAGCATCCTTAGCTGTTCTGCAAGAGCGAATGTGAGGAATAATGGCACATTTGACAGACAAAGCTATCAATGCATGTGCCTGGGCATCTCTGCCATCCCAAGGAATTTGCTATGTAGTAGGTGCAACAGAAACCACAACACGAACAAGAATATGCAGAATATCATCTTCAACACCTTCTGCATCAGCTTCACTACCTACAATTGTAACAATTACAGGTGTGATAGGACGTTTTTCAACACCCTGCACAATGTTCCACAGTCCTTTTGCAACCAATACATATCGTATCATATAAGCCCATAATGGGTAGTTGGTGCCATCCAACTTATCCTCAAAATACAGAATACATCACTGCTTTTAGCCATGGCCGGTGACTAAAGTACCTTGATGCAGAAGTGAGAAATGCAATGAGCATACACACACATGCATACACACACAAGGAAAGTCACAATGGAGATCAATGGAAGGCAAGGAGAGAAAGCATACTTATCTTCATTACCAACTAATTACAATATCTCTTCTAGTTCTAGATCTTATGTTCAACAACAACCCACAAAACAAGCTCTATAGCTCTATTTATAGTTTTTGCCTAGTTTTGACTGATTTCACATCTAGTGACCGACATAGCTAAAAAATAGGTTCTTCCTCTAATTTGAACTATCGAAAGGCTTCCAAAAATTAAAAAAATTTGTGTGAGCTTTCTACTTAGACTCCTCAAGCTTGAAGACTCCTTGGCTTGCACAAAATGGAGTTGTGCTCGTGATAATTGGATGTATATACATATATTACATTATTTTAGTGATAAAAATCACTATTGCCATGAGCATGTAGTTGCACATCCACTCATGCAAAGTGTGTCTTGCCCAGTTCTTCAACTGTCTTTAACCAAGCTGGAGGAGGTAATTCATATGTATCCTGCTCTTCGGGTGATGAGCGTCCTCCAAAAATGGGTAAAGGTACATATTCTTCTTTAAAGGTTTCCTCAACTGGTATGGGTATCGTTTCATCAGGTTCAGGTATGTTGAGTGGAAAATTTGGTCGAGGGGGCTCCACCATGTTGGATACTTGAGATTGTAATTCTTGGACTTTCATACGTAGCACATTCAATTCATCTAAGAGAGCTGGTGGAGTTACTTCGTGTACAATAGTAGGTCCTAAGGAGTCTCTGAGCAACAAGCTCTTATCGGTCTCCTTAAGTGTGCAGCATTCTTCTTGGAGGCGATCATAATCCTCGAGTACTCATGCATGGTCCTCTAGTAGAATCTACATTGACTCAGTGGAAAGCGAGACGAACTAAGGGGCATTTCTAGATTGTCCAAGTTGGCTTTAAAATTCTCGCGATTCTGTTGTTGTAGAAGTTTATTTTCCTCCTTTGCTGCAATGTTTTCAGATCATTCATCAGGTGGTGAGAAGTGTGAAAAAGAAAGCCAGAAGCACTTTTTAACGATTAAATTAAAATAAACCAAAAGCAATTAAAAAAGCGATGAGATTATAATAAAGCACTTTTTTGTGAGTTTTTCACATGGAGCTTTAAAACCTATATAAGAGAGGCTTAAGGTCACTTTTGAGATCACCACACACCAATTGACAATGCCAGTTTTTGGTCCCTCACTAGAGGTGGTGCTCTAGCACACATGGGGCATCCATGGTGCACTCTAGGAGCATGTTGAGAAGCAGCTATGGAGTACTTCTTGGAGAAGAGTGTGCTCACACTCTTGCTTATGGAGAGGAATTGCCCATCAGTAGCTTGGTGGTGTGGATCAACCATCTACATAATGTATTTGAAGATTTTCTTCTACATGAAGATTTTGGTGTACTTCAAAGACATTGGATGGAGGTTAACATAAGATTTGCATCTTATGTTAAGAATTCAAGTACATATTCTCTTTATGCACATAGGTACTACTTGGAGTTTATGGAGGCAGTGGCATCCATATCAGGAGGAGTCCTATTCGACATATCTAAAGGAGAATCAGGACATGCATGCTACATGCATTCGGATGAGGTGTTAAAGAAGGTGTGTTCACATAAGTATGAGGTTTTCTGGTAGCAACATGTTAGCATTCTATGCTAATTCTGTAAGTATATGATGTTTCACACACACATCTGATCTAGGGTCTTCCATAGCCTAAAATCAGATTAGGGTTTGTTGAATACTAGTTTCACACTAATCTTTCCTCTTTTTATCACTCATATTCACTCTTCTACAACCTATCAGGTCATAGATCTCATACATATTCAGTTTTCTATCTCTATATATGAATATTCTTGTTAATTCTGTACATACACTCTTCCATCTATTTCTGTTCACATAGAGTGGTTGAAATTTTGACTCCCACATTGTAAATTGACATTTGTATATATGATAGTGTGAGTAAGCAGTGGCTTACTGTTGAAGCTCAAAGTCAAGGACAAAGCATGGAAGCACATCAAAAGGTGGACACACAAGGAAAGGGAGCAAGTAGGAAACTCCAAGAAGTGTATGTCAAATTTTCAGAAGAATCCCCTACAAAAATAGTGATTTTCATCACTAAAAACCATTGTAAATACCATTATCTATTTTTAGTAACTCCATTTTGTTCAAGCCAAGGAGTCCTCGAGCTTGAGGAGTATTAGAAGTACCATCGTACCAATTTTCATAATTTTTAGACTTCGTTTGAGCCCTCAAATAAGCCTTGGAACCTAATTTTTAACTAGGCCGGACACTAGGTCTGGACAGGGCCAAAACTAGTCAAAAAACTATAAAAAGAGCTAGAGAGCTCATTTTTGGGGTTAGCTTGTTAGAGAATAGAACTTTTGTAAGAGAACTCTTTTGCAATCGAAGCTTTCCATTGTTCCTCTCTTTGATCTTACTTTGTGCGCGTGTGTGTGTATGTGTGTGCATGTTTGTGTGCTTTCACTCACGCACTTGTGCCTTCACTTGCTCGTGGTCTTCATACCGGTCCTCACGTCTCCGCGGATTGACAAGTAAAGGAGGTGGTGCTTACGCTTGAGCTACACCAAATTTTGGCGCCGTTGCCGGGGAGAGAGCTTCGAGGACGAGCGTTGTGATGGTAAGATCGTAGATTTGCGACGTTGGAAGGTAAAAAAACTGTCATTTCAGTTCATTTTCTGTTTTTTCCTCTTCATCTTCATCATCATCATCATCTCCACCTTCTTCCATCTTCTTCTTCATAGGAAATTCTTGTTTTTTAGTGCATTTTCACCATCTTCATACCATTTTTCATGCATTATTGTGTGGGAAGGAGTTAGGAGAAGCAAGGGAGAGCAAGCGTTGTGTTTTTTTCATGATTTTTTGCTCATACGGAGCTCGCCATAGCCGGCGCTCAGAAATTTGAATTTCCCGCCAAAAAACACGATTCTGTGATGAAAATCGCGATTCTGTGAAAATTCAAATTTTTTGAAAAATCACGATTTTCTGTTTTCCCGCCTAAAAGTTGGCTGAAAAAATCACGATTCTGTGATTGTGCTCAAAATCGCAATTCTCACAAATCACGATTTTCAGTCAAAAAACACGAATTTGAGAAAACACGATTTTGTAAATCACGATTCTCTGAGTCAAAATCGCGATTTTCAAAAACACGATTTTGTGCTCAACATCGCGATTTTCAGAAACACGATTTTGTTCTCAACATCGCGATTTTCATGCCAAAAACACGATTCTGAGAAAATACGATTTTCAGTGGGCTCAAAATCGCGATTCTCACAAATCATGATTTTCAGCCAAAAACACAAATTTGTGAAAAAAGGCGATTCTGTGAAAACACGAATTTTTGCTCAACATCGCGATTTTTAGAAACACGATTTTGTGCTCAACATCGCGATTTTCATGCCAAAAACACGATTCTGAGAAAATACGATTTTCAGTGGGCTCAAAGTCGCGATTCTCACAGATCACGATTTTCAGCCAAAAACACGAATTTGTGAAAAAAGACGATTCTGTGAAAACACGAATTTTTGCTCAACATCGCGATTTTCAGAAACACGATTTTGTGCTCAACATCGCGATTTTCATGCCAAAAACACGATTCTGAGAAAATACGATTTTCAGTGGACTCAAAATCGCGATTCTCACAAATCACGATTTTCAGCCAAAAACACGATTTTGTGAAAAAAGGCGATTCTGTGAAAACACGAATTTTTGCTCAACATCGCGATTTTCAGAAACACGAATTTGTGCTCAACATCGCGATTTTCTGACTCTCAACATCGCGATTTTCTGAGTCTCAACATCGTGATTTTCTGAGTCTCAACATCGCGATTTTTTGAGTCTCAACATCGCGATTTTTTGAGTCTCAACATCGCGATTTTCTGAGTCTCAACATCGCGATTTTCTGAGTCTCAACATCGCGATTTTCTGAGTCTCAACATCGCGATTTTCTGAGTCTCAACATCGCGATTTTCTGAGTCTCAACATCGCGATTTTCTGAGTCTCAACATCGCGATTTTCTGAGTCTCAACATCGCGATTTTCTGAGTCTCAACATCGCGATTTTCCGAGTCTCAACATCGCGATTTTCTGAGTCTCAACATCGCGATTTTCCGAGTCTCAACATCGCGATTTTCTGAAAGTTCACAAAATCGCGATTTTCTCCAAAGGTCCTGTTTGCCTGTTTTGACCCCTAGGAGCCTGAATTGGCATAACTTTTTCATCCAAAGTCCATTTTTTGAGCTCTATAGCTCGTTGGAAAGCTTGTTTCAAATCCTACACGACCTCAACCAAGGGGATTTTGAGATAGGATAATTTGAAGTTGACCCTCAAGTGGGACTAGGGAACCAAGGGGACTCCAAAGAACTTTGAACCATACCGAAGGGAAAATTTGGACTCTTGACTAAAGCTTATGAACCTGAGATCTGGTAGACACTTAGGCAAGGATAAACAAAGCATTAGATCTTCTGAGGCTAGTGTCAACCATACATCCAAGTCTTGGGCACAACAACTAAGTGGTCATCTTTTACTAAGTTCAGACACAAGTGATTCAGAAATGTCTTTTAGTATGGGAAAACCTGCAGGTGGCTCGGGGACTGCCCATCTACAAACACCAGAAGGTCCCTATAAGACACAGTTGGAATATATTCGGACCAACCAATTAGGTGCTCGCATCTATGAGGATGGTCTGAGGCGATCAGTGATCCAACTCAAAAATCCAGATCAATCCTTTGGACTTGAACACCTGGTGGTCAAGTTCGAAGAGGGTTCATACATTGATAAGGAAGGAACCATGTATGTGGTCACCAACCTACCAGATAGGACTGATGAGTTTGGAAATGTCATTCCTGAGAATGAAATAGGAGACCTAGAACAAGGAAATGTAGGACAAGGACCCCAGACTCCTAGAGGAAAGTCAGTTTTGACCCGAGTGATCACTCCAGACTGGATCCCTCAAGATAACAAAAGCATAGAACTGTTTTTGAATAGAGAAACAGAGGAAGCCTTTTGGAGATTCAAGCCAGATCAACCTAGCCAATTGGGCATAGTCATCATCTACGAGTTCAAGGATCCAGAGATGCCAGGCAAAGTTGTTTACCTGGATAACACATCTGAGATAATTTTCTTGGTAACAGAACATGATAGACATGCATATACTTGGAAGAATGAATTGATTTTCCCCCCACCAAGATCCAATGTTTCCCATGGCCTCCAAGGAGTAGGATCATCCCATGCTCATGAAGCCCAGAGAGAAAGAACTGGAGAGAGACCTGAGGTAAGTTTTGCACACACCGTGGGCAGGAATAGATCAGGATTTGAAAAGGAAAGACCTGAAAGAGAAAGACATCAAGCACATAGGCAGAAAAGAGATGAACATGATTTTCCATTGCCTAGACCCCGAGAGCACCCAAGAACCCTTAGACCCACTCAAGTGATCAAGGCAATGAAGAATTATTTTGACGGGTCAGGAGATCCTTATGATCATGTGGCCGAGTTCAAACAAGTGTTAAGAGCTGAACAGGTTGAGGATTTATTCACCCAATACGAGGCATTTGGTTTGACTCTTAAGGGCACTGCCTTGGCTTGGTTTCAACCATTGAGTAGTCGCAACTATCGCGATATAGGTCAACTGCTAGACGAATTCATTGTAGAATTTTCCAAGAGTGGTATCAGGCATAACACATCATCCTTGATCCACAGTTTCAAGCAGACACCCCAAGAAACAGTGTGACTAGCAGGTAGAAGGTTCAGACAGTACCTAGAAAGATGCCCTGCTCCCGAGTTACCCACACCAGCCAAACAAGCGGCTTTGTTCTTAGATGGCTTACTGAGCACAAAGTTAAGATCATATGTATATTTGAAAGAGCCTAGATCCATAGAAGAGTGCGTGCGGACATGCATTGACATAGAAGATAACTTGGGTGAGGAGTTAGGATTGTCCAAACTCTACAAAGATTCGGATAGTTCTACTAGTCATACTTCAAAGATCTCCACAGAAATAGAAGAGATAGCTGAGCAAGTTGCCAGGAAGCTGGGAGTCCAAAATAAACAAACACAGAGAGTCACTCCAGTGAATCGGTGCTATACTTGTGGGGGCGACCACAGGGCTAATGTATGCCCAATGCAAAACCAAAACATTAGAGAAAGGAATGCTCCATATTGCACTATTGAGAGAAAATACACAAACCACACGGCTCAAGATTGTCCCTACAATAGGCAGGCTGTTCGACAGAATTATCAGCAACCTTACCCACAAGGTAGGTATCAGAACCAATACCAACAGCCATATTATAGACCACAACAGCAATATCAGGTACCATATAGGCCACAACCTGTCTTGGGAAACCAACCACCAGCTCCAGCCAATGTGATTCCAGTCAAATATGCTGTGGGAGAGGAAAATCCAAACAGAGCATTGGTGCCCCTAACCCCATTGATACCAGATAATGATTCTCATGCTCATAGTTCAGACTACTCCCATGAAGGTAGTCCACATGCATATTACACAGAGTCACCTGAACATAGTGAGATTTACTCGTATCAATATGAGGCACCACCTATGGAGCAAAATTGGGAGCCAGAATACTTCAATGTCATGTACACAAATCCTAACCCTAGGCCCCAGTTGAGACAAATGAGACCACAAGCCCCTAGAGGATCTTGTTTCAGATGTCAAGGTGACCATTTCATTCGTGACTGTCCCCACCCACCATCTCCGAGTCAAGGACATGCTATCACAATACAGGCTTTTTGTCCTGATTGCGGCAAAGACCATCTCCCCAGAGATTGTCCAAGAAACCCCTCCAGTGCACCCAAGATTACACCCATTAATGTAGTAGGCTTAGTGGCAGATTCAAGTTCAAGTAGTAGCAATGTGGCTCCTATACAAGATGTCACTAGAGCACAAGCCTTAAAACAGGATAAACCAGTAGAACAATCAGAGTCGAGTGAATCGGGAGAGCCTAGTAAGAGGAAAACAAGAACATGGAAGGATACAAGAGAGAAGGCCAATCGCAAGTGGAATAAAAAGTTATCGGAACTAGAAGAAAGCTTAAAAGAAGCGAAAACAAAAATAGAAGACATTGCATCTCAAAGCCCCTCGCATGCCGAAACTCCATCCACTCCACCTCACCCCACCCCACCACCCATTGTAAATAGACCACAACCAGGGTCTGTTCTTGCAGATCCAACCCCAGAAGGCTTGGACATGATGTTCAAGGCCTACCAGGCTCGACTTCAAGAAGGGCCTACAGCTGCAAACCTAGACAAGAGTTATCCTAGAGCGGACTTAGAGATTGAACGGATGAAAATGTGCATGAAAATGGTAGAACAAGCTCAAGCTATACTTGAGACTAGTCAAAAGTTCAATAAGACAAACTCTGTCAAAGGGGAATTGCATTTCCAGGGCTTACTAGAACGATTAGAGCAGTTGGTAAACAAACCACAAGTTTCTTTACCTCCACAGGCTCAACCAGTTATTGAAAGAGGAAGCTCACCACCAATGGGAGCTTATGTTCCTAATTCCACGGATCCAGGGATACCTCCTTCAATTCAACAGTACTCTCAAGAATTCTTGCGGGAAATACAAGAAGAGAAATGGGCCAAGGAGAAGGGTAATTCCCCTCCTATTCCTGAGATTGATGATCTTCATGATCAATTTCCCCAAGACATTCCATCTATTTACGGAGATGAAGCAGAACAACAAGAAGACGAAAGGTTAGATTTTGAATCTAATACCTTAGAAGAACTGCCTCAATTTCCAGGCCCATGGGAATCTGAATCTCTCCAGATTAGAGCTCCCACAATACTAGTAAGAAATGAAGACTCAGTGGTTCCAAGGAACACGGATGTCGTCAAGAACACTAAGGTTCAGTGTCATCTCACTGTAGAAGAGCTGCTCAAAGCAAAACCTGAGCTTTGGAATCATGTGAAGGATCAGGTTCCCGAACTTGATTCCGACATGCCAAAAGCAGGCTCCAAGCAAAGGGTACCAGAGATACCTCTAGACAAAATAGGGGACATGTGTGAGGGTGAAGAAGGTAATACTTATCTTCCAATCACCTACCAAGGTTACACAACCAAAGCAATCATAGATTCAGGTGCTGGTGTTGCTATTGCGACCACCTCCTTGTGGAAGCAATGGGGCAAGCCCACATTAAGACCAACTAGAATGAAGCTTCAAATGGCTGATGGTCATTTTGAAAGACCTCTAGGATTGCTATAAGGGATCACTCTAACCACTTGTGGTGTAGAGTTTGAGCACACATTTGCTATATGTGACTTTGAGAAAAATAATGTCTATGAGATGATCCTAGGAAGACCCTTCCTACGACAATTGCAAATAGTACAGGACTGGGGAACTAACTCCTTGTACTTACAGCACTTAGGGGTCACCACCAAGGTCAATTTGAAGGATTACACCTTCAGAGATGTACCACCCCTACAGTGGAATTCTATCCACAAAGCGAAAGAAGATTCCATCTCTGTGCATTCTGAAAGTTCACCTGATCCATCATGGCTGCATGAAGATACTCATTTGTGGATGTGCAAGGTCGCAAAGGAAGAGGAAAAACGTTTAAAGGCAAGAGAAGAAGGAACTTCGCTAGGAGATAGACCAGTTAGAGACCCAGCCTACACACCGATGATTTTTCCAGATGAGGAGTTTGAGCCTCATGGCTGGCCAGAAATCTTAGCCACCATGGACATTGTTGTCAATGAGGAACAGTGGACACCTCATTGTGATGAGGAGGGTTATGATATCTCAGTGTTCATGTGTCAACCCTTGCTAGAAGAATGTGACCCTAGTGATGTCATAGAAGAAGAAGAGAATGACGATGATCTGGAGTCTATTGTGATGGATAGTTGCTTTAACTCAGAGCAGCACTATCTAGAAGATATAGGAGTGTTCACCCAGAAAGAAGAAGAACCTCTCACAAGTATTAAAACAGTAAACTCAAAGGATGGAAGTGAGAGTAGTCAAAAGAAAAAGAAAAGAAAAGCAGTGAAACAAGAAGAGGAGGAATCATTGTTTGAAGTACCAGAAAACTTCAAGAAATATGAAGTTGACGACCGCAAAATTTTGGTACGAATGCCTAAGAGAGAGGCCATCATAGGAGAATCATATGATAATAAAGAAAAGACCAAGAAGATTGTAGTGACCATTGAAGAGAACGAAGAGAGATGCACATATATAGGAGATGACCTAAGTGCAAGAGAAGAAATGGAGCTCATAGCTCTATTAAGGGAATATAGGGATGTGTTTGCATGGCACTATAGAGGCTTGAAAGGGGTAGATCCAAGAATTTGCTCTCATACTATCCCCATGACTGCTGATGCTAAGCCCACCAAACAGAAGCCCTACACATATAATGATACCTATGCAGCCAAAATAAAAGAAGAAATTGATAGGTTGATTGAAGCGGGATTCATCTATGAGATTGAGCATACCGAATGGGTGTCCCCCATTGTTGTGGTACCCAAGAAGAACGGGAAGTTGCGAGTGTGTATTAACCTTAAAAAAGTTAATGCCACTACGATTAGAGATAGTTATCCACTTCCAATCACAGAACACCTATTGGAGCGTGTTGCAGGCAAGGAAGTTTATAGCTTCCTTGATGGATTTTCAGGTTACAATCAAGTAGCCATTGCCCCAGAAGATCAACACAAAACAGCTTTTGCTACAGAGTGGGGAATCTTTGCATTTCGTGTGATGCCATTTGGGCTCACCAATGCACCTGCAACATTCCAAAGGCTCATGTGTCATGTCTTCAAAGAGTTCTTGCGAAAGAGCTTAGAAGTGTATGTGGATGATTTATGTGCTCATTCCCAAGAAAGAAGGTTTCACATCCCTGAGCTCAGACAAATCTTCAACAAGTGTAGAGAATATCGAGTGTGTCTGAACCCAGAAAAGTGTGTGTTTATGGTGCGTCAAGGTAAAATCTTAGGTCATATTGTTTCTAAGAATGGAATCTCAACAGATGAAGATAAGGTACGAGCCATAGCGGAGCTACCAAGGCCAAGGAATATTAAAGAGGTACAAGCGTTTATGGGCCATTGTGGATACTACCGTAGGTTTATCCACATGTACACGATCATAGCTAGACCCCTTTATGCCTTGTTGTCTAATTTCGAGTGGAACGATGAATGCGAGAATCCTTTCAACGAACTGAAGAAACGTTTGTGCACGGCACCAATACTCACCACTCTTGATTGGAATAAACCCTTCCATGTCCATGTGGATGTATCCAATCATGCCATAGGATGTGTGCTAGCACAACCCACAAGTGAAGGAAACTTAGATTTGCCCATAGCATATGCTAGTAGACAGCTCACTGTAGCTGAACGGAACTATACCACAACTGAGCGAGAGGGCTTAGGCATGGTATATGCTGTGAAGAAGTTTAGACACTATTTATTGGCCAACAAGTTCAAGTTTTTCACTGATCATCAAGCTTTGTTATATTTGGTCAATAAACCTTGCAATACTGGACGCTTAGTAAGATGGTTCCTCTTACTAATGGAATATGACTTTGAAGTTGTTGTCAGGAAAGGTAGAACCCACCTTCGGGCAGATCACCTTTCTCGCATCACTTCAGGAGAGTCACCGCAAGGAGTGTCTGACGAATTACCCGATGCTTATCTGTTCAATTTAGAAGTTGCTCCTAAATGGGCAAATAAGTTGGTATCAGTCCTAACCTTTGGCCCTGCGAATAAGAATGTGAAAACATCACAAGAAGAAATTGTAAAATCACAAAAATATCACATATTAGCAGGAAGCATGTACAAACAAGATACTGAGGGTGTATTAGCTTGTTGTGTGGAGGATGATGAACATAGTAGTTGGCTGCAACAAGCCCATGAAGGAATGCTAGGAAATCACTATTCTAAACAACGAACATTGCAGAATCTAAAGCGGTTAGGAGTGTATTGGCCTAGCATGGACAAAGAAATACATGAGTGGATTAAGAATTGTCCAAGGTGCAGAGAGAGACCCCCAGTGGAGCATGCGACCCTTTATCAAGTGTCATTAATTCCAGATTGGAGTGCTCCATTGGTAGAGTTTATGAGATCGGGAAGATTACCCAAAGAGGCTAGTCTAGCAAGAAGACGAAGCATGGAGCAAGAGGCTCAAGGCTACGCCTTAGTAGGGGACAACCTATACCGAAGAGGCAAAGATGGTTACTTAAGACTATGCGTTCATGAATCAGACTATTTAAAGGTCTTAGAGACTGCACACAGCGGTGTTGCAGGTGGACATTTTGGTCCTGACCGAGTGATCAAGACCATTCTATTCTCAGGACTTTGGTGGCCCACTCTTCATATGGACGCACATACCTATGTGAAGAAATGTGACACATGCCAACGTGCACAATATCCAGTGAGAAAAGACGAGATGCCCTTGAGGCCAATGATGGGAGGACGTGCATTTTCGAAGTGGGGCATAGACTTCATAGGTCCTATTAACCCCCCAGCTAGAAACTCCCATGCAGAGTACATCATTGTAGCCACAGATTACCTTACAAAGTGGGTAGAAGTCAAAGCCACAACAACGGCTAAGTTCTTATTCGAGAATGTGTTCACGAGATATGGACTACCAATAGAGTTGGTGAGCGATAGAGGCACACACTTCTTGAATGAAGTCATTGAAAATCTTCTCCAAGAATTCTTGGTGATACATAAGAAATCTGCCCCCTATCACCCACAAGCCAACGGACAAGCCGAGAGTACCAATAAGATCCTCTGTAACGTATTGACAAAACTGGTAAATAATAAACGCTCTGATTGGGACAAACAACTTCATCATGCTGTTTGGGCTTATCGAGTTGCCTACAAAACGGTACTCAACGCCACCCCATTTCAGATGGTCTTCGGACAGAACGCTGTGCTACCATTAGATTTCTTAATCCCTGCCTTAAAAGTAGCACAAGAGTATGAGTGGAATGGGCATGAATTGTCCTCTAGGATCTTTGATCTCGAACGCTTGGGTGAGATGAGGCTACGAGCGGCAGCAAGCATCTACGCTGCAAAGAAGAGGCAAAAGGCATACTTTGATGCACACATCAAGGATAAGGGATTGAAAGAGGGAGATCTAGTGTTGGTATACACACTAAAACAACATGCCCGTAAGTTGGAAAAAAGAGGATACGGACCCATGATCATTAATAGAATTTCCACTAGTGGTGCAGTTTAGTTGGCCACTCTAGAAGGAGATATCTTGCCAAACTATATTAGTGGTTGTAGAGTCAAGCTATATCAAGAACCTCTTACTGAGGATATGCTAATGAGACTCAACACTGCTAAGATGCGAAAAGAAGAAGAGTTAAGAGTGAGAGAAGAAGCACAGGTAGAGGCCAGAGAGCGTATTAGGCGAAATAAGTTAAGGCGATTAGGCCTAGATGTCAACTCAAAAGCCACAAAATATCACATGGATATGTGCCAAAAGTCAGGCATAGCGACTTCTCAGGTCATTGACCGAAGACCCTTTGTGACCATAGAGATAGGACAAGGGAAGGGTGCAAGGACGGTGAAAGCATTGATTGACTCAGGTGCAGCAAGTAGTGCAGTTAGACTTTCCTACTGCCAAGACTTGGGGTTGAACATCAATCCCATAGAAGCTTATCTCATAGGATTGGGAGGTGTGGAAACCCCTTGTTTGGGCGAGGTGGAACTTCCCATCTACCTTCAAGATGTTCCAATGAAAGTCAAAGCGCTAGTATGTCAAGATGAGAACCTTACAGAACCACTTGTCTTGGGTCAAGATTGGATATATGACCATGCAGTTAACTTAAACCTAAGAAGTCAAATTCTTCAAGTTTGGGTACATGAACAATGCATTACATTAGAATTAGAGAACTGCATGCTCCTAAATCATGGCACCACACACTCTCTTAGTTCTTCCAAGACTAATCATATGAAAGAAGATGTTGTATGTGTCAAAAGCTCTATGATGCAGAAGGAGTCAATCATGGAAGACCAGGTTCGAAGGCGGGTGGATCTTTCTTCTTCTCCAAAGAATCAAGTAGCCACAGTAGTGCGTCCACCACACAAGCAAACACAACCGTTCACGACAACTGCTACATCAAATAGAAAGACACCACTCGATAAAAAAGCAGTTTCGAGCATGAAGCAGATATGGGTACGCAAAGGAGAGCAACCACCAACCTTTCCCCCACAAATTCCATCCATGCAAACCAACCAGGTCAGAAGACGAAGGAAGCAGCTCAGACAAGCTCAATCACAAGGTATCCAACAAGTTTGGGTGCCTAAGAAGTTAGCTGCAGCTCAACAAGGGCAATTACAGATGTGGGTACCTAAGAAGCTCCTACATCCACAACAACCTTTGTTCCCCCACATGCAAAAGGTTTCAACAAAGAAGCCAAAAAGAGAAAAGGGTAAGAACCACGTACAGAGACCAAAGGGAGATCAAATCAGCTCTTCAACATTAGTAGGAAGACATGCAAAAAGGATATGGGTTTGGAAGCCAAAAGTGCAAGTAGCCTCCACCGAACCAAAGCGTCAACCACACTGGATACCACAGTTCAAAAAGCATCCAAAGAGAAAGACGCCTGAAGTGACCTCTACAGTGCCAAATGATGTTCTAAAAAGGACTCCCATAAGGAGGATTACATCAGTTCGAGACTCAATGAATACCTCCACCAAGGTCGGCATCAACCTCCGCAAATAACATCGAAAGCCTCGAACGAGCAACAACCATGTGCTCCTTGCACAACCCTGTCTTTTGCACCATTCAGGTCATGCATTTCCAAAGTATGCATTAATATAGGGCTACATTACATGGCCGTGCATAGACACACTTGAGAATCCCACGCACAAGAGCACAGTGACATATGTCAAATATTTCTATTGTGCTAACTTTTGTGTTCTTGTTTTGTGATATCCTTTTCCTCCAAAAAAAAAAAAAAAAGGGAAGAAAGAAAAGCGGGAGAGAGCTTGTTCCCAGGTTAGGCTTATGAAACATGAATGAGTCATGCTTAGTTGAAGGTGGAACTGTTGATTACTAGGCATTTGTCAATTTGGATAGAAGTGTGTCTCGGCCAGCAGTGAGATTATTGCTTCCTTATCTGGTAGATGACAAGCATTTGGCATGAACATGGCATCTACAACTTGATTTTCCCTTACCATGGTAGGAATGAAGAGCTTGAAGGTCCGCAACTTGAGTGATGCTTAACTACTTCATGTACCAGAGCATCCAAGGAGATATCTGCAAAGGGTAGTTCTGGAGGAGAAGACTCTTGCATATGTATTTGACGAATGTTGCTTTGAAAAGAGGAGAGAGGACCCACCACTCAAACGATCTCATCAGTGGACAAGCAACATGGACATTCATCAACAATGTTCCATCCCAAAGGCCGAGTGTACAACACGAAGAGACAAACATCCATCAACCTTCTCCATGGTAAGTATCTTTACTCTGGAAACACCCTAACCATGATAGTTTAGGAAACCTCTTCGTCAGCATACCCTGGAGCACTTAGCTCAAGACCCGCAATTTTTGCACCATACTTCTTCCGATGCATTTTCCAAGTAAGCATGCATAGGGCTACATTACAAGGCCGTGCACAAGGCACATACTTTTTTCAACCCAGGCACGCACATACTTACCCATCATTCATTATGGGTTATGAGTAGTTGGCATGACTGCTCTCAACATCATCTTTGGAAGAGCTAGCGGACGTTATGGGAACAACATCCATATCTCGGAAGCAAATTGAAGCCAGTAGTTGCTCCAAATCACTCTTGACAACCTCTTTTGAGCAACTTGCAGTTTTGAAAGCTCACAACGACACATTCTTGCTGGAATCCAAGGAACCATCTCATACAACGGATGGACACCACCTCTCAAAGCACTACATGGAACAACCCTTCCAACAAGGGTCTGTCAGGGACGACAGACTCGAGAGGGGGGGGAGTGTTGAAGCTCAAAGTCACGGACAAAGCATGGAAGCACATCAAAAGGTGGACACACAAGGAAAGGGAGCAAGTAGGGAACTCCAAGAAGTGTATGTCAAATTTTCAGAAGAATCCCCTACAAAAATAGTGATTTTCATCACTAAAAACCATTGTAAATACCATTATCTATTTTTAGTAACTCCATTTTGTTCAAGCCGAGGAGTCCTCGAGCTTGAGGAGTATTAGAAGTACCATCGTACCAATTTTCATAATTTTTAGACTTCGTTTGAGCCCTCAAATAAGCCCTGGAACCTAATTTTTAACTAGGCCGGGCACTAGGTCTCGACAGGGCCAAAACTAGTCAAAAAACTATAAAAAGAGCTAGAGAGCTCATTTTTGGGGTTAGCTTGTTAGAGAATAGAACTTTTGTAAGAGAACTCTTTTGCAATCGAAGCTTTCCATTGTTCCTCTCTTTGATCTTACTTTGTGCGCGTGTGTGTGTATGTGTGTGCATGTTTGTGTGCTTTCACTCACGCACTTGTGCCTTCACTTGCTCGTGGTCTTCATACTGGTCCTCATGTCTCCGCGGATTGACAAGTAAAGGAGGTGGTGCTTACGCTTGAGCTACACTTACATAACACTTTACACATGTTGTCTAATCTCTCTCTATCTTTGTCTCATCATTTGTATGATTAAGTGTGGTATGTTCATGTTTTGTCAATATTGGAAGATTGCTAGAATCTGTGTTGTAGATCCTGGACCTATGGAACCATGGACCTGTGGTAATAGTTATGAGCCTACTAAATTTCCAACATTTGGTATCAGAGCATTCAGGCTCTCAAATTCCCAGGTTCCCAGACTTCCAGGTTTACAACATATGATTTAAGAGCATCTTCTAACATTTGACATTTCACATACACACTTAATCTAGATGAGTAGAGATTTGAGAATTAGACAATTCAGTCACATATTTATTCGTTAGTGTGGAGTACGAAGTTGATGATCTGTTAGCAGCCGAATACTTTTGGAAGAGTATGAAAATACTTTATAGAAGTATTGTTTGAAGACCAAGACTTGATGAAGAGAAGGCTACTTCAAATTCAAGGAAAAACAATGGTTTGGAGAAGATGAAGGAACCAGATCAATATCAGATCATAGGTATTAGTTTTTACTATCAGATTTTCATTTGTAGGTCATATCTTAGAAGAGCAATGTTGAAGAGATTTGAAGGATTGAAGAAGTGCTTTCATACACTTTCATTCTTTGAAAGTAAAAGCATTAGCTACATCAAAACGGGTATCTAGAGGTTGTACTTGACAGTTTTGATGATCTCTTTCATGGCAGGAAAGCTCATCTAAGAAGAAAAATTTGAAGATGAGATGAGTTTTGTTTTCAACCAACCTTGTGTTGTAAGTTGGTTGGAAGTTTTTTGATCACATTGTGTAACTAGAGAGGTAATTCAACATTCAGTCAAAAGGTTGGTGTTGGTAGTAGCCAGAGGCACAGACGACGTGGAAGTATGTGAAGGCGGGTCACAACGAAGTAGTGGGGAGCCAAGTGGATTATTTTTTCAAAAGAAATATGGTTTATAATATTTTTTCAAAAACTCTCAATAGTGATTTTCATCACTCTTGTACCATATGTAACATAGAACAACCGCTTTTGTAATTCATAGTTCCATTTTGTGCAAGCCGAGGAGTCATTGAGCTTGAGGAGCTTAGGTAGAACGAGCCTACCAATTTTGGTTATGTTTAGACCTCGTTTACCCTCTCAAATAGCATTTAGAACCTATTTTTTAACTATACCGGTCACTAGATGTGAAACCGCTCAAAACTAGTCTAAAAACTATAAAGAGAGCTAGAGAGCTCATTTTTGAGGTTAGCTTGTATGAGTAGAGAAGAGCTTAGAGCTATTTTTAGCTTGTAATTGAGATCTTGGGAATAGAGTCTACTTTCCTACCTTCCATTGTGTCTTGCTTGTCTCTTACATGTGTGTGTGTATGTGTGTGTGTGCATCTCTATGCTTCTCACCTTCACTCTCACTACATCTCACATTCAGGATATTCATATCACTCCTATCTCTTCCGTGGATTGACATTAAGGAGGTGGAGCTTCTTAACGTGGTACTTACCATTTTGCTAGAGCAACACCAAATTTGGCACCGTTGCTGGGGATCGAGTCTAGGACGAATGTGTGATGGTAAGAGTATAGCAAGAAGTGGCGTTGGAAGGTAAAAATTTCAGTTTTTGTTGTTGTTTTTAATTACTTTTTTGTGTTTTTCATCTCCCCTACACTCCTTCTTCACCACCGCATCATCTTCTTCCACTCCGAAAAAATAAAAAAATTCACCATATCCACCCATCCTCCTCATTTCCCCTCATTTGTGCATGCAAGAGAGAGAGAGAGAGAGCTTTTGTGCTTGTTGTGCTATGTGTGTTTTTGAGTTTTCTTGCAGGTATAGTGCTCCGAAGCAGCAGGAAAGCTTCCCAAAGGTAAGAAAATCACTTTCTGTTAGAATCTGCCATTGGAGTTGGACCATCACGATGGTCTGACAAAGTCGACACTTTTGGTAAGCGACCACACCACGAGGTAGGCGACCCTTGCGCACACACGAATCCACAGTTGCATTCTCAAAATTTGCATTTTGGTGGACCATCACCATTGGATCACGCCATCGTGATTGTGTCACACCATCGTGATTGGCTCACGCCATCGCGACGGCTTGATCGGACCATCACGACGGTCTCACACCATCACGACGGTTCACTTGAACCATTGCGATGATCACTGACCATCATGAAGATCCCGTCAACCCCATGCCATCGTGATTGAGCCATGCCATCGCGACGATCCCCTGGCACGTGTCAAGTTAGACCATCGTGATGATTCTAGGCATGCCATCGTGACACTTCGAAATTGGACCATCGTGATTGGCTCAAGCCATCACGCCTCGTGACCATCACGACGGGCTCACACCATCGTGATGGTTACATTGATCGTTGACCATCGCGATGGGATCACGCCATCGTGATTGCTCGCTAGACAGACCATCGTGATGCTTCACACCATCAAACCATCGCGATTATACCACGCCATTGCAACTGTTCACATGAGCCATCGCGACAGTCCCAGACCATCGCGATTGTCCCAGACCATCGCGATTGTCCACCCAAAACGCCAAATTTAGGATTTAATTTTTTGGGCAATTTTGAGGCTATTTTGAGAAAAATTTTGGGTGATTAAGCTCATTGGAGACCCCTTAGCTCATATTTGAAGAAAAACCTATTTGTCACTTTTCACCCCCAAGACCTGAACGCTTATATCTTTTTCATTCGAAGTCCGTTTTTTGAGCTCTATAGCTCGTTAAAACATGTTGTTTTTTAGATAAGAAAATTTGAGGTTGACCCATTTGTGGGACTAGAAAAGAAAGGTTGCATTTAGAAAAATTTTGCCAAAGAAGAAGGGACATAAAAGGTGTATATATCAAAGTGCTTGATCATTACTTTAAGAAGTTTTCTAAACATTGGATTTTGACAGGTCTAGCAAGAGCTATCAAGGGAAATCAAGCAAGGTAGTGAAGAACGTAAGGCTTGGGAAGTGCGACTTCTTGGGCATCAGAGCAATCAAAGGAGCTGACTTGAGGTTGGATGAATACTCAACCCGCTCAGTCAATTATTAGCTTAGGGTAAACGTCTAGCATTGTGGATTAAATTAGAACGATGATAGGAACACATTGTTGGTGCAAGTCAACCACCAATTGATGTTTTGGATAAAGTCTTGAAGTGAAAGAAGGAAGAAAAGTTCAACAATTGAAGGTTGAAGATAAAGCATGTTCAGGAAATAAAGACTTGTATACATATGTACATTAATTTATAATTAGCTCACTTATACCTTTTGTATGGTCATGAGCTTGTACATATATGCCTATATATATAAGTAAAAAGTCGGGGAAAGTATGAGAGAGCATGAGATAAGATGAATTAGATGTTGGAAAAGTTATTAGACACTTGAGAAGTGAGGAAGAACTCTCTCATCATTTAGATGTAAAGTTTTCTGAATAGAAGAGAAAGTTGCACCCAATATTTTACTGTGTTCTCCTTCTGTGCTTGATCATTTCAAGAATCCTTTTGTAGATGTTTAATTCCATAGTTAATGCTTTTATGGTTAAAGTCTGAGAGCCAAATTGTAAATAGGCTGAGAGAATTATGTGTAGGAACATTTGTATGTGAAGAAGTGTTGAGTGTCTTCTGAAACAGGCGCAATCTCGATGGTCAAAGAATTGATCAGTTCTCAGTGCACAATGTAAAGTTTTACACAAATTGAGGAGTCAAAATATAAGTTGGAAGGTAGGCCATCTATGGCTAAAATCATTTTCTTAAATGGGTTGTAATTTGAGAGAACCATGCTTTAGAAGTTATAGGTGTCAAAGTCGACTGTAGAAAAGTACAGTTTTAGACATAAGTGAATTGTGAGAATCATTTCTGAAGATTTACTCAATCTTTTGAGATGATTTAGATTGGAGAAGGTGCATAAATCTATAGGCAACACCTTATGCAAAGTTTTATAAAAAACTTTACACATTTGATCAGTAAATGAGTGACTTATGTGCAGTAGACTTTCTGAGTATTAACTCTCTTCACAGTTTGTTCAAGATTTTGATAATCTAGTATTGATCCTCCAAATTGGTAAAGGTTTTGAGTTGTTCTTGATAGAGAGGTGCTCTAACATCAAGGATAGCTTACTCTCCATCATGCATTAAGTCCTTTTGAGTTGTTCTTGATATAGAGTTGCTCTAACATCAAGGATAGCTTATTCTTTTGGAGATTAACACTCTCCATCATGCATCAAGTCCAAGAGACTTAGTTTTTCAAGTCCATGACTAAGATAAAAGTGTGCAATACAAAAAGCTCGAGGAAAGGATTTAAGTCCGACAAAACGAGAACTCAAAAGTACAACGGAAAGTCGATTCCTGATGCATACACTGAGACAAGACAAGAATTTAAAGGAATTAAAAAAGAAACAAGCAAATAAAAAACAAAGAAACATTGAGGATCACAGTGCGTACTGAGTGATTCAAGAAGTAAATTCATGAACCTTAGATCAGGTAAGCATATAGGTAAGTCAGACCCACGAAGCCTTAGATCGTCAGAAGCAAGTGTAGGAACTACTGCACATTCGTGGGCTTAACAATTGAATAGCTACCCTCACGAGTTGGGCTCAGATACGAGTGAATCGAAAATGGATTTTAGCACGGAAAGACTAGAAGGAGGGTTAAACATAGCATATTAAAAGGAACCAAAGGACCCTACAGAACTCAATTAGAATATGTCCGAACCAACCACTTAGGTGCTCGCATCTATGATGATGGTTTGCGAAGATTAGTTATGCAATTGCACAACCCAGACCAGCCCATTGGATTGGAATGTCCAGTGGTGAAATTTGAGAGAGACGCATACATAGACAAAGAAGGAACAATGTACATCATAAGTACTCAACCTAATCATACCAATGAGTTTGGTGTAGTTCAACTAGATACGAAAGCGAGAACCCAAGGAAAAGAACCACTAGGAGAAGAACCCAAGACACCTAGAGGGAAATCGGTACTGACAACAGTATTAATCCTAGATTGGATCCCTCAGGACAATAGAAGCATAGAGTTATTCCTGAATAAGGAAACTAACAAAGCGTTTTGGAGATACCGAATGGAACAACCTAGTGAGGCAGGCTCCATCATGATTTATGAATTGAAGGACCCAGATACACCTCGAAAGATTGTATACCTGGATGATACTTGTTAGTCGGCCGCCGGATTGGCGATTGTAAAAAACTGAATCTTGTTCGCATGAACGAAAGGTTGTTACACTGATACTTTGTAATCTTTATATAAAGCAATGAAAAAGAGATGCTGAGTGACGTTCGTTGGGATCACCAGACTGTCTGTCTGGGTGATTGAGCTGAACGCTACTGTAGTGTCTGTTGAGCAGTTCTGAGTATACTACTCTTGTTCTGTCTGGTTGTCCATGGATACCTGTTTCTGTTTGTGAGTTACATAGACGTTCAGTTAATCGTTAGACTGTTGGTCTGAGCGAGTTGCTCTACGGGGTTTAGTTTGCGATTGTTCTGTTGATTAAGCGTATCGTGGTGTCACTCTTTCTTGTAAGGTGGTGTAGCGTGTTGGATGAAGTCTATGTAGCTGCAGTAGTGTTCTGAGAACTCTGAGTCGTATTGTGTTGTCTTCGGTGTTGAGGTCTGTCCTCATATGGTAAAGGTTAAGCTACAGTAAGGGTCGTCTTAAGTTGCGTACTAGATCCTCCCCAGTAATGTGTGTCTGAGACTGTTGAGTCTTCCGTGTCTTCGGTTTTGTTTGATTGTTTATACTTATTTGGTGAAGGTTGAATTACTGATATTGTCTTTAGCGTTACAGTGGTTTGCATTCAGAACAGCTATTAAGTTAATCAAGTAAATCTGTATCACGATACTGCATAATCTGGGGTAGTGTGTTTGTTGTATAGTATATTATTGAACAAGGCATTGTTAAAATGTTAAATTATTAATGTATTAATATGTTTTTGATGTTTTTGATGTTTTTGATGTTTTTGATGTTTTTGATGTTTTTGATGTTTTTGATATAGCAGCTGAAGGTTCGTGAGGAGCGTGCAAGGCGTGAAAGGGCGGACATCAATAATCCGAATAATTATTATTTAGCTTGTAAATAAACCTGCATAGAAGGTTCTATTGTTAGAAAAGTAATGGTTAGAATAAGGGTCGTTGTAGACCGCGGTTTCTATTATTCAAAGTAATGGCTTTCTGTAAAAGTTACCAACTTTTAGTTTCACGCCTGCTTTTCGAAGCCGCCCTCATGTAACCACTATTTTTGACGTAATCAAAAGTCCTATAAATACATGCACTCTGTGGACTGTCGAAACAGAGTGCATGGGGGGAGATTGCACCCAATACTGCGTTGTGTCTCGTCTCTTGTTGCGTCTATTCTCTGTGTGTTTTCTGTGTCCGTAATCTCTGTATGCGCGTGAGCAAGATCCTGACAACAGTGGTATCAGAGCTCTGCACGTGTCAATACAGAGGGCTCTGTTCTCTGTTCACGATTCTGAATTCCGATTCCATCTCCATCTCCATCTCCATCTCCGTCTTCGGCTTCGGTTTCGGTTTCGGTTTCTGTTTCTGATCCAGAACCAGAACCTACGTCTTCTCCTTCGGCTTACTCCAAGGCGTCGACCAAGGCGTCGACCAAGGCGTCGACCAAGGCGTCGACTAAGGCAAAGAACTTAGGCAGGCGTCAACCAAGGCGTCGACCAAGGCGTCGACTAAGGCAAAGAACTTAGGCAATAACTTAGGCAATACATTGGCAACATTGGCACCCAAGGCTCCCTTGGCGACCGTTGGCTACGCGCGAGGCAATTTTAATTTTTGAGTGGTAATAGAGAGGTTTAGAGTCCCTAAGGTAGGAGGATTTGAACCCACAACCTCCTACTTTTAAGGGAAGTACTTTGACCACTCCACCATCTCTTGGAGTTGTACTCAAGTCTCTCTCTCTCTCTCTTACTTGTGGAAGGCGCTCGCGGCGATTTCAAGGATGGACTCAACAAAGAATTAAGTGTAACTGTCAATCCGTAGGTCGGATTGAGGCATGTAATATACCGTTGGAAAGCTCTCGGAACGACTTTCCAATGAGCTAGCTTGGAAGTGTGAATTCATTCAAAATCCTTGGGTGGCACTTGATTGAGTGTTCAAGATACCAAGCAAGGTTGAGAACACGGGATCGAGACACCAAGGTTGCAAACAAGAAGGTTCAATACACCAAGGTTGAGAGCAAGGGTCCAAGAGCACCATGGAGGATTACAGTAATTCACCTCTACCTGCGGCAACACTTGAACAACAACTAGAGCTCTTGCGGCATGAGCTTCAAGGAGCTCAGAACGAGATCCAACAACGTGATGAAATCCTCCAAAAGATGCAAGCTGAGGAAGACAACCTTACGAGAGTAGTAAAAGCTATTATGTCTGCCCAATCTGATGTTACTCATTCAAAGATTGGTAATAGAAACTACCAGTTTCTACAATTTGATGGCCGAAAGGATGGGCCTTTAGTACTTTCTTGGTTGTCACAGTTTGATGATTTTTATACCGATGAAATGTATGCTGAAAGTGAAAAAGTTAAATTTGCCACTAACTATTTAGTAGGTAAAGCTCAACTCTGGTGGAATGTCCTGCGACACAGTACGGAGCGTCCAACAACTTGGAAGGCTTTTCAAGAAAACATGAAGGATTCATTTCTTCCTCCTCAATACCATTTGCATGTTCGACGAGCATGGACGACCCTTACATGGAAGGAGGGTGATACGGTTACTACCTACACAGAGCGGTTCTGGCAAAATTTACTACTTGTACGAATGCTTGAAGATGTATCAGAGGATATCTTGCAGCAGAAATACGAAGATGGTTTGGAAGTGGGTATCCAAGCTAAGCTTCACACCCTACGACCTACAACCCTCAACGAGGCTATATCTTTTGCTTATGATGCAGAAAAAGAATTCCAGTCCATAACCAAGTCACTCCGTCTACAACAACCACGTCCACGACCATTTCCTGTTAAACCTTCATTTCCTATGAAGCGTAATTTTAATGCCCCATCTTACCCTAGCTTTCCTCGACCTCTACAATCCAATTACTCAACTTCACCCGTTGCTTCATCTCTCCAACCAACCAAACCACCTACCCTTCAAACTTCAGCATTGAATGCCCAACAGAAGCGACCATGAATCACCTGCTGGAATTGTGCTAAACCTGGACATACAAAAATAAGGTGCAGATTGCCACCTCTTCATATGAAACAGTCTACAGCTCGATTGCATAACATGGAGGTCTATAATGAAGAAATCCCTCCTGTTTGGACAGAGGAATCACTGGAGAAGGACTTAAGTACCTTGGGTAACGATATCTCTCTACACTCTCTGCTTTGCATGCAGGGTACAATAAATAACAAACTAGTTAAAATTCTACATGACGATGGTAGTTCACATGATTTCATTTCACATTTATTAGTACGTTTCCTTCTTTGTATAAAGTGAAAGCTGCATTTCAAGGTAGTCGTTATAATGTAACATGAGAAGTGCAAGATGTTACGATTAGCATAGGCCCTTATGTTGACTCACGAACATTTTTAATTGCACCTTTGCAATCTTATGATGTTATACTAGGTATGCCTTTTCGTCACCATTATAACCCACGTATTGACTACCATACTCATACCTTTAAGTTTGTTTTCAAAGGTCAAATCATTACTTTGTCTGCATGGCATGATTTCCAGCCATTTCCATTGATTAGTCACACTCAAGTAAAGCGTGCATTTAGGAAAGGATTCAACTCATGCATTGTTTTTGTCAATGTCATCAATGATTATACTCATACACTTTCCGATGCATATAAAACTTTCATGAGTACTTATAAGGATTGTTTTATGTCTGAATATCCCTCTGAACTACCACCATCTCAAGGATCCTTTGACCATAGCATAGACTTAGTCCCTGGTAGTTCTCCTCCTCATAAAGCACCTTATAGACATGGCCCACTACATCAAAAGGAAATAGAAAATCAAGTAAAAGACCTACTACAAAAAGGACTTATAAGGCCTAGTTTTTCCCCATTTGGAGCACCAGTTCTCTTAGTAGAGAAGAAGAATAAAACTTATCGAATGTGCATTGATTATAGAGCCCTTAACAAGATCACGATCAAGAATAGATACCCTATTCCTCGAATAGATGATCTCTTAGATAAGTTACGAGGAGCTCGTGTCTTTAGTAAAATTGATCTTAAATCGGGTTACCATCAGATTCGTATGACACAAAGTGATATTTTTAAGACTGCATTTAGAACTCAAAATGGCCATTATGAATTTATGGTAATGCCCTTTGGACTTACTAATGCCCCTGCTACATTTGCGCGAATGATGAACAATATTTTTCTTGATTACCAAGCTTTTGTTCTTGTATTTTTTGATGACATACTTGTTTACAGTAAGAATGATAGTGAACATGAAAAGCATCTTGAAACAGTTTTTCATTTGTTACGAGAAAACACATTTTATGCTAATCCAGAAAAGAGTTATTTCTTTCAGCGTAAGCTAGAATATTTAGGACATATTATTTCAAGTGAAGGTGTGCATGTGGATCCGAAAAAGATTAGAGTTATCATAGAATGGCCTACACCACAATCAGTCAATGATGTTCGTTCTTTTCTTGGGTTGGCTAGTTTCTATAGGAAGTTTGTTCGAAATTTTTCTTATTTAGCATTGCCTCTTACTTTGTTGTTGAAAAAGAAAATAAAATTTGCATGGGGATTTACCCAACAACAGTCCTTTGACAAACTTAAACATGCACTTTCACATGCACCTGTTTTACAATTACCTGATTTCTCACAACCCTTTCATGTTGTTACTGATGCTAGCGGTTCAAGAATAGGTGATGTTCTGATGCAAAATGACCATCCCATTGCATTTGAGAGTAGAAAGCTTAAACCCTCAGAACAGAATTATAGTACGTATGATAAAGAACTGTTAGCAGTTGTGCATGCTTTGCAAATTTGGAAACACTATCTTATGGGCTCTAAAGTATTAATCAAAACCGATCAACAGGCTATTAAGCATTTATTAAGTCAGCCCTTAATCTCTGATAGACATCTTAAATGGGCATCATTCATTCAAAATTTCCAACCCATGATACAATATCAACCTGGTAAAGCTAATGTCGTAGCTGATGCTCTTAGCCGTTTTCCTTCGAATTCCGTTGTTTTGAATAATATTTCTGCCATTCAAATTCATTCTTTTCAAGACATGGTTTCCACTTATGCATCTGATTTGTATTTTTCACGTGCATGGCATGACTTCAATAATGCTGCATCTTTATCTGATGAACATTATACATTTCATAATGGTTTTCTCTATTTTCAACATAGATTGTGCATAACCCAAGCTTTTAAAGATTTTGTCATTAAAGAAATGCATGAACCATCTTACATGGGTCATAGAGGCATACAGAGCACTACTTCTGCTTGCAAAGATTTCTTCTTTTGGCCACATATGGAAAAAGACATTGCACATTATGTTTCTCAATGCATTGTATGTCAGCGTGTCAAACGTCATCATGGTAAACCATTTGGATTATTAATGCCCCTTCCTATTCCAAATGAACCATGGGAACAAATCTCTATGGATTTTATTACAGGTCTTCCTATCACTTCATCACATAATGATATGATTTGGACAATAGTTGATAGGTTTAGTAAATATGCATATTTCATTCCATGTAGAAAAACTTTGACTGCACCTCAAGCTGCAAAATTATTCATTAAATGCATTTTTCCACATCATGGATTTCCTAAAGTAATGTTATCTGATCGTGATGTTAGGTTTTGTAATCATTTTTGGGTTGCCTTATTTCAACATTTTGGTTCTAAAATAGATTTTAGCTCTGCATTTCATCCTGAAAGTAATGGACAGAGTGAGGCTACAAATAGTACTATTCTTGATTTTTTGCATTGTTATTCATTAGATAATCCTAATAACTGGGATGAAAAGTTGCCATTGCTTCAATTTGCTTACAATAACACTTCACACACCACTACTGGTCATGCACCTTTTGAAATAGTTTTTGGTAAAAAGCTTCCCACTCCCATGTCCCTCACCCAAACCGACATTCCGATGGCTGATTCTATTGCTCAAGATCACGTTTCTATACTTCATGATGTTCACGAGCATATTAGGAAAAGTCAAGAGCGATATACACGTATTATCAATACTAAACGATTAGCCAAAGAATTCAAGGAACATGATTTTGTATGGTTGCGAATAATTAAAAGACGTCTCAAAAATATTTTGCAGCATCCTAAAATTAAACTTGCACCACGCTATTATGGACCGTTTCGCATTATAGAAAAAATTAATGATAATTCATTTTGATTAGATATTCCATCCCATTGGACTATACATAATTCTTTTCATATTAGCTTACTTAAACCCTTTAAAGGAACTTTACCACTTGCTCCACTTCTTGATGATCCTCCTTTAATTGAAGAACAATCTGAAATCTTAGTTCCTGAGAAAAGCATTGATCATGATGTCACTACTACACGCACAAGTACTCAATATCATCGATATTTGGTTAAGTACAAAAATCACTCTATTGAAGAATGTCAATGGATACATAAAACACAATTAACACCTCATTATGACCACTTAATTTCTGCATATCATACACAAACACATTAATGTAACAGCTCCATGAACATTTCCATGCATGTATTTTTACATGGCACATGCCTATTTTCTTTATTCAGTGATGAAACATGTGACTGGCCATCCATGTTTATTATTTTTATCACCTGAGGTCAGTTGCTTGTTCAACTGTGGGGCATGTTATACCTTATGGAATATGTTGAACAATGTATTGTTGGATGTTATGGAATATGTTGAACAATGCATTGTTGGATTGACATATGGAATAGCCAATGCATTGTTGGATTGAAATATCGAATAGCCAATGCATTGTTGGATTGTAACATGAAATATGTTGGCCAATGCATTGTTGCATTGTAACAGTAATATGGAATATGTTGAACACTGCATTATAATTGTTAGAGTGTTGAATTATTTTATCAACTGAGGTCAGTTGCTTGTCAACTGAGAGGCATGTTGTATATTATTGAACAAGGCATTGTTAAAATGTTAAATTATTAATGTATTAATATGTTTTTGATGTTTTTGATATAGCAGCTGAAGGTTCGTGAGGAGCGTGCAAGGCGTGAAAGGGCGGACATCAATAATCCGAATAATTATTATTTAGCTTGTAAATAAACCTGCATAGAAGGTTCTATTGTTAGAAAAGTAATGGTTAGACTAAGGGTCATTGTAGACCGCATATTCTATTATTCAAAGTCATGGCTTTCTGTAAAAGTTACCAACTTTTAGTTTCACGCCTGCTTTTCGAAGCCGCCCTCATGTAACCACTATTTTTGACGTAATCAAAAGTCCTATAAATACATGCACTCTGTGGACTGTCGAAACAGAGTGCATGGGGGGAGATTGCACCCAATACTGCGTTGTGTCTCGTCTCTTGTTGCGTCTATTCTCTGTGTGTTTTCTGTGTCCGTAATCTCTGTATGCGCGTGAGCAAGATCCTGACAACAGTGTTCGGTCAACTGTAGGAGAGTTGAGTTGAGTACTGTAAGATTGTAAGTGTAACGGAGTCTTGATATAGTTTTGAGCATCAATGTATTGCTGTGTGTGAAGTGGTTAGTTTGGGAACTAAGTATAGGGCCTCTGTTTAACAGACCCTTCCACTCCCAAGAACCCAATCAGATGTTTAAACACGTCTCTGACAGTTAGTTTCGCATTTAACATTCTAACACGGGCGTCGTCTATGGGAAGGTGGCATCAAGAGTGTTGCCAGCTAACTGTGGAAAGTGGCACCGGACTGTTGCCATTTGTCTGTGCGAAAATGGCATCAAGATTGTTCGTTGATTTATTGTGAAAGTGGTCATAGACTGTGAATCGACCGTAAAGAAGGTACGCAAAGTATTGCAAACGTAGTATATGTCGGTTACTCGTTCCGGTGAATCATACCCGAAGCATAGAAGAAACCAACAGTCTTGGGCGATACCTAATTTGCTAAGGACGCCTCCAGGAAGTAGAAGCGCAGATAAGTTTAACCCAGTTGTCAAGGAATTGAAGAATGCAAGTAGTGACTTTGGTAGTATTCCGGTGGAACGTACTACCCTTCTGGCAGATTCCGGTGCGATTTCGGCACAGTCTGTTGAAGAAATACTGACTCCAGAGTCTGGGATAGAAATGTCGTAACCAAAGAAATCAGTGGAGGTGAAGAAGCACTTTGTTTTGGTGAAAATTCGACACCTTCCGGTGTTAATTCGATACCAGTTGCTGAGAGTTCACAGTCTTCCAGTGACGGTTTACCATTTCCAGGTGGATCTTTAGTCCAGTCGCCGCTATTTGGAGTAAGTACTCCTACATTTGATACAAAGGAGAAAGGTAGCTTGTTCGAAACTAAAATCAGAAACATACTGAACGATATTGGCAAGCCAGAAAGTGTACAGACTGACGATGTAGATTCAAACGATTCAGATATTCAGCTTCAAGATATAGAAGATAGTCACAATACCACCGCCAGCACGATGAGTGGACAACAACAACAACAACAACAACAACAGCAACAGCAGCAACAGCAACATCTATTTCCACCCTGGCCGACTCCAACAGGAGTAACGTACACTAAATTCAGAGGATTCCTAGGTGATGACCCAGATGCTCATGTACGCACATTTGAGATAAGTTACGCAGTGCTCAATCATCCACCCGATCCGGCGTATAAAGCTATTGTCTTCTAGTCTACATTGGTTAATGAAGCAGCCAGGTGGCTGACAGAATATGATATTAACTATTTCAGTACTTATGAAGCAGTAAGGGATGCATTTTTGCAGAGATTCAAGCTAAAGAAGAATCCAGCCGAAATTTTTGATTACCTGCAAAACAATAGATAGAAGATGAATCAGACACTGTAGGAATATGCCACCCTATTCAGAATGCATTTGAGGCAATTACCACCAGCACATGCCAACCTACCGGATGACGTTATCACTCAATGGTTTATCAATGGTTTGACTCCGCAACTTAAACAAATTATGATCATACGCTGTGTGGGAGCTATGATGCTAGATGCGGTTATTGCAATGGCGTTGCAGCTGGAAAACAAGGTTGGAGGATTTACAGAAGACCTCGAATGGTTAAAAGCAAGTAAAAATGATGCAGAAGATCCGACCAGACAGATCTACTGCACCACGTGCAAGAATTCAGGGCATACCAGTGCCACTTGCACCCTCAACCAGTTGTTTTGTGCTATCTGTAACACGACCGGACATACCACCGAAAACTGTGCATACAACGCTAAAGTGCAGGGAACAACAACAGTAAATGCAATTATACAAGAACCAGGGCAGCCTGCCAATCATTATGTTCCTCTGCAAATGAGAAACAACCAGCAGCAGGGATACCGAAATTACAGAGGACAGAGAAATAATAATTACAATGCGAACCATTAGCAGGTAGGACCAGCACAGGAAAATACTAATTTGCCACCACCTCGCTGCCATTTTTGCGGTGAATTTGGCCACATTAGAAGTTTTTGTAAGGATGCAGCTGAATACGATCAGAGGAAGAACCCTATGACAAATATGTTTCAGATCACACCTATAGAGACACAAACTGTAGTAGTTCAGACGAGATCTGGTAGGCCGTTACAACCAGCAGCTGAAATATTTGAACCAGGCATCCTAGAACAGCAAAGAACATATGACAAGGCTAGTCAGTGGACCACCACAGAACCTCCAGTGTTCCCAGATCCTATTCCGGTGACACAAGTTCCACTACCAAAGGAAGCTACACAGGAGCAAGAGTCAATTCCAGTAACCGACGCATCGTCTTCAGAATCGGTGAAAGAAACAAGTCAAGTAAATCAAGCATGGAAAATCTTATCTAAAGCATCCATTACTCTTCCTCTTGGACAGTTACTTGCCCTAGTACCAGGAGTCCGTCAACAATTCTAGCAACAGTTTAGTACTGAGTCTGCCTGCATTCCAGCAACAGCAACAGTACAACCAGAAACTGACGCTACGGTAGATCATTCGGTCCCATTGATTACGGTATGGTACAAAAATCATAAAATCAATCAAGTACTAATTGATGGAGGGTCTGGTGTAAATATTGCTACTGTCGCTCTGTGTAAAAAGTTAGGATGGACGAAAATTGAGCCTGTCCAGTTTTTTGTAAGGATGGCTGATCAATCCAGAGTCCACCGAGTAGGACTAGTACGAGATGTGCCCATAACCCTGCAAGGCACAACATTTAAGATGACTTTTGTCGTCTTAGAGCTACCAGAGCCTAGCTTGGATTATAATTTGCTTTTTGACCGTCCTTGGTTGAAACAAGCCAAGATGATACAAGATTGGTCCGCACAGGAACTCACTTTCAAGGATAATAATCGTAAATATGTTGTTAAGTTAAATGCTATACAACCTTGTGAATTACATGCTAGACCTTATTTTGCAGAACCAGTTCATATGTTAGATGGTTTGTCAGATGATGAAGAAGAAGAATTTTTGAAGAATAATATTGATTTGATCTCCCTAGGAACTGTTGATCTACAATCTGTTGTAGATAATTGGAACCCGACAGTTTGTACGGTGATGCCTGTGACGGAAGAAGACAGAAAAGAAGATATTGCTGCTGTAGATGACACTGATCTACACCAACTTTTAAACCCACACAATGTTACAGAGAAGTTTCGACAATTCTATGTTCCAGAAGATCAGTTAATTACATATAATTTGGGTGACGAAGTTAATCAGCGACCTGTAAAAATAAAGGAAGGATTGCCTCAATTGTTTCAAGCAGAGTTAATATAGTTGCTTCGAGGGTTCTATGATGTTTTTGCATGGGATTACAAAGACATGAAGGGTTTGGACCCTCGCATTTATCAACATAGGGTCATGCTAAAGCCGGAAGCTAAGCCAATCAAACAACCCAGCTACCGGATGAATCCAAACTATGCAACAAAGGTAAAGGCAGAGCTTGATAGGTTACTAAAAGTCGGATTCATCGTACCAATAGAGCATGCTGAGTGGATATCACCCATTGTTATCGTCCCTAAGAAGAATAAGTAGTTACGCATATGTGTGGATTACTGGAAACTAAATGCCGCTACAGTGCCTGATCCGTTTCCTCTACCTTTTCTTGACATGATGCTTGACAGAGTAGCAGGACACAAAATGTACTCTTTCTTAGATGGATACAGTGGGTATAATCAGGTCAGAATGGCTGAGGAAGATATACCAAAAATAGCGTTCATCACCAATCGGGATGTATTTGCCTGTACTGTTATGTGGTTTGGATTAAGAAATGCCCCCAGTACTTTCCAGAGGTGTATTGCATTATATTTCCAATACTGCGTTATCATTAGGGTTCTTGCCGCCTGATTTTTCCAGTGTTTCTACTTAATCTTGTTCTTCCCGCTCTTAGTCGCTATTGCATCTTTATGTGTTTGCGACCCTTGTATGCTTTGTGTTCTTGTCTGTGTCTGAGTGCGCCATGGAAGCTCTTGCAAGTATCGTGACCTTCTGTACGGGTCTCACTCCGGATGTGAGTGAGTTCCTACGTGCTCGAGGGCTCTTGGCCTTCGCTGAATTGCCGTGACATTTAGTGGAGTGTCATCCCTTTTGTGCACAGATTATATCTGCCATTGCCGCCACGCCTGCTACCGAGCAATGCTAGCCATTAACATGCTTAAACCCCAGTGTTGTCGTTACGCTCAGCACTGTCGCTGAGGGGTTTTGTCTCCCTCAGGAGGGGTTGGTTGATGGACTGCTTCTCCCCATGGCAACAATGAAAGAACTTTTCCCCCTAGCACTCATCTAATGAGTTTGCCGTTCTCTATCGCCCCGAACCTCAGCACGCCACACTTCAATTTCTTGTTGCAACCTTAAATCTATAGAAACGAACTTATGGCATCTCCCGACTGATGGAGAGTGTTAATCTCCAAAAGAACAACCTACTCTTGAACTTAGAGCACCTCTATATCGAGTAAGTCAAAACCTTCACCAATTTAAAAGATCAATGACCAAATATCAAATTCTTGAACAATCTGTGAAGAAGGAGATTACTTGAAAAGTCTGCTGCATATATCTTTCTCATTGACTGAGTAAATGTGTAAAGTTTTTTATGAAACTTTGCACAAGGTGTCGCCTAAAGATTGCGCACCTCCTCCAAGTCAAATCACTCCAAAAGATTCAGTAGATCTTGAGAAATCTACTTCACAAGTTACCTATGTCTAAATCTGTACTTCTGAGTAGTCGATTTGGACACCCCTAACTTCTTAGCTTTAGTTCTCACAATGTCGAACCCGTTTGATCAAATCCTTTTAGCTATAGATAGCTTATCTCTCAACTTATATTTTGAGCTATCATATGTGTAAAACTTTACACTATGCACTGAGCACTACTCATTTCATTGAACTCGAAATCTGCGCCTGTTTCAGAAGACTGTGAACATTCTTTACATATGAATGTTCCTACACACAATTCTCTTAACCTGATTACAATTGGAAGCTGAAATTTTGTACAGAGATCAATCAACTCTAGACTTAGAATTGTACAAAAGCATTCCACAGAATATCTACCACAGAAGGAGAAGACACGAAAACTTCGAGTGCAACTTTTTCTTCTATTCCTCAGAAAATTAGAATTGAGTTGTGAGAGAGACTTCTTCTCATTCCTATGAACTCTAATGAGTCTTACAACTTACAAATGCACTACTCTCATACTCTCCTATTGTCTCCCTATTGCCCCGACATTTTTCCAAAGTATTTATAGGCAAATATGTACAAGCTTATAACTAAACAAAAGTATAAGTGATCTATGTCTTCACTAATGTACATATGTGTACATATCATTCATCCTGTGAATGTAACCACCTTCTTTGCTTCAAGACTTGATCTTATCTCCATCTTTTTGTCTTCAAAACTTCAATTGGTGATTGGTCTGCACCAACAGTTCCCCCTCAATCATCAATTGAGGTTTCTCTTATCTTCTTTATACCTGCCATATCTTTGAACTTCTGTAACTTTGGTCCATCCAAACTCTTTGTAAGCATATCAGCTATCTGATCTTTGGTTGAAGTATGTATAACTTCAATTTCTTTATCCATCACCTTCTCTCTTAGAAAGTGATACTGTATCTCAATGTGTTTGGTCCTGGCATGAAAAACAGGATTAGCAGCTAGATATAATGAACTCATGTTATCTCCATAAATGATAGGTATGCTCTGTATAGTGTCAAAACTCTTCATGAGAGTCTTAAGCCATATCACTTCTTTTGCAGCTTCAACCATGCCTTTGTACTCTGCTTCTGTAGATGAGAAAGAAACTGTATGTTGCTTCTTTGAACACCAAGAGATTAACTTATCTCCCACATAACACATGTATCCATAGGTTGACCTTCTATCATCTGGATTACCTGCCCAATCTGCATCACTATATATTTTGATATTTGTATCTGATGTAAAACCATAATACAAACCCTCTTTGAGTGTTCCCTTAATGTACCTCAACACTCTTTGACCTGCAATCCAATGCTCTTTCCTAGGACAATGCATAAATTGAGACAACACCCCAACTGCATATGATAAATCAGGCCTAGTTAATGTAGCATAGATAAGACTACCAACCAAACTCTGATATTGTTTCATGTCCTTGAACTCTTCACCTCCAAATTTGCTCAATTTATGATTCACCTCCATTGGAGTAGGTGCTATTCTGCAATCATTCATTTTAAACTTGGTTAACAAATTCTTCAAATACCTTTCTTGAGTCACATACACTCCATGTTGAGTGTATGAAATCTCCATGCCCAAGAAGTATGACAAATCTCCCAAGTCACTGATTTTGAACTCTTTCTCCATTTGCTTCTTTAGGCTTTGTATGCCTTTCTCATCTGTACCTTGTAGGTTGCCATTTGTGCCTTGTAGACCTCCTGAGTTCTCCACTTCTTGAGGTTTCTGGTTCTTCACACTCTGGATCAAATCTTGGTGTCTCTTCCACTTCAACCTGCACTCCATGATTCTCTTGTTCATCAAATATCTGAATCTTTGATTTACCTTTCCTTTGGCTCACAATTTCTTCATCATCTGTATTAATATTGATAGTACCTGCATACCAAGTATCTTGTTCATCAAATGTAACATCTTCTGATACAAGAAAATGTTTTGTGGATGGATTCCACAACCTGTATCCCATTTGCTTATCATCATAACCAATAAACACATATTTTTCAGCTTTAGGTTCCAATTTATGCCTTAATTGTGATGGCACATATGCATAGGCCAAACATCCAAATACTTTGCAATGGTCTAATGTAGGTCTCTTACCCCACCATGCCTCATATGGTGTCATACCCTGCAAGGCTTTACAAGGTAGCCTATTGACCAAATAAGTAGCTGTGTTTACAGCCTCAGCCCATAAATAATTTGGGCAATTTTTCTCCTTCATCATGGACCTTGCAAACTCAACAAGAGTCCTATTCCTCCTTTCTGCTACACCATTTTGTTGAGGAGAGTACCTGCAAGTAACCTCTCTTTTTATGCCTGCATTCCACAAGTAATCACTGAACTCATTAGAGAAATACTCTCCCCCTCCATCTGACCTTAGTCTCTTCAATTTATGTCCTGTAATTCTCTCTGCATACATATGATAATGTTTGAAAGTATTGAATACTTCTGACTTATCTTTGATCACATAGATAGTGATCCATCTGGTAGCATCATCAACATAAATCACATAATACCTTGATCCATTGATACTGAAATCCTTTGATGGTCCCCACACATCTGTGTGTACCAACTCAAGTTTCTCTGAATACATAAACCCATGCTTAGAATAGGGTTGCTTATGAGCCTTACCTAATTGACATGCCTCACATCTGTATGTCATATGTTGACCTGCAACATTAGGCAATCCAAGCACTGAGCCATTATTAATCATGTCTTTAATACCTCTTTCATTGAAATGTCCAAGCCTCTTATGCCAAAGATCTAACTCAGAGATCTTATGTCCTCCATAAGTGAACAAGGCATGACCAACATTACCTTGAATCTTCAATGTGAACAATCTTCCTTCTTTCTTCCCTGAAACAATTTGTTTATACCCATTGCTAGGGTCTTCCACAAACACTCCTTCATTAGTGAACCTCACTTCATAACCTTTTTCCACAATTTGTCCAACACTTATCAAATTCTTAGGAATTGTAGGAACATACAAGACCTTACTCAATAAGGTGCTACCATCCTTGGCCTTCACTGATCCAATTGACTTCACATTATGCTTTGTATTGTCACCTGTTTGAACAACATGATTAGATACCTTATTCTCCAAATCAGTCATCAATGCTATGTTACCACTCAGGTGATTGCTACACCCTGAGTCAATGTAGAAGACTCTTTGATCTTCACTCTGCCTTTCACAAGTTGCATTCATTATCAATGTTGAATCTTCCTTTTGATCTGAAGCATAATTGTAGTAGGTATTGTTATATTGTTGACTTTGGAAACCTCTACCTGCATTTCTTCCAAAATAACCCCTACTACCTCTACCTCTGAAATTACCTCTTTGATTTCTGCCACCTCTTCCTCTTGAATTATAGTTTTGATTATATGCACCATTACTCTGAGTGTTATGCCAACAATCATTAGCTAAATGATTTGTCTTACCACAAATCCAGCAAGCTTTGGATCCATCTTTGTTACTCCTGCCTCTTCCTCTACCTTTGCCACCTCCTCTTCCTCTTAGGAAGTTGGCTTGACTAGTTGTGCCTTCTTCTTCATTTGCTTGTTGCTTTCCTTTGTTAGTTTTCTTCTTGTCTTTAGAGTACATTGCATGACCTGCACTCTTGTCAACATCTCCTTTGATATCATTCTCAAAAGTTAGCATATGTCCTAACAATTGATTCAAATCAGGATTGAAATGATCCAATGAAAGTTCTGTAGATAAAATAAAAGGCTTCCACTTCTCATCACCTCTTAGTCCTGTGAGAATTTGCCTTACCAATTTATCTTCTTCAATGTCTTCATCCACTGCTCCTAATGCATCTGCAATGTCCTTCATCTTTGTCACATAATCAGATATTGATTGTGAAGCCTTCTTCTTGAAAGTAGTAAACTCTGCCCATAAAGATGCCTTTCTTGACTTTGTAGTGTTTTGGAAATGCTCCTCCAAAGCATTCCATATTTCACTTGCACTTTCAAGACCTCTAATGTGAGGTAGCAAGTAGTCATTGACTGCCATATAGATAATGCTCCTAGCTTGAGCATCTCTCTTCATCCAATTCTTCAAATCTGACAATTCCTCCCTAGTTGGAACACTAGGATCTCTGAATTGAGGCTTTTCTTCTTCTCCTGTAATATAGGCTATCAAATCTTTGCTCATTAGATGGGCTTCCATCCTCATTGACCATGCAGGATAATTCTCTCTATCCAATTTCTCTATCTGAGAGAATCTCCCATCCTTCCTTTACCTGTGTACTGAATTCTTCAATCTTTATAAAGTATAAGGTTACCTTTACTTCGAATGACACTCCTTTCGTCCTTCTTGATGTCGTATGATCTCTTCTTCAAGCTTTTCCTTCAGGCTTTCACCTTTTAATCCTTCAGATGTTGAATTCTTTACAACTGCAGCAGTCGGGATCCTCCTTTTCTCAAATTTGATGTTTCCTGCTCTGATACCACTGATGGAGAGTGTTAATCTCCAAAATAACAACCTACTCTTGAACTTAGAGCACCTCTATATCAAGAGTAAGTCAAAACCTTCACTAATTTAAAAGATCAATGACCAAATATCAAATTCTTGAACAATCTGTGAAGAAGGAGATTACTTGAAAAGTCTGCGGCATATATCTTTCTCATTGACTGAGTAAATGTGTAAAGTTTTTTATGAAACTTTGCACAAGGTGTCGCCTAAAGATTGCACACCTCCTCCAAGTCAAATCACTCCAAAAGATTCAGTAGATCTTGAGAAATCTACTTCACAAGTTACCTATGTCTAAATCTGCACTTCTGAGAAGTCGATTTGGACACCCCTAACTTCTTAGCTTTAGTTCTCACAATGTCGAACCCGTTTGATCAAATCCTTTTAGCTATAGATAGCTTATCTCTCAACTTAGATTTTGAGCTATCATATGTGTAAAACTTTACACTATGCACTGAGCACTACTCATTTCATTGAACTCGAAATCTGCGCCTGTTTCAGAAGACTGTAAACATTCTTTACATATGAATGTTCCTACACACAATTCTCGTAACCTGATTACAATTGGAAGCTGAAATTTTGTACAGAGATCAATCAACTCTAGACTTAGAATTGTACAAAAGCATTCCACAGAATATCTACCACAGAAGGAGAAGACACGAAAACTTCGGGCGCAACTTTTTCTTCTATTCCTCAGAAAATTAGAATTGAGTTGTGAGAGAGACTTCTTCTCATTCCTATGAACTCTAATGAGTCTTACAACTTACAAATGCACTACTCTCATACTCTCCTATTGTCTCCCTATTGCCCCGACATTTTTCCAAAGTATTTATAGGCAAATATGTACAAGCTTATAACTAAACAAAAGTATAAGTGATCTATGTCTTCACTAATGTACATATGTGTACATATCATTCATCCTGTGAATGTAACCACCTTTTTTGCTTCAAGACTTGATCTTATCTCCATCTTTTTGTCTTCCAAACTTCAATTGGTGATTGGTGTGCACCAACACCGACCTTTCTACTCGATGATTGATACTGCCTCACAAGAGGGGGTCAATTTCACGTCCTTTTTCTTCCGGTGCATTCACCGCGAATGCTTAGTAGTTTCCAAATAGTTAGCTTATCATGAGATTCCTCATACCCGATTGCCGCATCTTCTCACCCTTCTTCTTCCCGTGATCCAAGCAGCACAACCACCCCCCAGAAACACTTTGCTTTTACATGAAGAATCTACCCAGATGCTGGACGAGGATGATGATGAAGATTTTCTACACTTCTTCCAACAAAAACGCAGGCAAATTAGCCCATCGCAAAGCCAAGTGCAAGATTCAACCGCAGTTCACGAGGTTGAAGTCTTTCATGATACAGCCACGACTTTACACGGCACATCGGCACAATCTTCTCCTAGCAAGCAGCAAGATCCAGATGAGATTATGGAAGGTGATGTTGAAGTTCAACCGCAAGATGAACCAAAGCAATTAGATGCTGAGCCTCTGACAGAGACAGTGGAAGATACCGCTGTCAGCGAATGTCATCCTCCTTCTCCACCAACTGCTGATGCTCAAGCAGACATGGTCCAACAACCGACCTATGAAGAAGAGACGGTTACCGAAGACGTTTTGTTGGTACCTCAGAATGAGACCGAAATTGTATTAGTTCCGACTTCTCTTCTTCCCCTTCCTCCTCCAACCACCATTCTTTCTGATGCTGAAGTTCCTCCCTCTGTGCCTTCAACTGCCATTCGTGAGGCATCGACCCATCTCTTATCCTCTCTTGACTACTATCCGCCATCATCACCTCACCTGCTTTCTGCTTCATCATCGTAGCCTCCTTCTTCTCTTCCTCTAGCGGTTATGTTCACCAAATTGGCATCCATGGGCCAATTACTTATTCAATTCTCACAACAGTTGCCTCTTCAGATGAAGACGGCCCAAGAATCTCTTCGATAGGAGCTGTAGAGCAAGGTTGATCTTCTTGAAGTGGACATTGCCCCCCCTCCAAGAAGAAGTACTTGAAGCCAAAGCCGAAATTCACTCTCTGCATACTCAAATTCAGCAAGTGCAAGAGCAGTTAATAGCAAAAGATAGTATCATTGCTCAACAGGACACCGAAAACAAAGGATTGAAGCAAGAAGTTGTAGATAAGATGGACGCTATGACTGCATTGGGCAACGAGCTGCATGCCACAAAGAATAAATTCAGTATATTAGAAGAAGCCTCACAGTTGCTTGCCATGAGTCAACGTTGAAAAAGAGCTTAAACATGTCACCGAGGCATTGTTACACAAAATTCATAATTTGGAAGCAGAGATTGGCCTGACTATTCAATTAAAGAAGGAGATGGAAGTTATTAAGAAAGAAAGAGAAGATTTCTACAAAACGATGCAATTCCAATCGGAAGAACTCGAGCACCGTGAAAAGCAATTGGGAGTTTATGCGGATAGGATCTTGCGCATTGATGCATAAATAGCTGAAAATAAACTGCGCAGAGATGCTTCTCTTGCCAATGAGTTTTATCTTTAGGAATCTTTTTTGCAGATGCAGATGGAATCACTAATAAGTCAAGTCGTAACTACCAGTTTAGTTAGAACTGATGCACAACTGATTGAGCCTGAAATTTTGAAGCATATGTTAGATTCCCTCAAGTAGAAGATTACTCGTACATTTAAATTCGCTCCATCTATGTATGTCCAGGGCATCATAGATGAACCTTGACTCTTGTAATTTTCATTTTTTTTGGGTCCAAGTCCACCATGCATGCCAGTGTGAGCCGCCGGAAAGGAACTCCTAATTTTGCATCCTAAATTTTGTAATATACCTTAAAAAGTCACACGCATACTGAAAAGGCGTAGCAAAAAGGTCGTAACTTTTTACGAATTAATAAAAGGGGAGTCACGTGAAGCGGTAGGTGTGTGTCACTAGACTGTTCGTCTACGCAAAAGCCTGTAGTGGAGCGCAGTTACCAAAATTTTGTGTAATTTGAGTATCTCGTCAGTTATGTTGATTAAGTTCAAATCAGTAATTAAGATTCTTGAAGTATTAAGTTAACTAATGTTCCGGTGATGCGATGAACTACTCGGACATATGTCTGGTGATGGAGAACATTGTACAACGCAGTTAATTACTTTATGTTGAAGGATGTTGTAATATACAGATAGATAAAAGTTTCAGGTTAATCGTGTTAAGTCTGTGAAATAGTATATGTGAAATATACAGATCTAGGAAAATACAAACAGGGCCTCTGTTTTACAGACCCCTAACCATCCCAAGAACCCAAGGTTGATATATAACTTTAAACAGTAAAGGTTTTAACACAATTTTATCTTTGTTTGTTTTCACAGTCTTATTTGCAGGTCCAAAGGTTAGGACATGTACCAACTTATTTTACCATTTAGGAACAACTTCTAAATTGAACAGATAAGCATCAGGCAATTCATCAGACACTCCTTGCAGTGACTCTCCTGAAGTGATGCGAGAAAGGTGATCCTCCCTAAGATGGGTTCTACCTTTCCTAACAACAACTTCAAAGTTGTATTCCATTAGTAAGAGGAACCATCTTACTAAGCGTCCTGTATTGCAAGGTTTATTGACCAAATATAATAAAGCTTGATGATTAGTGAAAAACTTGAACTTATTGGCCAATAGATAGTGTCTAAATTTCTTCACAGCATACACCATGCCTAAGCCTTCTCTCTCAGTTGTGGTATAGTTTTGTTCAACTGCATTTAGCTGTCTGCTAGCATAAGCTATAGGTAGATCTAGATTTCCTTCACCTGTGGGTTGTGCTAGCACACATCCTATTGCATGATTGGATGCATCTACATGGACATGGAATGGTTTATTCCAATCAGGAGTGGTCAGTATTGGTGCTATGCACAAACATCTCCAACTCATTGAAGGAATTCTCACATTCGTCATTCCACTCAAAATTTGTCAACACGGCATAAAGAGGCTTGGCTATGATTGCCTACATGTGGATAAATTTGTGCTAAAATCCGCAATGGCCCATAAAGGCTTCTACCAGTTTAACATTCCTCAGCCTTGGCAACTCAGCTATGGCTCTAACTTTATCCTCATCTATTGATATTCTGTTCATACAAACAATTTGGCCTAAGATTTTACCTTGTCGTACCATGAATACACACTTTTCTAGGTTCAGACACACTCGATATTCTCTACACTTGTTGAAGATTTGTCTGAGCTCAGGGATGTGGTATCTTCTTTCTTGGGAATGAGCACATAAATCATCTGCATATACTTCTAAGCTCTTTCGCAAGAACTCTTTGAAGACATGACACGTGAGCCATTGGAATGTTGTAGGTGCATTTGTGAGCCCAAATGGCATCACATGAAATGCAAAGATTCGCCATTCGGTGGCAAAAGCGGTCTTGTGTTGATTTTGTTGGGCAATGGCTACTTGGTTGTAACCTGAAAACCCATCAAGGAAGCTATAAACTTCCTTGCCTGCAATAGCTCCAATAAATGTTTGATGATTAGAAGCAGATAGCTATCTTTGATCGTAGCGGCATTAACTTTTTTAAGGTTAATACACACTCACAACTTCCCATTCTTCTTGGGCACCACTACAATGGGGGACACCCACTCAGTATGCTCAATCTCATAGATAAATCCGGCTTCAATCAACCTATCAATTTCCTCTTTTATTTTAGCTGCATAAGTGTCATAATATGTGTAGGGCTTCTGTTTGGTAGGCTTGGCATCAGCAGTCATGGGGATTGTATGAGAGCATATTCTCGGATCTACTCCCTTTAACTCTCTATAGTGCCAAGTAAACACGTCCCTATATTCCCTTAATAGAGCTACAAGCTCTATTTCTTCTTCTGCACTTAGGTTGTCTCCTATGTACATACATCGCTCTTCATTCTCTTCAATGGTTACTACAATTTTCTTGGTCTTTTCTTTGTTATCATACACTTCTCCTATGATGACCTCTCTCTTAGGCATTCGTACAAAAATTTTTTGGTCTTCAACTTCATATTTCTTGAAATTCTATGGTACTTCAAACAATAATTCCTCCCCTTCTTGTTTTAGTGCTTTTCTTTTCTTTTTCTTTTGACTGCTCTCACTTCCATCCTTTGAATTTATGGTTTTAATGCTTGTGAGAGGTTCTTCTTCTTTTTTAGTAAGTACTCCTAGATCTTCTAGATAGTGTTGCTTTGAGTAAAAGTAAGTATCCATCATAATGGACTCTAGATCATCGTCATTCTCTTCTTCTTCTATGACATCACTAGGGTCACATTCTTCTAGCAAGGGCTGACACATGAAGACTGAAATATCATAACCCTCCTCATAACAATGAGGTGTCCATTGTTCTTCATTGACAGCTGTTGCAGAGCTAAAGAGCGCACAAAGCAGAGAAAAGGACGGACCCCAAAATTTTTCCGATTTGGTCACACAACTTTTGTATCATAACCACTCTTGTATATATTTTCCGTTGTAAATGCACTAGAGGAGTCCTCTAGATGCATCCCCACAGAAGATTAGTGACTTACTCATGTACAATAGTAGGAAATCAGTCTTTTAGTGAATAAAGTGCCGGTCTCTTGTGTGAAAGGACCAAACTTAGGGCACTAGTATATAAGTCAAAAGTGACTCTTTGTAAAGAACTTTTTGCCATTGTGAAGGAGGAGCACTTCTGAATTTTCGAGTTTGCCTCTTTCATTCTGATTTTGATCTTCATTTTGCTCTTGTATGTGTGTGTTATGCTTGAAATGCATGTGTAGGACTGTTGTCTACCCCTTCCCCCTTGTTTTGAGCTGTTGTAGTGCGTGCGTAAGCTAGGAGAAGCTGTGGCGCGGGTGTTTGTGACTCCCGTAATTCACTGTTTTTGCCATAACTTGAAGCAGAGTGGTCAGAATTGAGTGAATCCACCACCGTTGGATGCGTCTCGACGAGAGCTTCGAAACGAGTACCCTATTGCCTATGTTCGGAGTTCTGGGCTGGGAGAAAACCTCAAAATACCAAAACTGCTGAAAAGAGGCTTGCGGCAACACTTTCAGTATTTCAGTAGGTGTGAGAGGTAGTAGTCTTTTCTCATGCATGATCAGCTAAACCACTTCATTTTCCGTCACGTGTGCACACGTCTTCATACACTTGGTAAGTCGCTCCTTAGGATTGACATTTAAATGTGTGTTAAAGATCCCACTATATGCACTTGTGTGGCAATCGAGGTATAGTCTCATTGGCACAAGTCCTTGAGTCTTCGTGGCTCAAGTACACACGTTTTTGGCGCCGTTGCCGGGGAGTCACTCTACCAAGGTGCCTTCGTGATAGTTATAGAGCGAGTGTGATCGAATCGTACTTGTAGACGCAAATTCATCCTTTGGCAAGTAGTCCATCAGTTCAGCACTTGTCACTTCTCATCTTCGAGGTGTGTGTGATAAGTTTTAGGTTTAGGTTTAGGAGGAGGGAAGAGAAGGAGGAGTTAGGGTTAGGTTAGAAGGAGAGGAGAAGTGAGGAGAAGAGGAGTAGGAGTAGACTAAAATCCCCAAAAATCACCAAAAAATTTCCAAAATTTCAAGTTCTGTCCAAAAAAAAAGTATAAAAACCAAAAAATTGATTCATTTGATACTTCACTGCTCACTGGTATCGTCTGCGACAGCGATCGGTATCGTGCATGCAGTATCGTGTGCTTCAAGCCTTCAGAGCTTGTGTGAGAGATCAAGGAGCAAGCAAGGGTAGATAGAGGTAAGATTTTAACAAGAACATTCATCTAAAACTCTCTAAACTTGCACAAACAAATGATTAAAAGGTATGCGCAGTATCGCGAGGGGGAAAAATATTGAATGTTTGCATATTTTGTGAGAGACAGAGGCCTAAGAGTGAGGAGAAGGGTGAGAGGTGCAAGGGGTTACAAAAATTTTCAAGTTTGGAGACCTTTTGGCTTGAGTATCGCGATCGGTTGAGTTTTGGTATCGCGATACCAAAATTCCCTTGTATCGCGACACTCGCCAGAGGTGTCGTATCGTTGGATATCAGTCTTGGTATCGCGACACTATTTCGGTGTCGCGACACTGAGTTGGTATCGCGATCGTGTCCAATCCCTGGTATCGTATCGTCTGGTACTAACATTTGGTATCGCGACACCATTATGGTGTCGTATCGCCTAAGTTGTTAGTATCGCGACCTCACTTTACCGGGTGGTATCGTATCGCTTGATACATTGGTATCGCGACACTACTTTGGTATCGCGATCGTGCCCTCCCCAAGTATCGTATCGTCGGTTACTTATCTTGGTATCGCGACACCGTAGTGGTATCGTGTCGCCAAGGTTGGTATCGCGATCGCTCTTACCACGGTGATATCGTATCACTTTGAGTCTCTAGTATCGTATCGTCGATCTTTATCAGTATCGTATCGCCATATTTCTCGGTGAAGTATCGCGACACTATATTTGGTATCGTATCGTCGGTCTTTTTGAGATCGTATCGTGTCTTGAGAATTCTGATATCGCGACACCACTGTGGTATCGTATCGGCTGTTCATCAGGACAGTATCGCCGAGATTTTCAGGTATCGTATCGGGCATAGCTGAGGTGTCGTATCGTTTGTTTTCCGGGATAGTATCGCGACACCAGATTGATATCGTATCGTCTGGGTGTCTGGTATCGTATCGCTTAGACCTCTGGTATCGTATCGCGGTCAGTGTAGTATCGCCGAGAGCAGTATCGTCAGGAAGTGGTATCGCCTAGATTAACCCCTTCTTTTGGCAGACAAATTGAGTCATTGGGAGAGCTACCCAAGGGGAATCTAAGAAGCATAAAGAGAGGCTTAGGAGAGTGAATGAACTTGAGGTCAGGAAGAGTTCTAAGTAGTCGAAGGAGTGTCATATCTTCAGTGGGAAGTGCAGCCCAAGCTAGCCATCACTCTACCTACGCTGAGACCTCTAGTGAGTCTGAGGAAGAAGTACCCATGGCTTCGGAAGACATACAAGGTCCCACACCAACGAGAAGCTTCATGACTACTGTGGAGGGGGACTACCGTACTTCCTTGCAGTATGTGTCCACCAATGCCCAGGAGATTCCAATCTACCTGGATGGCTTAAATAGATCTGTGGCCAGGATGGTAACTTCCCAGAATGCCACAATTGTGCCCCGACCAGCTGTCAAATACGAAGGAGGTGCATATGTTGACAAAGTTGGCCAAATCTACATTGTAACCGAATTCCCGGAAAGGATCAATGAAAGAGGGGAACTCTTGGACCCAGAAAACCTAGGAAGGACACAACTAGAAGAGTTTGTGACCACCCCTAGAGGCAGATCCCGAGTGTCACGAGTCTTGAGAGGTGACTTGATACCTCAAGACGACTATTTGTTAGAAGCCTATATGATTCACGGATCAAACTTATTGTTGCAAACCGATTCACCTGTTCCAGGGAGAGAAGAAAACCCCATGACATTCTATGAGCTGAAAGACCCGGATGACGAGACTAGACTCACATACCTGGATAAAGATCAAAGGAGGTATTGGCCTGTGAGTGTCTTAGACAGGTCTCGATTAAGATATATGGGTACACCTGTGTTTCCTCAGAGAGAGCAGGCAACAACCTCACAAAATCCATTTGGAAATCAAGAAGAAACAGAAAACACTGCATTAGGACAGACCAGCCATAGGAGCGTACCTAATCATGCCCATGTACAATTTACCACGCCAGGAACACAAGCACACTATCAGACCCAACCAGGGATAGCAAATCAGTACAGACCACCTGTAAGACCACAACCACCGATAGGAAGACAGCCTGGAATGCCACCAATACGACCAGCTGTCCCTATTCTTCCTGTGATGCCCAGACCACCTGAACCGATTAGAAGGCTTAGGCCTATCCAAGTGGCAAAGTGTGTAAGAAACCCTTATGATGGATCAGGAGAACCTTATGATCACATTGCAGAATTCAAACAAGTCCTAAGAGCGGAACAAGTAGACGACTTCTTTGTACAGTATGAGGCATTTGGACTCACCCTCATAGGAACAGCTCTGACTTGGTTCCAACCCCTAGATCCCAATCAATTTGGAAACATGGAACAATTTTTTCAAGAATTTATAGGAGAATTCACTAAGAGGGGAATCAAACACAATTCATCTTCGCTAATCCACAACTTCAAACAAAATCCTAATGAATCGGTGAAGACAGCTGCCAGAAGGTTCAACCAGTACGTGGATCGATGCCCAGTGACAGAGAGACCGACTCAACAAAAAATGATTTCATTATTTTTGGATGGGCTCACTAACGGGACCTTAAGAACATTAGTATACGTGAAAAGACTACAAACTTTGAGTGAATGTCTTCAGGAGTGTATTGATTTGGAAGATAACTTGGCCGAGGACCTCAACAGCAAGTCCAGCCACGCTAAATCGGACGATTCAAAGAGTACCATCTCTTCCAACTCCAGTCACGTGGAAGAATTAGCAGAGCTTTTAGCCAAGAAATTAGGGGCTCAAGGGCAACGAGCTTATCAACTTCCGGCTCAGAGATTGCCTATGCTACGGAGATGTAGCTTATGTGGAGGAGATCACCCTACTCACCTGTGTGTTTGAGGAGGGGGCAGTGCACAACCAGCTTATCCATACAACAAGCAGCAACAACAAGGGACTTCTTGGTACTGTCACATAGAACAGAAATACACTAATCACACTACTGAGAACTGTCCATTTAATAGGCAAACACGCCCTTTCCAACCACCTCAGTATCGACCGTATGGATATCCACCTAGAGACCCGAACAAAGAGGTCCCAAGATACAACCCTTATCCAACACAGACGGGAGTACCCAGACCAATTGAACAGATACCATACCCACCACCACAACCAGTGCTAGGACCCCAACCGTCGCAACCTCAACAAGTAGTATCAGTAAAGTATGCGCAACCAGAAGAAAATCTAGAAAGAGCAATAGTACCAGCCACGACAATGACCCAGATAGAATCAACAAACCTTGGATACGAAACCCTACCAAGTGAGTACTATCCGTATGAAGCCTACATGATGGAATACGAACCAGCATATGAGACTACATACTATGGGTATGAAGGCTATGATCAGACTTATGGAGTAGAGACTTCCACACTAATGTATACAGCTCCTAAGGCACAACAACGCATGAGACCACCCAGTAGACCTCCGGTACAGAGAGGACCATGCTATAGATGTGGAGGAGACCATTTCATTAGAGAGTGTCCTCGACCATACAACCCCCCACCACCTAGAATCTGGGAAGGATATTGCAGTGAATGCGGAAAGGAACATCTTTTTAGGGATTGCCCTAAGAATCCAGTAAAAAACCAAGGTTCTGCACCAATCAATGTAATTGAGGTCATAGAAGAATCGGGAAGTGATAAGGAGTACACAGTGCCACTGAAAGCCATCACTAGAGCCCAAACAAAACAACAAAAAGAACAGCAATCGGAAGAGGAACAGAAAAATGACACGAAAATAAGCCCTTCAACTCAAATAGTGGAAGATTCTGAGGACCCATGTAAAAATTCCTGCAACACAAAAGCTCAGAAATGGAAAGAAAGACGAGAGAAACTCAAGGATAAATGGGCAAAGAACAAGAGTACAAACAGTAAAAAGCAAATCGAAAAGTCAAGTAAACACAAAGAGCAAGAGAAGTCTAAGGAGACTCCTGAGCTAACCAAACCTAGCTCAGATAGGGAGAAGCCCGGATCAATTCTAGCAGACCCAAAGCGAGACGACTTGGATATGTGGTTAAAAGCATACCAAGCTAGAATCAAAATGGGACCGAACATAGAGCAACATGAAAAAATCTACCCTAAAGGGGAATTAGAAAAGGAAAGACTAGCCATATGCAGAAAGCTCATAGAAATAACACAAACAACCCTAGAAAAGACTATCCCAACCCTACCAGAGACAAGGATTGCACAGGAACCTTATGAAGAATGCATCAAACCAAAGGATAAAGAACTTAAAAAAGAAGATCCCCAAGGCGAACAAGAGACAGCACAAAATGATCCTGTATTAGCCATACCAGACTTAGAAGCAGATTGGCCTAAGGACTTGTGGGATAGAATCAGAGAAGAACAATGGAAGAAGAATGGTGTCGAGCCACCACCATTTGATGAAATAGATGTGGAAGAATGTCAACCCCATCCTAACCTCGAGGAAGTCTACGAGGAGGTCTCAAGACTCAATAGAGGTAGAGAGGAGACCATAAGCATTTCAACATTGCCTAACTATATGGGAGAGTACGAAAGAAAGTCAGTGATAATACGAGCACCCACGGTGCATGGAAAAGGAAAAGAAAAGGGAAAAGAAAGTTCGCATAACCTAACGGAACTAAAGAGAACCAAAGTGCAATGCCAATTGACGGTGGAAGAATTGCTTCGACTTAAACCCCAGTTATGGAAGCAATTGGCAGATCAATTGAACACACGACCAAAGAAGGGAGGATCAAAAGAAAAGGAAATGGAAAATAAGTCCATAATACAAGTTCCAGTTGATAAAGTAGGGGAGTTCAGTGAAGGGGATGAAGGGAATACCTGTTTACCTGTCATCTATAATGGGTACATGACCAAAGCTATCTTAGACACAGGAGCAGGAGTAGGAATTGCAACAAAGGAGATTTGGGAAAAGTGGGGAAGACCAGCCTTACGACCCACTCATATGAAACTCCAATTAGCAGACGGTCATGTGGAGAGACCCCTAGGAATATTGGAAGGAGTTAAGTTAACAACATGTGGAGTGGAATTTGAACACACACTAGCCATATGCAAATTCGAGAAAGCGAACAACTATGAGATGATATTAGGACGACCCTTCATGAGACAGTTGCGAGTAGTACAGGATTGGGGCAGAGATTCATTATATCTCCAACATCAAGGGAACACCACCAAGATAAATTTGCACACATTCGCGTATCGGGATGTCCCTCCATTACAATGGAATCCAGTCCACAAGGAAGAAGATGACCTATCCATTCACAGTGCTGGATCAAGTGACCAATCTTGGATGCACGAGGATACCCAGTTGTGGATGTGCAAAGAAGCAAAGAAGGAGGAGTGTAAAAAACAAATGTGGCCAATAGGACACCCTAACTATCAATCGATAGAAGACCCCGATTACATGCCTCAAATTTTTTCGGGTGAACTCTTCGAACCACATGGTTGGATGGAAATTCTAGCCACATTAGATGTGTGTGTGAAGGAGGAAGTATTGATGATGAACGATTGTATAGACGAGGAAGGATATGACGTGAACCTCTACATGATTGTCCTCCAAGAAGTAGAAGAAGGGGAAATTGAAGAGAAAGAATGGAAAGAAGAATACGAAAGCATAGAAATGGAACCAGAGTTTGATTCTGAGGAACAATATTTAAAAACTATGCAAAAAGAATCAAGAGAAAGACCAACAAAAGTCTTAGCAATCGAAACCATCCCAATAAATGAGCATAGAGAAGACACGAATAAAGTGGAACCGGACCCAGACCTTTTTGAAGTTCCTGAACACTTTAAAAAATATGAAGTGGAAGAAAGAAAAGTAGCTATACAAATGCCTAGACGAGAGGCAAGAGACGGAGAAGCATATGACAACAAGGAACAAACTAAAAAGGTTGTAGTAACAGTAGAGGAGGGAGAAGAAAGATGCACGTATATTGGCAAAGATGTCTCGGAAGAAGAAGAGGAGGAACTCATACACCTTATCCAAGAATATCGAGACGTATTCGCATGGACCTATAAGGATCTCAAAGGTGTGGAACCCACTATTTGTTCCCATCGAATACCAATGATAGCAGATGCAAAACCCTCCAAACAACGTCCTTATACATACAATGAAGTCTATGCAGCAAAGATTAAGGAGGAAATAGACAAACTACTAGCGGCGGGATTCATATATGAGATAGAACACACCGAGTGGGTATCGCCACTAGTGGTAGTGCCTAAGAAGAACGGAAAACTAAGGGTGTGTATCAACTTGAAAAAGGTAAATGCAGCAACTATACGTGATAGTTTCCCATTACCCATCACAGACCATCTTTTGGAAAGGGTTGCCGGTAAGGAGGTCTATAGCTTCTTGGATGGATTCTCTGGTTACAACCAAGTAGCTATTGCAACTGAGGACCAGCATAAAACCGTATTCGTGACTGAATGGGGAGTCTATGCATTTAGAGTGATGCCTTTTGGGCTCACTAATGCGCCAGCCACCTTCCAAAGACTGATGTGTCATGTATTCAAAGAATTTCTGAGAAAAAGTATGGAAGTATACGTAGATGACCTTTGTACATACTCAAATCAAGGACCAGACCATATACCGGAATTGAGAAAAATATTCAATAAATGTAGACAGTACAGAGTTTGCCTGAACCCTGAGAAATGTGTCTTCATGGTGCGACAAGGAAAAATTCTAGGACACATAGTTTCGAGGAATGGAATATCAACGGATGAGGACAAGATTAAAGTCATCTTAGATTTGCCAAGACCCAAGAATGCAAAGGAAGTGCAAGCTTTTATGGGGCATTGTGGATATTACAGAAGGTTTATCCACATGTATGCCATAATAGCAAAACCCTTGTACGGTCTCTTGACTCAATTTACTTGGACAGACGAGTGTGAGAAGGCCTTCAACAAGCTTAAGAAGCGGCTGAGTACAGCCCCAATTCTGAAATCACCCAACTGGAGCAAGCCTTTTCATATTCATGTCGACGCTTCTAACTATGCCATTGGATGCATCTTAGCCCAACCGGCTGATGAAGGCAAGCTTGATCATCCAATTGCTTATGCGAGTAGACAACTGAATCAAGCCGAAAGGAATTATACCACTACAGAGCGAGAAGGCTTAGGAATGGTTTATGCAGTGAAGAAGTTTAGACACTACCTCTTAGCCAACAAATTCAAGTTCTTCATAGACCATGAGGCTTTGTTGTATCTAGTCAATAAGCCTTGCAACACGGGAAGGTTGGTACGATGGTTCTTACTATTGATGGAGTTCGACTTTGAGGTAATAGTCAAAAAAGGAAACACACATGTAAGAGCAGATCACCTTTCAAGGCTAACGCATGGAGAACCACCTAGCGGAGTACCGGATGATTTACCAGATACGTATTTGTTTAATCTTGAAGTATGCCCAAAGTGGGCGGAACGACTAATTCCTATACTCACCCATGGCCCTCAACACTCAATAAATAAGGATAGCAAAAAAGAGATTCTTCAAACAAGAAATTTACACATTGTTGCTGGAAGCATGTATTATAAGGAACCCAATGGTGTCTTGTTAAGATGTGTCGAGGAGGACGAACAGAAGCAACTAATTCAGCAAGCACACGTAAACAAGTGGAAAACCCATCAAGGGATACATGGGACAATTCGAGAATTAAAAAGGTTAGGTATATATTGGCCTGACATGCCAAAAGACGTTCACGATTATGTAATTAATTGTGCAGAATGCAAAGAGACTATCCCGGAGGACCGTATGTCCATACCTTTTTCGACCATAGCACCCAATTGGAGTACAACATTAGTAAAATTCTTGAAAACCCAAGAACATGAGTTAGGAACCAGCCGAGCAAGTAAGCGATCCTTAGAGGAAATGAGCAAGGACTATATTCTCATAGGAAAGCAACTGTTCAAACGAGGGAAGGATAACCAACTAAGATTATGTGTGCATGAGGGGGAATATCTACCCATATTAGAAATGGCACATGCAGGTGCTGCAGGAGGTCATTTTTCGGCTGAAAGAACTGTCAAAATGATTCTCTTTGCAGGCCTATGGTGGCCAACTCTACATATGGATGCTGAAACGTATGTACGAAGTTGTGAGACTTGTCAGAGAACCAAATACCCAATTCGGAGAGACGACATGCCCTTAAGACCCATGGTTTGTGCGAGAGCATTTACCAAGTGGGGTATTGATTTCATAGGACCGATCAATCCACCTGCAAAAGGATCACATGCGGAGTACATCATAGTAGCCACCGACTACTTAACCAAGTGGGTAGAAGCAAGAGCCACTAGAAAGAATGATGCTCAAACTACAACAAAATTTCTCTTTGAGCATATTTTCACACGCTTTGGACTACCGATCGAGATTGTGAGTGATCGAGGAACGCATTTCTTAAACGAAGTCATTGAGTCGCTAATGAATGACTTTTTAGTGATTCATAAAAAATCAGCCCCATACCACCCTCAAGCTAATGGACAAGCTGAAAGTTCCAACAAGGTACTATGTACTGTATTGACAAAGCTTGTCAATAATGGAAGATCGGACTGGGACAAACAATTGCATCATGCAATTTGGGCATTCCGATTTGCATATAAAACGGCCATTGGAACCACACCTTTCAATTTAGTGTATGGGCAAAATGCAATTTTGCCAATTGACTTCTTAGTACCTACATTGAAAGTGGCCCAGCAATATGAGTGGAACGGTCATGAATTATCCCAACAACTAGATCAAATTGAGAAGTTACATGAGACTAGATTGCAAGCTGTAGCAGGCATTTACGCTGCTAAACGGAGACAGAAGGCATATTATGATGCACATATAAAAGACAAAGGACTTAAAGAAGGAGACTTAGTCTTAGTGTACACCCTAAAACAACATGCAAAGAAGCTACAAAAACACGGATACGGACCCTTGATCATAAATCGAATCTCCACTAGTGGTGCAGTCAATCTCGCCACACTAGACGGAGACATTCTTCCCAACTACATCAGTGGATGCAGAGTAAGACGATTCATGGAGCCCTTGACTGATCAGATGTTAGCACGATTGGTAGGTGCACAAAATAGGAAAAAAGAGGAAGAGCGAATTAGAGAGGAAGCTCGGCAAGAAGCACTAGAGCGTATCAGGAAACGGAAAGAATGGATGAGGCAAAGAGACGAACGTTATCTCCAAGGTGACGAGCCTATCCCTATGGCAAACTACCAAGTCAATAATCATGATACAACGGGTATGTGTAAAACGCAACCTTACCTAAACCTAGGGATTGGCAAGGCAGAATACAAAATGATAGATGGATTAATAGACTCAGGAGCATGCCTTAGCTGCATGCGAAAGAGAATAGCAGATGAGCTGCAATTAGAATTGAATCCCACAAAGGCCCAATTAATAGGAATTGGAGGTCACACCATCGAATGTATTGGAACCACGAATGTATCCCTCCACCTAGGAAACTCCTCCATGGAACAAAGAGTCCTAGTGTGTGAAGATGAAGATCTGATAGAAGACTTAATTCTAGGACACGACTGGATCATTGAGACAGAGGCGTGTATCCATCTGGCTCAAGGTTATATTTCAGCTACGATAGGGCATAAGGAGGTCTTCAGCTTACTTTAAGAGAAACCATGTAACCAAACCATGTTAATGCCAAGATCGGAGGAGGTTAAAAAAACAACAGAAGAAAGTATCAACTACGCTCACCATTCAGAAACCAAATGCATAGAAGCGGAAACTTCTATCCTAGCGACGTCCACAATAGAGTCGAAGTTATCCAATGCAATTGTGGAAAAGCCCATCATTGAGGAGACATGCTCTCCAACGCAGGCTCGAAACATCCAAAGATCACGCTATTGGAAACCAACAAGCAGATACCCGAATCAAGACCCACCCAAATATAAGTGGGTACGCAAGGATCAGATACAGAGTCAGGAAACGTCCACACCCACTCCGAGGAAGGAAAAAGGCATCACCAAACCAACTTCACAGAAGTACATACCACAAGGATCATTGCAAGTATGGATTCCCAAGCCCCTGCAAGAAGCTCAACGATCGCGACATCAGATATGGATTCCCAAAAAGGTCATACAAGCAGCTAAACAGGCTGTAAGGACAAAGGGGGAAATACCACATCACACAACGCAAAAGTCAACAACACATAAGAGTCATCAGAGAAAATCGAAGAGCAATGCCAAATTCACTCGGGCAATGGATAAAGCAACTGCAACACGAGCAGCTGTACGAATCGAGAAAACCAAGCGACCTCCGTCAACGTTCTCAAAATGGATCTGGAAACCAAAGCTACCACGAGGAGCGGATGAGCGAGGAGATAAAGCATCCGATTGCACTCATGTAGTATCTAATGCACCTCAAGTAAGCATGATAGGGCCGCAATACAGGGCCAAGCATTCGGCACAAGATGTACATTATCCAACTAGCGGTGCACGATCTCCAAGGGAGACTAGATCTTAGCTTAAACCTGATAGGAGTAGACATACTATGTACATAAACTGTGCTTCGGCTATACTAATGATTGTCTTCTTTCAGGAAAAAAAATATAAAAAGAGGCGGTAAGAGATCTCACTCATGCAAATATGGGGAACGGAGTGACGAGCAACCATAATCATAACAATACATTGCATGGTCTCACAAACGCCTTTCAAGCTAATGCACTTTTCCTTGTAAGTGCAGATGGCTTCTGAAGATTCTGAAGCTACAATCCAAGAAGAGGTCCAGGAATTTCCTCCCCAATGTCTTACGAAAGCAAAAGGGCATTGGTTCAGAGATGAGCAGCCAGTTGAAGAATATCTCTTCTTGGCCAACATAAAGATCATGGACACAGAGCATCACTTTCCGATCATGTCCCAGGACTTCAAAGTTTTACATGAAATGCCATCCACAATCGACATCATGAAGAAGGCAGGAATTCGTAAGTATTTTGAACTACCTATCTATAAACCGGATTTCCAACGCTGTACACAAGTCATGAACACCCTACGACCAGCACTACATGACCCTTTGGCACCAGAAGCCAATGTGATGGATAAGAATGGAGAATGGGTGGTCATTCAATTTTCCCACGACTTAATCAAAGAAGCATTTGGATGGGAAAAGGATGGTGTCAACACGGTCAAGGAAGAAAGTCGTGGAGCAAAAACAAGAACTTTCGTTGACATCAATAGGGTGGACATCGAAGAAGAAGTCAGATTGATTCACCAACACCTCTGCTTCCCGAGCATGAATAGATACACGGCCCCCCAAAAAATCATTGTGCAATTATTGTCTCATGCCATAAAACAGATAGGCAATCAGGTTAACCTCACACCCTATGTGCAAGAAAGATTATTCGAGGCAAAGAAGAAATGGGATAATAAGAAGTTCCTCAACGGAACTACTGCCCTAACAATTATGATTTACCACGCATTGGGCATGCGCGAGTACTTACAGAAGATGCCATCTTCAATAGAGTTGGCTCAATTTGTCAAAACAGCTACTGTACCGAAACAGAAGAAAGGAAGCAAACAAGTAGAAGAAGCAGAAACAAGTTCTCAACCCCGAATGAGAGGAACAATGAGAGGCACAAAACGACCTCGAGAAGTCCAACAAGCAGAAGAGGAAGTACCAAAAACAAAGAGAGTACATGTACTTCCTACAACCACCACTCAAGGGACTAAAAAGATCACGGAAGAAGAATTAACTCAAGCACTCGAGGAGACTCACAAATATACAGAAGGACAAATTAATCTGCCGGTGCAGGGTCATCATTATCAACAGTCCGAACAAGCTAGGGAACCAAAAGGCAAACTCACTAAGGTACATAGATATCGGGAAATTGGGCTAGACAACTCTAGTTCTGGATCCGACGGCCAAGAGGAGCCCAATACATCACTACTGGATGTGGATATTCAAAGCGAATCCAAGGATGACGGCCAATGGGAGGAATTACATGAGGTGGACTATAACGAAGAACAAAAAAACATCAAACAGGAAGATCATGTGACACCAGAAGATCAAGGTACAAGGAGCAAGGAAGCAAACATGGAAGGTCACCTCACTTTGAAATTTAATGAAACTTCCAACATCCAAATCAAGGAGGCCACACCTCCCAAAAAATTAAACCGGAAAACACCAAAGAAGGAATGTCAGGAAAAACAAACAGAAGAAGAAGAACCCTTCACACCTATAAGGGTTGTGGCAGAACCGTCCCCCATGGATGTAACTTTTCAGGGAAGTGCCACTAAAACTACCGTCTTAAATGAAAAAGCAGATGAACCGCAAGTACAACTACAGGTCCGACAACCACATAATGAAACGATCCATGTCAAAAAGAGGCAAGATTTACATACAGGAGAAACCCCAGATGTACCAAGGACATGGTTGAATGTTGATATAGCTCAGCTCAAGCCTGTGGTGCAAGATATGATTCAAACTGCACTAGACACTCAACAATTGATGCTTGAGGCTGATGAAGATTATGACCAAGCCATGCTCGAAAAGCAGGAGCTTCAAAAAGAAGGTATGAATCTGGCTACAAAATTATCAGAAACAGAAGCTCAAGTTTTAAAGAAACACGAGGAAATAGAAACGACCAAAACACAATACAGAATATTAGAAAAGGAAAATGCTAAACTAAAAGAACAAGTTTTGGAGCTCACGAAGAAACTAGACCTGACCGAAAATGAGAAAACAAGGATCCACGCTCGTAGTAAGGTACTCGAATCTCAGCTCAAGGTGAGTATGGAGGAAGCAGACCACTTAAGGGAAAGGAACAAGCAGCTCATGACAGCTCTCCTCAGTGATCAACCACCGGTAGATACTGATAAATCAAACGCGGATATAAAAGAAATGGAAGAAAAGATAACCAAGATAGCAGATCAGCTCAAACAGGAGCAAGAAATCATTGCTGATTGGGAACAAAGGTATATGAAGGACACTGCGGCTCTACACAAGAAATGGAAAAAAGCAGAAAATGATTATTTCCAACAGTGCAAAGAAGACACAGATCACATGAACATAGTTGCACAGGAATTAATCAAACATCAGGAAAAGATTACAAAGGCTGAAGACGAACTTAAGAATAAGGATGAAATCATCCAACGGCTTCAGGAGCAGATAGAGCTAAAAGGAAAGCAGGGGACACTAGTAGTTCCACATGATGCGGAGGCTGTTGTGGAGACTGAGGTACGTCCTCTCTCTCCCCCCTCATACCATTCACCGAGAAGGCAGGCTCAAGAGGTCCACATTGACTATAATAATCGGGACATTGCAGAATTAAGCCGACCAGAAAGGGTACTGCTGGTGTCCGAGCTCACCGCTGATTTTGAAGATCAAATTATCCAAATAATGAAAGAAGCTCAAATAGAAAACAAACAATTAGATCAAATTTTGAAGCCATTCAACGTACCATACGGCCTACTTAAAGCACAGACACGGATGTATATAAAGTCCGCAACGAACAAAGATCCGGACCACAACCTTCAATTCCAACATGACACTTTCAATTATACTCAAGAGGAATTTGAGAAGGCGGATCCGATATGGCGAAGAAAACTTTTGGAGAAGAATCCGACATTGCGGGTACAGTGGGAAGCATCACCATATGCACTTCAGGTAAATCCCTCCTTTTGTCCTGTACCCCGCAGACGCTCTTGGACGCAATTTTGGGAAGGACAGCGTCAAGGCAATATCAATAATCAGTGGCTTAACTACCCGTTACTACCTAGTCCGCCCCATAATTACTTACCCACGGAAGAATATATGGTGAAAACAATGGAATTCTGGATTGCAAGGTATGCTACAGTTCCGGACTTAGCCGTCAAGATGACCAACAGAATATTCAGCATGCTCATTACAGTGTTGAAGGTGTTCAAACATGCTAAATATACCTTTTTGAATTTCATTGGAATTACGCAAGGTTCAGAGGCCTTGATTTTTTATTTATCTACAATTCCCAGCCGACTTACCATTATGGCATATTATTCTCGCCTTATGTTTTTGCCATCGACATATATGCAAACTTTCGAAGAAGCATTCTTTACAGGTTTCTTTGAAATGGATTCAGAAATTTTTGTTAAAATGACTTCCAATCTGAATGCAAGACTGGTGGCCTACGAAACAAGTTTCTTTGCGGATCATCGACAAGCACCAGAGGACGGAGTCAAATCACAACAATGGAAAGAATTCATGCTGTGTCACGCGAATCTGCTAAATCAAAGAGAGCAACAGGCCATACAAACATATACACGTCGCCACAAAAAGCCTGTCGAGGACGACAGAGTTCAGGAGGAGGGACGTGTAGAGGGACAATCAAGCAAAAAGAAAAGAAGAAGAAAATCAAAGTCTAAGACGGTGCAATAGATACACATCTCTGCAAGAAGCCCCGCAGGGGCGCATTACCCATCTCTGCACAGAGCCCCGCAGGGGCACGCATCAGGCAACAAGGCAAACAGGCTCAAGCAATACAACAGGGTCAGATGTGTGCAACCAGGGCAAATCACAGGTCCAAAAGTCAGAAAGGGGTAGAGGCTGAAAAGTTGAAGAGGGTGACTAAGAACAGCACATTCCTAGTCACTGGTGGCGTGCGTTGCAACCCCAATCAACAGGCAAGATAAATGTAACAGGCTCTAAGTGTAGTAGAGCTTGAATCAAGAACAGGTCATCAAAGCTGCATGTCTGTTGAGTTACAGACAACACTGACCATTGGACGCGTGCGAGAAGCAAAGTCTGTCAAGGGACGACAGAGACGAAGAGGGGGAGAGTGTTGCAGAGCTAAAGAGCGCACAAAGCAGAGAAAAGAACGGACCCCAAAATTTTTCCGATTTGGTCACACAACTTTTGTATCATAACCACTCTTGTATATATTTTCCGTTGTAAATGCACTAGAGGAGTCCTCTAGATGCATCCCCACAGAAGATTAGTGACTTACTCATGTACAATAGTAGGAAATCAGTCTTTTAGTGAATAAAGTGCCGGTCTCTTGTGTGAAAGGACCAAACTTAGGGCACTAGTATATAAGTCAAAAGTGACTCTTTGTAAAGAACTTTTTGCCATTGTGAAGGAGGAGCACTTCTGAATTTTCGAGTTTGCCTCTTTCATGCTGATTTTGATCTTCATTTTGCTCTTGTATGTGTGTGTTATGCTTGAAATGCATGTGTAGGACTGTTGTCTACCCCTTCCCCCTTGTTTTGAGCTGTTGTAGTGCGTGCGTAAGCTAGGAGAAGCTGTGGCGCGGGTGTTTGTGACTCCCGTAATTCACTGTTTTTGCCATAACTTGAAGCAGAGTGGTCAGAATTGAGTGAATCCACCACCGTTGGATGCGTCTCGTCGAGAGCTTCGAAATGAGTACCCTATTGCCTATGTTCGGAGTTCTGGGCTGGGAGAAAACCTCAAAATACCAAAACTGCTGAAAAGAGGCTTGCGGCAACACTTTCAGTATTTCAGTAGGTGTGAGAGGTAGTAGTCTTTTCTCATGCATGATCAGCTAAACCACTTCATTTTCCGTCACGTGTGCACACGTCTTCATACACTTGGTAAGTCGCTCCTTAGGATTGACATTTAAATGTGTGTTAAAGATCCCACTATATGCACTTGTGTGGCAATCGAGGTATAGTCTCATTGGCACAAGTCCTTGAGTCTTCGTGGCTCAAGTACACAACAGCAATGTCCATGGTGTCTAGCATTTCTGCCCAACCATGAGGCTCAAATTCGTCATTTGGAAATATCATTGGTGTATAGGGTGGGTCTTTAATTGGTCTATCTCCTAGAGGAGCTCCTTCTTCTCTTGCTTTTAGATGTTTTTCCTCTTCCTCTGTGACCTTGCACATCCACAAGTGAGTATCTACTGTAGGAGTGGTACATCTCTAAATATATATTCTTTTAGATTGACCTTGGTGGTGACCCCTAAGTGTTGCAAGTACAAGGAGTTGGTTCCCCAATCCTATACTATTTGTAATTTTTGTAGGAAGGGTCTTCCTAGGATCATCTCATAGACATTATTTTTCTCAAAGTCACATATAGAAAATGTGTGTTCAAACTCTACCCCACAAGTGGTTAGAGTTATCCCTTCAAGCAATCCTAGAGGTCTTTCAACATGGCCATCGGCCATTTGAAGCTTCATTCTAGTTGGTCTTAATGCGGGTTTGATAATGTTGGAGTTAAACGTCTGCGGAAGCACGCGAACAGCACAAGGAAGAAGAAGAAGCCTGGAGCACAACACACAAGACTGAATGTATTACTAGAGAATGTACAAAGATAAGTAGCCCATTAGGGCAATAGACGTATATACAAGCCGGGGGAAAAAAAACCTCCTAAAGAGGGAAAAAAGTGCCCCGGCAGTCCTAGAGTGTTCACACACATCACTACCTAAATATATCAACAAATCCCCCCTGGGAGTGATGCGGTGAACAAGGAGCTGGCACTCATGTATAAGGAAGTGCCAAGCTATGTGGAAGTCACTCCACAAAAGGAAGTAAGCCCAAAGCTTTGCGGAAAGCTTCAAACTTCTCCCTAGGCAGAGCCTTCGTGAAAAGGTCTGCAATGTTGTCCTGCGTGGGCACATATGCCAAGCTGATCTCCCCAGCAGAGAACCTCTCCCTGACATAGTGATAATGCACCTCAATGTGCTTAGTGCGAGCATGGAACACAGGGTTCCTCGCAACTGCCAATGCGCTCTGACTGTCAGTGAAGATGGTGGTGGCAGAAGACTGGCCAACACCCAAATCAGCCATAAGGCGTCTGAGCCACACACACTCAACAATCACTGTGAAAGCTGCCCTATACTCAACCTCACAACTGGAAGTGGCCACAGTAGGCTGCTTCTTGCTCAACCAAGATATACATGAGCTACCAAGCATGAAGCAAAAACCACTGGTGGACACACGAGTGTCATAGCAACCAGCCCAATCTGAGTCAGAAAAAGCATGCAAATCTGGCGGTAGTGATCCCCCCTTGGGATAAAACAACCCAAGTAGCCGAGTACCACTCAAGTAGCGAAAGATGCGCTTAACCGCTTTCCAATGCGTGACTCTTGGGCAATGCATAAACCTGCTCATCTGTGAGACAGCAAACTGAATATCTGGCCGAGTAATGCATAAGTAAATCAAGCATCCAACAGCCTGCTGATAGAGAACAGCATCAAATGCATCTCCAGCATCATGAAGACTCAATCGTAAACCTGTCTCCATAGGAGTGGCAATAGGCTTACAGTCTTCAAGGCCAAAACGCTGCAATAATGTGTCAATATATTTCGTTTGACACAAAGCCATTCCACCATCAACGTGCATAAACTGAATGCCCAAATAGTGATGCAAATGCCCCAAATCAGACATCTCAAATGAGGCATGCAAATCAGCCTTAAAATCAGCAATATGTGTCTCAATAGGACCAGTGAGCAGCATGTCATCAACATAGACAACAATGATCAGAAGCACATCATTAGCACGTTTAACATATAAGGTGCTTTCAGTTGGATTGTTCTCAAAACCATGTGCAATCAGATAGGCATGTATCTTCTCATACCAAGCACGTGGTGCTTGCTTTAAACCATATAACGCCTTCTTTAACCTGCACACCTGGTTTTCATGCCCTTTCTGCACAAAGCCACGGGGCTGAAAAACATACACTTCTTCATGCAAGTCACCATTCAGAAATGCTGTTTTAATGTCCAACTGATGTACATTCCAACCATGATGGGCTGCAAGTGCACAAATGCTCCGAACAGTAGTCATACGGCATGTAGGTGCAAAGGTCTCATCAAAATCAATGCCTCTTTCCTGCGCATAACCCTTTGCAACAAGCCTAGCCTTATACCTGTCAACTGTACCATCAGGTTTACGCTTCAGCTTGTATACCCACTTAGTGCCAATGGCCTTCTTGCCAGGAGGCAAGTCACATAAAGACCATGTACCATTCTTCATTATAGCATCATATTCAGATTGCATAGCAGCCATCCAATTTTCTGAATTTTGTGCTTCATCAAAAGAAACAGGCTCATTCTCATCACAGAGACTAGATGCAGCCATAGCATAGCAATCTGATGCAAAGGAGGCACTATGAGAGCCTGAACGAGTACGATATGACAAAGGTGCATCTAATTTGCTGTCACGCAAAGTCTGCACCAGCCATTTTGGCATAGTTTTTGCCTGCTCAATATCAGCTCTCTCATCAACAAGTGCATCATGTAAATCTGCATCAGAAATGGAATGATCTGCATCATCATATGAAACCTGCAAAGGCTGAGAAGTTGCCTCATTAGGACCAGCGCTAGCCTGTCCACCTGTAAAAAGAGGCATCAAAGTATCATACATGTCTTTGGAGCTAACAGATGTCTCCTTAGTACATGAAAGCAATGGCTGAATAGCATCTTCCACAAAGACAACATCACGGCTAACCAGAATGCGTTTAGTCTGTGGATGATACAGACGATAGCCTTTACTTTCAGAACTGTACCCAACAAAAATACATTTTACTGCCTTATCATCCAATTTTCTGCGATGTTATTCAGGCACTAATGCATATGCCAAACAACCAAAAACACGCAGATGAGCAACAGATGGCTTGCGGTCATGCCAAGCCTCATATGGAGTGATAGACTGCAATGCTTTGGTGGGACACCTGTTCAGTACATATGCTGCACACATGACAGCCTCAAGCCAGAAACTATGTGGTAAAGCCTGACTTTTGACCATGCACCTCGCCATCTCCATGAGTGACCTGTTCTTTCGTTCAGCAACTCCATTCTGTTGAGGTGTATACGACACTGTACACTGGTGTTTTATCCCACGTTCAGCCAGAAATGCATTAAAATCTGAAGACATATATTCCCCCCCTCGATCAGAACGGAGGGTGCCCATTTTACATGCTGACAGATTTTCAGCCAAAACCAAAAACTGTTTGAAGCACATGAACACTTTGGACTTTGCTTTGAGTGGATATACCCATGCATGCCTGGAAAAATCATCAATGAAAGTCACGAAGTAAAGGTAATTTCCAAAAGAGGGTGTCTGCATAGGACCGCAGACATCACTATGTACAAGCTTCAATTTCTGCATAGCCCGAACTGAACCATCTTTTGGAAAGGAAGAACGCTGCATTTTGCCCAAAATACAGCCTTCACAAACATGTTTTCCAGGTGCCTCAAGTTTGGGCAAAGAGGACACCATTTCAGATTTCTGCAGGCGTAACAAACTAGCAAAATTCAGATGACCAAAGCGTGCATGCCAAAGCTTTGCATCTGACATAGCCTGAGAATCATGAACTGCACATGCCGAATCATTCACAGATCTTTCATAGTCTATGAGCTTATACAGCCCACGACATAAAATGCCAGAAGCAATAATCACATCGCCATTTGAGAGATCATGGACTGTACACCTGTCATCAACAAATTTCACAACCAAGCCAATCTTGGCTAATGCAGAAACTGATAACATATTCTTTTTGATCCCTGGCACAAATAAAGCATCTGACAAAGTGAAAGAACTACCATCAGCAGTAGTCAGAATGATCTTACCAACTCCCATAACAGGATAAGAGGAGTTATTGGCGCATGTGACAGTATTCCCTGTAGGAGCAGGCTCAAGTGAAGAGAAGAAACTGCGCTACGAGGTAATATGTTTAGTCGCCCCACTGTCAAAGTACCAAACATCTGAGTCTACTGCAGACATGCACTGATCAGGAGAAGATGGATCAAAACTGCAGATAGTAGTAAACGCCCATTCTTCTTCTTGCACAAGATTTGCAGACTTTGTTTTTGGTGTAGAGGCCTCTGCAACAACCATTCCAGCCTCTTTCTTCTTTGCCTCTTTAGCAGCCAGTTTTGGACAGTTCTTTATGATATGATCATTGCCTTTACAGTACTTACAAAACAATTTCTGCTTTTCTGATTTTTTCTCATCTTTGTCTTGGTTCTTTGAATGTGCAGCATTTGCAGATTTCTGCTTACTAGTAGAAGAGCTCCATTTTCCTTTGCCTTTCTGACTAGCCAGGAAAGCTTGATCTGCAACACGCATAATGGACCTGTTCTGCCTGGACTGATCTTCCTGCAATAGAACAGAGACTAATTCCTCAAATGACAAGGCATTCGGATTGCCTTTCATCATCAACCGAAGAGTAGAGGCAAAACTCTGATATGAATCAGGAAGACCATTCAGAACGGTCTGCACAAGTGAACTATCTGGTATAACCTCATCAGCAGAAATCAATTGTTCCTTCAGGTCTTTGATCTTTGTAAGAAAACTGTCCATAGAATCACCTTCATTCATGTGCTCACTCTCCAACTGTTTTCGGAGGTAAGCAACACGAGCCTCATTCCTAGCCTGGTACAAAGTGGTAAGTGTATCCCAAGCATCCTTTGCTGTTCTGCAAGAGCGAATGTGAGGAATAATGGCACGTTTGACAGACAAAGCTATCAATGCATGTGCCTGGGCATCTCTGCCATCCCAAAGAATCTGCTCTGCAGTAGGTGCAACAGAAACAGCAGCACGAACAGGAATCTGCGGAATATCATCTTTGACACCATCTTCATCAGCTCCAACACCTGTATTTGCAGTACCTGTCGTTACAGGTGTAACAAGACGTCTTTCAACACCCTGCACAATGTTCCATAATCCTTTTGCAACTAGTACATGTCGCATCATATAAGCCCATAATGGGTAGTTGGTACCATCCAACTTACAAGTTGCCAAGAAGCTAGGAGTCCAAAATAGACAAACGCCAAGAGTCACCTAATTGAATCAATGTTATACTTGTGGAGGGGATCACATGGCTAACGTTTGCCCAATGCAAAACCAGAACATAAGAGAAAGGAATGCCCCATATTGTACTATTGAGAAAATAGGCCACAACTAGTCCTAGGAAACCAACCACCAGCCCCTGCCAATGTAATTCCAGTTAAGTATGCAGTGGCAGAAGAGAACCTTAATAGAGCATTGATGCAGTGACGCCAGAGTTGATCTCAGAGAATGAACATCATGCTCAGAGTTTTGACTACTCCTATGAAGATAGTCCACAATCGTATTACACAAAGCCACCTACGCATAGTGAGACTTATCCTTATCACTACGAGGCACCACCTATGGAACAAAATTGGGATCGTGAATACTCCAATGTCATGTATATGAGTTCTAACCTTAGGCCCCAAGCAAAACAAGTAAGACCACAAGCCCCTAGAGGACCATGTTTTAGATGTCAGGGCAACCATTTCATTCGTAAATGTCCCCACCCACCGTCTCCGGGTCAAGGACATGCCATCACAATACAAGCTTTTTGTCCTGAGTGTGGCAAAGACCATCTCCCTAGAGATTGTCCAAGGAACCCCTCTAGTGCACCCAAGGTTACACCCATTAATGTGGTAGGCTTAGTGGTTGATTCAAGTTCAAGTAGCAATAATGTGGCTCCTATACAGGTAGTTACCAGGGCACAAGCCTTAAACCAAGATAAGCGAGTTGAACATTCTGAGTCTAGTGAGTCAGGAGAGTCTTGTAAGAGAAAAACAAGAACATGGAAGGATACCAGAGAGAAAGCCAATCGCAAGTGGAATAGAAAGTTATCTGAACTAGAAGAAAGCCTGAGGGATGCAAAAAGCAAAATAGAAGATATCGCATCTCAAAATCCCTTGCATGCCGAAACTCCATCCACTCCACCTCATCTCACCCCACCACCCATTGTAAATATACCGCAATCAGGGTTTGTTCTTGCAGAGCCAACCCCAAAAGGCTTGGACATGATATTCAGGGCCTACCAAGCTCGACTTCAAGAAGGGCCTACAACTCCAAACCTAGACATGAGCTACCCTAGAGCAAATTTAGAGATTGAATGGACAAAAATGTGCATGAAAATGGTAGAACTAGCTCAGCTATGCTGGAGACTAGTCAATCGTTCAATAAGACAAACTCTATCAAACCGGATTTCCATTCCCAGGGTTTACTAGAAAGACTAGAGCAGTTGATAAATAAACCACAAGTTTCTTTACCTCCACAGGCTCAACCAATTGTTGAGAGAGAAAGCTCTCCACCAATGAAAGCTTATGTTCCTAATTCCACGGATGTTGGAACACCTCTTTCAATTTAAGAGTACTCTCAAGAGTTCTTGCGGGAAATACAAGAAGAGAAATGGGCCAAGGAGAAGGGTAATCCCCCTCCTATTTGTGAGATCGATGACCTTCATGATCAATTTCCCCAAGGCATTCCATCTATTTATGGAGATCAAGGAGGACAACAAGAAGACAGAAGATTAGATTTTGAATCTAATACTTCAGAAGAAATGCCACAATTCATAGGCCCATGGGAATCTGAGTCTCTTCATATCAGAGCTCCCACAATATTGGTAAGACATGAAGACTCAATGGTTCCAAGAAACACTGATGTCATGAAAAACACTAAGGTTCAATGTAATCTCACCGTAGAAGAGCTTCTCCAAGTAAAACTAGAGCTATGGAAGCATGAGGCAAATCAAGTTCGTGAACTCGATTCCAATGTGTCAAAAGCAGGCCCAAAGCAAAACGTACCAGAGATACCTCTAGACAAAATAGGTGACATGAGTGAAGGTGAAGAAGGTAATACTTATCTGTTGATATATTTAGGTAGTGATGTGTGTGAACACTCTAGGACTGCTGGGGCACTTTTTTCCCTCTTTAGGAGGTTTTTTTTCCCCCGGCTTGTATATACGCCTATTGCCCTAATGGGCTACTTATCTTTGTACATTCTCTAGTAATACATTCAGTCTTGTGTGTTGTGCTCCAAGCTTCTTCTTCTTCCTTGTGTTGTTCGCGTGCTTCCGCAGACGTTTAACTCCAACAATTGGTATCAGAGCAGGTCATCGCTTCTTCTAGGGCGCCGTCGACACTCCTCCGTTTGCAGTCTCAGATTCGCACGAAATTTGGTGAGCATACTCAGGGTGTTTCCGAGATCAAAACAACTTTGCTTTGTGGTGCCAAAATCGCGATCTGAGCTCGTTTCGGCCTCCGAACGCACTATCGCAGCGCTTGTGCAGGCTATTTCGTCCTTTTGTGCCAAAGGTATATACCAGTTTCTGTTCGCCAGTTTAAGCGTCTCGAAGTCTGCTACAGGTCTAGCAGAACTCGTTTGGGCAGTTCCGTTCAACTTTTTTAGATACAGTCAATTTTCTGCATCAAGGTATTTTAGTCACCGGCCATGGCTGAAAGCAGTGATGTATTCTGTATGATCTCATCTATTTTCGTAGAGATTCTCGAAGTATGACTAGTAGAACTATCAAAATCCTTGTAGAGTTTGGACAATCCTAACTCCTCACCCAAGTTATCTTCTATGTCAATGCACATCTGCACACACTCTTCTATGGATCTAGGCTCATTCAAATACACATATGATCTTAACTTTGTGCTTAGTAAGCCATCTAAAAACAAGGCCACTTGTTTGGCTAGTGTGGGTAATTCTAGAATAGGGCATCGTTCTATGTATTGTCTGAACCTTCTTTCTGCTAGTCGCATTGTTTCTTGGGGTGTCTGCTTGAAGCTATGGATCAAGGATGATGCATTATGCCTGATACCACTCTTGGAAAATTCTACAATGAATTCCTCTAGCAATTGACCTATATCTCGACAGTTGTGACTGTTTAGTGGTTGAAACCAAGCTAAGGTAGTGCCCTTGAGAGTCAAACCAAATGCCTCGAACTGGGTGAACAAATCCTCAACTTGTTCAGCTCTTAACACTTGTTTGAACTCAGCTACATGATCATAAAGACCTCCTGAACTATCAAAGTAATTTTTCATTGACTTGACCACTTGAGAGGGTCTAAGGGTTCTTGGGTGCTCGCACGGTCTAGGCAATGGAAAATTGTGTTCATATCTTTGATGCCTATATGCTTGATGTCTCTCTCTTTCATGTCTTTCACCTTCCACTCTTGATCTTTCTCTACCCAGCTTGTGTGCAAAGCTTACCTCAGGTCTCTCTCTAGCTCTTTCCCTCTGATTTTCATGGGTCTTGGATGATCCTACTCCTTGGCCGCCATGGGAAACATTGGATCTTGGTGGATGAAAAATCAATTCACTCTTCCAAGTATATGTATGTCTATCATGTTCTATTACCAAGAACATTTTCTCTAACATGTTATCCAGGTAGACAACTTTGCCTAGTGTCTGGGGATCCTTGAACTCGTAGATGATGACTACGCCCAATTGGCTAAGTTCATCTAGCTTGAATCCCCAAAAGGCTTCCTTCCTTTTTCTATTTAAGAATAATTCTATGCTTTTGTTGTCTTGAGGGATCCAGTCTAGAGTGATCACTCTAGTTAAAACTGACTTACCTCTAGGAGTCTTGGGTTCTCGTCCTATATCTCCTTGCTCTAAGTCTCCTATCTCATTCTCTGGAATGATACTGCCAAACTCATATGTCCTGTCTGGTAAGTTTTTTACCACATACATGGTTCCTTCCTTATCAATGTATGGACCCTCTTTGAATTTGACTACTGGGTATTCAAGTCCAAAGGTTTGATCTGGATTTTTGAGTTGGACCACTGATCGCCTCAGGCCATCCTCATAGATGCGAGCACCTAATTGATTGGTCCAAATATATGTGCCCAAGACTTAGCTATATGGTTGACACTTTCCTCAGAAGATTTAATGTTTTGTCTATCCTTGCCTAGGTGTCTACCACATATTAGGTTCATAAGCTTTGGTTAAGAGTCCAAAATTTCTCCTTGGTATGGTTCAAAATCCTTTGGAGTCCCCTTGATTTCCTAGTCCCACCTGAGGGTCAACTTCAAATTAGTCTATCTGAAAATCAATGCATTATTCAAATTAGTCCTAACTTTCGAACGAGCTATAGAGCTCAAAAATGCACTTTTGATGAAAACATTATGTCAAATCAAGCTCCTGGAGGTCAAGACAGGGAAAGAGGATCTTATGACAAAATCATGATTTTGACTGAAAATTGTAATTTTGAATGAAAATCGCGATCGTGAGCAATCTCCAAAAAAAGGCAATTCTGATTGAAAATCCTGAAAAATGCGATTTTGATGAAAATTGTGAAAAATGCGATTTTGAATGAAAATCGTGAACAACGTGATTTTAAATGAAAATCGTGAAAAATACGATTTTGAATGAAAATCGTGAAAAAAGTGATTTTGAATGAAAATCGTGAAAAACACGATTTTGAATGAAAATCGTGAAAAACACGATTTTGAATGAAAATCGTGAAAAACGCGATTTTGAGTGAGAATCGTGTTTTTGTGAAAATCGTGATTTTGAGAGTGATAAAAAAATCGCAGTTTTGACTAAAAATCATGTTTTGTCAAAATGGTGTTTTTGGCCTGAAAATCACGATTTTGAGAATGACCAGAAAATCACGATTTTGACTGAAAATCGTGTTTCCTCAAAATTGTGATTTGTGAAAATCGCGATTTTGAATGAAAATCGTGTTTTGCTCAGAATCGTGTTTTGACCTGAAAATCACGATTTTGGCTAAAAATCATGTTTTGAGAATCAAATTTTGTACCTTAAAGAAAATTGTGTTTTTTGAAAATTGTGAAAATCGCGATTTTGGATGAAAGTCATGTTTTTTTGAAAATCATGATTTTGAAGCCAACTAAAAATCATGTTTTTTGGCTGAAAATCATGATTTGTGAAAATCGTGATTTTGGAACCAACAAAAAATCGTGTTTTTTTTTCTAAAACTCAAGTTTCCATGACATCTAGAGAATCACGTTTTTGTGTGACTTAAGTGAAAATTGAAAATCGCTTTTTTTGAAAAATTTGAATTTTATGAAAATCGTGATTTTCAGTCAGAATCGCATTTTTTGGCAGGAAATTCAAATTTCTGAGCATCGAGCAATGGCAAGCTTTGTATGTGTAAAAAATCATGAAAAAACATAGGCGCGTGCTCTTTCTCGCACTTCCTAACTCCTTACTCAATAAGGCATGGAAAATGGTATGAAAATGGTGAAAATGCTCTAAAAAACAAGAAATTTCTATGGAGAAGAAGATGGGAAGATGGTGATGATGATGATGATGAAGATGGAGAAGAAAAATCAGAAAAATAATAAGAAATGACTAGCTTTTACCTTCCAACATCGCGAATCTACAATCTTACCGTCACAACGTTCGTCCGCGAAGCTCTCTCCCCAACAACGAAGCCAAAATTTGGTGTAGCTCAAGCATAAGCACCACCTCCGTTACTTGTCAATTCGCGGACATGTGAGGGCTGTTATGAAGACCATGAGCAAGTGAAGGCACAAATGCGTGAGTGAAAGCACACAAACATGCACACACATACACACACACGTGCACAAGGTAAGATCAAAGAGAGGAACAATGGAAAGCTTCGATTACACAAGAGTTCTCTTACAGAAGCTCAAATCTACAACAAGATAACTCTCTAAGAAGCTAACCTAAAAAATGAGCTCTCTAACTCTTTTTATAGTTTTTGGACTAGTTTTGGCCTTGTCTAGACCTAGTGTTCGGCCTAGTTAAAAATTAGGTTCCAGGGCTTATTTGGGGGCTCAAACAAAGTCTAAAAATTATGAAAATTGGTAGGATGATACTTCTAATACTCCTCAAGCTTGAGGACACCTCGGCTTGAACAAAATGGAGTCATAAAAATAGAAAATGGTATTTACAATGGTTTTTAGTGATAAAAATCACTGTTTTTGTAGGGGATTCTTCTAAAAATTTGATATGTACTTCTTGGAGCTCCCTACCTGCTCCTCCTTCTTGTATGTCCACTTCTTTGATGCGCTTCCATGCTTTGTGCTTGACCTTGAGCTCCAATAGCATAACTCTCATTTCTAGAGCTTCCCTCACCAAATTGTTGGTTAATTTAAAACGCTTAAGTTCATTCCCTCCTGCAAGAGAAGGAAGTACAAAGGTGCTTGTCCCCTTCTTATAATTGTTGGGAGTGAGTGAACTAACTAAGTATGAACACCTCAGGAAGTCAGGCTAAGGTAACTGAGCACGGAAATAGTCATCCAATCCGGCCTTCTTCCATATCGGTCGCAATCCTCCACTGTTCTAAAGCTTTTAGAACTCTCGTGTAAAGAAATGGTATCGGCCCCACCGTCCATGAAACACTATCTCAAATTCCCATAAATAGGTGTCATCCCCAAGGGGTCCTACGACTTCACTAAACCAGTGGGAGTTCTTGCTAACTAGCGATGTGTGCCCCTGGGGAGGATTTTGAATGGGTATGACATGTACTGTGCTTAACTCCTGTGGCCATTCCTTCAACTCCTCCTGGATAGGGGTACTTTCAATGTCCACTATTTGAGGACCAGTGCCAGCCTCAGAGCTTATTCGTGCAACCTCTGCCATGTTTAGGGTATTGATCACCGATTCTATGAGAATATATAAATGCATGTTAACATTGCAATGGAGACAAAATGACCATTTGACCCCATTACAACATTAACATGATGAACTTTGATGTAGTTAGTAGGTTAGTTAGTGCTCGCATGGTCGTGAGTGTGAAGTGTGGTTAGCGGATAAAGGGTTCCTATGTGCTAATTGGAGTGTAGTGTGGATACAGTTAGTATGCGGATGTGGTTTTACAATGGGATCAGGTGGTTTATTACAAGATTTAGGCTGCCAAACATAGTGTATGGCTTTATCTTTTGATTTTGTGGAGACTTTGGAGGGATTTATAAGAATGTCTACTTGGAAATGAGGCTTTTTAGGGACCCATTTACAAGTGATTCTGCTCGTGCTCATGGACAAATATGTGTTTGTGCATGTCAAACAATTGTGGGCATCGACTGTTCGAGTGTGTGAATCATGCTGAACATTGTGTGGTTTATGTGTGGCTATTTGAGCACGCAAGCAAGCCTTAGGCACCCAAAGTTGTCTTGATTGTGGGTCGGCCTTCATCGACTTCTTGGGTACCTAGAAAGAATTTAATTTTGTAGACGAACCTTTGAAAGACTTCTTATTGGTGTTGAAGAAATGTTTTTTGAAACCCCTCCTTAATAGTACCTTATGTATAGGTATGTACCCATATAGTACTTTATTTTTCAAACCTTCAAGGAAACCATAAATATTGTATTTGAAGGAAATAAAAATCCAAGAATAAGGTGGGTCCCTAGTAAAGTAGCTACCCTTACCTGCAGTGAATGGTAGAATCAAATCCCAAGCTAAATATGGAGTGGGACAAGTAATTTTATAAAATTCAAATATTTAAGCTTAACCCACTCTCCCTTTTGAAAGAGTCCAAAAAACATTTCAAAGACTCAAGCCCCACCATAGACTTTTGAGTCCTACACAAAGATTCTTGACAAATGGGACACATGTGATTGACTTTTTGGGCCCAAAACCATGCATAAAATATTCCAAACGTCCAAACTCGGATTTGAGGCTCATTCCCACGAAATGGAGGTGCTATTTATAGTATTTTTATGATTTTTCATGAAAAAATCAAAGATATGACCATATGGGATAAGATGAACATCTTAGATTGGCCAAAAATCTTATAGGATTTTGTCAATATTGTATTTTCCACCACACAAGTGTCACATCTAGAAGATTCTCCCAAATAATATCATCTCCAAATATCTTCCCAAAAGGCTTATAAAAGGACCCCCTTGGGTGCCCTCAAAACAAGAAGAGTTGTATGCAGGTACATACTGTGGGTGTAGTGAGCACTCCAAACCTAGGAGGAGGAGTCTACCCTATGTCATTGTATTGAGAGAGCTATACAAGCTCCTAATTTGTAAGTCCTCCATGTCTTGGTAATATTTTCTATTTCAATCAAGTTCATTTCTCCAATTCCTTCCATTTCTATTACCTTGAACCTTTGCTTATTCTATCCAATACACCCTCTCTCCTTCTCTCATTTCCTACTCCCTCCATATTCCTTCCCTCTTCTCCATCATTCCCAAACCCATTGAAGATTGTGGTATCACTTGGCTCCTCTTGTCATTGAGAATCTCTTTCTTGTGAGTGTTTAGCGTTTTCTGTGTTGGTACTAAGAGGGCGGTGTGGACAACCCCTGCCTTAAGAGTACTTGTGTAATGTTTGTGTGTTGGTACTAAGAGGGTGATGTGGATCACTCCCACCCTAAGAGTGCCATTGTATTTGTGTGACAAAGCAGCGTGGACCACCCCTGCTTTGGCAGTGCTATGCCTGTTTTTCATGTGAGTGATTCTATAGGAGCCTGGTGTCCCTCATCTTCAATTCCATTCTTTGTTGATGAGTTGAGCATCGAGGAAGTGTTAGAGGCCATTTCCTTAATGCCCCTCTCATAACCTAGTGCCCCCACTGAGTAATCTCAAGTTAATGAATCTTCAAAACCCCAATAACCAAAATTGTCCCATCCGTCCCAACGAACCCTATCAACCAAGACCCCTTCTCTCCATCCACATCAAATACAGTAGGAAGATTTTGTTTCAGCAATGCATAGCGTATCACTTTGGAGCTGAACGTTTAGGAGAAATCCTTGCATCTCCTGAGCCATTTATCTTCCCAATTCTAGAGTACACTTTGAGCTTCGACGTCTATATCTTTATTCTTTTGTAAGAAATCCACCTTCAAGATCACAATGGCATTAATCTTCCCGCATTTCTATGGAAGACTCAATGAAGATGCTAGGGAATTTCTTGACAACTTGGAGATGGCATACCTTATCTCTGGAAGAGATCAAGAAACAGTCAAGCTTAGGGCCTTCCCGCTGATCCTGAAGGAGGAAGCTAGAATGTGGTACAACAATCTTTCGAATGAGGCAACAAGAAGTTGGGAAGCAGTGCATGCAACATTCCTTGCGAGATATGGAAAAAGGGAGACACCTGAAGGATTGTGGCAACAATTGCTCTCATTAAGGCAAGTAAATCTTGAAGATTTCTCAAACTATGAGTCAAAATTTCAATGTATTTGGAATAATTGGGAAGCTGGCCTAGGAGCAAATGAAGTAGCTCCACAATTTCTAGAAAGGTATAGGTTTATCTCGGGACTATTCCCTTCTTTGAAACAAAAGGTGGAGTCATAATTTCCAGGGACCTTTGAAGAAGCTTTAGAAGTATCAAGAGTGAAGTGCAGGAAATTGAAGTTTCAGTCTTCAAAGGTGGAAAAACTAGAGCATATGGATATTGTTCCCGCTGTACTAGCTACATAAGCAGAGAATGAAGTAACTTCGCAACAAGATATTTTGCATAAGCTCACACAACAACTGGAACAACTAGCACTCAACTTGGTGAGGAGCCAACAAGACAGACCACAAAGGGAACAAAATCGAGGACAACGACGACAAGCACAAGAGTTTATATGCTACAATTGCAATGAACGTGACCATGATATGTACAATTGCCCTCACCCTCGTAGGAATCCAGGTGATATGTATCCTGTTAGGAGGCCGCCACAATATGCACAAGAACCACAAAAACAGCAAGACAATATTCCACCTGTTCCAATGGCTCAAGGTGAACAAAGGCAAATGAATGTTTTGGAGCTGACCGAGGAACAAGACACCATGGATACTATGACAATCAAGAGGACAAGGGTGCAAGACAAAGACCGATCTCAAGACGAAGATTCAAGCATGGGTACACAAACAAAGAAAGGGAAAGTTGCAGAAAGTGAAACCAGCAAAAGAAGGAGAAGGCCACGAAGGAAGATCACGATGGAAGACTTTCCTCTAGGTAAGGGCATCGAACCTTATGACCTAATTGAGGATATATCCACACAGAAACCAAATATCACTTGGCCACAATTACTCCAATTATCTTCAAAAACTAGGAGGGAATGCTCCAAGCTAGTAAGCACTAGGAGGGCTAAAAACAAGAAACTTAACCTTATAAGAGCCAATGCATGTGACGATGTGGTACCCACAGTGGATGTGTATGTGAAAGGAAGAAGAGTTTCGAATGTGTATGTGGATGGCGGAGCACAGATGTGTGTGATGACAGAAAAAACAATGCATAGGTTAGGCTTGGATGTGATAGGACCATCTGCGTATCAAGCGAAAATGGAAAATAATAGTGTTGTTAAATGTGTTGGTGTAATTGAAAATTTAAGAATCACGGTATGTGATATAGAGGTTGCTTTGGATATTTATGTCATTGCAACCAAGGGGGAGGGCTACCCTATCATATTAGGACATCCATGGTTAATTGCAGTAAAAGCAGATCAGAAATGGGGTTCTGGCCTTCTAGCTCTCAAACCAAATGATAGAACAAAGTCAGTTACGTATGATTTGAAGGACCAAAAGAAGGAAGATCACAGGTATGAAACAACAGTAGATGAAGAAAGTTCTTGCTATGATAGTGATTCTAGTAGTGAGGAATCGACAACCGAAAATGATTTATCAACACTCGAAGTCATGGGCGTGATCTTTCAAGGAAAGGAAGATGGAGGCAAAGAGGATGATCTACGACAACCACAAAGTGAGGACACCATGCCTGAAGCGGATCTCCAAAAGATGCTAGCAGAAGATCTCACCTTAGAGGAAAGGACCACGTACATCAGCATGCTCAAAAGGTACCCCAAATTGTTCATTAAAGATTATAATGAGATACAAGGTGTAACTACTATTCAACGTCATATTGAAATCAAGCCAGAAGCAAAGCCAGTGGCACAAAAGCTCACAAGGATCAGAACACTTCAACAAGAGGCTCTGTTAAATGAGGTAAATAGACTCATAAAGGTTGGTTTCATTTACCCTGTATCAAAGTCAGAATGGGTGTCTCCAATAGTAGTTAGCCCAAAGAAGAATGGTAAATGGAGGGTGTGTGTAGACTATAAACCCTTAAATGCAGCAACAAAGAGAGATCATTTTCCACTACCCTTCCAAGATGAGATTCTAAATGAAGTGGCAGGTCATGAAAGGTACACTGTATGTGATGGATACTTAAGATACTTTCAAATCCGGATAGTTGAGGAGGACCAATGGAAGACCACATTCATTAAGCCATGGGGATGCTTTGCTTATCGGGTAATGCCTTTTGGCCTAACCAATGCACCTGCAACATTTCAAAGGTTTATGAACTATGTTTTTCTACCATTCTTTGGATCATCAATAAGGGTGTACATGGATGAGTTCTGCATATATAGCACTAGAGTTATGCATTGTCAAAAAGTGGAAGAAGGATTAAAAAGATTGTATGAGCTTGGAGGTCAATTGAATCTTGATAAGTGTCATATTGCTGAGAAAGAAGTAGTTCTTCTTGGACATCTCATATCAGAAAAGGGGATTCAAGTTGATCCATCCAAAGTGGAAGCCTTATTGGCTCTACCTCCTCCAACAACAAAAAGCAGACCCTCACTTTTGTACAGAAGGTACGCTACATCCTCCTTCTGTTTGAAATCATATCTCCATTACCAAAGCTTGCACAAGATGGTGTCTTTGCATGGGAGGATATCCATAATGAATGTTTTGAAGAAATCAAAAGAGTACTCAGCACTCTACCCATATTGATGCCATCAAATATGGGAGAGACTTTCTATGTGTGTCCAAGTGCAGGTGAAGAAGCAATCGGAGTGGTCTTACTCCAAAAGGATACAAAGATATCTCACATGCGTCCTGTTTATTTTGCTAGCAAGGTAATGAAAGAAAATGAGAAGAGATACAGAGATGCAGAGAAACTCATGTATGCACTTATGTTTGGAGTAAGGAAGTTTCGGTCTTACCTTCTTGCTAGGCCTTTCGTTATTCTTACAACAGATCATGCATTTCCATATGTGGCACAACATATGAGCATCTCATCTAGAATAGCTAAATGGGTTCTTGAACTTCAAGAATATAGCTATACTTTTGCAGTAGAGGAAAGCACAAGAGCGAGTCTTGCAGACATACCTACAGGAAGTGGGAGAGGAAAATATCCAATGAGAGGGAGTGGGGAGCAACCTTGCATGAAGAAGATATTGAAGATGCACATACTGTATTTTTTGATGGTGCCTGTAAGATGCAGGTCGACAAAGCAACAGGAGGATTTCTGATATATGACCAAAACAAACAGCTCATCTTCAAGAAAGGTATAGCTCTTCCTAATGCTCATTCAAACAATGAAGCAGAATATGCAGCACTATGTGAGGCCTTGCATGAATGTGTTCAACATGGTATCAAAAGGTTGATCATCGAAGGAGACTCAATGTTGATAATTAAGCAATTACAAAATGTTTGGTGTTGCAAAAGCCCAAATTTGTTTGATAACACTCAAATTTGTCATGTACAAAGGATCGAAAATAAAGAAGCAGATGCATTAGCAAATGAGCAATTTGATGGATTCATAGCATCCATGAAGCTAGGAGACAACAAATTTGTAGGTCAAGAAGGATTAGAAGATATCATCGAGTTTCTTGAAACTCGAGAAGCACCCAAGCACCTTAACAAGGTACAAAGGCATAGATTAGCGAAGAAGGCTCTACAATACCAACTCATAGGAGATCATCTCTATGAGAAAGGTAAGGATCTTATCCTTAGAAGGATCCCCATATCAGATGAAATAAAGAGCATTCTGGAATCATGTCATGATCATGCATGTGGAGGACACTTCTCACATGAGATAACGATAAGGAAAGTACTTGAAGCAGGGTATACATGGCCTACACTTCATAAAGATGTTCAATATTGGTGTAAAACATGTAATAAATGTCAGATTACAGGGAATAAGAGGCTTATGTATGAACCAAAAAGGACACCAGTCATATCTTATGGGCCATTCGAGAAATGGGGAATCGATGCAATTGGACCCCTACCAACGACAAGCTGAGGGAAGGAGTACATCATTGTGGCAGTGGACTACATGACTAGATGGGCAGAAGCAGCAGCTAACACAAAAAGGACAACTGCACAAGATATTGAGAAGTTCATTTATGATTTCATATGTTGTAGATTTGGGATACCTTTAGAGATTGTGTCTGATCATGGTCCAGGTTTTAGATCAGCTGTTTTGAACGATCTACTGATTAGATTAAACATAAAGCACAGATACTCCACACCCTATTAACCTCAATGTAATGGTCTTGTTCAAAAGACCAATGGAAATCTTTGTAAAATCATCAGTAAGCGGGTAAAGAATCATCCTAAAGAATGGGACCAGCACCTCACTACAGCATTATGGGCATATTGCACATCCTACAAGGCATCCTTAGGATTCACTCCTTTTCATTTAGTATACGGACAAGAAGCCTTATTACCAATAGAAGTGGAAATCCCAAGTCTCCGCGTACTCCTAAAAGAAAGTGCAGAAAGTGAAGAAGAGGTCATTCAAAAGAGGCTTATAGATCTACAACAATTGAGTATGAAAAGGGAGCTTGCAGTGGAACATTACATCAATCAAGCAGAGAAAAGAAGGGAGGAATTTAACAAACAACTAAAGGGTTAATAGAAGGAACTCTTGTTTTAAGGTGTAGTACCCCTCCTCCTTTCTCTCTCTCATGGCGAAGAACAAGCAAAAAAAGTGTAAGAATACTTCAAAGCCAATGCTGATAGATGAAACTCCTCGCGATGAGACAATAGGTATGGACACTTCAGAAGTCACAATCAATGTTGCGGCTGTCGGCAGTGGAATTGTAAAAAGAAGAAAGGACAACGGAGGGCTCAATAGTTGAGAAAGGAGAAGGCAATAGAGAAGGCCTTATCTTTAATGGATAAAACTGAGGAGAAGTCTTAGAAGACTCAACTCAAAGTTGTGCGTGTGTCAGCTATTAAAGTATTCATTGATCAGAGATCTTCTGCTCCGTGGTTCACTCCATCTCAAGCTATCTGCCCTCAGTCTAGGGATGGGTATATACCGAACGTGGGTGCATACTGGATGCAGATCTCTGTATAAGCTGGACATCAGCATGTGATGTGCCCTCGACTCTATCTCTGCTCACTAGATTCTCACTCTCTCTCTCTCTCTTTTGTCCCCTCTTTCTCTCTTCCTCTCTCTCTCTCTCTCTCTTTCTCTCTCTCTCTCTCCCTCTCTCTCTCTTTCTCTCTCTCTCCCTCTCTCTCTCTCCCTCTCTCTCTCTTTCCCTCTCTCTCTCGGTCTCTCACTCTCTCTCTCTCTCTCCCTCTCTCTCTCTCTCTCTCTCTCTCTCTCTCTCTCTCTCTCTCTCTCTCTCTCTCTCTCTCTCTCTCTCTCTCTCTCTCTCTCTTTCTCTCTCTCTCTCCCGTCCCCTCTCTCTCTCTCTCTCTCTCTCTCTCTCTCTCTCTCTCTCTCTCTCTCTCTCTCTCTCTCTCTCTCTCTCTCTCTCTCTCTCTCTCTCTCTCTCTCTCTCTCTCTCTCTCTCTCTCTCTCTCTCTCTCTCTCTCTCTCTCTCTCTCTCTCCCCCTCCCTCCTCCCCCGCCCCACCCCGCAGACCCCTCCCGCTGTCGGAACGAAAGCAGCGGTCGGTGGATCAAGCCAACTGCTGGAAATACGGCGCACGCCGGGTGCTTGGAGCAATCTCAGGTAAGGCTTTCGTAAATAATTATATTATTTAGGAAAACAATTGAACTCGAATCTCACGTGAATACTCAAAAATTCAAGACAATTGATTAGTTCAGTTGCAAATAACTTATAAAACTTGTAACATCATTAAACAAAACTAGCTTTGGACTGATAATCAAACTTTAGAATCTTTATTAAAACATGAGATACTATCTCCCAAGAATACAACTCCTTTGAATCTCAGTTAGATAATGTCCCGAACATTTCTCTCACGAACATTTCTCTCGCCATGAGACAAATACTTCCAATATCACTGTGTGAAAACTGAATTCGATCATGTGCAAGTAGAATCAATTCTTTACATTATACATAGAAGTTTGACAATGATATGCTTTTGACGACCTTAACGCATCGCATCTAGATCAAACCATTTGCAAAAAAAAAGCTTATAGATTATGTACTTCGGATCCTATGGGACTAAAGTGGGATCCAAGCAATGCGTGAATTCCTACAAGTTATCACAATAAAATCTAAATAAAGTTATAGTGGAATGCACTCAATTATTATCTGGAGCTGCCAGCAGTTGTTTTCATTTAACCTTCAGAAAAATAACATAATCTTCTCGAGCCAGTTGATTGATTTTTCATAGCAGTACACATAATATCATGACCAATGGTTTCCGAAGTTTTCCTCTATTCTTGCTCCCTCTCCACGCACACATACCAAGAAATTCGGTTCACAAAAACATTCAGGCGACAAGACATCGACTTTTGCAGACTACAGTACGCCAATTGCCTTTCATCTTTCACTACACATCGGAGTCCTTTGTCAATAGTGATCATACATGTCCTGCGCAACAGCAACCGAGAGTCCTCCCAGAAGCGCTTTCCTCTTCTCGTAAATTGATCATATTTTCCCCAAAAGAACGTGACTCAGCCTCTGAACAGCTATGCGTCGTGTGTTCCTTCTGCATTGACTTTTTTAATATAAAGTATAGTATCCATATTTCAGAGAAATACATATAAGCGTAGCTTAACAGAGATTGTTGGTTATATAAAATGGAAAGAAAAGTGTAACGTCATTCATAAACGTATAAATATAGTAAAATTTTTCTTAATTGAGAGTACCATATTATCATCAGCTGAATACTAAAATATTCCCGACATCTACAGATGAATCGCCTTCGCATCTGTGTCTTCAGCTTCTGAACAAGCTTTGATATCAAATACGCAGCGTCAGTTCAGTTCGAAGTATTACTACTTAAACAATCCAAATCGTGAACAAAATTTCATTAGAGTATTATTGCATCGTTGTTACTGGTTACATAGACAGATCACTTGTCGGAGATGAAGTCAGCGTTATGTTGAAGGTGCACAAATCGTCAAAGCATTCATGTGTCGTCGTCATGAAAGTTAAAGCAGAGATTAGCACACAAACACAGTTGTTCAGAGTGAAACGCACAAGTTATCAGAAGTTTGGATAAAAACAGAAATCAAAAGTGATACTACCATATGCATTTTGTCATGGTTCTTCGAATTGAGCGTCAAGTTCATAAACATAATCGACGAAATCGAAGGTAAGAGATGATTATATAAGTATAAATAGAATTGATGTTCGACGAATAATGAGAACCTGCACAAATTTGAGCGTTGAGGGAAGGTACAAGCTTCAGATGATTACTCCTTCATAAGTCATGATTGATGATGTTCGAGCACATCAGAGCGCAGATGATAGTGTTGATGCAATAGAAGTCCGATAATTTCCTCGTGACCTTCGAACAGATCAAGCCTGCCGAATATGCCTGAATACGCAGCGCCTCTCCCTTCTCTGTCGATCCCTCTGCACAAAAACGGAGAATTCTTTATTGCTCCTCCTTCCTAGGTGCATCAGAACATCCTCCTCCTATTCCGCATCCCTTCTTTTCTTCTCCGCTGCGAACTTTTCTTTGCCTCGATCTCTGTGTCTCTCTACCGATAGGATCCGTCCTCCCTACAGTAGATCATTCCCCCCTTTTTGTGGTGAATGGGTGCATCTGTCCTCCTCTCCATGCAAAAAAAACTCCCAATCCAAAAATCGAGCGACCACCCTTCTTCATGCAGAACTATCTGTGTTCACCCCCATTTCTTCCGATGTACCATCTGTTAATAGCGTATCTAAAAGTTGAGGTGATCGAACACTCAAAGACCACTTCTAGCCACCTTTCCTTTCTACGCATGTGTGAGCCGCCATTTGCCATGCATCATTCACCGATCGACATTGGTTTAAGTTAGAATGACATGGAATGAAGCACCTGCTCATACGAAAAATTCTACCAAAAAATTCTGCGGATCATCTTTCATGCATCTGATTTTTCCCCTTAGTTCAATTAGCATAAAATTTTCGTAGAAAAAGAGGGATGGAATTTGATTCCAACATATAATGCGACATTTCACTTGTATAAATGAAGGCAAATAAATAATGCCAGAAGTTCAGAACTCTTCTCCATCAAAAATCTAAATTCTCGAGCGATTCTGCATGTATGAAGTAAATCAGCTTTTGCGTGCATACGGGTTTTTTTTCTATTGATTTGTCTTCAAAGTGAGGAGAGAAGATCTCTCCGACACCGCTACCCCCGCCAACCCCCCCTGCCCTCCGCCAGCTTCCCTGCTGCCCTCCGCCAGCTCCCCGCCACCCCCGCCAACCCCCCCGCTGCCCTCCGCCAGCTCCCCCGCCACCCCCCGCTACCCTCCGCGAGCTCCCCCGCCACCCCCCGCCAACCCCCCGCTACCCTCCGCCAGCTCCCTCGCCACCCCTCCGCCAGCTTCCCCGCTGCCCTCCGCCAGCTCCCCCGCCACCCCCCGCCAACCCCCCTGCTGTCCTCTGCCAGATCCCCCGCCACCCCCCGCCAACCCCTCCGCTACCCTCCGCGAGCTCCCCTGCCACCCCCGCCAACCCCCCCGCTGCCCTCCGCTAGCTCCCCCGCCACCCCCCGCCAACCCCCCCGCTACCCTCCGCGATCTCCCCCGCCACCCCCCGCCAACCCCCCCGCTGCCCTCCACCAGTTCCCCCGCCACCCCCCCGCCAGCTTCCCCACTACCCTCCACGAGCTCCCCCGCCACCCCCCGCCAACCCCCCCGCTGCCCTCCGCCAGCTCCCCCGCCACCCCCCGGCCAGCTTCCCCGTTGCCCTCCGCCAGCTCCCCCGCCACCCCCCGCCAACCCCCCTGCTGCCCTCCGCCAGCTCCCTCGCCAACCCCCCCGCTACCCTCCGCGAGCTCCCCCCGCCAACCCCCCCGCTGCCCTCCGCCAGCTCCCCCGCCACCCCCCGCCAACCCCCCTGCTGCCCTCCACCAGCTCCCCCGCCACCCCCCGCCAACCCCCCCGCTCACCCCTGCCATCCCCCCCGCAACCCTCCCCGCCCCCACCCCACCCCATCCCACAAGCCCCCCTCACACCTCCCCTCCGCCCCGCAAGCCCCCCCTCACACCTCCCCGCGGCCCTCCCCACACACACACACACACACACCCACACACACACACACACACCCACACACACACACACACCCACCCACCCACACACACCCACACACACCTACACATATACACACACCCGCACACACCCACACACACACACCCACACACACACACGCACAAACAGAGAGAGTCAAGCCTCCGTGGTGAACCGTGCCGTGGAAGCACAGAGGAGGGTGACCTTGATTCCCTCCATGATGTTTTAGTGTGTCTTGTACCATGAGAATGTTGTGGATCACTACAACAATCCCCATAATGTTGGTGCCTTTGACAAGAATGATCCCAATATTGGAACCGGTTTGGTGGGTGCCCTAGCATGTGGAGATGTTGTGAAGCTGCTAGATTTCCGTGGGGAACTTGGAATAGATTATGACGGCACATGGTCAAGCTGTTCAGATATGTCAGTAAGCTACACCTTTGAGGAGTACGCATTGCACGGGGTCCAAGCTGTGAGAAATGCTTGCGACGTGAAGGGTGTGAAGCATCCCACCTTATGCAGTGAGAGTGGCAGGGCATTGATCTCTCACCATTCCTTGCTCGTGTTCGATGTCCTGTCGTGCGATTCGAACAAGGGTACCGTGACAGAGAGATGGGATCTCTCTTGACATAGAGGGCATTCCTCACGATTTGAAAATTGTTAACACTAACTTAATTAGATGTGCTAGAGTTTGTGATTACAAGGGCGCATCTGAGTGTGCTGAAGTGCTCAAGCATAGGTGCATTGAACTCTTCAAGCAAGGTCAACTCAGGTTGTCTCAATTAGCCACCATCAATTAATGGTTTAATCTGCATCTTTCAGATATTCAGAAGGGAGTTTTTATTATACATGGATACGACCTTCTGTTCACAAATTCAAGGCATGACCTAGATGCTATTCATGGGCCTTTCCATGAGGACAAGCAGTTGGACCAATCGGCTTCATTTGAATTGCCCGGGATTAAATCAGTGAAGAAATAACAAAACAACACAAAATGAGAATCTCGGATGGCCAGGAAACTGTTAAAAGTGGAGGTTGCCACCAACCATTCATTATGACGGCCTATTTTTGTGGATCCAATTCAAATCAAGTGGAATATTTGATCTACCCCTCCAATCTTGGGAAATTAACCGGCGCGTGATTAGAGGAAGTGAAGAATCGGCAAGGCCCTCTTGGCCTATTGGGGCCTATAAAAACAATGGATTTGTGCTCATTTGGGGTACAATTGTTTTTTAGAGATACATTGGTTCAGATATGCGTAAGTCCTCTCTTGCACTTTGTGGTTTCAAGCCTACTGTAGGAGCCACTCTGTAGTGCGGATACAGAGCGTGGGCTTCCCAGTGGAGGGCTAACAGCACTATAGTGTAAGAGAGTGGCTAAGATTTTTTTTAGGACAAGGATATTGTAAGCTCTATTTTCTAGAAGAATTCTCCACCGCTTGTATTGATCTGTGTTTGTCTGCATAGAGTGCCATGAAGCTTTGAGCATGAGTTTTTGAGCATTTCTTTGACCAATCTTGTAATCATCTTATTGAATCAAGAAGTGGATGGTCTTCTCTGGTCATTTGTTGTTGATGTTTTCTGGAGTATGTACGACTTTGTGCAATTATTTACCTCTGCCTGCTCACAGAAATGTTAAAGGATATACTTCCCTAAAGAGAACCCCCCTTGAGTAGGCGACGTACTGGACGTATTTATTCTCTACTCTTGATAAAAGTGGACACCCCAGTACCTCCTCTACAGTTTGGCACGCCCGGTGGGACCTTTGCATTTCTGTGAGAGGTATTTTTGCCCTAATACATTTGCAAATAGGTACATGACCCATACACGAGCAGATAAGGAGTGTCTTCGAGTTCGGAGGAGCCTTAACAAGTTAGCAATAACCACGACTAGTGAGTCTACCTCCCCTCTGCCTTCCCTAAATTTATCTATTGATTTGGGTGCGACACCATTGTGAAAAGAGAAGTATAGGAGAACCTTAGACTTCTCCTCAGATACGTCCGAAGAAACACCAGTACAAATGGAGGATCTCTCTCATTTACTCTCTAGATTAAACATCAAATTCCCTACCTTCAAGGGACAAGCTTATGAGGATGTTGATGATCATGTGAGGAGATTCATCTCTTTATGCCGTGGACGAGGTCTGCAGAATAGAGAGGACGCAATGCTGGCACTCTTCCCATCCACATTGGAGGGTCTTGCAGATAAATGGTATAGTCAATATGTAGATGGCCATTTCACTACATGGGAGGCTCTGAAGGCGGCGTTCTCACAGACATTCCGACCAAGTGATTCCTCGGAAAGAGCTCTAGATCAGCTAGAGAACTTGAAGCTAAGATGAGGTGAATCCTTTCATGAACTTCACACTAGAACAAAAGCACTTGTTGCACGTCTGCCACATGCTCCAGGGACTTCTTGGTTAAAAAGTGGATAGAAAAGGCTCTACCCAGGTCATCTCAGCAGAAGCTTTGTGAATCTCTTAGATTGGATGCAACCCTCAATGATTTTGTTGCAGCGGCATCACGCATAGAAGAAGCAAGGCAACATTTTGACAAGGACACACAAAGAAATTATGCTGCAAACCTGGATCCTATTGGGTAACTAAGGAGGGAACTAGAGGCATGGAAAATGCAACAAAAGCAACAAGAAGAGAAGGTCTTGCCACCACTGCGTCGCACTGATGATGAAGTAGCCCAACTTCGCCATGAGTTAGAAGATTTGAAGACCACTCACAAATTTGGTGTACAATCTGTAACAACAATGGACATTCCAATGCTAATTGCCCTATTAAGGTAAGCTGTCAATTTTGTGGAAAGGATGGTCATGAAGCCAAAGATTGCTACTACCTCAAGGGTACACAGCAGAGAGGTAACCCTCAAAATTTGGATTCATATTATGCTAGTACTTCAAATACATCAAATAGAGAGGAGAATCGGCCTCCAAAACCTAGATATAATAGACCTTTGATGTGCTATCGTTGTGGTGAGTACGGCCACATGCAAAATAGGTGTTCTCTCCCAGAAGATGCACCTCCTTGTCAACACTGTCCAGAGGCCAAGGATCATTATACCAAAGATTGCCCAAGAGGTCGTCCTGCTCCAATCCACATGATTGCAGTCTCTCCACATGATAAAGGGAAAACCACTCAGTCTTATGTCGTTTCATCCTCTGCAATGCCCATGATGACTAGAGCTAGGCAAGCAGCTACAACCCATAGAGATGAACAACAAGGATTTCAGGATAAAGAAGAGGAAAAGAAGTCTCGATGGAAAGACCAAGCAGAAATTGAAGGAGCTTATGATAAGATGGCTACTTCTCTAAAGGGCCAACCAACAAATTTGCAAGAAGACACTCATAAGGTAGACATTGAGGAGATCTTGAAAGGTATTCATCACAAGGTTAGTTTGTACGAACTTATCAAAATGGATTAAAAAATAAGAAGTGACTTACTGCAGATTATACACTCTGCTCACTTGGTCCAATCACCTAGTATAGATGGTTTCATGGTTGATTTTCCCCCTGCACCTTTAGCAGACTACCAAAGCTCAAGATTATCTGTTTGTATAAAGGATGAAGCTCTCACAGGTGTGATCATAGATGGAGGCTCTGGTATCAATTTGATGCCAGATTTTACAATGAAGAAACTGAAATTGAACCCCACCAAGTTGGCACCATTCACGGTTACATTAGCATATCAACATCGGGTTGCACCACTTGGCATTATTGAAAAGGTGCTGATGGTAGTACAGGGCTGCCACTTTATTCTAGATTTTGTTGTTATTGCACTTCTACAGGAGACTTCTTACCCTTTACTCCTGGGGAGACCTTGGTTGAGACAAGCAAAAGCTTTGCAAGATTGGGGGAAAAACAAACTATGGATTTCAACAAGCACCAATAGCCAACTGCAATTACATTTGGAATAAGGATTCAACTCAAGAAAAACCAATGGATATACTGTGGACACTCAAGTAATGCCCTCTCTACCCCAAGAAGATGATACATTGTTAAATTGGATGATGGGAAGTGGAGAGTGTTGCACAGTGGAGATCAATGAATATGAGGAAGAAGTTGCAGATAAGGTAATTACAGGAAAGGGCAATGAAGACCACAAGGTGTTGGAGAATGAGCAATTGCAGGAAAATACAAACTTTAAAGAGGCAACCCATATAAAAGTATCGGAGAGGGAAGATTATGAACCTAAGAGCAGAGAAGATCTTCCTTTCTCAGATATACCTCAAGGATGGATAGAAGAACATGTTGCAGAATATAAATTAAAATCCACTCCAACATATAGTGGAGATGATTTCTCAAACAAGACCAGTCCTGAAACATTGGTTCAAGAATTAAATTTAGGGGATGAAGAGAACCCTCAAATAGTTCACTTGGCATCCTGGTTGTGGCACTATCCTCCTTTACTACAGAAGGTAACTTCTTTGCTTTTTGCCTATAAAAGTGTCTTTGCATGGTCCTACAAAGATCTAACAGGGATACCAGAAGAGCTTGGGTTACATCGGATACCCTTAATTGAGGGAGCCGCGCCGGCAAGAAGTAGACCATATCGACTCAATCCGAAGTATGCAGAGGCGGTAAGAGCAAAGATTACAAAACTAGAAGAAGCAGGTATAATTGTGCTAGTAGAACATTCTAGGTGGCTTTCTTCTATGGTTATTGTACCCAAGAAAAATAGTGGAAAAATAAGAGTATGTGTTGATTTCCATGCTTTGAATAAAGTGACTGCTCAAGATGGATTTCCTCAGCCCTTCACAGAGCAAGTACTTGAGGAAGTAGCTGGTCACACTTTGTATAGTTTCTTGGATGGGTTTAGTGGCTACAATCAGATAGTGATCCATCCTGATGATAGGGACAAAACAGCCTTTGTTACTCCCTGGGGCACTTATGTCTATACTCGCATGGCTTTTAGTTTGAAGAATGCACCAGCTTCATTTAATAGAACGATGTATCTGATATTGGGAAAATGGTTAACAACATTTCTACGCATTTTCATGGATGACTTTTCAGTATTTTTAGGTACAGATAAAAGAGCAACAGTTCAAGATTTCCATGACCATTTGGAAAATCTAAAAGAAATTTTTGAGCAATGTCTCAAAACAGGTTTGAAATTGAATCCTGATAAATGTCACTTTTTGGTCACCAAGGGTACTCTTCTTGGTCACATAGTATCTGCTGAAGGTATAACTGTTGACCCTGCAAATGTTACGGCTATTCTTTCCATGCCAATTCCACAAAGCCCAAAAGAAGTGCAAAGTTTCTTGGGCCATGCAGGATATCACAGAAGATTCATTCGGATGTATTCGGAAATTGCTAAGCCCTTGTCAAGACTTACACGTAAAAAGGTCCCTTTCTCATGGAGTGCTGAAGCTGACAAAGCATTTTGTGAACTAAAGTTGAGGCTATGTACTGCTCCACTTTTAAGTGTTCCTAATTGGTCATTGGAATTTCATGTGCATACAGATGCTAGTCTTCATGCTGTTGGTGCAGTTCTAGCTCAACCATCATCACATAAGGTTGATAGACCTATCTCTTATGCCAGCAGACTACTCAACCAAGCTGAAAGGAATTACAGTACGACGGAAAGAGAAGGTTTGGCTATCGTATTTGCTCTTCAGAAGTTCCGACATTATCTCCTTGGTGTACATTTTATAGTTATATCTGATCATCAGCCCTTGAAGTATTTGATAAACAAGCCTAGAGTAGCTGGAAAGATTTGGAGATGGTTACTCTTATTTCAAGAATTTAATTTTGATATTCATATTAAGCCAGGAAAAGAGCACTACATGGCAAATCAAGTGTCTAGGACTGCAATGAGCAAAAAGGCAACAGGTATTAATGATGAACTGGTGGATAGCAATCTTTTCCTAGTAGTGATTCAGACTGGTTGGTATGATGAAATTCTTCATGTTCTCACTACTGGAAAGATCTCAGAACACTTACACATGTAGAAAAAAGAAGATTGCTTTTGAAAACCAAAGCATATTCTCTTATAAATGGAAATTTATATAAATACTGTCAGGATGATATCTTGAGAAGGTGTGTCTATCCAGAGGAGGTAAATCTTCTGCTAGAGGCTACACACAGTGAAGGACATCTAAAGGGGGAAGAATTGGCTCATAGAATCATCCACAAAGGTCTATGGTGGCCTCATATTTTCAAGGATGCAATCAAGTTTGCTAAAGAATGCCACATCTGCCAGAGGTGTGCTCCTACGCCGACCAGGTTGAATTTCCAACCATTAATCATATCTACAGGATGGCTCCCATTTGAACGATGGGGTCTTGATTTCATAGGACCAATTAGTCCAACTGGTCAACCTGGAGGTAAAAAGTATATTTTGATGGCCACATGTTATGCCACTAAATGGATAGAGGCTAAAGCTACTGTGGACTGCACGACTTTAACAGTAGCTAAATTTGTGTATAAACGTATTTTCTCAAGATTTGGTTGCCCACTAGAAATTACTAGTGATAGGGGCACACATTTTGTAAATCAACTGCTCCAGTTTATATTTGACAGGTACAAAATCTTCCATAAAAAATCTTGTGCCTACTATCCAAGGGCAAATGGTCAAGCAGAGAGTTCTAATAAGATTTTGATTGGATTGCTTCGCAAATTATCTTTGGATCATCAAAGCTCCTGGCCACTAGAACTGATCGGTGCAATTTGGGCTTTCAGAACCACGAAGAGGGGAACCACTGGTGAAACCCCATTCCGCTTAGTATATGGAAAAGAGGCATTGGCCCCATTTGAGTTCATTATCAGAAAAGGAAACAGGAATCAAAATGATTGGAATTGAACCCCCCATTCAGAGATTGGTGGCATTAGAAGAGTACAGAGAAGGGGCAATGCAGAAACTTCACGTAACACAAGAAGAGCGCAAGAGACTGCATGACACGTATCTGAGATCCAATGAAGTTCAGGAAGGGTCCATGGTTTTAGTGCATCAAGTCCCACCAATTCAAACTAAATTGGCACCCAAATGGGCAGGACCATATAAGGTTATCAAGGTATTACCACATGGCGCAGTGCATCTGGAAGATCTGTAGGGTAAAAGGATTCCCCTGGTCAACATCTCTAGGGTGAAGAAGTATCTGAATTAAGTCAAAATGGAAGCACTCCATCCATTGTACATACCGTATTTCTTTTCAGTAATTGCAGTATAACTAGATCTCATTCAAATGAGTAAAATAAGGGAGAAATTGCACCAGGGACGGTGCAAAAGCTTGATGTGGGGGTCTGTAGTAACCCTCCTCCTTTCTCTCTCTCATGGCGAAGAACAAGTAGAAAAAGCGTAAGAATACTTCAAAGCCAATGCTGATAGATGAAACTCCTGGCCATGAGACAACAGGTATGGACACTTCAGAAGTCACAATCAATGTTGCGGCTGTCGGCAGTGGAATTGTAAAAAGAAGAAAGGACAGCGGAGGGCTCAATAGTTGAGAAAGGAGAAGGCAATAGAGAAGGCCTTATCTTTAATGGATAAAACTGAGGAGAAGTCTCAGAAGACTCAACTCAAAGCTCTGCGTGTGTCAGCTATTTAAGTATTCATTGATCAGAGATCTTCTGCTCCGTGGTTCACTCCATCTCAAGCTATCTGCCCTCAGTCTAGGGATGGGTATATACCGAACGTGGGTGCATACTCATGCAGATCGCTGTATAAGCTGGACATCAGCATGTGATGTGCCCTCGACTCTATCTCTGCTCACTAGATTCTCACTCTCTCTCTCTCTCTTCCGTCCCCTCTTTCTCTCTTCCTCTCTCTCTCTCTCTTTCTCTCTCTCTCCCTCTCTCTCTCTTTCTCTCTCTCTAGGTCTCTCTCTCCCTCTCTCTCTCTTTCCCTCTCTCTCTCGGTCTCTCACTCTCTCTCTCTCTCCCCCTCTCTCACTCTCTCTCTCTCTCTCTCTCTCTCTCTCTCTCTCTCTCTCTCTCTCTCTCTTTCTCTCTCTCTCTCTCCCATCCCCTCTCTCTCTCTCTATCTATCTCTCTCTCTATCTATCTCTCTCTCTCCCTCCTCCCCCGCCTTGTTGGTGCAATTCAAGCCTTCACAATTTGGCTTGGATACTATCTTGAAGACTCAACATGTGAGAAGGACTATAGGAACTTATGCTTGTAAGTTCTTACCATTTTATCTCTTGTAAAAGTCTTAGTGACTTGGCATTTTATGTAATCACACCTAATTGATTGGAAGTCATGGAAAAGGTTGTTGTTTAATTGAGAGAATATCTCAATCAACTTTTCGGTGAAAGATTCTAGGAGATTGATTTGAAATCAAATTCAAATCATCACTCAATTCCTATAAAAACTACAAGGAAAAAGTCGCGGGTGTTCTTCACCATTTTCCGAGGCTAACATCTGTGATCATTGAGTGTGTGAGGTCTACTCTATAGCCTACACCTCTGAGTACCATTGGACTATGTTTATCATGTCAATGGGAATGTACATCAATATGATTTAATACATACATTGTTCATATATCATATCTGTATTCTCTGAGTTGTCTACCTTCAAGTCTGTCAACTTTAAAGAGGCATATCTTGGTGATTTCTCAACCAAATCAAGTGATTCAAAGCACATTGGATTCAGCTCGAAGTTGACTACATACCTACAAAATTTAAAGCATTTTGGTTCAGCCATTGCAGAGAAATCTCAGTCGAAGTGCTCACTGGTCTGTGTCTGCAGAGCTCCTAAAATATCGGGGGTAAACTTTCTTTTGATAAAGTGATTTCTCAGAGTATGGTTTGTCATTTCTTCTCATTCCACTTGCAAATGATAGCTTGTTAAGTTAATTTAATATGTCCAAAAGGAATTTGATCAATTGTAAGTGTGCTGGTCATATTGAGTGAAAGACTGAGTAGGTGTCAATACCAAAATAGCAAGTTTTCTTGGATTTTTGAAGTCTCAAGTAGTCTTTTTTGATTTGATAATTACACATATCATTTGCAAAGTACATATATGCTTTCTTGGTATCATTTGGAAGCTAAGCAAGTGTATTAATCATTCCTGGAGTCAAAGGAGGGCTGGTGTGAAGCAGGTTTAGCAGCACCTACTCAACCTCTGAGTGCATCCAACCATCCTCTCCCAACAGTGGTATTAGAGCAAATAAGGTAACATGGGAGATGGTTTTCCTTCATTCATTGAAAAATTGGACAGGAACAATTACCAAGCTTGGTCTCTAAGGATGAAGACCTATCTACAAGGAAGAAGCTTATTTGGATTCATCTCAGGAGATGAGGAATTGCCTTCATTCAAAGCAAGAGGACTATCCACCAAGGATGAACAAGAGAGGCTCAACACATGGTGTGCAAAAGATGCATTGGCAAGGTCTTACCTTCTTAACTCTATATCTGATTTCCTTTTACCTCATATTAGGAACTGTAAGACTTCCCAAGAGACTTGGGAAACCTTGTCATCATACTTCTCTTCCAACACAAGGGCCAGGAAGAATCAACTGTGGATTGAATTCACATCCCTTAGGAAGCAGCCCAAGCAATCAATCTTAGAGTATGTGACCAAGATTAAAGATGTGGCAGACCAATTAGCAAGCATTGGAGAAGAGATTAAAGAGGAACAAATAGTAAGGCAAATAACAAATGGACTCAAGGCAGATGATAAGTGGGAAAGCTTCACCACTGCAATGGATCTCTACATGGACATGCATACCCCAGATCTCACAACTCTCATGGGTCAACTATTCACACATGAAGCAAGGTTTACAAAGGCTGGAGATCAATCAAAAGGTAACAACCCCTCTGCTCTATATACTGATAAGAAGATTAAGGATAAAAGTAAAGGGAAGAAGCAAGAAGAAGAAGGCTCTACCTCCCAAGCTAACTATGCAGGGAGAGGTAGATCTTCAAGAGGTAGAGGCAGAGGAGGTAAGTCAGGTAGGGGGAGACCCTACAACTCATCACCATGCAACATTTGTGGATTGTCTAACCATACCAGAGATGAGTGTTACAGAAAATATAAGAATCAGAGAGGAAGAGGCTATCAAAGAGGTGGATACTCTCAAGGTAGAGGCAGGATCAACCAACACCAAGGCTACAATGGATACAACAATCAGTACAACAACAATTACAACCACAACCACAATAATAACTACCAAGGCGGATTCAGAAATAGAAGGGATTACAACAACTACATAGAGGAGCAAGATGACTCCCTATTGATCATGAATATGACTTCTAAGTCAGGTATCAATGATGATCACTTATTCTATATTGATTCAGGATGTTCTAATCATGTAGTTGGCAATGTGGCACTACTTTCTAATTTGGAAGAACCCAAAGGCAAACATCAAGTGCAGACAGGTGATGATACTAAGCATTCTGTTGTAAAGATTGGTAATGTAAAGACTAGTGATGGTAATCAGAACTTATTGAGCAGAGTACTTTATGTCCCAACAATCACCAAGAACTTAATGAGTGTAGGTCAGATTGTGGAAAAAGGTTTACAGGTCAGGTTCAATCAACATGGAGCATATGTGGAGGACCCAAGACATGGATTCAGAAGGATAGCCAAGGGAGAAAAATCAGGTAGATTGTTTACTTTTGAGCTAGAGGACACAAAGAACATTGCTTTATACAATTACAAGGATCAAACACTTTCAAAATTAGAAATATGGCACAAGAGGTTAGGTCACATAGGTGAAAGGACCTTAAAGCAAATGTGCAGGGATCAATGTGTGCTTGGGATACCTAATGTATCCAAGCAACACATGATTTACAAGTGTGGAGCTTGTCAGTTTGGTAAGTCACACAGGTTGCCCGATTCAAAGAAAGGTTTTATGCATGAAGACTATCTGGAATTGGTGCATACAAATGTTTGGGGACCTAGCAAGGAAACATCCATTTCAGGATCAAGGTATTATGTGTCCTTCATTGATGATTATAGGAGATGGACTGTGTTATACTTTATGAAGCATAAGGATGAAGTATTTAATTGTTTCAAAAGATATCTTGCACTAGTTGAAAATCAAACAGGTAGAAACTTGAAAAGACTAAGGTCAGATGGGGGATGTTGAAGCTCAAAGTCAAGGACAAAGCATGGAAGCACATCAAAAGGCGGACACACAAGGAAAGGGAGCAAGTAGGGAGCTCCAAGAAGTGTATGTCAAATTTTCAGAAGAATCCCCTACAAAAATAGTGATTTTCATCACTAAAAACCATTGTAAATACCATTATCTATTTTTAGTAACTCCATTTTGTTCAAGCCGAGGAGTCCTCGAGCTTGAGGAGTATTAGAAGTACCATCGTACCAATTTTCATAATTTTTAGACTTCGTTTGAGCCCTCAAATAAGCCCTGGAACCTAATTTTTAACTAGGCCGGACACTAGGTCTGGACAGGGCCAAAACTAGTCAAAAAACTATAAAAAGAGCTAGAGAGCTCATTTTTGGGGTTAGCTTGTTAGAGAATAGAACTTTTGTAAAAGAACTCTTTTGCAATCTAAGCTTTCCATTGTTCCTCTCTTTGATCTTACTTTGTGCGCGTGTGTGTGTATGTGTGTGCATGTTTGTGTGCTTTCACTCACGCACTTGTGCCTTCACTTGCTCGTGGTCTTCATACCGGTCCTCACGTCTCCGCGGATTGACAAGTAAAGGAGGTGGTGCTTACGCTTGAGCTACACCAAATTTTGGCGCCGTTGCCGGGGAGAGAGCTTCGAGGACGAGCGTTGTGATGGTAAGATCGTAGATTTGCGACGTTGGAAGGTAAAAAATCTGCCATTTCAGTTCATTTTCTGTTTTTTCCTCTTCATCTTCATCATCATCATCATCCCCACCTTCTTCCATCTTCTTCTTCATAGAAATTTCTTGTTTTTTAGTGCATATTCACCATTTCCATACCATTTCTCATGCATTATTGTGTGGGAAGGAGTTAGGAGAAGCAAGGGAGAGCAAGCGCTGTGTTTTTTTCATGATTTTCTGCTCATACGGAGCTCGCCATAGCCGACGCTCAGAAATTTGAATTTCCCGCCAAAAAACGCGATTCTGTGATGAAAATCGCGATTCTGTGAAAATTCAAATTTTTTTGGAAAATCACGATTTTCAGTTTTCCCGCCTAAAAGTTGGCTGAAAAATCACGATTCTGTGGTCATTCTCAGAATCGCGATTCTGTGATTGTGCTCAAAATCGCGATTTTCATGTCAAAAAACACGATTCTCTAAAACACGATTCTGTGCTCAAAATCGCGATTTTCATGTCAAAAAACACGATTCTCTAAAACACGATTCTGTGCTCAAAATCGCGATTTTCATGTCAAAAAACACGATTCTCTAAAACACAATTCTGTGCTCAAAATCGCGATTTTCATGTCAAAAAACACGATTCTCTAAAACACGATTCTGTGCTCAAAATCGCGATTTTCATGTCAAAAAACACGATTCTCTAAAACACGATTCTGTGCTCAAAATCGCGATTTTCATGTCAAAAAACACGATTCTCTAAAACACGATTCTGTGCTCAACCTCGCGATTTTCTGAGTTCACAAAATCGCGATTCTCTGAAAGTTCACAAAATCGCGATTTTCTCCAAAGGTCCTGTTTGCCTGTTTTGACCCCCAGGAGCCTGAATTGGCATAACTTTCTCATCCAAAGTCCATTTTTTGAGCTCTATAGCTCGTTAGAAAGCTCGTTTCAAGTCCTACACGACCTCAACTATTTTTTTCAAGAATAACGCGTTGATTTTGAGATAGGATAATTTGAAGTAGACCCTCAAGTGGGACTTGGGAACCAAGGGGACTCCATAGAATTTTGAACCATACCAAAGGGAAAATTTGGACTCTTGACTAAAGCTTATGAACCTGAGATCTGGTAGACACTTAGGCAAGGATAAACAAAGCATTAGATCTTTTGAGGCTAGTGTCAACCATACATCCAAGTCTTGGGCACAACAAATAAGTGGTCATCTTTTACTAAGTTCAGACACAAGTGATTCAGAAATGTCTTTTAGTATGGGAAAACCTGCAGGTGGCTCAGGGACTGCCCATCTACAAACACCAGAAGGTCCCTATAAGACACAGTTGGAATATATTCGGACCAACCAATTAGGTGCTCGCATCTATGAGGATGGTCTGAGGCGATCAGTAATCCAACTCAAAAATCCAGATCAATCCTTTGGACTTGAACACCCGGTGGTCAAGTTCGAAGAGGGTTCATACATTGATAAGGAAGGAACCATGTATGTGGTCACCAACCTACCAGATAGGACTGATGAGTTTGGAAATGTCATTCCTGAGAATGAAATAGGAGACCTAGAACAAGGAAATGTAGGACAAGGACCCCAGACTCCTAGAGGGAAGTCAGTTTTGACCCGAGTGATCACTCCAGACTGGATCCCTCAAGATAACGAAAGCATAGAACTGTTTTTCAATAGAGAAACAGAGGAAGCCTTTTGAAGATTCAAGCCAGATCAACCTAGCCAATTGGGCATAGTCATCATCTACGAGTTCAAGGATCCAGAGATACCAGGCAAGGTGGTCTACTTGGATAACACATCAGAGAAAATTTTCTTGGTAATAGAACATGATAGACATGCATATACTTGGAAGAATGAATTGATTTTCCCCCCACCAAGATCCAATGTTTCCCATGGCCTCCAAGGTGTAGGATCTTCCCACGCTCATGAAGCCCAGAGAGAAAGAGCTAGAGAGAGACCTGAGGTAAGTTTTGCACACACCGTGGGCAGGAATAGATCAGGATTTGAAAATGAAAGACCTGAAAGAGAGAGACATCAAGCACATAGGCAACAAAGAGATGAACAGGATTTTCCATTGCCTAGACCCCGAGAGTACCCAAGAACCCTTAGACCCATTCAAGTGATCAAGGCAATGAAGAACTATTTCGATGGGACAGGGGATCCTTATGATCATGTGGCCGAGTACAAACAAGTGCTGAGAGCCGAACGAATTGAGGACTGGTTCACCCAGTACGAGGCATTTGGTTTGACCCTTAAGGGCACTGCCTTAGCTTGGTTTCAACCATTGAGTAGAAGCAGCTATCACGATATAGGTCAACTGCTAGAAGAATTCATTGTAGAATTTTCCAAGAGTGGAATCAGGCATAACACATCATCCTTGATCCATAGCTTCAAGCAGACTCCCCAAGAAACAGTGCGACTAGCAGGTAGAAGATTCAGACAGTATCTAGAAAGATGCCCTGCTCTAGAGCTACCCACTCCGGCCAAACAAGTGGCTTTGTTCTTAGATGGCTTACTGAGCACAAAGTTAAGATCATATGTATATTTGAAAGAGCCTAGATCCATAGAAGAGTGCGTGCGGACATGCATTGACATAGAAGATAACTTGGGTGAGGAGCTAGGATTGTCCAAACTCTACAAAGATTCGGATAGTTCTACTAGTCACACTTCAAAGATCTCCACAGAAATAGAAGAGATAGCTGAGCAGGTTGCCAAGAAGCTGGGAGTCCAAAATAAACAAACACAGAGAGTCACTCCTGTGAATCGGTGTTATACTTGTGGGGGCGATCACATGGCCAATGTATGCCCAATGCAAAACCAAAACATTAGAGAAAGGAATGCTCCATATTGCACTATTGTTAGAAAATACACAAACCACACGGCTCAAGATTGTCCCTACAATAGGCAGGCGGTTAGACAGAATTTTCAGCAACCTTACCCACAAGGTAGGTATCAGAACCAATACCAACAGCCATATTATAGACCACAACAGCAATATCAGGTACCATATAGGCCACAACCTGTCTTGGGAAACCAACCACCAGCTCCAGACAACGTGATTCCAGTCAAATATGCGGTGGGAGAAGAAAATCCAAATAGAGCATTGGTGCCACTAACCCCATTGATGCCAGATAATGACTCTCATGCTCATTGTTCAGACTACTCCCATGAAGGTAGTCCACATGCTTATTACACAGAGTCACCTGAACATAGTGAGATTTACTCGTATCAATATGAGGTACCACCTATGGAGCAAAATTGGGAGCCAGAATACTCCAATGTCATGTACACAAATCCTAACCCTAGGCCCCAGTTGAGACAAATGAGACCACAAGCCCCTAGAGGATCTTGTTTTAGATGTCAAGGTGATCATTTCATTCGTGACTGTCCCCACCCATCATCTCCGAGTCAAGGGCAGGCTATCACAATATAGGCTTTTTGTCCTGATTGCGGCAAAGACCATCTCCCCAGAGATTGTCCAAGAAACCCCTCCAGTGCACCCAAGATTACACCCATTAATGTGGTAGGCTTAGTGGCAGATTCAAGTTCAAATAGTAGCAATGTGGCTCCTATACAAGCTGTCACAAGAGCACAAGCCTTAAAACAGGATAAACCAGTAGAACAATCAGAGTCGAGTGAATCGGGAGAGCCTAGTAAGAGGAAAACAAGAACATGGAAGGATACCAGAGATAAGGCCAATCGCAAGTGGAATAAAAAGTTATCGGAACTAGAAGAAAGCTTAAAAGAAGCGAAAACAAAAATAGAAGACATTGCATCTCAAAGCCCCTCGCATGCCGAAACTCCATCCACTCCACCTCATCCCACCCCACCACCCATTGTAAATAGACCACAACCAGGGTCTGTTCTTGCAGATCCAACCCTAGAAGGCTTGGACATGATGTTCAAGGCCTACCAGGCTCGACTTCAAGAAGGGCCTACAGCTGCAAACCTAGACAAGAGTTACCCTAGAGCGGACTTAGAGATTGAACGGATGAAAATGTGCATGAAAATGGTAGAACAAGCTCAAGCTATACTTGAGACTAGTCAAAAGTTCAATCAGACAAACTCTGTCAAAGGGGAATTGCACTTCCAGGGCTTACTAGAACGATTAGAGCAGTTGGTAAACAAACCACAAGTTTCTTTACCTCCACAGGCTCAACCAGTTATTGAAAGAGGAAGCTCACCACCAATGGGAGCTCATGTTCCTAATTCCACAGATCCAGGAATACCTCCTTCAATTCAACAGTACTCTCAAGAATTCTTGCGGGAAATACAAGAAGAGAAATGGGGCAAGCAGAAGGGTAATTCCCCTCCTATTCCTGAGATTGATGATCTTCATGATCAATTTCCCCAAGACATTCCATCTATTTACGGGGATGAAGCAGAACAACAAGAAGACGAAAGGTTAGATTTTGAATCTAATACCTTAGAAGAACTGCCTCAATTTCCAGGCCCATGGGAATCTGAATCTCTCCAGATTAGAGCTCCCACAATACTAGTAAGAAATGAAGACTCAGTGGTTCCAAGGAACACAGATGTCGTGAAGAACACGAAGGTTCAGTGTCATCTCACTGTAGAAGAGCTGCTCAAAGCAAAACCTGAGCTTTGGAATCATGTGAAGGATCAGGTTCCAGAACTTGATTCCAACATGCCAAAAGCAGGCTCCAAGCAAAGGGTACCAGAGATACCTCTAGACAAAATAGGGGACATGTGTGAGGGTGAAGAAGGTAATACTTATCTTCCAATCACCTACCAAGGTTACACAACCAAAGCAATCATAGATTCAGGTGCTGGTGTTGCTATTGCGACCACCTCCTTGTGGAAGCAATGGGGCAAGCCCACATTAAGACCAACTACAATGAAGCTCCAAATGGCTGATGGTCATTTTGAAAGACCTCTAGGATTGCTAGAAGGGATCACTCTAACCACTTGTGGTGTAGAGTTTGAGCACACATTTGCTATATGTGACTTTGAGAAAAATAATGTCTATGAGATGATCCTAGGAAGACCCTTCCTACGACAATTGCAAATAGTACAGGATTGGGGAACTAACTCCTTGTACTTACAGCACTTAGGGGTCACCACCAAGGTCAATTTGAAGGATTACACCTTCAGAGATGTACCACCCCTACAGTGGAATTCTATCCACAAAGCGAAAGAAGATTCCATCTCCGTGCATTCTGAAAGTTCACCTGATCCATCATGGCTGCATGAAGATACTCATTTGTGGATGTGCAAGGTCGCAAAGGAAGAGGAAAAACGTTTAAAGGCAAGAGAAGAAGGAACTTCGCTAGGAGATAGACCAGTTAGAGACCCAGCCTACACACCGATGATCTTTCCAGATGAGGAGTTTGAGCCTCATGGCTGGCCAGAAATCTTAGCCACCATGGACATTGCTGTCAATGAGGAACAGTGGACACCTCATTGAGATGAGGAGGGTTATGATATCTCAGTGTTCATGTGTCAACCCTTGCTAGAAGAATGTGACCCTAGTGATGTCATAGAAGAAGAAGAGAATGATGATGATCTGGAGTCTATTGTGATGGATAGTTGCTTTAACTCAGAGCAGCACTATCTAGAAGATATAGGAGTGTTCACCCAGAAAGAAGAAGAACCCCTCACAAGTATTAAAACAGTAAACTCAAAGGATGGAAGTGAGAGTAGTCAAAAGAAAAAGAAAAGAAAAGCAGTGAAACAAGAAGAGGAGGAATCATTGTTTGAAGTACCAGAAAACTTCAAGAAATATGAAGTTGACGACCGCAAAATTTTGGTACGAATGCCTAAAAGAGAGGCCATCATAGGAGAATCATATGATAATAAAGAAAAGACCAAGAAGGTTGTAGTGACCATTGAAGAGAACGAAGAGAGATGCACATATATAGGAGATGACCTAAGTGCAAGAGAGGAAATGGAGCTCATAGCTCTATTAAGGGAATATAGGGATGTGTTTGCATGGCACTATAGAGACTTGAAAGGGGTAGATCCAAGAATTTGCTCTCATACTATCCCCATGACTGCTGATGCTAAGCCCACCAAACAGAAGCCCTACACATATAATGATACCTATGCAGCCAAAATAAAAGAAGAAATTGATAGGTTGATTGAAGCGGGATTCATCTATGAGATTGAGCATACCGAATGGGTGTCCCCCATTGTTGTGGTACCCAAGAAGAACGGGAAGTTGCGAGTGTGTATTAACCTTAAAAAAGTTAATGCCTCTACGATTAGAGATAGTTATCCACTTCCAATCACAGAACACCTATTGGAGCGTGTTGCAGGCAAGGAAGTTTATAGCTTCCTTGATGGATTTTCAGGTTACAATCAAGTAGCCATTGCCCCAGAAGATCAACACAAAACAGCTTTTGCTACAGAGTGGGGAATCTTTGCATTTCGTGTGATGCCATTTGGGCTCACCAATGCACTTGCAACATTCCAAAGGCTCATGTGTCATGTCTTCAAAGAGTTCTTGCGAAAGAGCTTAGAAGTGTATGTGGATGATTTATGTGCTCATTCCCAAGAAAGAAGGTTTCACATCCCTGAGCTCAGACAAATCTTCAACAAGTGTAGAGAATATCGAGTGTGTCTGAACCCAGAAAAGTGTGTGTTTATGGTGCGTCAAGGTAAAATCTTAGGTCATATTGTTTCTAAGAATGGAATCTCAACAGATGAAGATAAGGTGCGAGCCATAGCGTAGCTACCAAGGCCAAGGAATATTAAAGAGGTACAAGCCTTTATGGGCCATTGTGGATACTACCGTAGGTTTATCCACATGTACGCGATCATAGCTAGACCCCTTTATTGTTGGAGTTTATTGATCTCCAAAGTACAGCTAGAAGTAGGTGAAACCCAACAGGACCTAGTTGACTTTTTCACAAACTTGTATGCACAGACCAATTTTCTTGCAGAGCAAATTGCTCTTTACTCACTTGGAATTTTCCAAAACTGTTTCACACACATAAACTAGACTCTAAGAGCTTTCCAACAAGATATAGAACACCTCAAATGGATAAATACACAATGAGCTATGACCTCTGCAATATGCAGCTTTAATGGAGACCTTGAAACAGAGATGAACCTGAGGACACACATCACTTTCAGAGACTACTGCTCTTAACTCACAACTCCAATGACTTTGAAACTTTCAAGCATACAAGTAGACTTAAAGATCTTTCTAACAAGCCAAAGAACACATGATTTGGATACATACACAAGGAGATATGACCTCTGCAAGTTTGAGGTTTAATGGAGACCTTCAGCAGGGATAAAAAACAGAGAACACACACTACTTGCAGAGAGTATTGCTCTCAGATCACAAGTCCAATGATTATGAAAATTTACAGGAAGAAAGTAGACAGTAAGAGCTTTCCAATGAGCTATCAAACATGTAGTTTGGATATATAATGAGGGAGATACAAGCTCTGCAATCTCTGCATACAAAACTACAGCAGTGTAGAGATACACATATGACTCTCTTGGACATCCCACAAGATCACGACTTTTCTCCTCTTTTTATAGCATGGGAAACTAATCTAAAACCTTCCTAATACATCTAAATTCGTGGTAGACACTTGGATGGAGGTATTACATGACTCAAGTGCTCAAATAAGCAAAGTATTGATGGACTTTGAGAACTAGCCACATCGACCTTCCACTAGGACACCACTGAAGCTCCCTTGTGACTCACTAATTTGACTCACCATGTTCTAGAACTCACGTGGTATTTTTGCTACATTTTATGAATAATATGAGCCTTCTTGAAGTATTTGAAGACTTCCCAAAGGTATTTACATAATTTGAAACTTGTACCCTACATAAAACAAATGTTCGCAACATTCTCCCCCTCAAGTTTCAAAGGGTATTTCCTTCATGCCAAGAATATAGTTGAATCTTTGAAGCTTTGGTCCATCCAAGGATTTGGTGAAGATATCTGCAACTTGATCCTTTGTTCCAACAAAAGAAACCTGCACTTCATTGTTCATGGCCTTCTCTCGAACATAATGATAGTGAACCTCTATATGCTTTGTTCTAGCATGAAAAATAGGATTTGAGGTCATATGAATGCTGCTCAAGTTATCCCCATATATCAGTGGTACATCAACCTGCACATTCAAGTCATGAAATAACTTTTTAAACCACATAACTTCAGTAGTAGCCAATGCTAAACCTCTATACTCAGCCTCTGTAGAAGATAAAGCAACTGTAGGCTGTTTCTTTGAACTCCATGTTAATGTCTTGTTTCCTGCTATTACCACATATCCACTTGTGGATCTTCTGTCATCTTTGCTTCCAGCCCAATCTGCATCACTAAAGACTTTAAGAGTTAGATTAGCATCATGACTATAAAATAATCCTTCGTTCATGGTACCTTTCAAATATCTAAGCACTCTTTTCGCTGCATGCATATGAGGTACTCTAGGTTCATGCATAAACTGTGACAATACTCCCACTGCATAACATATATCAGGTCTAGTTTTTGTTGCATAAATCAAAGATCCTACCATGGATCTATATACATTCATATCATGCAACTCATCACCTTCCTTTGCGCTTAGCTTTACATTACATTCCATTGGAGTAGAAACAAATTTACATTCCTGCATACCAAACCTTTTCAGCATATCACATATATACTTTCTTTGTATCAACCACATACCTTCATCGCTATACACAATTTCAATCCCAAGAAAGTATCTGAGCAAACCAAGATCTGAAATTTTAAATTCCTTTCCCAAATTACCTTTTATCTCATCAATTGCTTTTGCATCATTCCCTGTAATCAACAAGTCATCCACATAAATGCATACATAGACACACATGCCATCTACATGTTTTACATAAAGTGAAGGATCAGCATGACTCGCTGTGTATCTTTGCAGCATAAGATACTTTACCAACCTTGCATTCCATGCCCTTGGTGCCTGCTTAAGACCATACAATGCCTTCTTTAACCTGCATACATGATTAGGACATTTTGCATCCACATAACCATCTAGTTGTGACATATACACTTCTTCATTTAACTCACCATTAAGAAAGGCATTCTTTATATGAGTTGATATATATTCCACCTTTTACTTGCAGCTAAAGCCAACAAAGTTCTCACCGTTGCCATATTTGCTACTGGACTAAATGTTTCCTCATAGTCCACACCTTGAGTTTGATTATATCCTTTTGCTACAAGTCTAGCCTTATATCTAGACACACTACCATCACTATTTCTTTTAATCTTAAAAACCCACTTGCAACCAATTACCTTTTACTTTGGTGTACTTGGAACTAAATTCCAAGTCTTGTTATCCTGTAGTGCTTCCATTTCTTCTCTCATTGCTTTCTCCCACTTTTCATCTCCTTTGGCCTCATCATAACATGTGGGTTCATTTTCCTGCTCAACTTTTGTCATAAAAGCATAATGAGTATTCATGAAATATTCATAAGTATACCTTTGAGGTTGCTTACTTACTCTTGAAGTTCTTCTTACCTCCAATGTAGATGCTCTTCCTTTCTTATTAGGAACCTTTGATGATTCTCCATACTCACATACATCACTAATTTCCTCTCCTTCATCATTAACTTCAACAAGTTTGAGTTTACCTTTACTTTTAACACTTGGAGGTGACTCTTGCCTTAATCTTCCATTGAAAGGTGATCCTCTTTCTTCATCTAAATCACTCCTTTCATCATTTAAACTTCCTGATGGCTGAACTATGCATTCATCTCCTTCAACCACACCTTCTTCATTTTCATCCATGACCTGCAAACAATTCTTATCTGCATACCATGAAAGTGATTCATCAAAGTTTACATCTCTTGACACAACAACCTTATTGGTATGAGGATTATAGCATCTATATCCTCTTTGAGTATCTGCATAACCAATAAATATACATTTTTCTGATTTCGCATCAAGTTTAGATCTCACCTCACTAGGTACATGTACATAACATACACAGCCAAATACTTTCAAATGACTTACACTTGGTTTCCTTCCATGCCATACCTCATATGGTGTCAAATGATGAACTCCAGCAGTCGGAACTCTATTCATAATGTAAACACTTGTGCTAACAGCTTCAGCCCAAAAATAATTAGGCAAACACATATCATTAAGCATGCTTCTAGATGCTTTTGCTATGATTCTGTTTCTTCTTTCTGCGACTCCATTTTGTTGTGGAGTATACCTGCATGTAACTTCTCTTTTGATACCTTCATCATACAAAAAATCAGTAAAAGCTTGAGAGAAATACTCTCCTCCTCCATCGGATCTTAGCTTCTTAATATACCTTCCTGTTTGCTTTTCGACATATGATTTGAACTTCTTGAAACAATCAAAGACCTCACTCTTATGTTTAATAAAATACACAAATGTCATTCTACTATGATCGTCAATGAATGATACATAGTACTTATTACCAACCAAGGATGCCTCTTTAGTAGGTCCCCACACATCTGTGTGTATGAGATCTAGTAAACCATCACTTACATAGCTTGAATGCTTGAAAGGTTGTCTACTGTGCTTACCCATTTGACATGCTTCACAAAGATGCACCATATGTTGCTTAGTAAGATCAGGTAATCCTTCAACAATCCTCTTCTTTGATAGCTCCTTTAACCTGTGTACATTCATATGTCCAATCCTTTTGTGCCATAGATCAAGCTCTGCTATTCGATGCATACCATAAGAGAAATAGTTTGTATGATTTGGGTTTACCTTGAATGTAAACAATCTACCTTGTTTTTGACCTCTAGCAATTAACCTCCTTTGCTTTGGATCCTCAATGAAGCAACCTGCATGATTAAATCTCACTTGTAGACCTTTTTCTACCATTTGACCAACCGACATCAAATTCTTAGTGATCGTTGGCACATAAAGTACATCCTTCAAGCAATTTTTCTTGCTCTTATCCTGCATAACAACATCTCCAACCTGCATAATCTTATGTGTTGTATCATCTCCTGTTTCAACATGACCTTTACATGACGGATTATGCATATTAGAAAACCATGAAGCATCATGAGACATGTGATTAGAACAACCACTATCTACATACCATACATCGCTATTGCAATTCATCTTAGTTTCTACATTCATCATAAGAAGAGAATCATAATCATCACTTTTACCTTCAACTGCATAATTTCCTTGTTGTTTACCTCTTCTTGAATAGCCTCCTCTTCGATTACCACCTTGATTATTTTCATCTTGATAACAATCTTTGGCATAGTGTCCATACCTTCCACATATATAGCAATTATTCTTATTATCTTCACTCCTTTGTCTTTGGTTGTAGTTGTAGTAGCCTCTCGTACCTCTAGCGCTTGATCTTCCTCTTCCTCTTGTGTTGAAGAAGCCACTTGAAGTCCTTTGATCATCGCTCCTTCTTCCTCGACCTCTATTTGAACCTCTTCCACCTCTGTTTCCACCTCTTGATGATCCTACATAAAGAGCTTGTCCTTGAGATCCTTTTTGATTTGAAGTAGAACCATTTAGATTCATCTCCTCCGTGACCATAAGGGCAATAAGTTGATCAAAATCTGGTAATTCTCCTCTGACATAAACTGAAGTAATGAAGGGTTTCCATCTCTCATCATCTTTGAGTCCGTTGAGAGTATGTGCAACCAAGTCATCGTCCTCCACATGAGCTTGAATTGATCCTAGTTGATCTGCAATCTCTTTAACTTTCAATATGTAATCATTGACCGATGTCCTTGTATCTTTCTTTATGTTATTCAACTCATTTTTTAGTTGAATCTTCCTTGCTCTTGTACCTGTAGCATACAACCTTTCCAATGCAAGCCAAACATCTCTACTTGTGTCTAGATCTTGTATGTGTCCTACCATTGAATCTTGAATATTTTGTGATAAAATGAATATAACCCTTTTGTCTCTCTCATTCCAAAGTCTAAACTCCCTCAATTGTTGCTGATTTGGGTCCTCTGGTAATGTGGGTTTGATATCTGTGCCGTCAATCAAACCATACAAGCCTCTACCTTGCAAGTATGCTGTGATTCTAAACTTCCATGCTTGATAATTGGTCTTATCAAGCTTCTCTATTTGTGCATGTTGGTCTCCCATAATACAAATGCTAAGCTTCCTCCTTTAAGCCTCCTTTCCAATGTGTGTGATGAGAAGAAATATAATATTTACCTTGTGAATGAGGTATGTGCACCTTTCTTTGCTTGGATGTTGCTTCAGATGCCTCCTTGCAATCTTCTTCTACCTTTGTGTAGTGTTGATGATGAACTGCTTCCTTGATAGCTTCAAATTCTTCGTCAAGGTATGATAACCTTCTCCAAGCCTCCAAGTACTTGCTCTGATACCAATGTTGGAGTTTATTGATCTCCAAAGTACAGCTAGAAGTAGGTGAAACCCAACAAGACCTAGTTGACTTTTTCACAAACTTGTATGCACAGACCAATTTTCTTGCAGAGCAAATTGCTCTTTACTCACTTGGAATTTTCCAAAACTGTTTCACACACATAAACTAGACTCTAAGAGCTTTCCAACAAGATATAGAACACCTCAAATGGATAAATACACAATGAGCTATGACCTCTGCAATATGCAGCTTTAATGGAGACCTTGAAACAGAGATGAACCTGAGGACACACATCACTTTCAGAGACTACTGCTCTTAACTCACAACTCCAATGACTTTGAAACTTTCCAGAATACAAGTAGACTTAAAGATCTTTCTAACAAGCCAAAGAACACATGATTTGGATACATACACAAGGAGATATGACCTCTGCAAGTTTGCGGTTTAATGGAGACCTTCAGTAGGGATAAAAAACAGAGAACACACACTACTTGCAGAGAGTATTGCTCTCAGATCACAAATCCAATGATTATGAAAATTTACAGGAAGACAGTAGACAGTAAGAGCTTTCCAATGAGCTATCAAACATGTAGTTTGGATATATAATGAGGGAGATACAAGCTCTGCAATCTCTGCATACAAAACTACAGCAGTGTAGAGATACACATATGACTCTCTTGGACATCCCACAAGATCACGACTTTTCTCCTCTTTTTATAGCATGGGAAACTAATCTAAAACCTTCCTAATACATCTAAATTCGTGGTAGACACTTGGATGGAGGTATTACATGACTCAAGTGCTCAAATAAGCAAAGTATTGATGGACTTTGAGAACTAGCCACATCGACCTTCCACTAGGACACCACTGAAGCTCCCTTGTGACTCACTAATTTGACTCACCATGTTCTAGAACTCACGTGGTATTTTTGCTACATTTTATGAATAATATGAGCCTTCTTGAAGTATTTGAAGACTTCCCAAAGGTATTTACATAATTTGAAACTTGTACCCTACATAAAACAAATGTTCGCAACATTTATGCCTTGTTGTCTAATTTTGAGTGGAACAACGAATGCGAGAATTCTTTCAACGAACTGAAGAAACGTTTGTGCACGGCACCAATACTCACCACTCCTGATTGGAATAAACCCTTCCATGTCCATGTGGATGCATCCAATCATGCCATAGGATGTGTGCTAGCACAACCCACAAGTGAAGGAAACTTAGATTTGCCCATAGCATATGCTAGTAGACAGCTCACTGTAGCTGAACGAAACTATACCACAACTGAGCGAGAGGGCTTAGGCATGGTATATGCTGTGAAGAAGTTTAGACACTATTTATTGGCCAACAAGTTCAAGTTTTTCACTGATCATCAAGCTTTGTTGTATTTGGTCAATAAACCTTGCAATACTGGACGCTTAGTAAGATGGTTCCTCTTACTAATGGAATATGACTTTGAAGTTGTTGTCAGGAAAGGTAGAACCCACCTTCGGGCAGATCACCTTTCTCGCATCACTTCAGGAGAGTCACCGCAAGGAGTGTCTGACGAATTACCCGATGCTTATCTGTTCAATTTAGAAGTTGTTCCTAAATGGGCAAATAAGTTGGTACCAGTCCTAACCTTTGGCCCTGCAAATAAGAATGTGAAAACATCACAAGAAGAAATTGTAAAATCACAAAAATATCACATATTAGCAGGAAGCATGTACAAACAAGATACTGAGGGTGTATTAGCTTGTTGTGTGGAGGATGATGAACATAGTAGTTGGTTGCAACAGGCCCATGAAGGAATGCTAGGAAATCACTATTCTAAACAACGAACATTGCAGAATCTAAAGCGTTTAGGAGTGTATTGGCCTAGCATGGACAAAGAAATACATGAGTGGATTAAGAATTGTCCAAGGTGCAGAGAGAGACCTCCAGTGGAGCATGCGACCCTTTATCAAGTGTCATTAATTCTAGATTGGAGTGCTCCATTGGTAGAGTTTATGAGATCGGGAAGATTACCCAAAGAGGCTAGTCTAGCAAGAAGACGAAGCATGGAGCAAGAGGCTCAAGGCTACGCCTTTGTAGGGGACAACCTATACCGAAGAGGCAAAGATGGTTACTTAAGACTATGTGTTCATGAATCAGACTATTTAAAGGTCTTAGAAACTGCACACAGCGGTGTTGCAGGTGGACATTTTGGTCCTGACCGAGTGATCAAGACCATTCTATTCTCAGGACTTTGGTGGCCCACTCTTCATATGGACGCACATACCTATGTGAAGAAATGTGACACATGCCAACGTGCACAATATCCAGTGAGAAAAGACGAGATGCCCTTGAGGCCAATGATGGGAGGACGTGCATTTTCAAAGTGGGGTATAGACTTCATAGGTCCTATTAACCCCCCAGCTAGAAACTCCCATGCAGAGTACATCATTGTAGCCACAGATTACCTTACAAAGTGGGTAGAAGTCAAAGCCACAACAAAGAATGATGCTCAGACTACGGCTAAGTTCTTATTCGAGAATGTGTTCACGAGATATGGACTACCAATAGAGTTGGTGAGCGATAGAGGCACACACTTCTTGAATGAAGTCATTGAAAATCTTCTCCAAGAATTCTTGGTGATACATAAGAAATCTGCCCCCTATCACCCACAAGCCAACGGACAAGCCGAGAGTACCAATAAGATCCTTTGTAACGTATTGACAAAACTGGTAAATAATAAACGCTCTGATTGGGACAAACAACTTCATCATGCTGTTTGGGCTTATCGAGTTGCCTACAAAACGGTACTCAACGCCACCCCATTTCAGATGGTCTTCGGACAGAACGCTGTGCTACCATTAGATTTCTTAATCCCTGCCTTAAAAGTAGCACAAGAGTATGAGTGGAATGGGCATGAATTGTCCTCTAGGATCTTTGATCTCGAACGCTTGGGTGAGACGAGGCTACGAGCGGCAGCAGGCATCTACGCTGCAAAGAAGAGGCAAAAGGCTTACTTTGATGCACACATCAAGGATAAGGGATTAAAAGAGGGAGATCTAGTGTTGGTATACACACTAAAACAACATGCCCGTAAGTTGGAAAAAAGAGGATACAGACCCATGATCATTAATAGAATTTCCACTAGTGGTGCAGTTCAGTTGGCCACGCTAGAAGGAGATATCTTGCCAAACTATATTAGTGGTTGTAGAGTCAAGCTATATCAAGAACCTCTTACTGAGGATATGCTCATGAGACTCAACACTGCTAAGAAGCGAAAAGATGAAGAGTTAAGAGTGAGAGAAGAAGCACAGGTAGAGGCCAGAGAGCGTATTAGGCGAAATAAGTTAAGGCGCTTAGGCCTAGATGTCAACTCAAAAGCCACAAAATATCACATGGATATGTGTCAGAAGTCAGGTATAGCAACTTCTCAGGTCATTGACCGACGACCCTTTGTGACCATAGAGATAGGACAAGGGAAGGGTGCAAGGACGGTGAAAGCATTGATTGACTCAGGTGCAGCAAGTAGTGCAGTTAGACTTTCCTACTGCCAAGACTTGCAGTTGAACATCAATCCCATAGAAGCTTATCTCATAGGATTGGGAGGTGTGGAAACCCCTTGTTTGGGTGAGGTGGAACTTCCCATCTACCTTCAAGATGTTCCAATGAAAGTCAAAGCGCTAGTATGTCTAGATGAGAACCTTACAGAACCACTTGTCTTGGGTCAAGATTGGATCTATGACCATGCAGTTCACTTAAACTTAAGAAGTCAGATTCTTCAAGTTTGGGTACATGAACAATGCATTACATTAGAATTAGAGAACTGCATGCTCCTAAATCATGGCACCACACACTCTCTTAGTTCTTCCAAGACTAATCATATGAAAGAAGATGTTGTATGTGTCAGAAGCTCTATGATACAGAAGGAGTCAATCATGGAAGACCAGGTTCGAAGGCGGGTGGATCTCTCTTCTTCTCCAAAGAATCAAGTAGCCACAGTAGCGCGTCCACCACACAAGCAAACGCAACCGTTCACGACAACTGCTACATCAAATAGAAAGACACCATTCGATAAAAAAGCAATTCCGAGCATGAAGCAGATATGGGTACGCAGAGGAGAGCAACCACCAACCTTGCCCCCACAAATTCCATCCATGCAAACCAACCAGGCAAGAAGAAGAAGGAAGCAGCTCACACAAGCTCAATCACAAGGTATCCAACAAGTTTGGGTGCCTAAGAAGTTAGCTGCAACTCAACAAGGGCAATTACAGATGTGGGTACCTAAGAAGCTCCTACATCCACAACAACCTTTGTTCTCCCACATGCAAAAGGTTTCAGCAAAGAAGCCAAAAAGTGAAAAGGGTAAGAACCACATACAGAGACCAAAGGCAGATCAAATCAGCTCTTCAACATTAGTAGGAAGACATGCAAAAAGGATATGGGTTTGGAAGCCAAAAGTGCAAGTAGCCTCCACCGAACCAAAGCGTCAACCACACTGGATACCACAGTTCAGAAAGCATCCAAAGAGAAAGACGCCTGAAGTGACCTCTACAGTGCCAAATGATGTTCTAAAATGGACTCCAATAAGGAGGATTACATCAGTTCGAGACTCAATGGATACCTCCACCAAGGTCGGCATCAACCTCCACAAATAACACCGAAAGCCTCGAACGAGCAACAACCATGTGCTCCTTGCACAACCCTGTCTTTTGCACCATTCAGGTCATGCATTTCCAAAGTATGCATTAATATAGGGCCACATTACATGGCCGTGCATAGACACACTTGAGAATCCCACGCACAAGAGCACAGTGACATATGTCAAATATTTCTATTGTGCTAACTTTTGTGTTCTTGTTTTGTGATATCCTGTTCCTTCAAAAAAAAAAAAAAAAAGGGAGAAAGAAAGCGGGAGAGAGCTTGTTCCCAGGTTTGGCTTATGAAACATGAATGAGTCATGCTTAGTTGAAGGTGGAACTGTTGATTACTAGGCATTTATCAATTTGGATAGAAGTGTGTCTCGGCCAGCAGTGAGATTATTGCTGCCTTATCTGGTAGATGACAAGCATTTGGCATGAACATGGCATCTACAACTATGATTTTCTCTTACCATGGTAGGAATGAAGAGCTTAAAGGTCCGCAACTTGAGTGATGCTTGACTACTTCATGTACCAGAACATCCAAGGAGATATCTGCAAAGGGTAGTTCTAGAGGAGAAGACTCCTGCATATGGTGAGCTAAAGAGAATATGTGAAACTCAGCTTGGTGTAGTTTCCCGATGTTGCTTGCCAAGGAATATAAAGCAATTCAATTCTCAGTATTTCCTGAACCAGTATGGAACAGTAGCACTGGTGAATGGTCTATGTCAATCAGCATGGTAATCTCTTAGTAACCGGCACGTGTCCAATATTCCTCTGAGTGTCAATATAGGGAAGTGAACGTGCATGAGCCCAAGCTCAGAAATGCACATTGTTACTGACAAAGGTTGCTTTGAAAAGAGGAGAGGGGATCCACCACTCAAAAGATCTCATCAGTGGACAATCAACATGGACATTCATCAACAAGGTTCCATCACAAAGGCCGAGTGTACAACACGAAGAGACAAACATCCATCAACCTTCTCCATGGTAAGTATCTTTACTCTAGAAACACCATAACCATGATAGTTTAGGAAACCTCTTCGTCAGCATACCCTTGAGCACTTAGCTCAAGACCCGCAATTTTTGCACCATACTTCTTTCAATGCATTTTCCAAGTAAGCATGTGTAGGGCTACATTACAGGGCCGTGCACAAGGCACATACTTTTTTCAACCCAGGCACGAACACACTTACCCATCATTCATTATGGGTTATGAGTAGTTGGCATGACTGCTCTCAACATCATCTTTGGAAGAGCTAGCGGACATCTTGGGAACAACATCCAAATCTCGGAAGCAAATTGAAGCCAGTAGTTGCTCCAAATCACTCTTGACAACCTCTTTTGAGCAACTTGCAGTTTTGAACGCTCACAACGACACATTCTTGCTGGAATCCAAGGAACCAGTTCATACAACGGATGGACACCACCTCTCAAAGCACTACATGGAACAGCCCTTCCAACAAGGGTCTGTCAGGGACGACAGACTCGAGAGGGGGGGGAGTGTTGAAGCTCAAAGTCAAGGACAAAGCATGGAAGCACATCAAAAGGCGGACACACAAGGAAAGGGAGCAAGTAGGGAGCTCCAAGAAGTGTATGTCAAATTTTCAGAAGAATCCCCTACAAAAATAGTGATTTTCATCACTAAAAACCATTGTAAATACCATTATCTATTTTTAGTAACTCCATTTTGTTCAAGCCGAGGAGCCCTCGAGCTTGAGGAGTATTAGAAGTACCATCGTACCAATTTTCATAATTTTTAGACTTCGTTTGAGCCCTCAAATAAGCCCTGTAACCTAATTTTTAACTAGGCCGGACACTAGGTCTGGACAGGGCCAAAACTAGTCAAAAAACTATAAAAAGAGCTAGAGAGCTCATTTTTGGGGTTAGCTTGTTAGAGAATAGAACTTTTGTAAAAGAACTCTTTTGCAATCTAAGCTTTCCATTGTTCCTCTCTTTGATCTTACTTTGTGCGCGTGTGTGTGTATGTGTGTGCATGTTTGTGTGCTTTCACTCACGCACTTGTGCCTTCACTTGCTCGTGGTCTTCATACCGGTCCTCACGTCTCCGCGGATTGACAAGTAAAGGAGGTGGTGCTTACGCTTGAGCTACAGGGGAGGTGAATACTTCTCCAATGAATTTGAAGACTTCTTGCAGGAAAGAGGCATCAAGAGGGAGATAACTACAAGGTACGCACCTGAACAAAATGGGGTAGCTGAAAGAAGGAATAGACTCATTGTTGAAACAACTAGGTCTATGCTTAATGAAAAGAAGTTGCCAAATTATCTTTGGGCAGAGAGTGTATCTACTGCCACCTATCTCATTAACAGGTTGCCATCAAAGTCACTTGATGGAATGACACCATATGAAGCTTGGCATGGTAAGAGACCATCATTGGATCATTGCAAAATCTTTGGTTGTATTGCATATGTGCATATTCCCTCACAGGTAAGGGGAAAGCTAGACCCTAAAGCTGAAAAATGTATCTTCATTGGTTATGATTTGAATCAAAAAGGGTACAGATTCTACAACCCAACAAACAAAGGCTTCAAGGTAAGCAGAGATGTCATCTTTGATGAGAATGACTCATGGTATGAGAATGAATGCAGGAAGGTTAGTCTACCTTATGATTTGGAAGAGGAGTTTCCAAAGCTAATCAAAGTGGAACCAAACAAAGCAGAAGACTCAAGTTCAGAGGATGATGACACAATCAACCTTGAAGAATTCAAAGCATGGAAGTCCAAAGGAAAGATGAAGATGAAGCAACTAGAGGATATTCCAGAATCCTCAAATCAGTCAATCAGGAGATCTAAGAGAGAAAGCAAAAAACCAATCAGATTTGGGTATGATACATCTCTTATAACTAAGCATTCTGTATACCTTGCAAAGGATGTGTTGAATGAAGAACCAGGTACATATGAAGAGGCAATCACCAAACCAAAATGGAAAGGAGCTATGGATGAAGAAATGGAAGCTCTCAAGGAGAGTGACACATGGGACTTAGTACCCAAGAAGGACTCTATGAAGGTGATAGGATCCAGATGGATCTACAAGCTAAAGAGGAACTCTGATGGAACAATCAACAGGTACAAAGCTAGGTTGGTAGCCAAGGGTTTTGCACAAACCCAAGGCATTGATTATGAGGAGACATTTTCACCTGTGGCTAAGATGCCAACAATCAGAATTTTGGTGAGTGTAGCTGCATCCAAGAATTGGAACATGTACCAATTAGATGTCAAGAATGCTTTCTTGAATGGATGGATATCTGAAGAAGTCTACATGTCACAACCACCTGGCTATGAAGATCCCAAGAAGGTAAATTATGTTTGTAAATTGAAGAAGGCTCTGTATGGTTTGAAGCAGGCACCTAGAGCATGGAATTACAGGTTGACAACCTATCTCCAAGACCAAGGATTTATAATGAGCAAGGCAGATACATCATTGTTTATCAAAAGGAACAATTAAGAGGTAATCTATCTCTGTGTTTATGTTGATGACATCATCATTACAGGCAATGATGTTAGTGGGATTAGACACATCAAAGGACAGATGATGAAGGAATTCAAGATCAATGATCTTGGATTATTAAAGTACTTCTTAGGTCTTGAATTGATTTATACAAACTCAGGTATCTTTATCACTCAGAAGAAGTATATTCAAGACATGTTGAAGAGGTTTAATTTGCAGGATGCTAAAGTCTCAAGCACTCCAATGGAGGTCAACCTAAAGCTTAGTGCTCATGAAGGTGATGAAGTCCAAGACATTACAGGATACCAAAGTATGGTAGGTAGTTTGAATTATGCTACCTTAACCAGAATTGACATAGCATATGGAGTTAGTGTGCTAAGCCAATTCATGCACAAACCAAGGGTACCTCACCTAGAGGCAGCAAAGAAGATTTTGAAGTATCTAAAGGGAACTCAAAACCATGGTCTGTACTTTCCTTATGCATCAGATATTGATATTAAAGTATATTCAGATGCAGATTGGGCAGGATGCAAGGATGATAGGAGAAGCACATCAAGATACATATGTTTTACAGGTGATAAACCTATTTCTTGGTAAGCCAAGAAACAACCTACAGTAGCTTTGTCATCTACTGAAGCAGAGTATAGAGGGCTAGCCAATGCCACTCAAGAAGCTATCTGGTTGAAGCTTTTGTATACAGAGTTAGGCCTATACACAAGGCCTCCAATTATCTTTGGAGATAACACAAGTTCACTTCACCTTGCAGCTAATCCAATATATCATGCTAGGACAAAACACATAGAGGTTCATTACCACTATGTGAGAGAAAAGTTGCTAAGCAAAGACATTCAATTGACTTATGTGTCCACTAATATGCAATGTGCAGATTTACTTACTAAAGCTTTGGATGGAAACAAGTTATGCAGATTCAAATCCATGATTGGATTGCAGGATGTGATTGAAGAATAAAGCTGAAGACTTGAGCCAAAATGTTTGGCTTGAGGGGGAGCTGTTGGTGCAATTCAAGCCTTCACAATTTGGCTTGGATACTATCTTGAAGACTCAACATGTGAGAAGGACTATAGGAACTTATGCTTATAAGTTCTTACCATTTTATCTCTTGTAAAAGTCTTAGTGACTTGGCATTTTATGTAATCACACCTAATTGATTGGAAGTCGTGGAAAAGGTTGTTGTTTAATTGAGAGAATATCTCAATCAACTTTTAGGTGAAAGATTCTAGGAGATTGATTTGAAATCAAATTCAAATCATCACTCAATTCCTATAAAAACTACAAGGAAAAAGTCGCGGGTGTTCTTCACCATTTTCCGAGGCTAACATCTGTGATCATTGAGTGTGTGAGGTCTACTCTATAGCCTACACCTCTGAGTACCATTGGACTATGTTTATCATGTCAATGGGAATGTACATCAATATGATTTAATACATACATTGTTCATATATCATATCTGTATTCTCTGAGTTGTCTACCTTCAAGTCTGTCAACTTTAAAGAGGTATATCTTGGTGATTTCTCAACCAAATCAAGTGATTCAAAGCACATTGGATTCAGCTCAAAGTTGACTACATACATACAGAATTTAACGCATTTTGGTTCAGCCATTGCAGAGAAATCTCAGTCAAAGTGCTCACTAGTCTGTGTCTGCAGAGCTCCTAAAATATCGGGGGTAAACTTTATTTTGCTAAAGTGATTTCTCAGAGTATGGTTTGTCATTTCTTCTCATTCCACTTGCAAATGATAGCTTGTTAAGCTAATTTAATATGTCCAAAAGGAATTTGATCAATTGTAAGTATGCTGGTCATACTGAGTGAAAGACTGAGCAGGTGTCAATACCAAAATAGCAAGTTTTCTTGGATTTTTGAAGTCTCAAGTAGTCTTTTTTTATTTGATCATTACACATATCATTTGCAAAGTACATATATGCTTTCTTGGTATCATTTGGAAGCTAAGCAAGTGTATTAATCATTCCTAGAGTCAAAGGAGGGCTGGTGTGAAGCAGGTTTAGCAGCACCTACTCAACCTCTGAGTGCATCCAACCATCCTCTCCCAACATGCCCCACCCCGCAAACCCCTCCCGCTACCCCCGCCAACCCCCCCTGCCCTCCGCCAGCTTCCCCGCTGCCCTCCACCAGCTCCCCGCCACCCCCGCCAACCCCCCCGCTGCCCTCCGCCAGCTCCCCTGCCACCCCCCGCCAACCCCCCCGCTACCCTCCGCGAGCTCCCCCGCCACCCCCCGCCAACCCCCCGCTTCCCTCCGCCAGGTCCCCCGCCACCCCCCCGCCAGCTTCCCCGCTGCCCTCCGCCAGCTCCCCTGCCACCCCCCGCCAACCCCCCCGCTGCCCTTCGCCAGCTCCCCTGCCACCCCCCGCCAACCCCCTCGCTACCCTCCGCGAGCTCCCCTCCCACCCCCGCCAACCCCCCCACTGCCCTCCGCCAGCTCCCCCGCCAGCCCCCACCAACCCCCCCGCTACCCTCCGCGAGCTCCCCCGCCACCCCCCGCCAACCCCCCCGCTGCCCTCCGCCAGCTCCCCCGCCAGCTTCCCCGCTACCCTCCGCGAGCTCCCCCGCCACCCCCCGCCAACCCCCCCGCTGCCCTCCGCCAGCTCCCCCGCCACCCCCCCGCCAGCTTCCCCGCTGCCCTCCGCGAGCTCCCCCGCTGCCCTCTGCGAGCTCCCCCGCCACCCCCCGCCAACCCCCCCGCTACCCTTCGCCAGCTCCCCCGCCACCCCCCGCCAACCCCCCCCCCCCACTGCCCTCCGCCAGCTCCCCCGCCACCCCCCGCCAACCCCCCCGCTGCCCTCCGCCAGCTCCCCCGCCACCCCCCGCCAACCCCCCCCCCCCCCCCCCCCCCGCTGCCCTCCGCCAGCTCCCCCGCCACCCCCCGCCAACCCCCCCCCCCCCCCCCGCTGCCCTCCACCAGCTCCCCCGCCACCCTCGGCCAACCCCCCCCCGCTGCCCTCCGCCAGCTCCCCCCACCCCCCGCCAACCCCCGTGCTGCCCTCCGCTAGCTCCCCGGCCACCCCCCGCGCTCACCCCCGCCATCCCCCCCGTAGCCCTCCCCCTCTGCGTGCTCCCCCGCCACCCCCCGCCAACCCCCCTGCTGCCCTCCGCCAGCTCCCCCGCCACCCCCCCGCCAGCTTCCCCGCTACCCTCCGCGAGCTCCCCCGCCACCCCCCGCCAACCCCCCCGCTACCCTTCGCGAGCTCCCCCGCCACCCCCCGTCAACCCCCCCCCCCCTCCCCCCCGCTGCCCTCCGCCAGCTCCCCTGCCACCCCCCGCCAACCCCCCTGCTGCCCTCCGCTAGCTCCCCCGCCACCCCCCGCACTCACCCCCGCCATCCCCCCCGCAGCCCTCCCCCATGCCCTCCCCGCCCCCACCCCGCCCCATCCCACAAGCCCCCCTCACACCTCCCCTCCGCCCCGCAAGCCCCCCCTCACACCTCCCCGCGGCCCTCCCCACACACACACACCCACACACACACACACCCACACACCCACACACACACACACCCACACACCCACACACACCTACACATACACCCACACACACACACACACCCACACACACACACACACGCACAGACAGAGAGAGTCAAGCCTCCGTGGTGAACCGTGCCGTGGCAGCACAGGGGAGGGCGACCTTGATTCCCTCCATGATTTTTCAGTGTGTCTTGTACCATGAGAATGTTGTGGATCACTACAACAATCCCCATAATGTTGGTACCTTTGACAAGAATGATCCCAATATTGGAACCGGTTTGGTGGGTGCCCTAGCATGTGGAGATGTTGTGAAGCTGCTAGATATTTGTGGGGGACTTGGAATAGATTATGACGGCACGCGGTCAAGCTGTTTGGATATGTCAGTAGGCTACACCTTTGAGGAGTACGCATTGCAGGGGGTCCAAGTTGTGAGAAATGCTTGCGACCTGAAGGGTGTGAAGCATCCCACCTTATGCAGTGAGAGTGGCAGGGCATTGATCTCTCACCATTCCTTGCTCGTGTTCGATGTCCTGTCCTGCGATTCGAACAAGGGTACCGTGACAGAGAATGGGATCTCTCTTGACATAGAGGGCATTCCTCACGATTTGTAAATTGTTAACACTAACTTAATTAGATGTGCTAGAGTTTGTGATTACAAGGGCGCATCTGAGTGTGCTGAAGTGCTCAAGCATAGGTGCATTGAACTCTTCAAGCAAGGTCAACTCAGGTTGTCTCAATTAGCCACCATCAATTAATGGTTTAATCTGCATCTTTCAGATATTCAGAATGGAGTTTTTATTATACATGGATACGACCTTCTGTTCACAAATTCAAGGCATGACCTAGATGCTATTCATTGGCCTTTCCATGAGGACAAGCAGTTGGACCAATCGGCTTCATTTGAATTGCCCGGGATTAAATCAGTGAAGAAATAACAAAACAACACAAAATGAGAATCTCGGATGGCCAGGAAACTGTTAAAAGTGGAGGTTGCCACCAACCATTCATTACGACGGCCTATTTTTGTGGATCCAATTCAAATCAAGTGGAATATTTGATCTACCCCTCCAATCTTGGGAAATTAACCGGCGCGTGATCAGAGGAAGTGAAGAATCGGCAAGGCCCTCTTGGCCTATTGGGGCCTATAAAAACAATGGATTTGTGCTCATTTGGGGTACAATTGTTTTTTAGAGATACATTGGTTCAGATACGCGTAAGTCCTCTCTTGCACTTTGTGGTTTCAAGCCTACTGTAGGAGCCACTCTGTAGTGCGGATACAGAGCGTGGGGCTTCCCAGTGGAGGGCTAACAACACTATAGTGTAAGAGAGTGGCTAGGATTTTTTTTAGGACAAGGATATTGTAAGCTCTATTTTCTAGAAGAATTCTCCACCGCTTGTATTGATTTGTGTTTGTCTGCATAGAGTGCCATGAAGCTCTGAGCATGAGTTTTTGAGCATTTCTTTGATCAATCTTGTAATCATCTTATTGAATCAAGAAGTGGATGGTCTTCTCTGGTCATTTGTTGTTGATGTTTTCTGGAGTATGTACGACTCTGTGCAATTATTTACCTCTGCCTGCTCACAGAAATGTTAAAGGGTATACTTCCCTAAAGAGAACCCCCCTTGAGTAGGCGACGTACTGGACGTATTTATTCTCTACTCTTGATAAAAGTGGACACCCCAGTACCTCCTCTACATAAGGTATGATAATCGCTTTGATAACAGGCATGATACAAAGCTCCAACCATGATGGGAAGGACCGTTTCTGATCAAGACAAAGTTCAAGAATGGAAGCTATCAACTCATGGATATGTCAGGGAAGCTGCACAAGACGAAGGTCAATGGATGGAGGTTAAAGAAATCTGGCAGACGATAGAAGAAAGCAATGAACAACAGGAACAATCAAGGGAGAAATACATATCAGTAGTACAAGAAGATGACCCACCTTAGAGCTTCAACAAACTCTTTAAAGGCTAGAGACATGAATGCCTCTAGCTAAGGGGAGGGCTAAGTATGAGGAAATATTTTTTGAGACCCCTCCTTAATAATACCTTATGTATAGGTATGTACCCCTATAGTATTTTATTTTTCAAACCTTCAAGGAAACCATAAATATATGTATTTGAAGGAAATAAAAATCCAAGAATAAGGTGGGCCCCACCCTAGTAAAGTAGCTACCCTTACCTGCAGTGAATGGTATAATCAAATCCCAAGCTAAATATGGAGTGGGATAAGTAATTTTATAAAATTCAAATATTTAAGCTTGACCCACTCTCCCTTTTGAAAGAGTCCAAAAAACTTTTCAAAGACTCAAGCCCCACCATAGACTCTTGAGTCCTACACAAAGATTCTTGACAAATGGGACACATGTGATTGACTTTTTGGGCCCAAAACCATGCATAAAATATTCCAAACGCCAAAATCGGATTTGAGGCTCATTCCCACGAAATGGAGGTGTTATTTATAGTATTTTTATGATTTTTCATGAAACAATCAAAGATATGACCATATGGGATAAGATGAACATCTTAGAATGGCCAAAAATCTTCTAGGATTTTGTCAATATTGTATTTTCCACCACACAAGTGTCACATCTAGAAGATTCTCCCAAATAATATCATCTCCAAATATCTTCCCAAAAGGCCTATAAAAGGACCCCTTTGGGTGCCCTCAAAACAAGAAGAGTTGTATGTAGGTACATACTGTGGGTGTAGTGAGCACTCCAAACCTAGGAGGAGGAGTCTACCCTATGTCATTGTATTGAGAGAGCTATACAAGCTCCTAATTTTTAAGTCCCCCATGTCTTGGTAATATTTTCTATTTCAATCAAGTTCATTTCTCCAATCCTTCCATTTCTATTACCCTGAACCTTTGCTTATTCTATCCAATACACCCTCTCTCCTTCTCTCATTTCCTACTCCCTCCATATTCCTTCCCTCTTCTCCATCATTCCCAAACCCATTGAAGATTGTGGTATCATTTGGCTCCTCTTTCTTGTGAGTGTTTTGCGTTTTCTGTGTTGGTACTAAGAGGGCGGTGTGGACAACCTCTACCTTAAGAGTACTTGTGTAATGATTGTGTGTTGGTACTAAGAGGGCGATGTGGATTACTCCCACCCTAAGAGTGCCATTGTATTTGTGTGACACCTGGTGTCCCTCATCTTCAATTCCATTCTTTGTTTATGAGTTGAGCATCGAGGAAGTGTTAGAGGCCATTTCCTTAATGCCCCTCTCAGTGTCTTGTCGTCGATCACTAGCATGACATTTATTCAGTGATTTTAACTTGGCCGCAACAAGATGCTTGCCTGGTTGAGACACCTTGCTTTGTGCTCTCCTTTGGCTTTGAGCGTAGGCCGTCTACTTCCTCTGCATTCGTCCTCCTTTGGTTACCGTGTCTCTATCACGTTTGGAAAAGAAGGGAGTTCCATCGTATCCTTGGCTTCTTTTTTGAGAACACCATCTATTGTAGAGCAGAGATGTAGAGCAAAAGAAGGGCCCCAAAATTTTTCTGATTTGGACACTTTATTTTTGTAACGTAGTCATCTTGTAATATATTTTTCGATGTAAATGCACTAGAGGAGTCCTCTAGATGCATATCCGTAGATATCTATATCATTACCCTTGTAAACTAGTAGGGAATTAGTCTTTTAGTCAATAAAGTGCCGGTCTTTTGTATGAAAGGACCATTTTTAGGGCACATGTATATAAGTCATTTTGTGACTCTTTATAAGAACTTTTTGTTATTGTGAGAATCAAGAGCACAGAATTTTGAATTTGTGTCTTCTCCTCTCTGTATCTTCTTCCTTGTGAGCTTGGATGCATGTATGTGGCTTGAAAAGAGTGCTTTGAAGCGTTGTCTATCCATGGTAGTGCTTGTTTGTTGTTGGTAATGTGTGTGCGAAGTTTAGGAAGTGCTGAAGCATAGATAGGTCATTCCTAAGGCTCAGTATTTTGCTCATCACTTGAAGCAAAAGTGTCAGAATCAAGTGAAAATACCTCCATTGGATGTGACTTCTCGAGAGCTTCAAAATAACCCGCTATTCACTATATTTTGAGTTCGGAGTTGAGTGAAAAGCATGATTTATTGTTGGTTGCTGCTCTAGGTGTCGCAACACCGTAGCCAACCATGAAAGCTTTGAATGTGATAGTTTACACTTGTATGCACCTTTGTTAGTTTACATTTGCATTGACCGTCATTTGAATGCATGTCCTCATACACTCCGCTAGGTTATGATACTTCTTGGATTGATAATTAAAGCATGAATCCCCACTATATGCACTTGTAGGGGATTGAGGTATAGTCTCGTTCTCGTCAAGTCCCTAAGTTGATACTTAGGGACACACATTTTTGGCACCGTTACCGGTGAGTGTTGAATCAAACCGAGGCATTTGTGTGATGGTGAAAGCTCTTAGCATTGAAATAAGTAGAGGAGTTGTGAAATTCTCTTCTTTGGTAAGACCCTTTCATCCACACTTACTACTTCTCACTTTTGGAGTGTGTGTAGTGAGTTGTTAGTTTAGGGACGTGAGCTAGAGAGGGAAGTTAGAATAGGTAGTAGAAAGGAAGAGAGTTAGGATAGGTAGGTAGGTTAAAATGCCAAGTATTTGTTCTTTACCTTTCAGCATCTTTCAGCCTTTGTGCATTTCAGAGGCTTAAAAACCAAAAGGAAGCCATTTTGAGATCACTTGCCTCCTAGCAAGTGTCGAGAGAGTGTTGATGACAGGTGTCGTGGAAGAGATATCGTGGCTATTGGAGCTAGAAGGAGCAAGTGTGGATTGAAGCTAGCTTGAGGGTAGCTTGGTGAGTTGAGCTGACCAAGTTATTGTTCTAAAAGTTAAATTTAAATCAGGAGAAATCATGAGACAACCTACGACCAAGCTTGTGAGGGAGGTATCATGGGTTCAAGTGAGACTTTTTGTGATACATGCACTTAAAGAAGGAGGAATAGGCACTAAGAGCACATACATTAACCTCATTTGTTAAAATAATTACTTTTGAGTTAGAAACTCCAAGTGTCGTGACCTCCTAAGGTCGAGTGTCATGACATCCCCGTGTCGTGACCTCCCAAGGTTGAGTGTCATGACATCCCAGTGTTCATGACCTCCCAAGGTTGAGTGTCGTGACATCCCAGTGTCGTGACCTCCCAAGGTCGAATGTCGTGACATCCCAGTGTCATGACCTCCCAAGGTCAAGTGTCACGACATCCGAGTGTCGTGACCTCCCAAGGTTGTGTCGTGACATCCTAGTGTCATGACCTCCCAAGGTCGAATGTTGTGACATCAAAGTGTCCTGACGTCCCAAGGTCGAGTGTCAGGATATCCAAGTGTCATGACCTCCCAAGGCAAAGTGTCATGATATCCTGGTATCATGTGACATTGGGTTGAATGTCGTGACATCCAAGTGTTGTGTGGTTGAGTGTCGTGACATCCAAGTGTCTTGTGGCCAAGCATCGCGATATCCAAGTGTCACTGAGGGTCAAGTGTCGCGACACCCAAGTGTTGTGTTTAGGATCAAGTGTCATGATATTCAGGTGTTGTGTGTTGTGACCGCTCAGGTGTCATATGTCGACAATATGCCAAGTATCGAGTGTCGCCAACTGTAGGTGGGGGGGAGGAGTGGGGACGGTGGGGGGTGGGGACGGTGGGGGGGTGGGGGGGGAGGGGTGGGGGGGTGGGTGGGGGGGAGGGGTGGGGACAGTGGGAGGTGGGTGGGGGGTGGGGGGGAGGAGTGGAGATGGTGGGGGGTGGGGACGGTGGGGGGTGGGGTGAGTGGGGGTGGGGGGGAGGGGTGGGGACGGTGGGGGGGTGGGGGGGAGGAGTGGGGACGGTGGGGGGTGGGGGAATGGTGGGGGTGGAAACGGTGGGGGTGGGTGGGGGAATGGTGGGGGGTGGGTGGGGGGGACGGTGGGGGGTGGGTGGGGGAACGGTGGGGGGTGGGTGGGGGGGGCGAGCGGCGGGGCGGCTGATTTTTTTTTTGAGGGGGCGGGGGGAGGGCAAGCAGGCGAGGGGGCGGCCATTTTTTTTTTGAGGGCCGGGGGAGGGCGGGCGGTGAGGGGGGCAACTGGTTTTTTTTTTTTTGTTTGCGAAAAATTTCCGTGGAGAGGTTTTTTTGGGTGAAAATACCAAAAATAAAAAAATCCCTAAAAAATCTAAAAAAAATGCAAAAAAATCCAAAAAAAACCTCAAAAAAATCCCTACAGGTCTAGGCCAATTTTTTCACTTAAAAACCACAAACAGGTTCCTTTATTCCTCCAATATGGCAAGAAAATGACATTTGAAAAGGATGGAAAATGCTGAAAAATTTCTAAAAATGCTTGAACAATTCCCAAAAATTTCCAAAAATTGTGCTTATGCAAAGGCTATGAAAGGGTTGCTAAATTTGCTAAAAAACTCAAGGAATAAGCATGAAAAAAAGATAAAAACTACTAAACTTAAGCAAAAATGACATGACAAGGCTATGTACAACCTGGACAAATTTTGCAGGTTCCAAGTGATCCATAAATCTTCACTTTTGTTGATGATAGGCCTTGATCCTTGATATGTTGACTCAGAAAAACTCCTCCATAATCTCCAATTGTACTGCACTTCATTAGTTTTGTCTTGTTGTTGGGCACACTAGTCATCTGATAGGGGTACCCTAAATCCTTTAGGAAAATATTGTCTCCTCCATACTACAACTTGTGTATCTTTGTGTCAGCAATTTTATATCTTAATCTACAAAATTCCATTTTCACTATTCCAGCTTCTTCGTCAAATGGAACCCTCTGTTTCCAAAGACTTGCAAGTACTCCTTCCACATCCTTGTGAAGCCCTACACTTACTATCATAAAAATTGACATAACAGATGATATCCATACCAGTATCCATAACAAACTAGCCCTTGATATAGGATTTGAAGTAGCTTCGTCACTACTGCACTTAAGGATAGTGCTTTTCTTCTCTTTTCTGTGGCTTTTGACTGAGACTGTGTCCTCTTTTTCTTCATATGCTTCCTCTCCACTTGAGTTTGGAAAAATTCCATAGCAAGAAGATGGGTCTTTTGCATGGAGCCAAGCCAACATGTTTTCATCTTCATATAAATTGGCTCCTTCAAATAGATCTGCTTCTGGGTTGTCCAACAACTCTTCTTCCATACAAATACCAATTGTCTGCATCATGCTGGTATGTCTTTGATTGTCTGGTCCTTCTTCTAAAATTATCTGCTGCAACTCTTTCCCCTCTTGCTTTACCCACATTGTGTCCTTGCCCCAGTCATGCAGCACATTGGCATGTCTTAACCAAGGTCTCCCAATTAATAGGGGGAAATTTCCTTCTACCTGTGGCAACCTTAAAACAACAAAGTTCAAGTTAAAGATGGTACCTTGTATCTTGAGTGGGACTCCAGGGACCACTCCCATAGGCTTTACTATGCTTTGGTCTGCCATTGTTACGGTGAAGTTGGCAGGTCTTGAAGGGTATAGTCCAATCTTTTTCATGGTATATTCATGCATCAAGTTAATGTGAGAACCACCATCCACAATAACTCCTTGAAATTCATGACCTTTGATAGAGACTGTTAGCAGAGGGCTCTTATAATATGTCACGGGTGCTTCCCCTACACCTTTATCTTTATGCATAATAGTAGCCTTTGCCACTAAGCTTGTTGTGGACATTTCATCAATTATTTGCAAGAGCTCTGACCTGAACTTTCCATCCATCTTTATTAAATAAAAAATACTGACCTCCTTTTTCATGGACTTGAGTAGTCGGGAAGCTTCTCATTCCTTAAGAGAATGGGTTCCATTCGACTTATCAAACTCCTCAGCCCTATTGAATGTGTGCCCAATGGCATCACTGGTACATATGAGATCTCCTTTTTGCCTTGTATCTGCACATGTGGTGGCTTTGTCTTCAGATGTCTCTTTATCTTTGTTCAATCCATTAATCCTTGATTCTTGACCTATTTCCACTTGAGCCTTCCCTTTGCTCCTTGTCTGCACTGTAAAAGGTTCAATTTCCTCTAACTACACCACCTTAGTAGATGGAGATGGCCCATTGACTTGATCCACCATTTCTTCTTTGCACACAGAAATCATTTGAATGTGGGGTCCAGATGAAGATGCTTGGTTCATAGGACATCAATTAGTATAGTGGTCTCTAGCCTCTGGGCAGTTCCTGCAAGGAGGGGCATTTTGTGAGAGAGTGACTTTGATAGTGCCCACATTCTCCACATCTGAAGCAAATAATTGGCCTCCTGGGCCCATTTCCAAAGTTATCCCTAGGTCTAGGGTTGTAATTGTTACCTTGATTGGGTGCAGACGCCATCACATTTGCTGGTGCTAGTGGTCCTCCTTGTGTCCAATATGTTGTTGTAGGCATTCCTCTTGATTGGCATTCCTGCGCCTCATGACCAGCTTTCTTGCATAATTGGCAAGTCACACTTAACAAAGGACATTCACTTACTATATGAACTTGCTTGCTGCACATGGTACACCAAAGTCCACTCTTGATGCCACCCCCTTTGATTTCTTGCAACTCCTGTCGTAGCTCAGCCAATTCTTCTGCTTGGGCCTCCTCCTCCTTTTGGAGCTTTAATGTCTCAATCTCCCTCCTCAACTGCGTAACAACATTCTCTTCCTCTTTATGGGGCTTATTCCTTTTTAAGCCCTTCAGATCCTTCCTTAGTTGGATTACTAGATCCTCCATTTCTGTATAATATGGTAGTTGAGGAGAAATTGCTCCATACTGTTACCTTATCTGCTCCAGTCGTGTAGCTGTGTTGATGAATTCCTCTATGGAGGCTATAAGCAACACTAATTCCTTGATTTTACATTGGGTGGTCACTAGAAGTGGCTTAGCTAACCATTTCTTAACAAAAAAATCATGTGGTGGATCTGGTAATTTAGCCATTAGTGCCTTGGCCCTAGTCACAAACTCTGGGAACTTTTCACCTAGACCCAATCTCAAATTTTCTAATTATATATGATGATTTTTACAGTATTTCCATGCTGAAATTGATTTTTGAATGCATCTTTCATTAAGTCCCAAGTTGTAAAATGGTTCTCAGCAAATTGGATGAACCATTTATCTGCTAATCCTTCTAATGTGGCAGGGAAGAGTATCAAAAAGGCATCCTCTCTTCCCATTAAGCCTCTAGTTTTGCATAGTGCCAAAAACCTTCTAATATGCTCGTCCAGATCTTCCTGAGCTAGGCCTTTGAAAGAAGGAAATTTTATATTTAATCTTGATACTAAGGTTTCCAAGTCTACCTCTCCTGCCATGCTCCTTACTGATGAGGTTGAAGATAGTGGACTAGAGAATCTTCTAACAGCCTTCCTTCTTGTTTGCTGGCAAGTGGCCCTCAATATTTGAGACCGGGTTGCGGTCATGGGCTGTTCATAGTCCTTTTAGTATCAGATAATTGATAAGAATATTTACCTCTTAGTCCACTGAAGTAGTACTGTCGACACTTGAACTCTTCCACCCTTTGCACTTGGTTTCTCCTATGCTCAAATCTCCTTGGTGTCCCACCGGTCGTGCCAAATTTTGTTGGGGGATTCTTGGACAAGAAAGGATTTGAGTGTTTCTAGGAGAAAAGGGAAAGACAAGAAGAAAGATACACACTGGAAGCCTCTCTCGATTGATTATAATGTGACAAATACAATGGTGATGCACAATACAATCCAATGCTTATGTGCAAAATCCCATAGAGTGCTCAATTACAAAATACCAAATACCCAAGGTCTTGTTGCTGTCGGCCTCCTTTGCACCAAACCTCCACCTTCTCCAAGCCTGCACTTGTGCACACCTTGACTTTGCCTCTTGACTTTGACTACGGTTGACTTTGACTACGGTCGACTTTGACCAATATGACTTGTATGGGCTCAACACTATGCCAATGTTGGGTGGCCAACAAACCTCTGAAGGATTGGACACATGACAATAGAGTGGTGGTGCAAATTCAGCCCATGTCTAAAATTGAAGATACCATTATAAAATCAGAATACTTCCGACGCATGTCCCATCACCGATGGATAGGCACAAATGATGATCAATATGTGCCCTATTGTGTTCTCCTAGCAGATTATAATGCAGAAATTCAAAGACGATGTGGCAAGGCCCCAACTTTCATCACCCAATTTGGGCCACACAACATACCTAAAAGTGCCACACAAGGGTCCATCTTCCAACCCACCTGGCGGCTTCGTCTCCAAGAAACTTATCCTGGAATCGTTCGTACATGGAATACTTCATCAAGTACAATCCATGCTACATCCCAGTACTCAGAAGATGCACATGGTCTGACTTTGCCATCACGATGAAGAATGTTAAAGGCTGTGCAAAATGGCTAAATTGCATGTACCTAGCACCACCATGCAGACCGGCCACAGTAGCATACATGATATCCACCATCCACCACTGGGGAGTCAAACTGTGAAACGTCCCTGATGTGATGGCACAAATGTGTATAAAAATATTCGAATTGATGATGGTTACCTTCTGAACTTTCAAGAACATTAAGGATCCGCATTTCTCAAGAGTCGATTTTACTACAGGCAATCTCGACTTAGTATATGACATGAGCACAACCCCCTCCATTAATGTGATATATGCATGGCAGGCTAGAATCAAATACCTCCCAGCATGCTACAAACAGACTTTTGAGGAGATGTTCATTATAGGGTTCTGGGAGTACCCTTCCAAAATATTCATCCCCAGACCCTCACATCTCCTCCAACTTTTTGTTGTGGAGAGAACCTTACATTCTGAACAATTGCATCTGCCACATTCGGACATTCCAGGGCCAATCGATTGGGATGCCTTACTAACAGATCTAGCAAAGGGATTGAGACTAGAAGAGCATCACCTTGCTACCGATGTCGTCGAATATTATGCCAAACGTTCAGCCCACCAAGGGCTTGTCAGGACGACAGACGCGAGAGAGGGGGGGTGTTGGTAGCAGTCAGGGCACTCAAAGACCTACACGACAAGGAAGCCAACGAAGGGAGTTAGAGCAAAGGGAAGGAACAAGTAGGCAAGGCAGTCAACAAAGATCCAAGAAGTAGGCCACTCAATTTTTTTCCAACTCAACCCCTTTGTAACAATGATTTTCATCACTTCATCAACATTGTATATACTATTTTTGATAGATTCGACTCCATTTTGTTCAAGCGGAGGAGTCCTCGATCTTGAGGAGTACTGGTAGTATTTATGTACCAATTTTCATAATTTTCAGAGCTCGTTTGAGTCTCCAAAATAGCCTAGGAACCTAATTTTAACTAGGCTAGACACAAGGTTTGGTTAGAACCAAAGCTAGTCAAAAACTATACAAAGAGCTAGAGGGCTCATTTTTGGGGTTAGCTTGTTAGTGATTTGAGCTTGTATATGAGACTTTTTGAGTAATCTAAAGAACTCCATTGTTTCTCTCTTTGTTCTTGCCTTGTGTGCACGTGTGTGTGTATGTGTGTGCATGTTGGCATGCTTCTCACTCACACACTTGTGCCATCACTTGTTTGAGGTCTTCATACCATCCTTATGTCTTCCCAGATTGACATTAAAGGAGCTGCTACTCATCACTGAGCTACAGAGAGGTAGTGTCCCTCCTGTATCCCCAAAGGCAGTTTATCTTCCACATGTAGCAGGCTCAGTTGTCCGGATCTTCATTGTGTCACTGTGAGGTTTTGCAAGTTTTGGTCCCTTTGTATGTACTTCTTCCTTGAATCCCAGCTTGATGGTGCATTTGTAAGCTTTCAAAAATTGCTAGCTACTCAAAAGAGGTTGTCAATGTTGATCTTGAGCAATTGTCGATTGTGAATTGCTTCATAGGCACTGATGTTGTATCCTTGATGTCCTCTGGATCTTTGAAACATGATTTTTATAGTATGATGCCAAGTATTTGTGACCCATAATGATTGATGGGTAAGTGCATTAGTGCATGGGTTGAAACAAATATGTGCCTTATGCAGGGCCTTATAATGTAGCCCTATGCATGCAGACTTGGGAAATGAATTGGAAGAAGTATGGTGCAAGAAGTTGGGTCTTGAGCTAAGTGCTCAAGTGCATGCCGACGAGGAGGTTTCCTACTCTATTATGGTGTTTTCAAATTCTTACCATGGTCAAAGGTCCATCGATACTCATCTCTTTGTGTTGTGCTCCAGCATGGTGATCGACCATCAGCTTGTCTCCCATTGTTGATGGATGTCCTTGTTGATGGTTCACGTCAGAGATTCTTTAACCGCACACTCTTGTTACGCAATCATTGTAACTTTTCATAATAGAAGAGGTGCATGAAAGAGAGAAGCAGTGGCATCGCCGGTCTGTGTGTCTAGGCGGTGTGCCTGTGGGTTGATTCCAAAGTAGTTCATTTATAGTATTGTATTGTTCTTTTAATGTTTGATATTGAGTAACTGTGGTGATTTCATTGATAATATATGATTCATTGGTGAAGTATAAGGTTAATGGTGAGTGTGTTAATCGTCATCAAGGATTCTCATATTTCGGTCACGACGAATATTGTGTTCTATTGAGTACTTGTTGAGGAAATTAGCAATTAAGTATGTCAGAATTGTTAGAATAAGTTAATGAAGAATTCACTATAGTAACGAATTGAATGAAGAAAATACATATAAGGCCTCTGTATTATAGACCTCTGATCATCCCAAGAACCCATTGGTAGTTTTGTTCCAGTAATAATTGACTCGATAGTTAAAACGTTTACACTGGCGCCGGCCATGGGGCATGGAGTAGCCAGTCTGAGAGAAGATTAAGGTTTGAGAAAGAATCCTATGATATATGCTTGTAACGCATTTTGGAGAATCTTACCTGAAGTATAGAAGTGATCAGCATCCTTGGAAAGTTCCTAGCGCATTGGGAACGCCTCTTGGTGGTAGTAGTGAAGGACAATCATCGGAAGGAAAGCGGGATATATGGGGTAGTGGAGTGCCACCTCAGTATTTTCTTGTTCAAGGACTACAAGGTATACTAGAAGTGCAACCAACCCTATCTGCGAAAAGTACGGTTGGTGGAGTAATCACTGATTTCGGTGATAGTTTGGCAAATTCCGGTGGCAATTTGTTGAATTTCGGTGATAGCTTGGAGAATTCCGATGGCGGCTTGTTGAATTTCCATGACAACTCCACTTCGGGTTTCGATTTCAAACTAGTGTATTGGTGGATGAAAGTTCTGGTGAAAAGTTTACCTTAGAAGCAAAATGCAAGGAATGGTAGTTGAATTTAGGTGTGTGTGATCGACTCAATGATATCATACTAGCGGAGAATTTGCAAGGTGGTGAGATGACACAACAACAATTAGGATCAACTTATTCAAACAATTCTCAAGTGATACTTCCTCCTAATTTAAACAACATGAGTGGTACGCAACAACAACATCAGTAGCAACACCAACAACAACAACAACATCAACAACAACAACAACAACACCAACAACAGCAACATCAACAGTAGCAGTAGATCATACCCCGACGGCTGGTACCTCTGGAGCTACGTACACAAAATTTGGAGAATTCCCAAGTGATGATCCTGATGCTCATGTGCATACTTTTGAAATTAATTATGCTGTACTCAACTATCCAGCGGATCCGGCATATAAGGCCATAGTGTTCCAATCTACTCTGGTTAATGAAGCTGCCTGCTGGTTGACCGAATATGATATTGACCATTTTGGTCAATATGATGATGTTAAGGATGCCTTCTTACAATGTTTTCAGTTAAAGAAAAATGTGGCTGAAATCTTTGATTATTTACAAAACAATAGAGAGAAAGCACATCAGAGTGTGCAAGAGTATGCAACTTTATTCCACACTCATCTATGGCAGCTGTCACAGGTGCATGTTAACCTTCCGGATGATGTGATTACCTAGTGGTCCATTAATGGATTAAACCCTCAACTCAAACAAGTTATGATTATACGATGTGTGGGCGGTATGACCTTGGATGTGGTCATAGCCATGGCATTACAATTGGAGCATAAAGTTGGTGGTTTTACTGAAGATTTGGAGTGTTTAAATGCTTCTAAGAGTACAAGCGAGGATCCATTGAAATAGGTGTATTGCACCAAATGCAAGAACGTGGGACACACCACTTCAACATGTGCATTAAATCAAATGTACTGTGCTATTTGTAATACGGCAAGTCATTCCACCAAAACGTGTCCAAATAATGCCAAAGTGTAGACCAAACCGACCGTAAATGCCATAATACAGGAGCAGGGACAACAGGCTACCCATTATGTACCACCGCATTTGAGAAATACCTCTTAGCAAAGTTACAAAACCCACAGGGGACCACAACCAAACAATTTCGGAAAGACCCAGTGGAACTCGGGCCAATCGAGGGAAGGTGCATCTCTTCCACCACCAAGATGCCATTTTTGTGGCAAAATTGGACATATCCGCAGATATTTCAAAGAATCATCCGAATATGATATGCGAAGAAAAGAACGACAGCATCCAATGGCAAATATGGTATATATTTCGGTACTGGATTCCCAAGCAGCAACAATTCAAACACGGTTTAGTAAGAAGTTGCAACCAACTGCTGAGATTTTTGAGCTAGGTATTCGAGAATAACATAGAATTTTTACTAAAGTTAGTACGTGGCCAAGTCAAGAACCAACTGTTTTCCCCGATCCGGTACCGATGGTCTAGCAAACAGTATCGAGTACACCATCGGAAGATAAGAATCTGGTCAAATTTTCATCGGAGAGTCCACCAGACTCAATATCGGGTACATTGAATCTTGACTCTGTGTGGAATATTTTATCAAAAGCATCTATTACGATACCGTTGGGGCAATTTTTAGCCTTGGTCCCTGGTATATGACAACAATTCTAGCAACAAATCAATCCAGGATCTTCATGTGCACTTGCTACAGCAATTATTAGTCCGAAACTTGATTCTACGATGGACCATGTTGTTCCTTTAACTACGGTATGGTATAAAAACCACAAAATTACACAAGTATTGATTGGTGGAGGCTCAAGTGTGAATTGGCTCATGATGTCTTTCATAGAGACTTGAAGAAGAAAATTATGCCTATAATTTGAAAATTTTTGGGGCCTGCTTTTCTGTGCTTCTTTCCTTTGCAACACTCTCCTCCTCTTTGTCTCTATCATCTCTTGGTAGGCTTTGCTTCTTGACTTGTCCGATCTAGTTCTTGATTGTCTTGATGGCATATTCGTAGTTGTCCACTACCAACACCTGTGGAGGCCTCAAAGGTTCAGAGGTAGTGTATGCTTCATTAATTATTTACCAGTGGTCAAGGAATCGATCATAACTCGGGGCCCGATGTATTATCTTTTAGCCTGTTGATTTCTTTCCACCGCTTGCTTCAAGTGACTAGAGTGACACTGATATTGGTCACTCTTTGTTATTATGCTTCGGCCAATTGTTTGAAGGTCCTTATGCCTGTTTTAACTTCTTGCTCACACTCTTCGACCCTGTTGTTTTACTCTCAGCTTGTTTATTGCTCCTCATCGCACACACTCAATGGTCAAGGAAACCTTCAAGACTTTGAGACAATTTGTTACCTTATCTGACCCTAAGTCTAATGCTTTTGTCATCCCCTTAACATTCCTTATATTTATACATCAGGATAGCTGTATTGATTTGGGTTGCCACGCATGCACCCAGTGGGTAGGGTGACTAAGGTGATGGTGGGTATGGATGATGCTTCAAAGGTCCCATTATAGATCTTTGTTTACATCCTTTGGGACCTCCTTCTTTTGCATTGCTACCTGATATGTGTCCCTATGGGGCTTTCGGCAGAGGTGAGTCTTTTATTGAGCTATTTTTTGTTTTGATTTTCTTCTTCTTCATCTTTTGTTTGATTCTCCCTCCACATGCATCATGTAAATTTGCATCAGAAATGGAATGATCTGCATCATCACATGAAACCTATAAAGGTTGAGAAGTTGCCTCATTACGACCAGCACTAGACTATCAACCTATAAAAAGAGGTAGCAAAGTGTCATACATGACTTTGGAGCTAACTGATGCCTCCTTAGTACATGAAGTAATGGTTGAATAGCATCTTCCACAAAAAAAAAACATCACGGCTAACCAAAATGCATTTAGTATGTGGATGATATAGATGATAGCCTTTGCTTTCAGAACTATACCCAATGAAAATACATTTCACTGCTTTATCATCCAATTTCCTACGTTGTTGTTCAGGCACTAATGCATATGCCAGACAACCAAAAACACATAGGTGAGCAACAGATGGCTTATTATTATGCTAAGACTCATATGGAGTTGTCACTCTAGCACAATGGTGAGTACCAATGTGAGGAGATCCACCTCATAAATTTCAATCCATGGAGGTGTGAGGACTAGTATGGTGACCATGAGCAAGTGAAGGCACAAATGCGTGAGTGAGAAGCACACTAACATGCACACATGCACACAAGGCAAGAACAGAGAGAGGAACAATGGAGTGCTTTAAATGATCAAAAATCTCTTTTACAAAAGCTCTATTCTGGAACAAGCTAACCTCCAAAAATGAGTTCTCTAGCTTCTTTTTATAGTTTTTGACTAGCTTTGGCCCTGTCCAAACCTGTGTCCGGCCTAGTTAAAAATTAGGTTCCAAGGCTTATTTGAGGGCTCAAACGGAGTCTAAAAGTTATGAAAACTGATATGTAGCTACTTCTAATACTCATCAAGCTTGAGGACTCCTAGAATTGTACAGAATGGAGTTGGAACTTATCAAAAATGGTATTTACAATGTTTGTGTAGTGATGAAAATCACTTTTGGTTGAAAATAATTTAAGAAAAAATGATTAGGCCTATTCTTTGCCGGATCTACATATTGTTTCCATCTCCTTGCTCTTCTAACTCCTTTCTTTGGATTTCTTTTACGTTGACACTTGTAACACTCCCCCCTCTGTAGCATCTGCCACCCCTGATAGACCTTTGTTCTGTAGGGTGTCCAATGTAATATTGGATAACATTAGTGGCATGTTCATGTTCGCGGAGTCATGCTCCCTTTGCTAGGTTGAATTGCAATGCATCCCAATTGATGGCTTGGGGATATTTGGTTGAGGTGTTGTGTAATACTCTGAATACATGGCATGTTCACATGCAAATAAGTGAAGTAGGGAGCCACTTTAGGCATGAATACCTCTAAGTGATACTCCCAAAACCTTGTCGTGAACATATCTTTGAATCTTTGTTTGTAATAGGCCATGAGGTATTTGATGCGGGTGTGCCAAGCATAGGCCACTCTAATACTTGGGGTCATGCTCATGTCATACACCATATCATAATTTCCATTGGTAAAGCCCAAGAGAGTGACTTGCGGTGCCTATGTATTGCAAAAAGTTTTGAAGACAATTTGCATCATATCCGAAATCTTGAGCATCATCTATACTATGACATCTAGCATCAGCTTCAATCGAGGGATCCAGTGGCATATGGTGGCCATCATATAAGCAATGGAAGGTGGTCCGTGTGAGCACAATGTATGGATAGCTGAGACACTCTCTACATTGTGCATTATTCTGCATTTTTATGGCAAAGGCTTTCGATGACCTGTACCTTGGAACTGGTTCGTAGCATGGATTATAAAGAAGATGTAAAGAAGCATTGTTCCAAGTGCACAACATTTCTGTATAAGTCTCCAAGAGGGTTTTCCTTGAGGATGGTTGAAAAATAGCACCTTTTTGCATTGTCGATGGTAAGTCATCTAGCTAGAATTGTGTCACAAATGTGGCTATCTTCCCCATGACCCTCTTAATTTTTGCATTATAATCAGCTAGGATTACAAAATAGGGCCTCTACTGGAGTTTAGAAGTCGTGATGAGCCTCCTAGGTGCCAAGTGTTGGAAGTAGTTGGATTGCAGCACTGTTTCTTCTATGACCCACATGTCTTGATTCTGCAGCACTGTGCAATCCTCATGGGTGTGCCCAATGTCTTCCACTTGCTTTAACCATGGGGGCAGGGAGCTTCAAAGGTATCTTGGCCTTCTGTGGTTATCCATCCACTAAGAATGGGCTATGGTTTGTAGTCATCTTCAAACATTTGTTCCACTAGAATGGAGACTGTTTCTGCTTCCATTGGGGCTTCAAGTGGGGATGGTGCTCTTTCATATTGCAGTAGTCGAGTTTGCAATTTCGTAACCTGTTTTTTTAGTTCCATTAGCAAGGTTGAGTTAGTATCGATGGGAGAGGTTGGTGTGGTGATACTTGGGGCAGCTATAGTGTCAAACTTTCTTTGCTACTGCAACTGATCCAGATCCTTTGATAATTTCTCATGAGCCTCGAGTAGGTTGGCATAATCTTCCAGGATAATTTTGATATTCTCAAGGGGCAAAACTTGAAACTTTGATGGACTTATGGACACCCTTGGTGTGCTCTCTATGGCTGCTTCTAAATTTTTTTGATTTTGGAGTTGCAAACATCTATTTTCCTCTTGAGCCACTATGAGATGCCTTCTTAGTAGTGCCATGTTGCAATGGAGTTTAGATTTGTGTTCCATCTATGTTCGTAGATGACCTTCGACCAATTGCATGGATTCTGGGTCTAAGTCCTAAAACTTTGCCTCCGATGTGCTATGGGCTTCCTGTAATGTATGAAACTACATTTTTAGACTTTCACTGTCTTCCTCAAGAGCTCTTATGTGTTGTTGTAATTCTGTAGAGCAATCTTGTAATATCCTATTATGTGCCTCTAGCTAATGCTACCCTATCCAAAATTGCATCATACATTGAATCGTAGTATTAAATGCAATATCTACATATGAAGATGCAATTTGTACATTGATCTATGCGAGGGAAAGGGAATGAGGAATGGGGAGTGTGTATGCTATGTCTAACAAAGAGGTGGGTGCGGTGAAGTTGGTGGAAGGGGGATGAGAGATGGTGGAATTGTGGGAGGAGGGGGAGGTGTTGTATTTGGTGAAAGAATGTCCATGTTGTCAAATGTAGAAGTGAGTTTGGTGTCTACCATGTATATCATAATGGTAGGTGGGATGTTTGTTGTAGTGGTGAATAGTGGTGTTCTAGGTGCTAAAAATGAAAATGGTGGGAAAGGTCAAGAGAAGGGTTGGGAGAGGTTAGAACAATAAGAGTGAAGGGGTTGGAGAATAGATGGGATGGTGTTTGGAAAGTGAGATCTTGGAGGTGGGACTACCATGGAATGAGGTTCTGTGATAAGGAAGTCTAGAAAAGTGGATCTAAAGTCTGGGAGGCCTATGATGGAGGTTGTGCAGGTGGGATGTCCCAAGGTAGGATCAATGAGGCACTCTGTTGTAATAGTGGTGGTATGGTACAAGGGGTTATCAAAAGAAGAAAGCAAGGTTGAACTTGAAGTGGGGCTATGAAAGATGAAGGTTTGCTCTTGGGTATTGATAGTAGGAATAACATTTACAACCTCTGTGTGAGGAGGTGATGGTGGAGGTGTTGGAGTTAGTGGCTCTCTTGTATCTTCATGGACAACAATTGTTTCATGACCAGAATTTCCTAGAGATTACCTGGATGGATTGGGCATGGCAGTGTCAGTTGCTTGCAAATTTGTCTCAATTGGTTTGATTGCAATAGTATTTGCCTCCATAGTAGCGATGGATGTTCCACTACACCACAAGTTTCTGATAGGAGTTGTAGAGTTTCACTGAAGTGAGAATCAACACCAGCCTCTTCCAATAGCTGGGCCATGTGTACTATACTGCTCTCTTCAGAAAGCAACTATTGGACTTACACTCTTTCCATTGTTTGGTATAATTTGCAGAGTTGTGCAATGTAAACAAGAGCTTCGATAGATTCTTCTCCTTGTTCTTCTTCTTCTTCTTCTTCATCACCCTCTTGTCATTCTAATGGTTGAGATAGGGTCCTTTCTCGATCATCTTCCTAGTGTACATGGCAGCCTTCTATTGATTTTCCCCTTCTTTGTGTGGAGGTGCCAGTTCCTTCTGCATAAAAAAAAAAACTCTACATCTGATAGTTGAGTGGTATGCAAAAAAGATTCAAAATCGAAGGTGGTCATCCCATTGATATCTTCAGCGGTACCGAATTCAAACAGCAAAGGCACAGAGGGAGACGAGGGAGCAGCTTGCAATGTGTCTCTAAACACAGATCAAGGGATTCAAATTGTAAAGGGAGGCACTGTGGCTTCTCCTCTTGGTGAGACCTTTAGGCTTGTGAACACTTCTGTTGGCTGGACACATGGGATCGTGCCTCTCATTCATTTAGATTGGTGGGCAGAAACCCAACATCCTTTAAAGAGTTGTAGTTGTGCCCATGCCAGTGCGTGCTCGATGGGCATATCATATGATAAACATCTGTAGCACAACATCCATTCACCACTGGTTTCCTAGACTGTCACTCTAGCACAATGGAAAGCTGTTGGAGTTAGACATCTGTGGACGCACACAAACAGCACACGGAAGAAGAAGAAGCTTGGAGCACAACACAAAATACTGAATGTATTACTACTAGAATGTACAAAGATAAGTAGCCCATTAGGGCAATAGGCATATATACAAGCCGGGGGAAAAAAACCTCCTAAAGAGGGAAAAAAGTGCCCCAGTAGTCCTAGAGTGTTCACACACATCACTACCTAAATATATCAACAAATCCCCCTTGGGAGTGATGCGGTGAACAAGGAGCTGGCACTCATGTATAAGGAAGTGCCAAGCTATGTGGAAATCACTCCACAAATGGAAGTAATCCCAAAGCTTTACAGAAAGCTTGAAACTTCTTCCTAGGCAGAGCCTTTGTGAAAAGGTCTGCAATGTTCCCCTACGTGGACACATATGCCAAGCTAATCTCCCCAGCACAGAACCTCTCCCTAACATAATGATAATGCACCTCAATGTGCTTAGTGCGAGCATAGAACACATGATTCCTCACAACTGCCAATGCTCTTTGACTATCAGTGAAGATGGTGGTGGTAGAAGACTGACCAAAACCCAAATCACCCATAGGGCGTCTGAGCCACACACACTCAACGGTCACTATGAAAGCTGCCCTATACTCAGTCTCACAACTATAAGTGGCCATAGTAGGCTACTTCTTGCTCAACTAAGATATACATGAGCTACCAAGCATGAAACAAAAACTACTAGTGTACACACGAGTATCATAGCAACTAGCCCAATCAGAGTCAGAAAAAGCATGCAAATCTAACAGTAATGATCCCCCCTTGGGATAAAACAATCCAAGTATCCGGGTACCACTCAAGTAACAACAGATGCGCTTAACCGCCTGCCAATGCTTGACACTTGGGCAATGCATAAACTTTGTCATCTGTGAGACAACAAACTGAATATCTGGCCGAGTAATGCCTAAGTAAATCATGCATCCAATAGCGTGCTGATAGAGAACAACATCAAATGCATCTCAAGCATCCTAAAGACTCAATCGTAAACCTGTCTCCATAGGAGTGGCAATAAGCTTACAGTCTTCAAGGCTGAAACACTGCAATAATGTGTTAATATATGTTGTTTGACACAAAGCCATTCCACCATCAACTTGCATAAACTGAATGCTCAAATAGTGATGCAAATTCCCCAAATCGGACATCTCAAATGAGGCATGTAAATTAGCCTTCAAATCAGCAATATGCCTCTCATGAGGACCAGTGAGCAGAATGTCATCAACATAAACCACAATGATCAAAAGTACATCATTAGCACACTTAACATATAAGGTGCTTTCATTTGGATTGTTCTCAAAACCATGTGCAATCAGATAGGCATGGATCTTTTCATACCAAGCACGTGGTGCTTGCTTTAAGCCATATAATGCCTTCTTTAACCTGCACACCTGGTTCTCATGCCCTTTCTACACAAAGCCACGGGGCTGAAAAACATACACTTCTTCATGCAAGTGACCATTCAAAAATGGTGTTTTGATATCCATTTGATGTACATTCCAACCATGATGGGCTGCAAGTGCAGAGATGCTACAAACATTAGTCATTCGGCAAGTAGGTGCAAAGATCTCATCAAAATCAATGCCTCTTTCCTGCACATAACCCTTAGCAACAAGCCTAGCCTTATACGTGTCACCTGTACCATTAGTGTTGAGCCCATAAAAGTCATATTGGTCAAAGTCAACTACAGTCAAAGTCAACCAAAGTCAAAGTCAAAAGGTCAAAGTCAAACTAGTCAAATTAGACAAGGTCAAGGTCAAAGTCAACTGGTGCAAGTCAAAGTGCTAAGGTGCAGGTGTCAAAAGCGCACAGGTAGTGCACAATTAATTGTCCACCAAGGGTAAATTGGAGAAATTGGGTTGCAGCTTGTAGAGGTATTTCTCTAATTTCCCTAAGGTTCAAAGTGTTTTTAAAGTGTTTTGGAAGGTTCAGGTGAACCCTCCCTTATGTGCACATTTGAAGAGCTAAAAGGAAAATGTGAATGTATGTGAAGCGGCAGCGTACGCAGAAGTGAAAGTATGGCCCCCCGATTAAAATTTTTGGTTTTAGTCTAAAGTCACTACAAGACAAAATAGGGAGTCGTTGGCTACCACTTGTGAAGACAATCTTGGGACATCAAAGTGAGCACCAAGATACTCTTGCACTTAGGAGCGTACGTGATTGACACACTCAAATCAAGGCAAGGACTATTCTTGGACAATCCTAGAGTAAGCAAGAGAAGCGTAGTCAAAGTGAAGCAAGAGAGAGAAGTGCAAGAGTCACCAGTGTGCGACGCAGAGAAGTGGAGTTGAAGGAGTGCATGGAGAGTGACTAAGGGATTGTGCAAAGAGTGCTAAGCTACTCCCCCAAGGATCTCAAGGTCTCCTTGGAGTGTGCGCGTGCCGAGAGAAGGTATTCATTCCTCCCCCTTAGTGGAAGCTTGGTGCAAGGTGTGCACAAGGGTAAGCTTGAAGCAGGTGGAGGTCTGGTGCAGAGGAGGCCGGCAGCAAGAAGACTTTGGGTATTTGGTAATTTGTAATTGAGCACTCTGTGGGATTTTGCACATAAGTATTGGCTTGTATTGTGCTTCAACATTGTATTTTTCTTAGTGTAATCAATCGGCAGAGGCTTCCAGGGTGTATTTTCTCTTCTTGTCTTTTCCTTTTCTCCTACAAACCCTCAAACTCCTTCTTGTCCAAGAATCCCCCAACAAAATTTGGCACGCCCGATGGGACCTCCAAGGAGATTTGAGCATAGGAGAAGATATATTGCAGTTGGAGAGGCAATATTCAAGTGTCGACAGTACCACTTCAGTGGACTAAGAGGTACATATTCTATCAATTATCTCATATTAAGAGGACTATGAACAACCCATGACTGCAACCCGGTCCCAAACATTGAGGGTCACCTGCAAGCAAACAAGAAGGAAGGCTGTTAGAAGGTCCTCTAGTCCACTTTCATCAACTTCATCAGTAAAGAGCATGGCGGGACAGGTAGACTTGGAAACCTTACTCTCAAGATTAAATATAAAGTTTCCTTCTTTCAAAGGCCTAGCTCAAGAGTATCCGGATGAACAAATTAGAAGGTTTTTAGCACTATGTAAGACTAGAGGCTTAATGGGCAGGGAGGATGCCTTTTTGATACTTTTCCCTGCCATATTAGAGGGATTAGCATATAAATGGTTCAGCCAATTTGCTGAGAACCATTTTACAACTTGGGATTTGATGAAAGATGCATTTAAAAATCAATTCGAGCATGGGAATACTGCAGAGATTATCATAGAAGAACTAGAAAATTTGAGATTGGGTCCAGGTGAAAAGTTCCCAGAGTTTGTGACTAGGGCCAAGGCACTAATGGCTAAATTGCCAGATCCACCACATGATTTTTTTGTTAAGAAATGGTTAGCCAAGCCCTTACCAGTGGCCACACAATGCAAAATAAAGGAATTAGTGTTACCTACAGCCTCCATAGAGGAGTTCATCAACACGGCTACAAGACTGGAGCAGATAAGGCAACAATATGGAGCTACTTCTTCTCAATTACCATATTCCACAGAATTGGAGGATCCAGTAATCCAACTAAGGAAGGAGTTGGAGGGCTTAAAAAGAAATAAGCCCCACAGAGAGGAGGAGAATGTTGTAACTCAGTTGAGAAGGGAGATTGAAGCACTAAAGCTCCAAAAGGAGGAGGAGGCCCAAGCAGAGGAGTTGGCTCAGCTGCGAGAGGAGTTGCAGGAACTCTAAGGAGGTGGCATCAAGAGTGGACTTTGGTGTTCCATGTGCAGCACGCAAGGGCATATAGTAAGTGAATGTCCTCTGTTAAGTGTGACTTGCCAATTATGTAGGAAAGCTGGTCATGAGGCCCAAGAATGCACATCAAGGGGATTACCTGCAACAACATATTGGACCCAAGGAGGACCCCTGCCTCCAGCAAATGTAATGGCAGCTGCACCCAATCAGGGTAACACTTACAACCCAATGGCGGCTGCGCCCAATCAAGGTAACACTTACAACCCTAGACAGAGAAATAATTTTGCAAATGGGCCTAGAAGGCCAATCATTTGTTTCAGATGTCGAGAATGTGGGCACTATCAAAGTAGGTGCACTCTACCAGAAAATGCCCCTCCTTGCAGAAACTGCCCAGAGGCCAGAGACCACTATACAATTTGTTGTCCTAAGAATCAAGCCTCTTCATCTGGTCCCCATATTCAAATGAATTTTGTACGCAAAGAAGAAATGTTAGATCAAGTCAATGAGCCATGACCATCTACCAGGGTGGTGCAGTTAGAAGAAATAGAATCTTTTACAGTGCAGACAAGAAATAAAGGAAAGGCTCAAGTAGATATATCTCAACAACCAAGTACTGATTGATTGAACAAAGGCAAAGAGACTTCTGAAGACAAGGCCACTGCATGTGCATATACAAGGCAAAAAGGAGATCACATATGTACCAGTGATGCCATTGGGCATGCATTCAACAGGGCTCAAGAGGAGTTTGGTAGATCAATTGGAGCCCATGCTCTTAAGGAATCAGAGGCTTCAAAACTTCTCAAGTCCATGAAAAAGGAGGTTAGTATTTTTTATTTAATAAAGATGGATGGGAAATTCAGGTCAGAACTATTGCAGATAATTGATGAGGCTTCCACTACAAGTTTGGTAGCAAAGACTTCTATTTTACATAAAGGAAAAAGTGTAGGGGAAGCACCCCTTACAGATTATAAAAGTCCTTTGCTGACAGTTGTTGATGTATGAAACACCACAAGAAATGAATTAATGTGACACTAGAACACCTCTATGGTCATCATTAACTCATTGCCACTCCAAACTTTGAGAAATGATAGCCTAAAGTGATAACTTTGCTTCTACAGAAATTCCTAGTCACCGAAATGACATACCTTCAGTATTTTGCTAATTTCTCCTAGCTCAAGTATTATTTCTCCATGAAACTTTATAGGTTGAAACTAGAAAAGTAGAGCTTTCCAACAAGCTATGATATGCATCAAACAGAGCTCTAGAACTCAAGTTATGGCCTTCACAAGATGACCCTGTATGAGTTTCCAAAACTGGAAACTTTGCCTGTTTTAGTATTCCTGGTGTCCAAAAATAAAAAATTCGATGCCTAGCATCGAATTTCAGTCCAAGTCGATGCCAGGCATCGACTTTGGGCTTTTTTTGGCTATTTTTCTACACCAAAAACACTCTATTTTACACACACATGAAGAAGATGACTTATATGCTAGAAGTCGATGCCGGACATCCATTTTATGCTGGAACTCGATGGCAGGCATCGAGTTGCTCCACAAACTTCATATTTTTAGAAGATTTAACAACAGTTAACACACAAAGAATGAAAAAATGACTTATCAGCCAAGATTCGATGCCAGGCATCGAATTGCTCAGAAAACTTGATCTTTGTAACTCATCACACAGTAGGCAAGCATGGAGATGATGGAGAGAGACTCATACACGGAACTTTACTCAGTTCTTTCTCATAACTACTTTTCCACCATAGCTTTAAAATTCTGGAAGTGAGTGAACACCTCGCTCTTCTCTTTCATGAAATATACCCATACTTTGTGTCTATGATCATCAATGAAGGTAACATAAAACCTGCAACTGCCCATAGATGTGGTCTTTGCTGGACCCCAAACATCTGTATGTACTACTTCTAGTACATTCTCACTAACATGCTTGTCATGTGGAAATGATGCTCTTGACTGTTTACCAAATTGACATGCTGCACATACCTTTTGCATTTCTGCAACTTTGAAATTTGGTAGTCCATGGACAATCTCCTTTGACTGCATCATTTTCAGCCTTTCCAAGTTTGCATGTCCAATCCATTTGTGTCATATCTCTATATCTGCAATAACTCCTGCACCTTTTGCAAACATGGCTGCATTCATTTCAGGAATCTTCACATTTAAGGTGAACATCCTACCCACTTTGTTTCCTTTGGCAACCAATCGTCCATCTTGCTTGTACTCTTCTACATATAATCCATCAGCATTAAACCTGACTGTAATCCCTGGTCAACCATTTGTCCAACAGAAACCAGATTCTTTGTTATATTTGGAACATGCAACACATCAGCAAGATGTTTTACCTTCCCGTCCTCCATAGACAATGCTATGTTTCCTGTATGCTCAATAGGATGCGATGTATCATCACCTGTTTCAACATATCCAGGAACTGGCATTTTCTGCAAATTACTAAACCATTCTGCATGACTGGTCATGTGATTTGAAGCACCTGAATCAACATACCAGACATTATCATTCGATTTTGAAACACTAGCAGACATCGTATTCATCATGTGATGTTCAACCATAAACAGCTTCTCAGAATCATCTGCTCTTGTGGATGCATAGTTGTTTTGCTGCCTTCTGTTATTTTGATTCTTTAACCTGCAATCACGTTCAAAGTGTCCAGGTTTACCACAATTCCAGCATCCTTTACTATCATTACCTGAATCATTTCTTTGGAAATTTCTGCGACCTCTTTGGCTCCCCCTGCCTCGAAACTGTCCTCTTCCTCCTGCATGATTCTGTTGTTGACCTTGGTCTTGGTTACTGTTTCCTCTTCCACTTCCAAAACCTCTACCTCTGCCTCTTCCTCTGACAGAGTAGAATACCTGCTCAGAACTGGGCTTTCCTTGGGTTTGAGTCGTCACCAAGATTCTTTTCTTCAATAATCAGCATAGATACCAGATCAGCAAAATTCGGAATATTTTCCCTGGTCTGTATGGAAGTTCTGAACTGCTTATATGCAGCTCCTAAACCACGAAGGCACACTTCCACCTTATCATCATCATCTACATTCACGCCAATAGATGCAAGTGACTCACATATGCCTTTGATTTTAAGAGTGTAGTCACTTACCAACATGCTCTTCTTTTCTAATGTATGCAGCTCGTTCTTGAGTTGCAATTTCCGTGCCTTTGTATTAGTCTCATACAAAGTGACCAAGTTGTTCCAAGCCTCTTTTGGAGTCTTGGCATCCTGTATGTGTCCAATCATGCTATCATGTATGCTAACAGATAGCCAATACATTACCTTTCGTGCTCCTTGATTCCATTCCTCATATGCTCTTAACTGATTTGCAGTCCGATTCCTTTTTGGTAAATGTGGAGCAATTTCATTCTCTCCTTCGATGTACTTCCAGTAGCCTTTTCCCATCAGGAAATTCGTTATTCTGAATCTCCAATCATTGAAGTTGTTCTTGTCTAGCTTATTGCTCATAAGCTGACTCATTCCATCTGCGTTTGCCATTTCTGCAACAATTCACAACATTGCAAAACACTACAAGCAACACTTCTGCTTGAACACTATCGCACTATGACGTGACAGTTCGATCTCAGAAAAACACAGTTTTCATGTATCAACAGTACACCGAATTGCTTGAAATTCTGGATCTGGAATATATGAGTGTCGCCCAACACAACCCAAGTTACAGTTTCTTAAACTGACCTGGTTTTTATGTGGGCCCCACCTTGCGGGCTCGAAACGGAGGTCGAGATGGCTCCGAAACTTCGATCTGACAAAAACAAGTGACCCTAAAGGGCTAACTCTCGAAAATATTTTGAGGTCTTCTACCTTCACGACGATTTTCGTAGCAAACGGAGGCCGTTTGTGAAATCGCGTTTTCTCCATGCCTTGCCGCGTAGTCTTCACCGTCGCCTTCTCCAGGAGCTCTCTACAACCACGCTGGCTCTGATACCATGTCACGAGGAAGGAGATAAGGAAGAGAGCTCACACACACACTCTCACTCTCAAGGAGAGGCACACACACAGATTGAGGCAAGGAAGAATGATCTTCTTCTTCTTCTATTACATAAAAGGAATGTACAAGAATGACCTGAAAACAAGAATACAACAAGTGCAATATATAAAGATCAGTACATAAGGAAAAACCTAATATCCACGAATGAGTGAGCTGGCAAGAAACAAATGTGCCATCACTCTCGGTAGATAAATCTAATAAAGCTCAATGAAGTATCCCTGACATATATCGGTATGACCACTATACATGTCAGAGAAACGAAAAACTGGTACGTGTCATCTTGGATCATCACATGTTGAGCTTGATATCTCAACATCATTCTGATGAGGAAGGATACAACATTTCCATCTTTATGATTGAACCTGTTGAGGAAGACTTTATCCTAGAAGAATGCACGGAAGTGACCCAAGAATTGGACAAGAGTAGTGATGATGAGGACCTAGAATCCATTATCATGGAACCCTTCTGTTCCACATAAGAGGAATATATTTATTTTGTAGAAGCCAAAACCTTTGAGGAAGGAAAGGAAAGTCAAATGGAACAACTTGAGCTATCCATAAGAGATACAGAGAGCAAACCAAAGAAGAGAAAGAAATCACCTAAGACCGAAGAAGAAGAAGAACCACTCATGGAAGTACCGGAGAACTTCAAGAAGTATGAAAGAGAAGATAGACGAATCATGGTACGAATGCCTAAAAGAAAAGTTGACGTTGGAGAAGTATATGATAATCGCGAGAAAACCAAAAAAATCATAGTCTCCGTAGAAGGAGAAGAAGAAAAATGTACATACATAGAGCATGCTTTGACGAACGAAGAAGAAGAAGAGTTAGTTGCCCTATTGCAAGAATATAGAGATGTATTCGCTTGGAGTTACAAAGACTTGAAAGGAGTAGACCCAAATATATGCTCCCATAGAATCCCTATGACTCCAGATGCAAAACCTACGAAACAGAAACCATGCACGTACAATGATAACTACGCTGCTAAGATTAAAGAAGAAATAGATCGATTAATAGAAGTAGGATTCATTTACGAAATTGAGCATACTGAATGGGTATCCCCCATTGTGGTTGTGCCCAAGAAAAATGGAAAATTGTGTGTGCGTATTAACCTTAAAAAGTTAATGCCACCATGATTAGGACACATTGTGTCAAAGAATGAAATTTCGAAGGATGAGGAAAAAGTGAAAGTAATTGCCGACCTACCTAGGCCAAATAACGTAAAAGAGATATAGGCCTTCATGGGTCATTGTGGTTATTACACACGATTCATACACATGTATGCAATCATAGCCAAGCCTTTGTACTCTCTTTTGACCAAGTTTGAATGGACAGGCAAATGTGAGAACTCATTCAATGAACTTAAACGATGTTTGTGCTCAACACCTATATTAACAACCCCACATTGGAGTAAGCAATTCCATGTACATGTGGATGCATCCAACTATGTCATAGGATGTGTGTTGGCACAACCCATGAATGAAGGTAATATATATCTCCCTATAGCATACGCGAGCAGACAATTGAATGGAGCAGAACGAAATTACACCACTAGGGAACGAGAAGGATTAGGAATGATCTACGCAGTAAAGAAATTCAGGCATTATTTGTTGGCAAGTAAGTTCAGGTTCTTCACGAATCATCAAGCGTTATTGTACTTAGTCAATAAGCCATGTAACACAGGATGACTGATACGTTGGTTTTTATTAGTACAACTTTGAAGTAGTAGTCAGGAAAGGAAAAACCCATCTTAGAGCTGACCACCTCTCAAGGTTAACCACAATAGAAGCTCCTCAAGGAATAGCGGATGAATTAGCCGATGCATACCTGTTTAACCTTGAGATAGTACTAGAATGGGCTAAACTGATTTTACCTATTCTCACATATGGACCCAAGAATCCTAGGATGAGGATCAAAGAAGGAGAGATTACCAAGTCACAAAGATATCAAATAATAGCAGGAAGTATATATAAGCAAGATAATCAAAAGATTCTTGCTTGTTGTGTAGACGAATCAGAACATGAAATTGGTTGCAATTAGCACATGTAGCTGCATTAAAGCAACATCATTCGAAACATTGTACATTGTAGACTCTACATAGACTAGGAGTATATTGGCCTTCTATGGAAGCAGATGTCTACAAGATGTGTAAAGAATGCCCTGTTTGTTGTGAAAGACCACCAGTAGAACATGCTACATTATATCACATGTCTCTCACACCAGAATGGAGTGAACCTTTAGTGATGTACTTGAGGATGAAAACATTCCCTCAAGGAATGACCTTAGCATGACAATGCAATCTAGAGCAGGAAGCTCAAGATTATTCACTTATTGGAGACAATCTATACAAATGAGGACGAGATGTATACTTAAGACAATGTGTTCATGAGAGCGATTATTTGAACGTACTAGAGACTGCACACCAAGGTGTTGCAGGAGGTCATTTTGGCCCCGATAGGATAATCAAAGCCATACTCTTTGCAGGATTATGGTGGCCCACTCTTCATATGGATGCATGTACCTATGTTAAGAGATGTGATGTGTGCCAAAGGACTCAATTTCCTACTCGCAGAGATGAAATGCCATTGAAACCCATGATGGGAGGACATGCATTTTCTAAGTGGGGTATAGACTTTGTAGGACCCATTAACCCCCTTGCAAAAGGAACACATGTTGAATACATCATAGTTGCAATAGATTATCTTACCAAATGGGTAGAGGAAAAGGCCACAGAAAGGAATGATGCACACATGATTGCAAAATTCTTATTTGAAAATGTCTCTACAAGATATGGATTGCCTATAGAGTTAGTGAGCGATCGAGGAACTCACTTTCTAAACCAAGTCATTGAATATTTGTTACAAGATTTTATGGTGATTCACAAGAAATCCACACCATATCATCCTCAGGCCAATGGTCAAGCAGAAAGTACTAACAAGATCCTTTGTAATGTACTGACGAAACTCATGAACAACAAATGTTCAGATTGGGACAAACAGTTACACCATGCTGTTTGGGCATATCGAGTGGCCTACAAGACTGTACTCAATGCAACTCCCTTTTAGATGGTTTTTGGTCAGAATGATGTGCTCCCTTTGGACTTCTTGATACCGACCCTTAAGGTTGCACAAGAACATCAGTGGACTGGCCATGAATTATCATCAAGAATAATGGACTTGGAACGATTAAGAGAAACTAGGCTGAAACCAAGAGCAGGTATCTATGCAGCAAAGAAGCGACAGAAAGCCTATTTGGATGCACATGTGAAAGAAAAAGGCTTAAAAGAAGGAGATTTAGTCCTAGTATATATGTTGAAACAACACACACGGAAATTAGAAAAGCGAGATTATGGACATATGATCATTAACAAACTCTCGACAAGTGGAGCAGTACAATTAGCCACCCTAGAAGGAGACATAATGCCTAATTACATTAGTGGCTGTAGAGTAAAGCTTTATCAGGAACCTCTTACTAAGGATATGCTTAGAAGAATCACGTTGGCAAAGACGCGTAAGGAGGAAGAGTAAAGAATACGTGCCGAAGCTCAGGCAGAAGCTATAGAACGCATTAAGTGCATGAAGCTAAGAAGACAAGGACTAGGGAGAGAACATTACAACCATCTGGAAACAACACCCAAATACCCCATGGCCATGTGTCAAGCAAAGTCAATTACTCATCCTAGCATAGTGGATAGGAGACCATTCATTACTGTTAGGCTAGAGCACGACAACCCTTGCCAAGAGCTCAGGGCTTTAATTTGATTCAGGTGCTGCAACTAGTGCGATTAGATGATCCCACTATAAGGACTCAAGAATAGAAATGCGGCCAATTGAGGCATACCTCATAGGGTTAGGAGGCATGGAAACCCCTTGCATGGGTGAGGTGGACCTTCCTATCCTCATACACGATGTGACCATGATAGCAAAGCTACTAGTGTGCCATGACGATGACCTGATAGAACCCCTTATCCTTGGCCAAGACTGGCTGTATGATCGCTCAGTGGACCTAAATATTAGACATGGCTCCTTGCAGATTGGAACCTTAGATCAACAACGAGTGATACCGCTTGACTTCCCTAACAACACTCCGCCTAAGGTATGTAACCCTAGACCATATGAACTGCATGGGATAGAGGACCAAAAGATCTTTGGCTAGATCCCTCGGCTAAGCACGCTCGTTCCAAAGTCAATCCATGAGAGCTTGGTGATGGATAGTTTCTAGACAAAAGGATGTCAACAGATTTTCCCCTGGTTTTCCAACAGCTGTCAGGTGGGTTGCATCAGCGGTCAGGTGGACTCCATCAGCGACTAAATGGGCACGATAGCCTGCGGTGCCCATCCTTCCACACTTACTATGGACTGGCCTAGATTAATGGTACAAAATGCTGCACTTCCTAATGGGAAAGTTTCGCAAGTGTTGGACCTCCCTTCTTTTCCAAAGCAGAGTGTCCATCCGACCTCTCAATCCCAACCACAAAGGAGTCACCCATGGCAGAGGAACCCAAACCCACGAGCATACCAGACGACACAAAACAAGCAGCATGTTGGAACTCAAGGTCATGCATAAAACATGGAAGCACATCAAAGAAGTGGACATAGAAGAAGAGGGAGCAAGTAGGGAGCTCCAAGAAGTGTATGTCAAATTTTCAGAAGAATCCCCTACAAAAATAGTGATTTTCATCACTAAAAACCATTGTAAATACCATTATCTATTTTTATAACTCCATTTTGTTCAAGCCGAGGAGTCCTCGAGCTTGAGGAGTATTAGAAGTACCATCGTACCAATTTTCATAATTTTTTTAGACTTCGTTTGAGCCCTCAAATAAGCCCGGGAACCTAATTTTTAACTAGGCCCGACACTAGGTCTGGACAGGGCCAAAACTAGTCAAAAAACTATAAAAAGAGCTAGAGAGCTCATTTTTGGGGTTAGCTTGTTAGAGAATATAGCTTTGTAAGAGAACTCTTTTGCAATCGAAGCTTTCCATTGTTCCTCTCTTTGATCTTACTTTGTGCGCGTGTGTGTGTATGTGTATGCATGTTTGTGTGCTTTCACTCACGCACTTGTGCCTTCACTTGCTCGTGGTCTTCATACCGGTCCTCACGTCTCCGCGGATTGACAAGTAAAGAAGGTGGTTCTTATGCTTGAGCTACACCAAATTTTGGCTCCGTTGCCGGGGAGAGAGCTTTGAGGACGAGCATTGTGATGGTAAGATTGTAGATTTGCGACGTTGGAAGGTAAAAAAACTGTCATTTCAATTCATTTTCTGTTTTTTCCTCTTCATCTTCATCATCATCATCATCTCCACCTTCTTCCATCTTCTTCTTCATAGAAATTTCTTGTTTTTTAGTGCATTTTCACCATTTTCATACCATTTTTCATGCATTATTGTGTGGGAAGGAGTTAGGAGGTGCAAGGGAGAGCAAACGCTGTGTTTTTTTCATGATTTTCTGCTCATACGGAGCTCGCCATAGCCAACGCTCAGAAATTTGAATTTCCCGCCAAAAAATGCGATTCTGTGATGAAAATCGCGATTCTGTGAAAATTCAAAATTTTTTGAAAAATCAGGATTTTTTGTTTTCCCGCCAAGTAAAGGAGGTGGTGCTTATGCTTGAGCTACACCAAATTTTGGCGCCGTTGCCGGGGAGAGAGCTTCGAGGACGAGCGTTGTGATGGTAAGATCGTAGATTTGCGATGTTGGAAGGTAAAAAAACTATCATTTCAGTTCATTTTCTGTTTTTTCCTCTTCATCTTCATCATCATCATCATCTCCACCTTCTTCCATCTTCTTCTTCATAGAAATTTCTTGTTTTTTAGTGCATTTTCACCATTTTCATACCATTTTTCATGCATTATTGTGTGGGAAGGAGTTAGGAGGTGCAAGGGAGAGCAAGCGCTGTGTTTTTTTCATGATTTTCTGCTCATACGGAGCTCGCCATAGCCGACGCTCAGAAATTTGAATTTCCCGCCAAAAAACGCGATTCTGTGATGAAAATCACGATTCTGTGAAAATTCAAAATTTTTTGAAAAATCACGATTTTCTTCTTTTTCATAGAAATTTCTTGTTTTTTAGTGCATTTTCACCATTTTCATACCATTTTTCATGCATTATTGTGTGGGAAGGAGTTAGGAGGTGCAAGGGAGAGCAAGCGCTGTGTTTTTTTCATGATTTTCTGCTCATATGGAGCTCGCCATAGCCGACGCTCAGAAATTTGAATTTCTCGCCAAAAAACGCGATTCTGTGATGAAAATCGCGATTTTGTGAAAATTCAAATTTTTTTGAAAAATCACGATTTTCTGTTTTCCCGCCTAAAAGTTGGCTGAAAGAATCATGATTCTGTGGTCATTCTCAGAATCGCAATTCTGTGATTGTGCTCAAAATCGCGATTCTCACAAATCACGATTTTCAGCCAAAAAAACATGAGTTTGAAAAAAAACACGATTCCCTACTCAAAATCGCGATTCTCAAAAAATCACGATTTTCAGTAAAAACACGATTTTGTGCTCAACATCGCGATTTAAAAAAAACACACGATTTTGTGCTCAACATCGCGATTTTCTAAAACACGATTTTGTGCTCAACATCGCGATTTTCATGTCAAAAACACGATTCTGAGAAAATACGATTTTCAGCGGGCTCAAAATCGCGATTCTCACAAATAACGATTTTCAGCCAAAAACACGATTTTGTGAATCACGATTCTCTGAGTCAAAATCGCGATTTTCAAAAACACGATTTTGTGCTCAACATCGCGATTTTCAAATCACGATTTTCTGCTCAAAATCGCGATTTTCAAAAACACGATTTTGTGCTCAACATCGCGATTTTTTGACTTCACAGCATCGCGATTCTCTGAAAGTTCACAAAATCGCGATTTTCTCCAAAGGTCCTGTTTGCCTGTTTTGACCCCCAGGAGCCTGATTTGACATAACTTTTTCATCCAAAGTCCTTTTTTTGAGCTCTATAGCTCGTTGGAAAGCTCGTACATGAGCTTGTACATATATGCCTATATATACAAGTAAAAAGTCGGGGAAAGTATTAGAGAGCATGAGATAAGATGAATTAGATGCTGGAAAAGTTATTAGACACTTGAGAAGTGAGGAAGAACTCTCTCATCATTTAGATGTAAAGTTTTGTGAATAGAAGAAAAAGTTTCACCCCATAGTTTACTGTGTTCTCCTTTTGTGCTTGATCATTTCAAGAATCCTTTTGTACATGTTTAATTCCATAGTTAATGCTTCTATGGTTAAAGTCTGAGAGCCTAATTGTAAACAGGCTGAGAGAATTATGTGTAGGAACATTTGTATGTGAAGAGGTGTTGAGTGTCTTCTGAAACAGGCGCAATCTCGATGGTCAAAGAATTGATCAGTTCTCAGTGCACAGTGTAAAGTTTTACACAAATGAGGAGTCAAAATATAAGCTGGAAGGTAGGCCATCTATGGATAAAATCATTTGCTTAAATGGGTTGTAATTTGAGAGAACCATGCTTTAGAAGTTATAGGTGTCAAAGTCGACTGTAGAAAAGTACAGTTTTAGACATAGGTGAATTGTGAGAATCATTTCTCAAGATTTAGTGAATCTTTTGAGATGATTTAAATTGGAGAAAGTGCGCAATCTATAGGCAACACCTTGTGCAAAGGTTTATAAAAAAACTTTACACATTTGATCAATAAATGAGTGACTTATGTGCAACAGACTTTCTGAGTATTAACTCTCTTCACAGTTTGTTCAAGATTTTGATAATCTAGTATTGATCCTCCAAATTGGTAAAGGTTTTGAGTTGTTCTTGATATAGACGTGCTCTAACATCAACGATAGCTTGTTGTTTTGGATATTAACACTCTCCATCATGCATTAAGTCCTTTTGAGTTGTTCTTGATATAGAGGTGCTCTAACATCAAGGATAGCTTGTTCTTTTGGAGATTAACACTCTCCATCATGCATCAAGTCCAAGAGACTTAATTTTTCAAGTCCAAGTCTAAGATAAAAGTGTGCAATACAAAAACCTCGAGGAAAGGATTTAAGTTCGACAAAACGAGAACTCAAAAGTACAACGGAAAGTCGATTCGTGATGCATACACTGAGACAAGACAAGAATTTAAAGGAATTAAAAAAGAAACAAGCAAATAAAAAACAAAGAAACATTGAGGATCACAGTGCGTAATGAGTGATTCAGGAAGTAAATTCATGAACCTTAGATCAGGAAAGCATATAGGTAAGTGTAGCTCAAGCGTAAGCACCACCTCCTTTACTTGTCAATCCGCGGAGACGTGAGGACCGGTATGAAGACCACGAGCAAGTGAAGGCACAAGTGCGTGAGTGAAAGCACACAAACATGCACACACATACACACACACGCGCACAAAGTAAGATCAAAGAGAGGAACAATGGAAAGCTTAGATTGCAAAAGAGTTCTCTTACAAAAGTTCTATTCTCTAACAAGCTAACCCCAAAAATGAGCTCTCTAGCTCTTTTTATAGTTTTTTGACTAGTTTTGGCCCTGTCCAGACCTAGTGTCCGGCCTAGTTAAAAATTAGGTTCCAGGGCTTATTTGAGGGCTCAAACGAAGTCTAAAAATTATGAGAATTGGTACGATGGTACTTCTAATACTCCTCAAGCTCGAGGACTCCTCGGCTTGAACAAAATGGAGTTACTAAAAATAGATAATGGTATTTACAATGGTTTTTAGTGATGGAAATCACTATTTTTGTAGGGGATTCTTCTGAAAATTTGACATACACTTCTTGGAGCTCCCTACTTTCTCTCTTTCCTTGTGTGTCCACCTTTTGATGTGCTTCCATGCTTTGTCCTTGACTTTGAGCTTCAACACTCCCCCCCCTCTCGAGTCTGTCGTCCCTGACAGACCCTTGTTGGAAGGGCTGTTCCATGTAGTGCTTTGAGAGGTGGTGTCCATCTGTTGTATGAGCTGGTTCCTTGGATTCCAGCAAGAATGTGTCGTTGTGAGCTTTCAAAACTGTAAGTTGCTCAAAAGAGGTTGTCGAGAGTGATTTGGAGCAACTACTGGCTTCAATTTGCTTCCGATATATGGATGTTGTTCCCAAGATGTCCGCTAGCTCTTCCAAAGATGATGTTGAGAGCAGTCGTGCCAACTACTCATAACCCATAATGAATGATGGGTAAGTGTGTTCGTGCTTGGGTTGAAAAAAGTATGTGCCTTGTGCACGGCCTTGTAATGTAGCCCTATGCATGCTTACTTGGAAAATGCATTGGAAGAAGTATGGTGCAAAAATTGCGGGTCTTGAGCTAAGTGCTCAAGGGTATGCTGACGAAAAGGTTTCCTAAACTATCATGGTTATGGTGTTTCCAGAGTAAAGATACTTACCATGGAGAAGGTTGATGGATGTTTGTCTCTTCGTGTTGTACACTCGGCCTTTGGGATGGAACCTTGTTGATGAATGTCCATGTTGATTGTCCACTGATGAGATCTTTTGAGTGGTGGATCCCCTTTCCTCTTTTCAAAGAAACCTTTGTCAGTAACAATGTGCATTTCTGAGCTTGGGCACATGCACGTTCACTTCCCTATATTGACACTCAGAGGAATATTGGACACGTGCCGGTTTCTAAGAGATTACCATGCTGATTGACATAGACCATCCACCAGTGCTACTGTTCCATACTGGTTCAGGAAATACTGAGAATTGAATTGCTTTATATTCCTTGGCAAGCAACATCGGGAAACTACACCAAGCTGAGTTTCACATATTCTCTTTAGCTCACCATATGCAGGAGTCTTCTCCTCTAGAACTACCCTTTGCAGATATCTCCTTGGATGCTCTGGTACATGAAGTAGTTAAGCATCACTCAAGTTGCGGACCTTCAAGCTCTTCATTCCTACCATGGTAAGAGAGAATCATAGTTGTAGATGCCATGTTAATGCCAAATGCTTGTCATCTACCAGATAAGGCAGCAATAATCTCACTGCTGGCCGAGACACACTTCTATCCAAATTGATAAATGCCTAGTAATCAACAGTTCCACCTTCAACTAAGCATGACTCATTCATGTTTCATAAGCCAAACCTGGGAACAAGCTCTCTCCCGCTTTTCTTTCTCCCTCTTCTTTTTTTTTTTTTTTTTTTTTTTTTGAGGAATAGGATATCACAAAACAAGAACACAAAAGTTAGCACAATAGAAATATTTGACATATGGCACTGTGCTCTTGTGCGTGGGATTCTCAAGTGTGTCTATGCACGGCCATGTAATGTGGCCCTATATTAATGCATACTTTGGAAATGCATGACCTGAATGGTGCAAAAGACAGGGTTGTGCAAGGAGCACATGGTTGTTGCTCGTTCGAGGCTTTCGATGTTATTTGCGGAGGTTGGTGCCGACCTTGGTGGAGGTATCCATTGAGTCTCGAACTGATGTAATCCTCCTTATGGGAGTCCTTTTTAGAACATCATTTGGCACTGTAGAGGTCACTTCAGGCGTCTTTCTCTTTGGATGCTTTCTGAACTGTGGTATCCAGTGTGGTTGACGCTTTGGTTCGGTGGAGGCTACTTGCACTTTTGGCTTCCAAACCCATATCCTTTTTGCATGTCTTCCTACTAATGTTGAAGAGCTGAATTGATCTTCCTTTGGTCTCTGTACGTGGTTCTTACCCTTTTCTCTTTTGGGCTTCTTTGTTGAAACCTTTTGCATGTGGGAGAACAAAGGTTGTTGTGGATGTAGGAGCTTCTTAGGTACCCACATCTGTAATTACCCTTGTTGAGCTGCAGCTAACTTCTTAGGCACCCAAACTTGTTGGATACCTTGTGATTGAGCTTGTCTGAGCTGCTTCCTTCGTCTTCTGGCCTGGTTGGTTTGCATGGATGGGATTTGTGGGGGCAAGGTTGGTGGTTGCTCTCCTTTGCGTACCCATCTCTGCTTCATGCTCGGAACTGCTTTTTTATCGAATGGTGTCTTTCTATTTGACGTAGCAATTGCCGTGAACGGTTGTGTTTGCTTATGTGGTGGACTCACTACTGTGGCTACTTGATTCTTTGGAGAAGAAGAAAGATCCACCCGCCTTCGAACCTGGTCTTCCACGATTGACTCCTTCTGCATCATAGAGCTTTTGACACATACAACATCTTCTTTCATATGATTAGTCTTGGAAGAACTAAGAGAGTGTGTGGTGCCATGATTTAGGAGCATGCAGTTCTCTAATTCTAATGTAATGCATTGTTCATGTACCCAAACTTGAAGAATTTGACTTCTTAGGTTTAAGTTAACTGCATGGTCATAGATCCAATCTTGACCCAAGACAAGTGGTTCTGTAAGGTTCTCATCTTGACAGACTAGCGCTTTGACTTTCATTGGAACATCTTGAAGGTAGATGGGAAGTTCCACCTCGCCCAAACAAGGGGTTTCCACACCTCCCAATCCTATGAGATAAGCTTCTATGGGATTGATGTTCAACCCCAAGTCTTGGCAGTAGGAAAGTCTAACTGCACTACTTGCTGCACCTGAGTCAATCAATGCTTTCACCGTCCTTGCACCCTTCCCTTGTCCTAACTCTATGGTCACGAAGGGCCTTCGGTCAATGACCTGAGAAGTCGCTATGCCTGACTTTTGACACATATCCATGTGATATTTTGGGGCTTTTGAGTTGACTTCTAGGCCTAATCGCCTTAACTTATTTCGCCTAATACGCTCTCTGGCCTCTACCTGTGCTTCTTCTCTCACTCTTAACTCTTCATCTTTTCGCTTCTTAGCAGTGTTGAGTCTCATTAGCATATCCTCAGTGAGAGGTTCTTGATATAGCTTGACTCTACAGCCACTAATGTAGTTTGGCAGGACATCTCCTTCTAGAGTGGCCAATTGAACTGCACCACTAGTGGAAATTCTATTAATGATCATAGGTCCGTATCCTCGTTTTTCCAACTTACGGGCATGTTGTTTTAGTGTGTATACCAACACTAGATCTCCCTCTTTCAATCCCTTATCCTTGATGTGTGCATCAAAGTATGCCTTTTGCCTCTTCTTTGCAGCGTAGATTCCTGCTGCCGCTCGTAGCCTCGTCTCACCCAAGCGTTCGAGATCAAAGATCCTAGAGGACAATTCATGCCCATTCCACTCATACTCTTGTGCTACTTTTAAGGCAGGGATTAAGAAATCTAATGGTAGCACAGCGTTCTGTCCGAAGACCATCTGAAATGGGGTGGCGTTGAGTACCGTTTTGTAGGCAACTCGATAAGCCCAAACAACATGATGAAGTTGTTTGTCCCAATCAGAGCGTTTATTATTTACCAGTTTTGTCAATACGTTACAGAGGATCTTATTGGTACTCTCGGCTTGTCCGTTGGCTTGTGGGTGATAGGGGGCAGATTTCTTATGTATCACCAAGAATTCTTGGAGAAGATTTTCAATGACTTCATTCAAGAAGTGTGTGCCTCTATCGCTCACCAACTCTATTGGTAGTCCATATCTCGTGAACACATTCTCGAATAAGAACTTAGCCGTAGTCTGAGCATCATTCTTTGTTGTGGCTTTGACTTCTACCCACTTTGTAAGGTAATCTGTGACTACAATGATGTACTCTGCATGGGAGTTCCTAGCCGGGGGGTTAATAGGACCTATGAAGTCTATGCCCCACTTCGAAAATGCACGTCCTCCCATCATTGGCCTCAAGGGCATCTCGTCTTTTCTCACTGGATATTGTGCACGTTGGCATGTGTCACATTTCTTCACATAGGTATGTGCGTCCATATGAAGAGTGGGCCACCAAAGTCCTGAGAATAGAATGGTCTTGATCACTCGGTCAAGACCAAAATGTCCACCTGCAACACCGCTGTGTGCAGTCTCTAAGACCTTTAAATAGTCTGATTCATGAACGCATAGTCTTAAGTAACCATCTTTGCCTCTTCGGTATAGGTTGTCCCCTACTAAGGCGTAGCCTTGAGCCTCTTGCTCCATGCTTCGTCTTCTTGCTCGACTAGCCTCTTTGGGTAATCTTCCCGATCTCATAAACTCTACCAATGGAGCACTCCAATCTGGAATTAATGACACTTGATAAAGGGTCGCATGCTCCACTGGGGGTCTCTCTCTGCACCTTGGACAATTCTTAATCCACTCATGTATTTCTTTGTCCATGCTAGGCCAATACACTCCTAAACGCTTTAGATTCTGCAATGTTCGTTGTTTAGAATAGTGATTTCCTAGCATTCCTTCATGGGCTTGTTGCAGCCAACTACTATGTTCATCATCCTCCACACAACAAGCTAATACACCCTCAGTATCTTGTTTGTACATGCTTCCTGCTAATATGTGATATTTTTGTGATTTTACAATTTCTTCTTGTGATGTTTTCACATTCTTATTTGCAGGGCCAAAGGTTAGGACTGGTACCAACTTATTTGCCCATTTAGGAACAACTTCTAAATTGAACAGATAAGCATCGGGTAATTCGTCAGACACTCCTTGCGGTGACTCTCCTGAAGTGATGCGAGAAAGGTGATCTGCCCGAAGGTGGGTTCTACCTTTCCTGACAACAACTTCAAAGTCATATTCCATTAGTAAGAGGAACCATCTTACTAAGCGTCCAGTATTGCAAGGTTTATTGACCAAATATAACAAAGCTTGATGATCAGTGAAAAACTTAAACTTGTTGGCCAATAAATAGTGTCTAAACTTCTTCACAGCATATACCATGCCTAAGCCCTCTCGCTCAGTTGTGGTATAGTTCCGTTCAGCTACAGTGAGCTGTCTACTAGCATATGCTATGGGCAAATCTAAGTTTCCTTCACTTGTGGGTTGTGCTAGCACACATCCTATGGCATGATTGGAGGCATCCACATGGACATGGAAGGGTTTATTCCAATCAGGAGTGGTGAGTATTGGTGCCGTGCACAAACGTTTCTTCAGTTCGTTGAAAGAATTCTCGCATTCGTCGTTCCACTCGAAATTAGACAACAAGGCATAAAGTGGTCTAGCTATGATCGCGTACATGTGGATAAACCTACGGTAGTATCCACAATGGCCCATAAAGGCTTGTACCTCTTTAATATTCCTTGGCCTTGGTAGCTCCGCTATGGCTCGTACCTTATCTTCATCTGTTGAGATTCCATTCTTAGAAACGATATGACCTAAGATTTTACCTTGACGCACCATAAACACACACTTTTCTGGGTTCAGACACACTCGATATTCTCTACACTTGTTGAAGATTTGTCTGAGCTCAGGGATGTGAAACCTTCTTTCTTGGGAATGAGCACATAAATCATCCACATACACTTCTAAGCTCTTTCGCAAGAACTCTTTGAAGACATGACACATGAGCCTTTGGAATGTTGCAGGTGCATTGGTGAGCCCAAATGGCATCACACGAAATGCAAAGATTCCCCACTCTGTAGCAAAAGCTGTTTTGTGTTGATCTTCTGGGGCAATGGCTACTTGATTGTAACCTGAAAATCCATCAAGGAAGCTATAAACTTCCTTGCCTGCAACACGCTCCAAAAGGTGTTCTGTGATTGGAAGTGGATAACTATCTCTAATCGTAGCGGCATTAACTTTTTTAAGGTTAATACACACTCGCAACTTCCCGTTCTTCTTGGGTACCACAACAATGGGGGACACCCATTCGGTATGCTCAATCTCATAGATGAATCCCGCTTCAATCAACCTATCAATTTCTTCTTTTATTTTGGCTGCATAGGTATCATTATATGTGTAGGGCTTCTGTTTGGTGGGCTTAGCATCAGCAGTCATGGGGATAGTATGAGAGCAAATCCTTGGATCTACCCCTTTCAAGTCTCTATAGTGCCATGCAAACACATCCCTATATTCCCTTAATAGAGCTATGAGCTCCATTTCCTCTCTTGCACTTAGGTCATCTCCTATATATGTGCATCTCTCTTCGTTCTCTTCAATGGTCACTACAATCTTCTTGGTCTTTTCTTTATTATCATATGATTCTCCTATGATGGCCTCTCTCTTAGGCATTCGTACCAAAATTTTGCGGTCGTCAACTTCGTATTTCTTGAAGTTTTCTGGTACTTCAAACAATGATTCCTCCTCTTCTTGTGTCACTGCTTTTCTTTTCTTTTTCTTTTGACTACTCTCACTTCCATCCTTTGAGTTTACTGTTTTAATAATTGTGAGAGGTTCTTCTTCTTTCTGGGTGAACACTCCTATATCTTCTAGATAGTGCTGCTCTGAGTTAAAGCAACTATCCATCACAATAGATTCCAGATCATCGTCATTCTCTTCTTCTTCTATGACATCACTAGGGTCACATTCTTCTAGCAAGGGTTGACACATGAACACTGAGATATCATAACCCTCCTCATCACAATGAGGTGTCCACTGTTCCTCATTGACAGCAATGTCCATGGTGGCTAAGATTTCTGGCCAGCCATGAGGCTCAAACTCCTCATCTGGAAAGATCATCGGTGTGTAGGCTGGGTCTCTAACTGGTCTATCTCCTAGCGAAGTTCCTTCTTCTCTTGCCTTTAAACGTTTTTCCTCTTCCTTTGCGACCTTGCACATCCACAAATGAGTATCTTCATGCAGCCATGATGGATCAGGTGAACTTTCAGAATGCACAGAGATGGAATCTTCTTTCGCTTTGTGGATAGAATTCCACTGTAGGGGTGGTACATCTCTGAAGGTGTAATCCTTCAAATTGACCTTGGTGGTGACCCCTAAGTGTTGTAAGTACAAGGAGTTAGTTCCCCAATCCTGTACTATTTGCAATTGTCGTAGGAAGGGTCTTCCTAGGATCATCTCATAGACATTATTTTTCTCAAAGTCATATATAGCAAATGTGTGCTCAAACTCTACACCACAAGTGGTTAGAGTGATCCCTTCTAGCAATCCTGAAGGTCTTTCAAAATGACCATCAGCCATTTGAAGCTTCATTCTAGTTGGTCTTAATATGGGCTTGCCCCATTGCTTCCACAAGGAGGTGGTTGCAATAGCAACACCAGCACCTGAATCTATGATTGCTTTGGTTGTGTAACCTTGGTAGGTGATTGGAAGATAAGTATTACCTTCTTCACCCTCACACATGTCCCCTATTTTGTCTAGAGGTATCTCTGGTACCCTTTGCTTGGAGCCTGCTTTTGGCATGTTGGAATCAAGTTCTGGAACCTGATCCTTCACATGATTCCAAAGCTCAGGTTTTGCTTTGAGAAGCTCTTCTACAGTGAGATGACACTGAACCTTAGTGTTCTTGACGACATCCGTGTTCCTTGGAACCACTGAGTCTTCATTTCTTACTAGTATTGTGGGAGCTCTAATCTGGAGAGATTCAGATTCCCATGGGCCTGGAAATTGAGGCAGTTCTTCTAAGGTATTAGATTCAAAATCTAACCTTTCGTCTTCTTGTTGTTCTGCTTCATCTCCGTAAATAGATGGAATGTCTTGGGGAAATTGATCATGAAGATCATCAATCTCAGGAATAGGAGGGGAATTACCCTTCTCCTTGGCCCATTTCTCTTCTTGTATTTCCCGCAAGAATTCTTGAGAGTACTGTTGAATTGAAGGAGGTATTCCTGGATCCGTGGAATTAGGAACATAAGCTCCCATTGGTGGTGAGCTTCCTCTTTCAATAACTGGTTGAGCCTGTGGAGGTAAAGAAACTTGTGGTTTGTTTACCAACTGCTCTAATCGTTCTAGTAAGCCCTGGAAATGCAATTCCCCTTTGACAGAGTTTGTCTGATTGAACTTTTGACTAGTCTCAAGTATAGCTTGAGCTTGTTCTACCATTTTCATGCACATTTTCATCCGTTCAATCTCTAAGTCCGCTCTAGGGTAACTCTTGTCTAGGTTTGCAGTTGTAGGCCCTTCTTGAAGTCGAGCCTGGTAGGCCTTGAACATCATGTCCAAGCCTTCTGGGGTTGGATCTGCAAGGACAGACCCTGGTTGTGGTCTATTTGCAATGGGTGGTGGGGTGGGATGAGGTGGAGTGGATGGAGTTTCGGCATGCGAGGGGCTTTGAGATGCAATGTCTTCTATTTTTGTTTTCGCTTCTTTTAAGCTTTCTTCTAGTTCCGATAACTTTTTATTCCACTTGCGATTGGCCTTCTCTCTAGTATCCTTCCATGTTCTTGTTTTCCTCTTACTAGGCTCTCCCGATTCACTCGACTCTGATTGTTCTACTGGTTTATCCTGTTTTAAGGCTTGTGCTCTAGTGATAGCTTGTATAGGAGCCACATTGCTACTACTTGAACTTGAATCTGCCACTAAGCCTACCACATTAATGGGTGTAATCTTGGGTGCACGGGAGGGGTTTCTTGGACAATCTCTGGGGAGATGGTCTTTGCCGCAATCAGGACAAAAAGCCTGTATTGTGATAGCCTGTCCTTGACTCGGAGATGGTGGGTGGGGACAGTCACGAATGCAATGATCACCTTGACATCTAAAACAAGATCCTCTAGGGGCTTGTGGTCTCATTTGTCTCAATTGGGGCCTAGGGTTAGGATTTGTGTACATGACATTGGAGTATTCTCGCCCCCAATTTTGCTCCATAGGCGGTACCTCATATTGATACGAGTAAATCTCACTATGTTCAGGTGACTCTGTGTAATAAGCATGTGGACTACCTTCATGGGAGTAGTCTGAACAATGAGCATGAGAGTCATTATCTGGTATCAATGGGGTTAGTGGCACCAATGCTCTATTTGGATTTTCTTCTCCCCCAGCATATTTGACTGGAACCACGTTGGCTGGAGCTGGTGGTTGGTTTCCCAAGACAGGTTGTGGCCTATATGGTACCTGATATTGCTGTTGTGGTCTATAATATGGCTGTTGGTATTGGTTTTGATACCTACCTTGTGGGTAAGGTTGCTGATAATTCTGTCTAACAGCCTGCCTATTGTAGGGACAATCTTGAGCCGTGTGGTTTGTGTATTTTCTCTCAATAGTGCAATATGGAGCATTCCTTTCTCTAATGTTTTGGTTTTGCATTGGGCATACATTAGCCATGTGGTCGCCCCCACAAGTATAACACCGATTCACTGGAGTGACTCTCTGTGTTTGTTTATTTTGGACTCCCAGCTTCTTGGCAACTTGCTCAGCTATCTCTTCTATTTCTGTGGAGATCTTTGAAGTATGACTAGTAGAACTATCCGAATCTTTGTAGAGTTTGGACAATCCTAACTCCTCACCCAAGTTATCTTCTATGTCAATGCATGTCCGCACGCACTCTTCTATGGATCTAGGCTCTTTCAAATATACATATGATCTTAACTTTGTGCTCAGTAAGCCATCTAAGAACAAAGCCACTTGTTTGGCTGGTGTGGGTAACTCGGGAGCAGGGCATCTTTCTAGGTACTGTCTGAACCTTCTACCTGCTAGTCGCACTGTTTCTTGGGGTGTCTGCTTGAAACTGTGGATCAAGGATGATGTGTTATGCCTGATACCACTCTTGGAAAATTCTACAATGAATTCGTCTAGCAGTTGACCTATATCGCGATAGTTGCGACTACTCAATGGTTGAAACCAAGCCAAGGCAGTGCCCTTAAGAGTCAAACCAAATGCCTCGTATTGGGTGAATAAATCCTCAACCTATTCAGCTCTTAACACTTGTTTGAACTCGGCCACATGATCATAAGGATCTCCTGACCCGTCAAAATAATTCTTCATTGCCTTGATCACTTGAGTGGGTCTAAGGGTTCTTGGGTGCTCTCGGGGTCTAGGCAATGGAAAATCATGTTCATCTCTTTTCTGCCTATGTGCTTGATGTCTTTCTCTTTCAGGTCTTTCATTTTCAAATCCTGATCTATTCCTGCCTACGGTGTGTGCAAAACTTACCTCAGGTCTCTCTCTAGTTCTTTCTCTCTGGGCTTCATGAGTGTGGGATGATCCTACTCCTTGGAGGCCACGTGAAACATTGGATCTTGGTGGGGGGAAAATCAATTCATTCTTCCAAGTATATGCATGTCTATCATGTTCTATTACCAAGAAAATTTTCTCTGATGTGTTATCTAGGTAAACAACTTTGCCTGGCAACTCTGGATCCTTGAACTCGTAGATGATGACTATGCCCAATTGTCTAGGTTGATCTGGCTTGAATCTCCAAAAGGCTTCCTCTGTTTCTCTATTCAAAAATAGTTCTATGCTTTTGTTATCTTGAGGGATCCAGTCTGGAGTGATCACTCGGGTCAAAACTGACTTACCTCTAGGAGTCTGGGGTCCTTGTCCTACATTTCCTTGTTCTAGGTCTCCTATTTCATTCTCAGGAATGACATTTCCAAACTCATCAGTCCTATCTGGTAGGTTGGTGACCACATACATGGTTCCTTCCTTATCAATGTATGAACCCTCTTCGAACTTGACCACCGGGTGTTCAAGTCCAAAGGATTGATCTGGATTTTTGAGTTGGACCACTGATCGCCTCAGACCATCCTCATAGATGCGAGCACCTAATTGGTTGGTCCGAATATATTCCAACTGTGTCTTATAGGGACCTTCTGGTGTTTGTAGATGGGCAGTCCCCGAGCCACCTGTAGGTTTTCCCATACTAAAAGACATTTCTGAATCACTTGTGTCTGAACTTAGTAAAAGATGACCACTTAGTTGTTGTGCCCAAGACTTGGATGTATGGTTGACACTAGCCTCAGAAGATCTAATGCTTTGTTTATCCTTGCCTAAGTGTCTACCAGATCTCAGGTTCATAAGCTTTAGTCAAGAGTCCAAATTTTCCCCTTGGTACGGTTCAAAATTCTTTGGAGTCCCCTTGGTTCCCTAGTCCCACTTGAGGGTCAACTTCAAATTATCCTATCTCAAAATCAACGCGTTATTCTTGAAAAAAACAGTTGAGGTCGTGTAGGATTTGAAACGAGCTTTCCAACGAGCTATAGAGCTCAAAAAATGGACTTTGGATGAAAAAGTTATGCCAATTCAGGCTCCTGGGGGTCAAAATAGGCAAACAAGACCTTTGGAGAAAATCGCGATTTTGTGAACTTTCAGAAAATCGCGATGTTGAGGCTCAGAAAATCGCGATGTTGAGACTCAGAAAATCGCGATGTTGAGACTCAGAAAATCGCGATGTTGAGACTCAGAAAATCGCGATGTTAAGACTCAGAAAATCGCGATGTTGAGACTCAGAAAATCGCGATGTTGAGACTCAGAAAATCGCGATGTTGAGACTCAGAAAATCGCGATGTTGAGACTCAGAAAATCGCGATGTTGAGACTCAGAAAATCGCGATGTTGAGACTCAGAAAATCGCGATGTTGAGACTCAGAAAATCGCGATGTTGAGACTCAGAAAATCGTGATGTTGAGCACAAAATCGTGTTTTTGAAAATCGCGATGTTGAGCACAAAATCGTGTTTCTGAAAATCGCGATTTTGACTCAGAGAATCGTGATTTACAAAATCGTGTTTTTTTCACAAAATCGTGTTTTCTCAGAATCGTGTTTTTGGTGTGAAAATCGCGATGTTGAGCACAAAATCGTGTTTCTGAAAATCGCGATGTTGAGCAAAAATTCGTGTTTTCACAGAATCGCCTTTTTTCACAAAATCGTGTTTTTGGCTGAAAATTGTGATTTGTGAGAATCGCGATTTTGAGCCCACTGAAAATCGTATTTTCTCAGAATCGTTTTTTTGGCATGAAAATCGCGATGTTGAGCACAAAATCGTGATTTGTGAAAATCGCGATTTTGACTCAGAGAATCGTGATTCACAAAATCGTGTTTTTTTGCTGAAAATCGTGATTTGTGAGAATCGCGATTTTGAGCCTGCTGAAAGTCGTATTTTCTCAGAATCGAGTTTTTGGCATGAAAATCGCGATGTTGAGCACAAAATCGTGTTTTTGAAAATCGCGATGTTGAGCACAAAATCGTGATTTGTGAAAATCGCGATTTTGACTCAGAGAATCGTGATTCACAAAATCGTGTTTTTTGCTGAAAATCGTGATTTGTGAGAATCGCGATTTTGAGCACAAACACAGAATCGTGATTTTTTCAGCCAACTTTTAGGCGGGAAAACAGAAAATCGTGATTTTTTCAAAAAATTTTGAATTTTCACAGAATCACGATTTTCAACACAGAATCGTGTTTTTTGGCGGGAAATTCAAATTTCTGAGCGCCGGCTATGGCGAGCTCCGTATGAGCAGAAATTCATGAAAAAAACACAGCGCTTGCTCTCCCTTGCTTCTCCTAACTCCTTCCCACACAATAATGCATGAAAAATGGTATGAAGATGGTGAAAATGCACTAAAAACAAGAATTTTCTATGAAGAAGAAGATGGAAGAAGGTGGAGATGATGATGATGATGAAGATGAAGAGGAAAAACAGAAAATGAACTGAAATGACAGTTTTTTTACCTTCCAACGTCGCAAATCTACGATCTTACCATCACAACGCTCGTCCTCGAAGCTCTCTCCCCGGCAACGGCGCCAAAATTTGGTGTAGCTCAAGCGTAAGCACCACCTCCTTTACTTGTCAATCCGCGGAGACGTGAGGACCGGTATGAAGACCACGAGCAAGTGAAGGCACAAGTGCGTGAGTGAAAGCACACAAACATGCACACACATACACACACACGCGCACAAAGTAAGATCAAAGAGAGGAACAATGGAAAGCTTAGATTGCAAAAGAGTTCTCTTACAAAAGTTCTATTCTCTAACAAGCTAACCCCAAAGATGAGCTCTCTAGCTCTTTTTATAGTTTTTTTACTAGTTTTGGCCCTGTCCAGACCTAGTGTCCGGCCTAGTTAAAAATTAGGTTCCAGGGCTTATTTGAGGGCTCAAACGAAGTCTAAAAATTATGAGAATTGGTACGATGGTACTTCTAATACTCCTCAAGCTCGAGGACTCCTCGGCTTGAACAAAATGGAGTTACTAAAAATAGATAATGGTATTTACAATGGTTTTTAGTGATGGAAATCACTATTTTTGTAGGGGATTCTTCTGAAAATTTGACATACACTTCTTGGAGCTCCCTACTTGCTCTCTTTCCTTGTGTGTCCACCTTTTGATGTGCTTCCATGCTTTGTCCTTGACTTTGAGCTTCAACAGTAAGTCAAACCCATGAAGCCTTAGATCGTCAGAAGCAAGTGTAGGAACTACTACACATTCGTGGGCTTAACAATTGAATAGCTACCCTCACGAGTTGGGCTCAGATACGAGTGAATCGAAAATGGCTTTTAGCACGGAAAGACTAGAAGGAGGGTTAAACATAGCATATTAAAAGGACCCAAAGGACCCTATAGAACTCAATTAGAATATGCTCGAACCAACCACTTAGGTGCTCACATCTATGAGGATGGTTTGCGAAGATTAATATTCCCTCCATCGCGAACAAATGTAAACACGAGCCATCAGGGTACTGGAACATCCTCAGCCCATGGCACTCAAAGAGAGAAGAACAAAGAGAGACCAGAAGTGAGTTTCACTCACCCCATAGGGAGAGATAGAACAACCATGGGCACTGATAGAGTGGAAAGACAAAGGGAACCTAGAATACCAGGTGGTAGAGATGATTTTCCTCTACCTAGACCACATGAACACCCAAGGGTACTAAGACCCACTCAATTAGTAAAGTTAATGAAAAACTACTTTGATGGGATAGGAGATCCTTATGATCATGTTGCAGAATTTAAGCAGGTATTAAGAGCAGAGCAAGTAGAAGACATGTTCACACAATACAACGCATTTGGACTAATGTTCAAGAACTAGACTTTAACTTGGTTCCAACCATTGCCGTAGAGGCAATTTAGAGATATCCATCACTTGTTAGAGTCATTCATCACTGAATTCTCTAAAAGTGGAATCAGACATGATACTTCTTCGTTGATTCATAGCTTCAAATAGACCCCTCAGGAAACAGTTAGGCTGGTAGGATGTAGGTTTAGCCAATATGTTGAGAGATGTCCGATGCAAGAATTACCCTCATAGACTAAGCAAGTGTCATTGTTTTTAGATAAACTATGCTCCTAAGTATACTTGAAGGAACCCAGAACACTAGAGCAATGTGTAACAATTCGTATAGACATTGAGGACAACTTAGGAGATGATTGGAACTCTCAAAGGTCTATAAGGACTCAGATTGTTCATCTCTCACATCCTCAAAATTGTCTAGCTCCATAGAGGACCTAGCAGAAAAAGTGGCTCGAAGCTAGGAGTTTCTAGTAAATAGATGACTAGGTTGACAACAAACAAGCGTTGTTACACTTGTGGTGATGATCATATGGCAAATGTGTGTCGCAATGTAACACAACCGCAAGCCAACCCTAGTGGCCAGTATTGTACGATTGAGAGACGAACACGAATCACACGGCTCAAGACTGCCCATACAATAAACAAATAGTACGATAGACCTACTCGCATGCATACCCTCAACTAGGTAGGTATCAAGGTCAATATAATGCTCAACCTCATTACTCTAGGCCTCCTCAAAACTATCCTTATCAGGCTCAACAGAGACCACAACTTGTTTTAGTTGAGCAACCACCCCCACCAGTTAATGTCATCTTAGTCAAATATGCTACTGCAGAAGAGAACCTCAATAAGGCTTTAGTGCCTTCTTCACCCCTGATCACAGAAAGTGACCCTAATTCTAATAGTTTCGACCCTACTCATGTAGATAGTCCACTCGCATATTACATGGAGTCACCAGAACATGTGGAAACATATCAATACGATAGTCCACCATTGGAACCCAGTTGGGAGCCCGATTATGCTAATGTGATGTATACCAACCCTAATCCGCGGCCCCAATTGAGACAACAAAGACCCTAGGGCCCTAGAGGACCATGCTTTAGGTGCCAAGGTGATCATTTCATAAATGATTGTCCACATCCTCTAATAGCAGGACAATCACAATACTATAACATACAAGGCTTTTGTGCCGAGTGTGGTAAAGAGCATGTCATCAAAGATTGTCCGAAGAACCCTGCTAATGCTTGAAAAGTGACACCGATAAATGTGATAGGTATTGTACACAACGCAGATGGATCCAATCCTACATACATGCCTATCCAAGCTATAATAAGAGCCCAGAAACTCTTACGGAATCAACAACTTAATCCTCTGAAAATAGCTGAAACTAGCAAAGTTGGAGAGTCTAGTAACAAAAAGATGAAATCTTGGAAAGATTCTAGAGAAAGAATTAAGAGGAAATGGAGTAAAAAGATAATCGATTTGGAAGGAAGTCTCAAGGAATCTAGAGCTAAAATCCTAGAGTTGACTTTGCAAGAATCTAATTAGGAGAACTTAGCTCAAAAATTAGGATCAGTTCTAGCGGAACCCATACCAAAAAACCTAGACATGATGTTTCGTGCATATCAGGCTAGACTAAGAAGGATCCTAGATAGTTGAAATGAGTAAGAACTACCCAAGAGCGGATTTAGAAATCGAGAGGACTAAACTTTGCATGAAGATGGTAGAATTAGCACAAACTATGTTCGAAGTCTCTCGTTATCTTAATCGGAATAACATGGCAAAACCAGAGATACACTTTCAAGGACTAATGGAGAGGTTAGAATACTTGGTCAATAGCATCGAGGAAAAGAATCTGCATAGGAACCCGAATGACTTTGAGACCCAAGAAAAGAATGCACCATCCCTGTCTCAAGTACCAAATACAAAGGTAGAAGACAACCTGTCTTCCATACATAAGTATTCACATGAATTTCTAAGAGAAATCCAAGAAGAGAAGTGGAGAAAAGAACAAGGAACCCATCCTCCTATTCAATAAATAGACGACTTGCAAGAGCAATTTCCCCAAGACATCCCCTCTATCTACGATGATGGAGAGGAAGAACAGCTGAGTGAACACACATATTTTGAATCCAATTCTTTGCAAGAATTACCTCAGTTCACAGGACCTTGGGAAGCTAAGTCTATTAGCATGAGAGCACCCATGATAATAGTAAGGAATGAAGAATCAGTAATCCCTAGGAGCACAGAAGTAATCAAGAACACCAAAGTGCAATGCCATCTCACTCTAGAGGAGTTATTAAAGATTAAACCAAAAATTATGGAAGCATGTAGCAAATCAATTCCTTGAACTTGCTATTACTTCCTCCCAAATAGGATCACACAAGAAGGTACCAGAGATACCCGTAGAAAGAATTGGAGATGTAAGCGAGGGAGAGAAAGGTAACACTTATCTTCCAATAACCCATCAGGGCTACACCACCAAAGCCATCTTAGATTCAAGAGCCGGAGTAGCCATCCCTATGACTACTTTATGGAAATTTTGGGATAAGCCAGCATTAAGACCCACCAGGATGAAGCTACAAATGGCTGACGGACATATAGAAAACCATTAGGCTTACTAGAAGGCATATCTCTCACCACTTGTGGTGTGGAGTTTGAACATACTTTTGCCATTTGTGTTTTTGGGAAAAATCATGCTTATGAGATGATTTTAAGATGACCATTCATGCATCTGTTGCAAATCGTGCAAGATTGGGGAACTAATTCTTTGTACTTGCAACATTTGGGAGTGACCACTAAAGTCAATCTTAAAGACTATTCCCATCGATATGTACCCCCAATACAATGGAATACCATCCATAAGACACAAGAAGAAACAAAGTTAGTACACTTATCGGAATCAGACCTCTCATGGTTGCACGAGGATACTCATCTATGGATGTGTAAAGTAGCCAAACAAAAGGAAGAACGGCTAGAAGCTAGGACCTTAGGCTCAGAACAACATCCACGAATCCTTCAATACTTAGCTTATGCACCTATAGTATTTCGAGATGAGGAATTCGAGCCTCATGGTTGGGTAGAAATCTTAGCCACGATGGACATAGCAGTGAATGAAGAACAATGGAACCCTCATTTGTCACGAGGAAGGAGATAAGGAAGAGAGCTCACACACACACTCTCACTCTCAAGGAGAGGCACACACACAGATTGAGGCAAGGAAGAATGATCTTCTTCTTCTTCTTCTTCTTCTATTACATAAAAGGAATGTACAAGAATGTCCAGAAAACAAGAATACAATAAGTGCAATATATAAAGATCAGTACATAAGGAAAAACCTAATATCCGTGAATGAGTGAGCTGGCAAGAAACAAATGTGCCATCACTCTTGGTAGATAAATCTAATAAAGCTCAATGAAGTATCCCTGACATATATCGATATGACCACTATACATGTCAGAGAAATGAAAAACTGGTACGTGTCATCCTGGATCATCACATGTTGAGCTTGATATCTCAACACTCCCCCTCAAGCTCAACGCCATATTGTGTAATCCAAGCATCTCTCGAAACTTCTTTAACTTCTCAGCTCCAAGTGCTTTGGTGAAAATATCAACAACTTGCTCATCTGTTCTCACATAAACAAGATCAATATCACCTGCTAATACCTTCTCTCCGATGAAGTGATAATGTACCTCGATATGATTTGTTCTAGCATGGAAAATAGGGTTCCGTGCTAACTGTATGCTGCTAAGATTATCACAATAGATATTGATAGGCTTTTGCACTTGCACACCTAAATCTCCAAGTAACATCTCTAGCCATGATGCCTCACATGCTCCCATTGCAGCACCTCTATACTCAGCCTCTGTACTCGACAAAGCAATAGTGGGTTGCTTCTTGCTGCTCCATGTAATAGCTGCACCTCCAAGTGAGAAAAGAAAGCCACTAGTAGATCTTCTATCTGGAGTACTACCAGGCCAATCTGCATCGGTGTATCCATGAACCTACAACTCCACACCAGCTTCATAAAACAATGCATAATCCAAAGTAGCACTCACATAACGTAGAGTGCGCCTCATAACATCCAAATGTGGCTTCCTGGGAACCTGCATAAACTGACTTTCAAGTCCAACAGTATAACTTAGATCAGGCCTTGTAATTGTGAGATATATAAGACTTCCCACAATTTTCCTGTACATAGTAGCATTTTCCAATGCTTCACCTGATGTAGTATCCAATTTCAAATTCTGATCTAATGGCATAGAAATTGGCTTACAATCAGCCATACCATACTTTTGCAGCATATTCAAGGCATATTGCCTTTGTGACATCCATATACCTGTTTCTGTATGTATAAACTCAATGCCCAAGAAATAGCGCAGCACACCAAGATCTTTCATGTCGAATTCCTGCATAAGAAGTTTCTTTACCTCTTTGATGCTTTCTTCATTATCACCACCTACAATCAAGTCATCAACATAAATAGCCACAATAGTGATGCCATCATCAGCCTTCCTTGCATATAGTGAGTGATCTGCATCACACATAGAGAACCCAATGTTGGTTAAGTAATCAGCATATGCACGAGGGGCTTGCTTCAGCCCATACAAAGCCTTTTGCAACCTGCAAACATATTCTGGATGCTTTGAATCTTCATATCCTTGTGGCTGGTCCATATATACTTCTTCCTATAACTCACCATGTAGGAAAGCATTCTTCACATCCATCTGATGCAAAGTCCATCCTTTTGCTGTAGCTAATGCAACAAGTGTTCTGACAGTAGGCATTTTAGCTACAGTGCTGAATGTTTCCTCATAATCAATGCCATATGTCTGTGCATAACCTTTAGCTACCAATCGTGCTTTATACCTGCTTATGCTACCATCAGCATTATGCTTTACCTTGTAAACCCATTTGAAGCCTATGGATTTCTTTCCTTGTGGCAATGGAACCAGCTTCCATGTATCATTTCCATAAAGTGCAGCCATCTCCTCATACATAGCTTTTTCCCAATCTGCATTACCAATTGCATCTTCAAAACAAGAAGGTTCAGCATCTTGTATTACCTTTCTCATGTAGGCACAATGGCGAGCCATGTAACTATCATATGTCAATCGTTGCACTGAATTATGCATCCTCCCAGATCTTCTTGGTCTTGGGTCACTTCTTCTTGTATCATCTGCATGTGCCCTTCTTACTCCTGGAGTCTTCACAGAGGGCAATCCAAGTTCCTTATCAATACTCTTTTCTGAACCACTTGAATCTCCATCAACATCTTCAAAACCTGCACCTGTTTTACTACCAGCAGAAAGCTTTTCTTTACCTTTCTTGGATGTATTTGATGAATTTGCTGGACTGAAATTTCCATGCAATCTTCCACTCCATGGATTTGAGTTGGAACTATTGCTTGGCGATGCATCCGGTCCAATCAAAACTTGAGATTCTGCACTAGATTTTTCAACATTTTCTTTGTCATTTGGTTCAAGATTCAGTCCATATGCAATACAGCCAAAAACTTTCAGATGTGATAAGTTTGGCTTTTTACCTATAAACTTCTCTTCAGGTGTAACTTGATGTACAACAGCAGTCGGAGTTCTGTTCATGATGTATATAGCAATATGCACAGCTTCTGCCCAATAACAATGAGGCATATTCTTCTCAGCCATCAAGGATCTTGCTATTTCTGCAATATGTCTATTTTTGCATTCAGCAACACCATTCTGTTGTGGTGTGTACTTGCATGAAAACTGACACCGAATTCCATGATTTTTTAGAAAATTGCTGAACTCATTTGACATGTATTCACATCCTCCATCATATCTTAATGTTTGAATGTACTTCCCTGTCTACTTTTCCACCATAGCTTTAAAATTCTGGAAGTGAGTGAACACCTCGCTCTTCTCTTTCATGAAATATACCCATACTTTGTGTCTATGATCATCAATGAAGGTAACATAAAACCTGCAACTGCCCATAGATGTGGTCTTTGCTGGACCCCAAACATCTGTATGTACTACTTCTAGTACATTCTCACTAACATGCTTGTCATGTGGAAATGATGCTCTTGACTGTTTACCAAATTGACATGCTGCACATACCTTTTGCATTTCTGCAACTTTGAAATTTGGTAGTCCATGGACAATCTCCTTTGACTGCATCATTTTCAGCCTTTCCAAGTTTGCATGTCCAATCCATTTGTGTCATATCTCTATATCTGCAATAACTCTTGCACCTTTTGCAAACATGGCTGCATTCATTTCAGGAATCTTCACATTTAAGGTGAACATCCTACCCACTTTGTTTCCTTTGGCAACCAATCGTCCATCTTGCTTGTACTCTTCTACATATAATCCATCAGCATTAAACCTGACTGTAATCCGTGGTCAACCATTTGTCGAACAGAAACCAGATTCTTTGTTATATTTGGAACATGCAACACATCAGCAAGATGTTTTACCTTCCCGTCCTCCATAGACAATGCTATGTTTCCTGTATGCTCAATAGGATGCGATGTATCATCACCTGTTTCAACATATCCAGGAACTCGCATTTTCTGCAAATTACTAAACCATTCTGCATGACTGGTCATGTGATTTGAAGCACCTGAATCAACATACCAGACATTATCATTCGATTTTGAAACACTAGCAGACATCGTATTCATCATGTGATGTTCAACCATAAACAACTTCTCAGAATCATATGCTCTTGTGGATGCATAGTTGTTTTGCTGCCTTCTGTTATTTTGATTCTTTAACTTGCAATCACGTTCAAAGTGTCCAGGTTTACCACAATTCCAGCATCCTTTACTATCATTACCTGAATCATTTCTTTGGAAATTTCTGCGACGTCTTTGGCTCCCCCTGCCTCGAAACTGTCCTCTTCCTCCTGCATGATTCTGTTGTTGACCTTGGTCTTGGTTACTGTTTCCTCTTCCACTTCCAAAACCTCTACCTCTGCCTCTTCCTCTGACAGAGTAGAATACCTGCTCAGAACTGGGATTTCCTTGGGTTTGAGTCGTCACCAAGATTCTTTTCTTCAATAATCAGCATAGATACCAGATCAGCAAAATTCGGAATATTTTCCCTGGTCTGTATGGAAGTTCTGAACTGCTTATATGCAGCTCCTAAACCACGAAGGCACACTTCCACCTTATCATCATCATCTACATTCACGCCAATAGATGCAAGTGACTCACATATGCCTTTGATTTTAAGAGTGTAGTCACTTACCGACATGCTCTTCTTTTCTAATGTATGCAGCTCGTTCTTGAGTTGCAATTTCCGTGCCTTTGTATTAGTCTCATACAAAGTGACCAAGTTGTTCCAAGCCTCTTTTGGAGTCTTGGCATCCTGTATGTGTCCAATCATGCTATCATGTATGCTAACAGATAGCCAATACATTACCTTTCGTGCTCCTTGATTCCATTCCTCATATGCTCTTAACTGATCTGCAGTCCGATTCCTTTTTGGTAAATGTGGAGCAATTTCATTCTCTCCTTCGATGTACTTCCAGTAGCCTTTTCCCATCAGGAAATTCGTTATTCTGAATCTCCAATCATTGAAGTTGTTCTTGTCTAGCTTATTGCTCATAAGCTGACTCATTCCATCTGTGTTTGCCATTTCTGCAACAATTCACAACATTGCAAAACACTACAAGCAGCACTTCTGCTTGAACACTATCGCACTATGACGTGACAGTTCGATCTCAGAAAAACACAGTTTTCATGTATCAACAGTACACCGAATTGCTTGAAATTCTGGATCTGGAATATATGAGTGTCGCCCAACACAACCCAAGTTACAGTTTCTTAAACTGACCTGGTTTTTATGTGGGCCCCACCTTGCGGGCTCGAAACGGAGGTCGAGATGGCTCCGAAACTTCGATCTGACAAAAACAAGTGACCCTAAAGGGCTAACTCTCGAAAATATTTTGAGGTCTTCTACCTTCACGACGATTTTCGTAGCAAACGGAGGCCGTTTGTGAAATCGCGTTTTCTCCACGCCTTGCCGCGTAGTCTTCACCGTCGCCTTCTCCAGGAGCTCTCTACAACCACGCTGGCTCTGATACCGTGTCATGAGGAAGGAGATAAGGAAGAGAGCTCACACACACACTCTCACTCTCAAGGAGAGGCACACACACAGATTGAGGCAAGGAAGAATGATCTTCTTCTTCTTCTATTACATAAAAGGAATGTACAAGAATGACCTGAAAACAAGAATACAACAAGTGCAATATATAAAGATCAGTACATAAGGAAAAACCTAATATCCACGAATGAGTGAGCTGGCAAGAAACAAATGTGCCATCACTCTCGGTAGATAAATCTAATAAAGCTCAATGAAGTATCCCTGACATATATCGGTATGACCACTATACATGTCAGAGAAACGAAAAACTGGTACGTGTCATCTTGGATCATCACATGTTGAGCTTGATATCTCAACATCATTCTGATGAGGAAGGATACAACATTTCCATCTTTATGATTGAACCTGTTGAGGAAGACGTTATCCTAGAAGAATGCACGGAAGTGACCCAAGAATTGGACAAGAGTAGTGATGATGAGGACCTAGAATCCATTATCATGGAACCCTTCTGTTCCACATAAGAGGAATATATTTATTTTGTAGAAGCCAAAACCTTTGAGGAAGGAAAGGAAAGTCAAATGGAACAACTTGAGCTATCCATAAGAGATACAGAGAGCAAACCAAAGAAGAGAAAGAAATCACCTAAGACCGAAGAAGAAGAAGAACCACTCATGGAAGTACCGGAGAACTTCAAGAAGTATGAAAGAGAAGATAGACGAATCATGGTACGAATGCCTAAAAGAAAAGTTGACGTTGGAGAAGTATATGATAATCGCGAGAAAACCAAAAAAATCATAGTCTCCGTAGAAGGAGAAGAAGAAAAATGTACATACATAGAGCATGCTTTGACGAACGAAGAAGAAGAAGAGTTAGTTGCCCTATTGCAAGAATATAGAGATGTATTCGCTTGGAGTTACAAAGACTTGAAAGGAGTAGACCCAAATATATGCTCCCATAGAATCCCTATGACTCCAGATGCAAAACCTACGAAACAGAAACCATGCACGTACAATGATAACTACGCTGCTAAGATTAAAGAAGAAATAGATCGATTAATAGAAGTAGGATTCATTTACGAAATTGAGCATACTGAATGGGTATCCCCCATTGTGGTTGTGCCCAAGAAAAATGGAAAATTGTGTGTGCGTATTAACCTTAAAAAGTTAATGCCACCATGATTAGGACACATTGTGTCAAAGAATGAAATTTCGAAGGATGAGGAAAAAGTGAAAGTAATTGCCGACCTACCTAGGCCAAATAACGTAAAAGAGATATAGGCCTTCATGGGTCATTGTGGTTATTACACACGATTCATACACATGTATGCAATCATAGCCAAGCCTTTGTACTCTCTTTTGACCAAGTTTGAATGGACAGGCAAATGTGAGAACTCATTCAATGAACTTAAACGATGTTTGTGCTCAACACCTATATTAACAACCCCACATTGGAGTAAGCAATTCCATGTACATGTGGATGCATCCAACTATGTCATAGGATGTGTGTTGGCACAACCCATGAATGAAGGTAATATATATCTCCCTATAGCATACGCGAGCAGACAATTGAATGGAGCAGAACGAAATTACACCACTAGGGAACGAGAAGGATTAGGAATGATCTACGCAGTAAAGAAATTCAGGCATTATTTGTTGGCAAGTAAGTTCAGGTTCTTCACGAATCATCAAGCGTTATTGTACTTAGTCAATAAGCCATGTAACACAGGATGACTGATATGTTGGTTTTTATTAGTACAACTTTGAAGTAGTAGTCAGGAAAGGAAAAACCCATCTTAGAGCTGACCACCTCTCAAGGTTAACCACAATAGAAGCTCCTCAAGGAATAGCGGATGAATTAGCCGATGCATACCTGTTTAACCTTGAGATAGTACTAGAATGGGCTAAACTGATTTTACCTATTCTCACATATGGACCCAAGAATCCTAGGATGAGGATCAAAGAAGGAGAGATTACCAAGTCACAAAGATATCAAATAATAGCAGGAAGTATATATAAGCAAGATAATCAAAAGATTCTTGCTTGTTGTGTAGACGAATCAGAACATGAAATTGGTTGCAATTAGCACATGTAGCTGCATTAAAGCAACATCATTCGAAACATTGTACATTGTAGACTCTACATAGACTAGGAGTATATTGGCCTTCTATGGAAGCAGATGTCTACAAGATGTGTAAAGAATGCCTTGTTTGTTGTGAAAGACCACCAGTAGAACATGCTACATTATATCACATGTCTCTCACACCAGAATGGAGTGAACCTTTAGTGATGTACTTGAGGATGAAAACATTCCCTCAAGGAATGACCTTAGCATGACAATGCAATCGAGAGCAGGAAGCTCAAGATTATTCACTTATTGGAGACAATCTATACAAATGAGGACGAGATGTATACTTAAGACAATGTGTTCATGAGAGCGATTATTTGAACGTACTAGAGACTGCACACCAAGGTGTTGCAGGAGGTCATTTTGGCCCCGATAGGATAATCAAAGCCATACTCTTTGCAGGATTATGGTGGCCCACTCTTCATATGGATGCATGTACCTATGTTAAGAGATGTGATGTGTGCCAAAGGACTCAATTTCCTACTCGCAGAGATGAAATGCCATTGAAACCCATGATGGGAGGACATGCATTTTCTAAGTGGGGTATAGACTTTGTAGGACCCATTAACCCCCTTGCAAAAGGAACACATGTTGAATACATCATAGTTGCAATAGATTATCTTACCAAATGGGTAGAGGAAAAGGCCACAGAAAGGAATGATGCACACATGATTGCAAAATTCTTATTTGAAAATGTCTCTACAAGATATGGATTGCCTATAGAGTTAGTGAGCGATCGAGGAACTCACTTTCTAAACCAAGTCATTGAATATTTGTTACAAGATTTTATGGTGATTCACAAGAAATCCACACCATATCATCCTCAGGCCAATGGTCAAGCAGAAAGTACTAACAAGATCCTTTGTAATGTACTGACGAAACTCATGAACAACAAATGTTCAGATTGGGACAAACAGTTACACCATGCTGTTTGGGCATATCGAGTGGCCTACAAGACTGTACTCAATGCAACTCCCTTTTAGATGGTTTTTGGTCAGAATGATGTGCTCCCTTTGGACTTCTTGATACCGACCCTTAAGGTTGCACAAGAACATCAGTGGACTGGCCATGAATTATCATCAAGAATAATGGACTTGGAACGATTAAGAGAAACTAGGCTGAAACCAAGAGCAGGTATCTATGCAGCAAAGAAGCGACAGAAAGCCTATTTGGATGCACATGTGAAAGAAAAAGGCTTAAAAGAAGGAGATTTAGTCCTAGTATATATGTTGAAACAACACACACGGAAATTAGAAAAGCGAGATTATGGACATATGATCATTAACAAACTCTCGACAAGTGGAGCAGTACAATTAGCCACCCTAGAAGGAGACATAATGCCTAATTACATTAGTGGCTGTAGAGTAAAGCTTTATCAGGAACCTCTTACTAAGGATATGCTTAGAAGAATCACGTTGGCAAAGAGGCGTAAGGAGGAAGAGTAAAGAATACGTGCCGAAGCTCATGCAGAAGCTATAGAACGCATTAAGTGCATGAAGCTAAGAAGACAAGGACTAGGGAGAGAACATTACAACCATCTGGAAACAACACCCAAATACCCCATGGCCATGTGTCAAGCAAAGTCAATTACTCATCCTAGCATAGTGGATAGGAGACCATTCATTAATGTTAGGCTAGAGCACGACAACCCTTGCCAAGAGCTTAGGGCTTTAATTTGATTCAGGTGCTGCAACTAGTGCGATTAGATGATCCCACTATAAGGACTCAAGAATAGAAATGCGGCCAATTGAGGCATACCTCATAGGGTTAGGAGGCATGGAAACCCCTTGCATGGGTGAGGTGGACCTTCCTATCCTCATACACGATGTGACCATGATAGCAAAGCTACTAGTGTGCCATGACGATGACCTGATAGAACCCCTTATCCTTGGCCAAGACTGGCTGTATGATCGCTCAGTGGACCTAAATATTAGACATGGCTCCTTGCAGATTGGAACCTTAGATCAACAACGAGTGATACCGCTTGACTCCCCTAACAACACTCCGCCTAAGGTATGTAACCCTAGACCATATGAACTGCATGGGATAGAGGACCGAAAGATCTTTGGCTAGATCCCTCGGCTAAGCACGCTCGTTCCAAAGTCAATCCATGAGAGCTTGGTGATGGATAGTTTCTAGACAAAAGGATGTCAACAGATTTTCCCCTGGTTTTCCAACAGCTGTCAGGTGGGTTGCATCAGCGGTCAGGTGGACTCCATCAGCGACTAAATGGGCACGATAGCCTGCGGTGCCCATCCTTCCACACTTACTATGGACTGGCCTAGATTAATGGTACAAAATGCTGCACTTCCTAATGGGAAAGTTTCGCAAGTGTTGGACCTCCCTTCTTTTCCAAAGCAGAGTGTCCATCCGACCTCTCAATCCCAACCACAAAGGAGTCACCCATGGCAGAGGAACCCAAACCCACGAGCATACCAGACGACACAAAACAAGCAGCATGTTGGAACTCAAGGTCATGCATAAAACATGGAAGCACATCAAAGAAGTGGACATAGAAGAAGAGGGAGCAAGTAGGGAGCTCCAAGAAGTGTATGTCAAATTTTCAGAAGAATCCCCTACAAAAATAGTGATTTTCATCACTAAAAACCATTGTAAATACCATTATCTATTTTTATAACTCCATTTTGTTCAAGCCGAGGAGTCCTCGAGCTTGAGGAGTATTAGAAGTACCATCGTACCACTTTTCATAATTTTTTTAGACTTCGTTTGAGCCCTCAAATAAGCCCTGGAACCTAATTTTTAACTAGGCCCGACACTAGGTCTGGACAGGGCCAAAACTAGTCAAAAAACTATAAAAAGAGCTAGAGAGCTCATTTTTGGGGTTAGCTTGTTAGAGTATAGAGCTTTGTAAGAGAACTCTTTTGCAATCGAAGCTTTCCATTGTTCCTCTCTTTGATCTTACTTTGTGCGCGTGTGTGTATGTGTGTGCATGTTTGTGTGCTTTCACTCACGCACTTGTGCCTTCACTTGCTCGTGGTCTTCATACCGGTCCTCACGTCTCCGCGGATTGACAAGTAAAGAAGGTGGTTCTTATGCTTGAGCTACACCAAATTTTGGCGCCGTTGCCGGGGAGAGAGCTTTGAGGACGAGCATTGTGATGGTAAGATCGTAGATTTGCGACGTTGGAAGGTAAAAAAACTGACATTTCAATTCATTTTCTGTTTTTTCCTCTTCATCTTCATCATCATCATCATCTCCACCTTCTTCCATCTTCTTCTTCATAGAAATTTCTTGTTTTTTAGTGCATTTTCACCATTTTCATACCAGTTTTCATGCATTATTGTGTGGGAAGGAGTTAGGAGGTGCAAGGGAGAGCAAGCGCTGTGTTTTTTTCATGATTTTCTGCTCATACGGAGCTCGCCATAGCCAACGCTCAGAAATTTGAATTTCCCGCCAAAAAATGCGATTCTGTGATGAAAATCGCGATTCTGTGAAAATTCAAAATTTTTTGAAAAATCAGGATTTTTTGTTTTCCCGCCAAGTAAAGGAGGTGGTGCTTATGCTTGAGCTACACCAAATTTTGGCGCCGTTGCCGGGGAGAGAGCTTCGAGGACGAGCGTTGTGATGGTAAGATCGTAGATTTGCGACGTTGGAAGGTAAAAAAACTATCATTTCAGTTCATTTTCTGTTTTTTCCTCTTCATCTTCATCATCATCATCATCTCCACCTTCTTCCATCTTCTTCTTCATAGAAATTTCTTGTTTTTTAGTGCATTTTCACCATTTTCATACCATTTTTCATGCATTATTGTGTGGGAAGGAGTTAGGAGGTGCAAGGGAGAGCAAGCGCTGTGTTTTTTTCATGATTTTCTGCTCATACGGAGCTCGCCATAGCCGACGCTCAGAAATTTGAATTTCCCGCCAAAAAACGCGATTCTGTGATGAAAATCACGATTCTGTGAAAATTCAAATTTTTTTGAAAAATCACGATTTTCTTCTTTTTCATAGAAATTTCTTGTTTTTTAGTGCATTTTCACCATTTTCATACCATTTTTCATGCATTATCGTGTGGGAAGGAGTTAGGAGGTGCAAGGGAGAGCAAGCGCTGTGTTTTTTTCATGATTTTCTGCTCATATGGAGCTCGCCATAGCCGACGCTCAGAAATTTGAATTTCTCGCCAAAAAACGTGATTCTGTGATGAAAATCGCGATTTTGTGAAAATTCAAAATTTTTTGAAAAATCACGATTTTCTGTTTTCCCGCCTAAAAGTTGGCTGAAAGAATCATGATTCTGTGGTCATTCTCAGAATCGCAATTCTGTGATTGTGCTCAAAATCGCGATTCTCACAAATCACGATTTTCAGCCAAAAAAACATGAGTTTGAAAAAAAACACGATTCCCTACTCAAAATCGCGATTCTCAAAAAATCACGATTTTCAGTAAAAACACGATTTTGTGCTCAACATCGCGATTTAAAAAAAAACACACGATTTTGTGCTCAACATCGCGATTTTCTAAAACACAATTTTGTGCTCAACATCGCGATTTTGATGTCAAAAACACGATTCTGAGAAAATACGATTTTCAGCGGGCTCAAAATCGCGATTCTCACAAATCACGATTTTCAGCCAAAAACACGATTTTGTGAATCACGATTCTCTGAGTCAAAATCGCGATTTTCAAAAACACGATTTTGTGCTCAACATCGCGATTTTCAAATCACGATTTTCTGCTCAAAATCGCGATTTTCAAAAACACGATTTTGTGCTCAACATCGCGATTTTTTGACTTCACAGCATCGCGATTCTCTGAAAGTTCACAAAATCGCGATTTTCTTCAAAGGTCCTGTTTGCCTGTTTTGACCCCCAGGAGCCTGATTTGACATAACTTTTTCATCCAAAGTCCTTTTTTTGAGCTCTATAGCTCGTTGGAAAGCTCGTACATGAGCTTGTACATATATGCCTATATATACAAGTAAAAAGTCGGGGAAAGTATTAGAGAGCATGAGATAAGATGAATTAGATGCTGGAAAAGTTATTAGACACTTGAGAAGTGAGGAAGAACTCTCTCATCATTTAGATGTAAAGTTTTCTGAATAGAAGAAAAAGTTTCACCCAATATTTTACTGTGTTCTCCTTTTGTGCTTGATCATTTCAAGAATCCTTTTGTACATGTTTAATTCCATAGTTAATGCTTCTATGGTTGAAGTCTGAGAGCCTAATTGTAAACAGGCTGAGAGAATTATGTGTAGGAACATTTGTATGTGAAGAGGTGTTGAGTGTCTTCTGAAACAGGCGCAATCTCGATGGTCAAAGAATTGATCAGTTCTCAGTGCACAGTGTAAAGTTTTACACAAATGAGGAGTCAAAATATAAGCTGGAAGGTAGGCCATCTATGGATAAAATCATTTGCTTAAATGGGTTGTAATTTGAGAGAACCATGCTTTAGAAGTTATAGGTGTCAAAGTCGACTGTAGAAAAGTACAGTTTTAGACATAGGTGAATTGTGAGAATCATTTCTCAAGATTTAGTGAATCTTTTGAGATGATTTAAATTGGAGAAAGTGTGCAATCTATAGGCAACACCTTGTGCAAAGGTTTATAAAAAAACTTTACACATTTGATCAATAAATGAGTGACTTATGTGCAACAGACTTTCTGAGTATTAACTCTCTTCACAGTTTGTTCAAGATTTTGATAATCTAGTATTGATCCTCCAAATTGGTAAAGGTTTTGAGTTGTTCTTGATAAAGAGGTGCTCTAACATCAACGATAGCTTGTTGTTTTGGATATTAACACTCTCCATCATGCATTAAGTCCTTTTGAGTTGTTCTTGATATAGAGGTGCTCTAACATCAAGGATAGCTTGTTCTTTTGGAGATTAACACTCTCCATCATGCATCAAGTCCAAGAGACTTAATTTTTCAAGTCTAAGTCTAAGATAAAAGTGTGCAATACAAAAACCTGGAGGAAAGGATTTAAGTTCGACAAAACGAGAACTCAAAAGTACAACGGAAAGTCGATTCGTGATGCATACACTCAGACAAGACAAGAATTTAAAGGAATTAAAAAAGAAACAAGCAAATAAAAAACAAAGAAACATTGAGGATCACAGTGCGTACTGAGTGATTCAGGAAGTAAATTCATGAACCTTAGATCAGGAAAGCATATAGGTAAGTCAAACCCATGAAGCCTTAGATCGTCAGAATCAAGTGTAGGAACTACTACACATTCGTGGGCTTAAGAATTGAATAGCTACCCTCACGAGTTGGGCTCAGATACGAGTGAATCGAAAATGGCTTTTAGCACGGAAAGACTAGAAGGAGGGTTAAACATAGCATATTAAAAGGACCCAAAGGACCCTATAGAACTCAATTAGAATATGCTCGAACCAACCACTTAGGTGCTCACATCTATGAGGATGGTTTGCGAAGATTAATATTCCCTCCATCGCGAACAAATGTAAACACGAGCCATCAGGGTACTGGAACATCCTCAGCCCATGGCACTCAAAGAGAGAAGAACAAAGAGAGACCAGAAGTAAGTTTCACTCACCCCATAGGGAGAGATAGAACAACCATGGGCACTGATAGAGTGGAAAGACAAAGGGAACCTAGAATACCAGGTGGTAGAGATGATTTTCCTCTACCTAGACCACATGAACACCCAAGGGTACTAAGACCCACTCAATTAGTAAAGTTAATGAAAAACTACTTTGATGGGATAGGAGATCCTTATGATCATGTTGCAGAATTTAAGCAGGTATTAAGAGCAGAGCAAGTAGAAGACATGTTCACACAACACAACGCATTTGGACTAATGTTAAAGAACTAGACTTTAACTTGGTTCCAACCATTGTAGTAGAGGCAATTTAGAGATATCCATCACTTGTTAGAGTCATTCATCACTGAATTCTCTAAAAGTGGAATCAGACATGATACTTCTTCGTTGATTCATAGCTTCAAATAGACCCCTCAGGAAACAGTTAGGCTGGTAGGATGTAGGTTTAGCCAATATGTTGAGAGATGTCCGATGCAAGAATTACCCTCATAGACTAAGCAAGTGTCATTGTTTTTAGATAAACTATGCTCCTAAGTATACTTGAAGGAACCCAGAACACTAGAGCAATGTGTAACAATTCGTATAGACATTGAGGACAACTTAGGAGATGAGTTGGAACTCTCAAAGGTCTATAAGGACTCAGATTGTTCATCTCTCACATCCTCAAAATTGTCTAGCTCCATAGAGGACCTAGCAGAAAAAGTGGCTCGAAGCTAGGAGTTTCTAGTAAATAGATGACTAGGTTGACAACAAACAAGCGTTGTTACACTTGTGGTGATGATCATATGGCAAATGTGTGTCGCAATGTAACACAACCGCAAGCCAACCCTAGTGGCCAGTATTGTACGATTGAGAGACGAACACGAATCACACGGCTCAAGACTGCCCATACAATAAACAAATAGTACGATAGACCTACTCGCATGCATACCCTCAACTAGGTAGGTATCAAGGTCAATATAATGCTCAGCCTCATTACTCTAGGCCTCCTCAAAACTATCCTTATCAGGCTCAACAGAGACCACAACTTGTTTTAGTTGAGCAACCACCCCCACCAGTTAATGTCATCTTAGTCAAATATGCTACTGCAGAAGAGAACCTCAATAAGGCTTTAGTGCCTTCTTCACCCCTGATCATAGAAAGTGACCCTAATTCTAATAGTTTCGACCCTACTCATGTAGTTAGTCCACTCGCATATTACATGGAGTCACCAGAACATGTGGAAACATATCAATACGATAGTCCACCATTGGAACCCAGTTGGGAGCCCGATTATGCTAATGTGATGTATACCAACCCTAATTCGCGGCCCCAATTGAGACAACAAAGACCCCAGGGCCCTAGAGGACCATGCTTTAGGTGCCAAGGTGATCATTTCATAAATGATTGTCCACATCCTCTAATAGCAGGACAATCACAATACTATAACATACAAGGCTTTTGTGCCGAGTGTGGTAAAGAGCATGTCATCAGAGATTGTCCAAAGAACCCTGCTAATGCTTGAAAAGTGACACCGATAAATGTGATAGGTATTGTACACAACGCAAATGGATCCAATCCTATATACATGCCTATCCAAGCTATAATAAGAGCCCAGAAACTCTTACAGAATCAACAACTTAATCCTCTGAAAATAGCTGAAACTAGCAAAGTTGGAGAGTCTAGTAACAAAAAGATGAAATCTTGGAAAGATTCTAGAGAAAGAATTAAGAGGAAATGGAGTAAAAAGATAATCAATTTGGAAGGAAGTCTCAAGGAATCTAGAGCTAAAATCCTAGAGTTGACTTTGCAAGAATCTAATTAGGAGAACTTAGCTCAAAAATTAGGATCACTTCTAGCGGAACCCATACCAAAAAACCTAGACATGATGTTTCGTGCATATCAGGCTAGACTAAGAAGGATCCTAGATAGTTGAAATGAGTAAGAACTACCCAAGAGCGGATTTAGAAATCGAGAGGACTAAACTTTGCATGAAGATTGAGGCAAGGAAGAATGATCTTCTTCTTCTTCTTCTTCTTCTATTACATAAAAGGAATGTACAAGAATGACCTGAAAACAAGAATACAATAAGTGCAATATATAAAGATCAGTACATAAGGAAAAACCTAATATCCGTGAATGAGTGAGCTGGCAAGAAACAAATGTGCCATCACTCTTGGTAGATAAATCTAATAAAGCTCAATGAAGTATCCCTGACATATATCGATATGACCACTATACATGTCAGAGAAATGAAAAACTGGTACGTGTCATCCTGGATCATCACATGTTGAGCTTGATATCTCAACACTCCCCCTCAAGCTTAACGCCATATTGTGTAATCCAAGCATCTCTTGAAACTTCTTTAACTTCTCAGCTCCAAGTGCTTTGGTGAAAATATCAACAACTTGCTCATCTGTTCTCACATAAACAAGATCAATATCACCTGCTAATACCTTCTCTCCGATGAAGTGATAATGTACCTCGATATGCTTTGTTCTAGCATGGAAAATAGGGTTCTGTGCTAACTGTATGCTGCTAAGATTATCACAATAGATATTGATAGGCTTTTGCACTTCCACACCTAAATCTCCAAGTAACATCTCTAGCCATGATGCCTCACATGCTCCCATTGCAGCACCTCTATACTCAGCCTCTGTACTCGACAAAGCAATAGTGGGTTGCTTCTTGCTGCTCCATGTAATAGCTGCACCTCCAAGTGAGAAAAGAAAGCCACTAGTAGATCTTCTATCTGGAGTACTACCAGGCCAATCTGCATCGGTGTATCCATGAACCTACAACTCCACACCAGCTTCATAAAACAATGCATAATCCAAAGTAGCACTCACATAACGTAGAGTGCGCCTCACAGCATCCAAATGTGGCTTCCTGGGAACCTGCATAAACTGACTTTCAAGTCCAACAGTATAACTTAGATCAGGCCTTGAATTGTGAGATATATAAGACTTCCCACAATTTTCCTGTACATAGTAGCATTTTCCAATGCTTCACCTGATGTAGTATCCAATTTCAAATTTTGATCTAATGGCATAGAAATTGGCTTACAATCAGCCATACCATACTTTTGCAGCATATTCAAGGCATATTGCCTTTGTGACATCCATATACCTGTTTCTGTATGTATAAACTCAATGCCCAAGAAATAGCGCAGCACACCAAGATCTTTCATGTCGAATTCCTGCATAAGAAGTTTCTTTACCTCTTTGATGCTTTCTTCATTATCACCACCTACAATCAAGTCATCAACATAAATAGCCACAATAGTGATGCCATCATCAGCCTTCCTTGCATATAGTGAGTGATCTGCATCACACATAGAGAACCCAATGTTGGTTAAGTAATCAGCATATGCACGAGGGGCTTGCTTCAGCCCATACAAAGCCTTTTGCAACCTGCAAACATATTCTGGATGCTTTGAATCTTCATATCCTTGTGGCTGGTCCATATATACTTCTTCCTATAACTCACCATGTAGGAAAGCATTCTTCACATCCATCTGATGCAAAGTCCATCCTTTTGCTATAGCTAATGCAACAAGTGTTCTGACAGTAGGCATTTTAGCTACAGTGCTGAATGTTTCCTCATAATCAATGCCATATGTCTGTGCATAACCTTTAGCTACCAATCGTGCTTTATACCTGCTTATGCTACCATCAGCATTATGCTTTACCTTGTAAACCCATTTGAAGCCTATGGATTTCTTTCCTTGTGGCAATGGAACCAGCTTCCATGTATCATTTCCATAAAGTGCAGCCATCTCCTCATACATAGCTTTTTCCCAATCTGCATTACCAATTGCATCTTCAAAACAAGAAGGTTCAGCATCTTGTATTACCTTTCTCATGTAGGCACAATGGCGAGCCATGTAACTATCATATGTCAATCGTTGCACTCGATTATGCATCCTCCCAGATCTTCTTGGTCTTGGGTCACTTCTTCTTGTATCATCTGCATGTGCCCTTCTTACTCCTGGATTCTTCATAGAGGGCAATCCAAGTTCCTTATCAATACTCTTTTCTGAACCACTTGAATCTCCATCAACATCTTCAAAACCTGCACCTGTTTTACTACCAGCAGAAAGCTTTTCTTTACCTTTCTTGGATGTATTTGATGAATTTGCTGGACTGAAATTTCCATGCAATCTTCCACTCCATGGATTTGAGTTGGAACTATTGCTTGGCGATGCATCCGGTCCAATCAAAACTTGAGATTCTGCACTAGATTTTTCAGCATTTTCTTTGTCATTTGGTTCAAGATTCAGTCCATATGCAATACAGCCAAAAACTTTCTGATGTGATAAGTTTGGCTTTTTACCTATAAACTTCTCTTCAGGTGTAACTTGATGTACAACAGCAGTCGGAGTTCTGTTCATGATGTATATAGCAATATGCACAGCTTCTGCCCAATAACAATGAGGCATATTCTTCTCAGCGATCAAGGCTCTTGCTATTTCTGCAATATGTCTATTTTTGCATTCAGCAACACCATTCTGTTGTGGTGTGTACTTGCATGAAAACTGACACCGAATTCCATGATTTTTTAGAAAATTGCTGAACTCATTTGACATGTATTCACATCCTCCATCAGATCTTAATGTTTGAATGTACTTCCCTGTCTACTTTTCCACAATAGCTTTAAAATTCTGGAAGTGAGTGAACACCTCGCTCTTCTCTTTCATGAAATATACCCATACTTTGTGTCTATGATCATCAATGAAGGTAACATAAAACCTGCAACTACCCATAGATGTGGTCTTTGCTGGACCCCAAACATCTGTATGTACTACTTCTAGTACATTCTCACTAACATGCTTGTCATGTGGAAATGATGCTCTTGACTGTTTACCAAATTGACATGCTGCACATACCTTTTGCATTTCTGCAACTTTGAAATTTGGTAGTCCATGGACAATCTCCTTTGACTGCATCATTTTCAGCCTTTGCAAGTTTGCATGTCCAATCCATTTGTGTCATATCTCTATATCTGCAATAACTCCTTTACCTTTTGCAAACATGGCTGCATTCATTTCAGGAATCTTCACATTTAAGGTGAACATCCTACCCACTTTGTTTCCTTTGGCAACCAATCGTCCATCTTGCTTGTACTCTTCTACATATAATCCATCAACATTAAACCTGACTGCAATCCCTGGTCAACCATTTGTCCAACAGAAACCAGATTCTTTGTTATATTTGGAACATGCAACACATCAGCAAGATGTTTTACCTTCCCGTCCTCCATAGACAATGCTATGTTTCCTGTATGCTCAATAGGATGTGATGTATCATCACCTGTTTCAACATATCCAGGAACTGGCATTTTCTGCAAATTACTAAACCATTCTGCATGACTGGTCATGTGATTTGAAGCACCTGAATCAACATACCAGACATTATCATTCGATTTTGAAACACTAGCAGACATCGTATTCATCATGTGATGTTCAACCATAAACAGCTTCTCAGAATCATCTGCTCTTGTGGATGCATAGTTGTTTTGCTGCCTTCTGTTATTTTGATTCTTTAACCTGCAATCACGTTCAAAGTGTCCAGGTTTACCACAATTCCAGCATCCTTTACTATCATTACCTGAATCATTTCTTTGGAAATTTCTGCGACCTCTTTGGCTCCCCCTGCCTCGAAACTGTCCTCTTCCTCCTGCATGATTCTGTTGTTGACCTTGGTCTTGGTTACTGTTTCCTCTTCCACTTCCAAAACCTCTACCTCTGCCTCTTCCTCTGACAGAGTAGAATACCTGCTCAGAACTGGGCTTTCCTTGGGTTTGAGTCGTCACCAAGATTCTTTTCTTCAATAATCAGCATAGATACCAGATCAGCAAAATTCGGAATATTTTCCCTGGTCTGTATGGAAGTTCTGAACTGCTTATATGCAGCTCCTAAACCACGAAGGCACACTTCCACCTTATCATCATCATCTACATTCACGCCAATAGATGCAAGTGACTCACATATGCCTTTGATTTTAAGAGTGTAGTCACTTACCGACATGCTCTTCTTTTCTAATGTATGCAGCTCGTTCTTGAGTTGCAATTTCCGTGCCTTTGTATTAGTCTCATACAAAGTGACCAAGTTGTTCCAAGCCTCTTTTGGAGTCTTGGCATCCTGTATGTGTCCAATCATGCTATCATGTATGCTAACAGATAGCCAATACATTACCTTTCGTGCTCCTTGATTCCATTCCTCATATGCTCTTAACTGATCTGCAGTCCGATTCCTTTTTGGTAAATGTGGAGCAATTTCATTCTCTCCTTCGATGTACTTCGAGTAGCCTTTTCCCATCAGGAAATTCGTTATTCTGAATCTCCAATCATTGAAGTTGTTCTTGTCTAGCTTATTGCTCATAAGCTGACTTATTCCATCTGCGTTTGCCATTTCTGCAACAATTCACAACATTGCAAAACACTACAAGCAGCACTTCTGCTTGAACACTATCGCACTATGACGTGACAGTTCGATCTCAGAAAAACACAGTTTTCATGTATCAACAGTACACCGAATTGCTTGAAATTCTGGATCTGGAATATATGAGTGTCGCCCAACACAACCCAAGTTACAGTTTCTTAAACTGACCTGGTTTTTATGTGGGCCCCACCTTGCGGGCTCGAAACGGAGGTCGAGATGGCTCCGAAACTTCGATCTGACAAAAACAAGTGACCCTAAAGGGTTAACTCTCGAAAATATTTTGAGGTCTTCTACCTTCACGACGATTTTCGTAGCAAACGGAGGCCGTTTGTGAAATCGCGTTTTCTCCACGCCTTTCCGCGTAGTCTTCACCGTCGCCTTCTCCAGGAGCTCTCTACAACCACGCTGGCTCTGATACCATGTCACGAGGAAGGAGATAAGGAAGAGAGCTCACACACACACTCTCACTCTCAAGGAGAGGCACACACACAGATTGAGGCAAGGAAGAATGATCTTCTTCTTCTTCTATTACATAAAAGGAATGTACAAGAATGACCTGAAAACAAGAATACAACAAGTGCAATATATAAAGATCAGTACATAAGGAAAAACCTAATATCCGCGAATGAGTGAGCTGGCAAGAAACAAATGTGCCATCACTCTCGGTAGATAAATCTAATAAAGCTCAATGAAGTATCCCTGACATATATCGGTATGACCACTATACATGTTAGAGAAACGAAAAACTGGTACGTGTCATCTTGGATCATCACATGTTGAGCTTGATATCTCAACATCATTCTGATGAGGAAGGATACAACATTTCCATCTTTATGATTGAACCTGTTGAGGAAGACTTTATCCTAGAAGAATGCACGGAAGTGACCCAAGAATTGGACAAGAGTAGTGATGATGAGGACCTAGAATCCATTATCATGGAACCCTTCTGTTCCACATAAGAGGAATATATTTATTTTGTAGAAGCCAAAACCTTTGAGGAAGGAAAGGAAAGTCAAATGGAACAACTTGAGCTATCCATAAGAGATACAGAGAGCAAACCAAAGAAGAGAAAGAAATCACCTAAGACCGAAGAAGAAGAAGAACCACTCATGGAAGTACCGGAGAACTTCAAGAAGTATGAAAGAGAAGATAGACGAATCATGGTACGAATGCCTAAAAGAAAAGTTGACGTTGGAGAAGTATATGATAATCGCGAGAAAACCAAAAAAATCATAGTCTCCGTAGAAGGAGAAGAAGAAAAATGTACATACATAGAGCATGCTTTGACGAACGAAGAAGAAGAAGAGTTAGTTGCCCTATTGCAAGAATATAGAGATGTATTCGCTTGGAGTTACAAAGACTTGAAAGGAGTAGACCCAAATATATGCTCCCATAGAATCCCTATGACTCCAGATGCAAAACCTACGAAACAGAAACCATGCACGTACAATGATAACTACGCTGCTAAGATTAAAGAAGAAATAGATCAATTAATAGAAGTAGGATTCATTTACGAAATTGAGCATACTGAATGGGTATCCCCCATTGTGGTTGTGCCCAAGAAAAATGGAAAATTGCGTGTGCGTATTAACCTTAAAAAGTTAATGCCACCATGATTAGGACACATTGTGTCAAAGAATGAAATTTCGAAGGATGAGGAAAAAGTGAAAGTAATTGCCGACCTACCTAGGCCAAATAACGTAAAAGAGATATAGGCCTTCATGGGTCATTGTGGTTATTACACACGATTCATACACATGTATGCAATCATAGCCAAGCCTTTGTACTCTCTTTTCACCAAGTTTGAATGGACAGGCAAATGTGAGAACTCATTCAATGAACTTAAACGATGTTTGTGCTTAACACCTATATTAACAACCCCACATTGGAGTAAGCAATTCCATGTACATGTGGATGCATCCAACTATGTCATAGGATGTGTGTTGGCACAACCCATGAATGAAGGTAATATATATCTCCCTATAGCATACACGAGCAGACAATTGAATGGAGCAGAACAAAATTACACCACTAGGGAACGACAAGGATTAGGAATGATCTACGCAGTAAAGAAATTCAGGCATTATTTGTTGGCAAGTAAGTTCAGGTTCTTCACGAATCATCAAGCGTTATTGTACTTAGTCAATAAGCCATGTAACACAGGATGACTGATACGTTGGTTTTTATTAGTACAACTTTGAAGTAGTAGTCAGGAAAGGAAAAACCCATCTTAGAGCTGACCACCTCTCAAGGTTAACCACAATAGAAGCTCCTCAAGGAATAGCGGATGAATTAGCCGATGCATACCTGTTTAACCTTGAGATAGTACTAGAATGGGCTAAACTGATTTTACCTATTCTCACATATGGACCCAAGAATCCTAGGATGAGGATCAAAGAAGGAGAGATTACCAAGTCACAAAGATATCAAATAATAGCAGGAAGTATATATAAGCAAGATAATCAAAAGATTCTTGCTTGTTGTGTAGACGAATCAGAACATGAAATTGGTTGCAATTAGCACATGTAGCTGCATTAAAGCAACATCATTCGAAACATTGTACATTGTAGACTCTACATAGACTAGGAGTATATTGACCTTCTATGGAAGCAGATGTCTACAAGATGTGTAAAGAATGCCCTGTTTGTTGTGAAAGACCACCAGTAGAACATGCTACATTATATCACATGTCTCTCACACCAGAATGGAGTGAACCTTTAGTGATGTACTTGAGGATGAAAACATTCCCTCAAGGAATGACCTTAGCATGACAATGCAATCTAGAGCAGGAAGCTCAAGATTATTCACTTATTGGAGACAATCTATACAAATGAGGACGAGATGTATACTTAAGACAATGTGTTCATGAGAGCGATTATTTGAACGTACTAGAGACTGCACACCAAGGTGTTGCAGGAGGTCATTTTGGCCCCGATAGGATAATCAAAGCCATACTCTTTGCAGGATTATGGTGGCCCACTCTTCATATGGATGCATGTACCTATGTTAAGAGATGTGATGTGTGCCAAAGGACTCAATTTCCTACTCGCAGAGATGAAATGCCATTGAAACCCATGATGGGAGGACATGCATTTTCTAAGTGGGGTATAGACTTTGTAGGACCCATTAACCCCCTTGCAAAAGGAACACATGTTGAATACATCATAGTTGCAATAGATTATCTTACAAAATGGGTAGAGGAAAAGGCCACAGAAAGGAATGATGCACACATGATTGCAAAATTCTTATTTGAAAATGTCTCTACAAGATATGGATTGCCTATAGAGTTAGTGAGCGATCGAGGAACTCACTTTCTAAACCAAGTCATTGAATATTTGTTACAAGATTTTATGGTGATTCACAAGAAATCCACACCATATCATCCTCAGGCCAATGGTCAAGCAGAAAGTACTAACAAGATCCTTTGTAATGTACTGACGAAACTCATGAACAACAAATGTTCAGATTGGGACAAACAGTTACACCATGCTGTTTGGGCATATCGAGTGGCCTACAAGACTGTACTCAATGCAACTCCCTTTTAGATGGTTTTTGGTCAGAATGATGTGCTCCCTTTGGACTTCTTGATACCGACCCTTAAGGTTGCACAAGAACATCAGTGGACTGGCCATGAATTATCATCAAGAATAATGGACTTGGAACGATTAAGAGAAACTAGGCTGAAACCAAGAGCAGGTATCTATGCAGCAAAGAAGCGACAGAAAGCCTATTTGGATGCACATGTGAAAGAAAAAGGCTTAAAAGAAGGAGATTTAGTCCTAGTATATATGTTGAAACAACACACACGGAAATTAGAAAAGCGAGATTATGGACATATGATCATTAACAAACTCTCGACAAGTGGAGCAGTACAATTAGCCACCCTAGAAAGAGACATAATGCCTAATTACATTAGTGGCTGTAGAGTAAAGCTTTATCAGGAACCTCTTACTAAGGATATGCTTAGAAGAATCACGTTGGCAAAGAGGCGTAAGGAGGAAGAGTAAAGAATACGTGCCGAAGCTCAGGCAGAAGCTATAGAACGCATTAAGTGCATGAAGCTAAGAAGACAAGGACTAGGGAGAGAACATTACAACCATCTAGAAACAACACCCAAATACCCCATGGCCATGTGTCAAGCAAAGTCAATTACTCATCCTAGCATAGTGGATAGGAGACCATTCATTACTGTTAGGCTAGAGCACGACAACCCTTGCCAAGAGCTTAGGGCTTTAATTTGATTCAGGTGCTGCAACTAGTGCGATTAGATGATCCCACTATAAGGACTCAAGAATAGAAATGCGGCCAATTGAGGCATACCTCATAGGGTTAGGAGGCATGGAAACCCCTTGCATGGGTGAGGTGGACCTTCCTATCCTCATACACGACGTGACCATGATAGCAAAGCTACTAGTGTGCCATGACGATGACCTGATAGAACCCCTTATCCTTGGCCAAGACTGGCTATATGATCGCTCAGTGGACCTAAATATTAGACATGGCTCCTTGCAGATTGGAACCTTAGATCAACAACGAGTGATACCGCTTGACTCCCCTAACAACACTCCGCCTAAGGTATGTAACCCTAGACCATATGAACTGCATGGGATAGAGGACCGAAAGATCTTTGGCTAGATCCCTCGGCTAAGCACGCTCGTTCCAAAGTCAATCCATGAGAGCTTGGTGATGGATAGTTTCTAGACAAAAGGATGTCAACAGATTTTCCCCTGGTTTTCCAACAGCTGTCAGGTGGGTTGCATCAGCGGTCAGGTGGACTCCATCAGCGACTAAATGGGCACGATAGCCTGCGGTGCCCATCCTTCCACACTTACTATGGACTGGCCTAGATTAATGGTACAAAATGCTGCACTTCCTAATGGGAAAGTTTCGCAAGTGTTGGACCTCCCTTCTTTTCCAAAGCAGAGTGTCCATCCGACCTCTCAATCCCAACCACAAAGGAGTCACCCATGGCAGAGGAACCCAAACCCACGAGCATACCAGACGACACAAAACAAGCAGCATGTTGGAACTCAAGGTCATGCATAAAACATGGAAGCACATCAAAGAAGTGGACATAGAAGAAGAGGGAGCAAGTAGGGAGCTCCAAGAAGTGTATGTCAAATTTTCAGAAGAATCCCCTACAAAAATAGTGATTTTCATCACTAAAAACCATTCTAAATACCATTATCTATTTTTATAACTCCATTTTGTTCAAGCCGAGGAGTCCTCGAGCTTGAGGAGTATTAGAAGTACCATCGTACCAATTTTCATAATTTTTTTAGACTTCGTTTGAGCCCTCAAATAAGCCCTGGAACCTAATTTTTAACTAGGCCCGACACTAGGTCTGGACAGGGCCAAAACTAGTCAAAAAACTATAAAAAGAGCTAGAGAGCTCATTTTTGGGGTTAGCTTGTTAGAGAATAGAGCTTTGTAAGAGAACTCTTTTGCAATCGAAGCTTTCCATTGTTCCTCTCTTTGATCTTACTTTGTGCGCGTGTGTGTATGTGTGTGCATGTTTGTGTGCTTTCACTCACGCACTTGTGCCTTCACTTGCTCGTGGTCTTCATACCGGTCCTCACGTCTCCGCGGATTGACAAGTAAAGAAGGTGGTTCTTATGCTTGAGCTACACCAAATTTTGGCACCGTTGCCGGGGAGAGAGCTTTGAGGACGAGCATTGTGATGGTAAGATCGTAGATTTGCGACGTTGGAAGGTAAAAAAACTGTCATTTCAATTCATTTTCTGTTTTTTCCTCTTCATCTTCATCATCATCATCATCTCCACCTTCTTCCATCTTCTTCTTCATAGAAATTTCTTGTTTTTTAGTGCATTTTCACCATTTTCATACCATTTTTCATGCATTATTGTGTGGGAAGGAGTTAGGAGGTGCAAGGGAGAGCAAGCGCTGTGTTTTTTTCATGATTTTCTGCTCATACGGAGCTCGCCATAGCCAACGCTCAGAAATTTGAATTTCCCGCCAAAAAACGCGATTCTGTGATGAAAATCGCGATTCTGTGAAAATTCAAAATTTTTTGAAAAATCAGGATTTTTTGTTTTCCCGCCAAGTAAAGGAGGTGGTGCTTATGCTTGAGCTACACCAAATTTTGGCGCCGTTGCCGGGGAGAGAGCTTCGAGGACGAGCGTTGTGATGGTAAGATCGTAGATTTGCGACGTTGGAAGGTAAAAAAACTATCATTTCAGTTCATTTTCTGTTTTTTCCTCTTCATCTTCATCATCATCATCATCTCCACCTTCTTCCATCTTCTTCTTCATAGAAATTTCTTGTTTTTTTGTGCATTTTCACCATTTTCATACCATTTTTCATGCATTATTGTGTGGGAAGGAGTTAGGAGGTGCAAGGGAGAGCAAGCGCTGTGTTTTTTTCATGATTTTCTGCTCATACGGAGCTCGCCATAGCCGACGCTCAGAAATTTGAATTTCCCGCCAAAAAACGCGATTCTGTGATGAAAATCGCGATTCTATGAAAATTCAAAAGTTTTTGAAAAATCACGATTTTCTTCTTTTTCATAGGAATTTCTTGTTTTTTAGTGCATTTTCACCATTTTCATACCATTTTTCATGCATTATTGTGTGGGAAGGAGTTAGGAGGTGCAAGGGAGTGCAAGCGCTGTGTTTTTTTCATGATTTTCTGCTCATACGGAGCTCGCCATAGCCGACGCTCAGAAATTTGAATTTCCCGCCAAAAAACGCGATTCTGTGATGAAAATCGCGATTTTGTGAAAATTCAAAATTTTTTGAAAAATCACGATTTTCTGTTTTCCCGCCTAAAAGTTGGCTGAAAGAATCATGATTCTGTGGTCATTCTCAGAATCGCAATTCTGTGATTGTGCTCAAAATCGCGATTCTCACAAATCACGATTTTCAGCCAAAAAAACATGAGTTTGAAAAAAAACACGATTCCCTACTCAAAATCGCGATTCTCAAAAAATCACGATTTTCAGTAAAAACACGATTTTGTGCTCAACATCGCGATTTAAAAAAAAACACACGATTTTGTGCTCAACATCGCGATTTTTTAAAACACGATTTTGTGCTCAACATCGCGATTTTCATGTCAAAAACACGATTTTGTGCTCAACATCGCGATTTTCATGTCAAAAACACGATTCTGAGAAAATACGATTTTCAGCGGGCTCAAAATCGCGATTCTCACAAATCACGATTTTCAGCCAAAAACACGATTTTGTGAATCACGATTCTCTGAGTCAAAATCGCGATTTTCAAAAACACTATTTTGTGCTCAACATCGCGATTTTCAAATCATGATTTTCTGCTCAAAATCGCGATTTTCAAAAACACGATTTTGTGCTCAACATCGTGATTTTTTGACTTCACAGCATCGCGATTCTCTGAAAGTTCACAAAATCGCGATTTTCTCCAAAGGTCCTGTTTGCCTGTTTTGACCCCCAGGAGCCTGATTTGACATAACTTTTTCATCCAAAGTCCTTTTTTTGAGCTCTATAGCTCGTTGGAAAGCTCGTTTCGAATCCTACACGATCTCAACTGTTTTTTTCAAGAATGACGCATTGATTTTGAGATAGGATAATTTGAAGTTGACCCTCAAGTGGGACTAGGGAACCAAGGGGGCTCCAAAGAATTTTGAACCATACCAAAGGGAAAATTTGGACTCTTGACTACAGCTTATGAACCTGAGATCTGGTAGACACTTAGGCAAGGATAAACAAAGCATTAGATCTTCTGAGGCTAGTGTCAACCATACATCCAAGTCTTGGGCACAACAACTAAGTGGTCATCTTTTACTAAGTTCAGACACAAGTGATTCAGAAATGTCTTTTAGCATGGGAAAACCTGCAGGTGGCTCAGGGACTGCCCATCTACAAACACCAAAAGGTCCCTATAAGACACAGTTGGAATATATTCGGACCAACCAATTAGGTGCTCGCATCTATGAGGATGGTCTGAGGCGATTAGTGGTCCAACTCAAAAATCCAGATAAATCCTTTGGACTTGAACACCCGGTGGTCAAGTTCGAAGAGGGTTCATACATTGATAAGGAAGGAACCATGTATGTGGTTACCAACCAACCAGATAGGACCGATGAGTTTGGAATATCATTCAGGAGAATGAGATAGGAGACCTAGAACAAGGAAATGTAGGACAAGGACCCCAGACTCCTAGAGGCAAGTCAGTTTTGACGAGAGTGATCACTCCAGACTGGATCCCTCAAGACAACAAAAGCATAGAACTATTTTTTAATAGAGAAATAGAGGAAGTCTTTTGGAGATTCAAGCCAGATCAACCTAGCCAATTGGGCATAATTATCATCTATGAATTCAAAGATCCTGAGACACTAGGCAAAGTTGTCTACCTGGATAACACGTCAGAGAAAATTTTCTTGGTAACAGAACATGATAGACATGCATACACCTGGAAGAATGAATTGATTTCCCCCCACCAAGATCCAATATTTCCCATGGCCTCCAAGGAGTAGGATCATCCCAAGCTCATGAAGCCCAGAGAGAAAGAACTAGAGAGAGACCTGAGGTAAGTTTTGCACACACGGTGGGCAGAAATAGAGCAGGATTTGAAAATGAAAGACCTGAAAGAGAGAGACATCAAGCACATAGGCAACAAAGAGATGAACATGATTTTCCATTGCCTAGACCCCGAGAGCATCCAAGAACCCTTAGACCCACTCAAGTGATCAAGGCAATGAAGAATTATTTTGACGGGTCAGGAGATCCTTATGATCATGTGGCCGAGTTCAAACAAGTGTTAAGAGCTGAACAGGTTGAGGATTTGTTCACCCAGTACGAGGCATTTGGTCTGACTCTTAAGGGCACGGCCTTAGCTTGGTTTCAACCACTGAGTAGTCGCAACTATCGCGACATAGGTTAACTGCTAGACGAATTCATTGTAGAATTTTCCAAGAGTGGTATCAGGCATAACACATCATCCTTGATTCACAGTTTCAAGCAGACACCCCAAGAAACAGTGCGACTAGTAGGTAGAAGGTTTAGACAGTACCTAGAAAGATGCCCTACTCCAGAGCTACCCACACCAGCCAAACAAGTGGCTTTGTTTTTAGATGGCTTACTGAGCACAAAGTTAAGATCATATGTGTACTTGAAAGAGCCTAGATCCATAGAAGAATGCGTGCGGACATGCATTGACATAGAAGATAACTTGGGTGAGGAGTTAGGATTATCCAAACTCTATAAGGATTCGGATAGTTCTACTAGTCATACTTCAAAAATCTCCACGGAAATAGAGGAGATAGCTGAGCAAGTTGCCAAGAAGCTAGGATTCCAAAATAAACAAACATAGAGAGTCACTCCTTTGAATCAGTGTTATACTTGCGGGGGCGACCACATGGCTAATGTATGCCCAATGCAAAACCAAAACATTAGAGAAAGGAATGCTCCATATTGCACTATTGAGAGAAAATACACAAACCATACGGCTCAAGATTGTCCCTACAATAGGCAGGCTGTTAGACAAACTTATCAGCAACCTTACCAACAAGGTAGGTATCAGAACCAATACCAATAGCCATATTATAGACCACAACAGCAATAACAGGCACCATATAGGCCACAACCAGTCTTGGGAAACCAACCACCAGCTCCTGCCAACGTGATTCCAGTCAAATATGCTGTGGGAGAAGAAAATCCAAATCGAGCATTGGTGCCACTAACCCCATTGATACCAGATAATGACTCTCATGCTCATAGTTCAGACTACTCCCATGAAGGTAGTCCACATGCTTATTACACAGAGTCACTTGAACATAGTGAGATTTACTCGTATCAATATGAAGCACCACCTATGGAGCAAAATTGGGAGCCAGAATACTCAAATGTCATGTACACAAATGCTAACCCTAGGCCCCAGTTGAGACAAATGAGACCACAAACCCCTAGAGGATCTTGTTTCAGATGTCAAGGTGACCATTTCATTTGTGACTGTCCCCACCCACCATCTCCGAGTCAAGGACAGGCTATCACAATACAGGCTTTTTGTCCTGATTGTGGCAAAGACCATCTCCCTAGAGATTGTCCGAGAAACCCCTCTAGTGCACCCAAGATTACACCCATTAATGTGGTAGGCTTAGTGGCAGATTCAAGTTCAAGTAGTAGCAATGTGGCTCCTATACAAGCTGTCACTAAGGCACAAGCCTTAAAACAGGATAAACCAGCAGAACAATCAGAGTCGAGTGAATCAGGAGAGCCTAGTAAGAGGAAAACAAGAACATGGAAGGATACCAGAGAGAAGGCTAATCGCAAGTGGAATAAAAAGTTATCAGAACTAGAAGAAAGCTTAAAAGAAGCGAAAACAAAAATAGAAGACATTGCATCTCAAAGCCCCTCGCATGCCGAAACTCCATCCACTCCACCTCATCCCACCCCACCACCCATTGTAAATAGACCACAACCAGGGTCTGTTCTTGCAGATCCAACCCCAGAAGACTTGGACATGATGTTCAAGGCCTACCAAGCTCGACTTCAAGAAGGGCCTACAGCTGCAAACCTAGACAAGAGTTACCCTAGAGCAGATTTAGAGATTGAACGGATGAAAATGTGCATGAAAACGGTAGAACAAGCTCAAGCTATACTTGAGACTAGTCAAAAGTTCAATCAGACAAACTCTGTCAAAACGGATTTGCATTTCCAGGGCTTACTAGAACGATTAGAGCACTTGGTAAACAAACCACAAGTTTCTTTACCTCCACAGGCTCAACCAGTTATTGAAAGAGGAAGCTCACCACCAATGGGAGCTTATGTTCCTGATTCCACGAATCCAGGAATACCTCCTTCAATTCAACAATACTCTCAAGAGTTCTTGCGGGAAATACAAGAAGAGAAATGGGCCAAGGAGAAGGGTAATTCCCCTCCTATTCCTGAGATTGATGATCTTCATGATCAATTTCCCCAAGACATTCCATCTATTTACGGAGATGAAGCTAAACGACAAGAAGATGAAAGGTTAGATTTTGAATCTAATACCTTAGAGGAACTACCTCAATTTCCAAGCCCATGGGAATCTGAATCTCTCCAAATTAGAGCTCCCACAATACTGGTAAGAAATGAAGACTCAGTGGTTCCAAGGAACACTGATGTCATAAAGAACACTAAGGTTCAGTGTCATCTCACTGTAGAAGAGCTGCTCAAAGCAAAACCTGAGCTATGGAATCATGTGAAGGATCAGGTCCGAGAACTTGAGTCCAATATGCCAAAAGCAGGCTCTAAGCAAAGGGTACCAGAGATACCTCTAGACAAAATAGGGGACATGTGTGAGGGTGAAGAAGGTAATACTTATCTTCCAATCACCTACCAAGGTTACACAACAAAAGCAATCATAGATTCAGGTGCTGGTGTTGCTATTGCGACCACCTCTTTGTGGAAGCAATGGGGCAAACCCACATTAAGACCAACTAGAATGAAGCTTCAAATGGCTGATGGCCATTTTGAAAGACCTCTAGGATTGCTCGAAGGGATAACTCTAACCACTTGTGGTGTAGAGTTTGAGCACACATTTGCTATATGTGACTTTGAGAAAAATAATGTTAATGAGATGATCCTAGGAAGACCCTTCCTACAACAATTGCAAATAGTAAAGGATTGGGGAACCAACTCCTTGTACTTACAACACTTAGGGGTCACCACCAAGGTCAATTTGAAGGATTACTCCTTCAGAGATGTACCACCCCTACAGTGGAATCCTATCCACAAAGCGAAAGAAGATTCCATCTCTATGCATTCTGGAAGTTCACCAGATCCATCATGGTTGCATGAAGATACTCATTTGTGGATGTGCAAGGTTGCAGAGGAAGAGGAAAAACGTCTAAAGGCAAGAGAAGAAGGAACTTCGCCAGGAGATAGACCAATTAAAGACCCAGCCTATACACCGATGATCTTTCCAGATGAGGAATTTGACCCTCATGGCTGGCCTGAAATCTTAGCCACCATGGACATTGCTGTCAATGAGGAACAGTGGACACCTCATTGTGATGAGGAGGGTTATGATATCTCAGTGTTCATGTGTCAATCCTTGCTAGAAGAATGTGACCCTAGTGATGTCATAGAAGAAGAAGAGAATGACGATGATATAGAGTCCATTGTGATGGATAGTTGCTTTGACTCAGAGCAGCACTATCTAGAAGATTTAGGAGTGTTCACCCAGAAAGAAGAAGAACCTCTCAAAAGTATTAAAACGGTAAATTCAAAGGATGGAAGTGAGAACAGTCAAAAGAAAAAGAAAAGAAAAGCAGTGAAACAAGAAGAGGAGGAATCATTATTTGAAGTACCAGAAAACTTCAAGAAATATGAAGTTGACGACCGCAAAATTTTGGTACGAATGCCTAAGAGAGAGGCCATCATAGGAGAATCATATGATAATAAAGAAAAGACCAAGAAGATTGTAGTAACCATCGAAGAGAACGAAGAGAGATGTACGTATATAGGAGATGACCTAAGTGCAAGAGAAGAAATGGAGCTTGTAGCTCTATTAAGGGAATATAGGGATGTGTTTGCATGGCACTATAGAGACTTGAAAGGGGTAGATCCAAGAATTTGTTCTCATACTATCCCCATGACTGCTGATGCCAAGCCCACCAAACAGAAGCCCTACACATATAATGATACATATGCAACCAAAATAAAAGAAGAAATTGATAGGCTGATTGAAGCTAGATTCATCTATGAGATTGAGCATACTGAATGGGTGTCCCCCATTGTAGTGGTACCCAAGAAGAACGGGAAGTTGCGAGTGTGTATTAACCTTAAAAAAGTTAATGCCGCTACGATCAGAGATAGCTATCCACTTCCAATCACGGAACACCTTTTGGAGCGTGTTGCAGGCAAGGAAGTTTATAGCTTCCTTGATGGGTTTTCAGGTTACAATCAAGTAGCCATTGCCCCAGAAGATCAACACAAAACAGCTTTTGCTACAGAATGGGGAATCTTTGCATTTTGTGTGATGCCATTTGGGCTCACCAATGCACCTACAACATTCCAAAGGCTCATGTGTCATGTCTTCAAAGAGTTCTTGCGAAAGAGCTTAGAAGTGTATGTGGATGATTTATGTGCTCATTCCCAAGAAAGAAGGTTTCACATCCCTGAGCTCAGACAAATCTTCAACAAGTGTAGAGAATACCGAGTGTGTCTGAACCCAGAAAAGTGTGTGTTCATGGTGCGTCAAGGTAAAATCTTAGGTCATATTGTTTCTAAGAATGGAATCTCAACAGATGAAGATAAGGTATGAGCCATAGCGGAGCTACCAAGGCCAAGGAATGTTAAGAGGTACAAGCCTTTATGGGCCATTGTGGATATTACCGTAGGTTTATCCACATGTACGCGATCATAGCTAGACCCCTTTATGCCTTGTTGTCTAATTTTGAGTGGAACGACGAATGCGAGAATTCTTTCAATGAACGGAAGAAACGTTTGTGCACGGCACCAATACTGACCACTCCTGATTGGAATAAACCATTCCATGTCCATGTGGATGCATCCAATCATGCCATCGGATGTGTGCTTGCACAACCCACAAGTGAAGGAAACTTAGATTTGCCCATAGCATATGCTAGTAGACAGCTCACTGCAGCTGAACGGAACTATACCACAACTGAGCGAGAGGGCTTAGGCATGGTATATGCTGTGAAGAAGTTTAGACACTATTTATTGGCCAACAAGTTCAAGTTTTTCACTGATCATCAAGCTTTGTTATATTTGGTAAATAAACCTTGTAATACTGGATGTTTAGTAAGATGGTTCCTCTTACTAATGGAGTATGACTTTGAAGTTGTTGTCAGGAAAGGTAGAACCCACCTTCGGGCAGATCACCTTTCTCGCATGACTTCAGGAGAATCACCGCAAGGAGTGTCTGATGAATTACCCGATGCTTATCTGTTCAATTTAGAAGTTGTTCCTAAATGGGCAAATAAGTTGGTACCAGTCCTAACCTTTGGCCCTGCAAATAAGAATGTGAAAACATCACAAGAAGAAATTGTAAAATCACAAAAATATCACATATTAGCAGGAATCATGTACAAATAAGATACCGAGGGTGTATTAGCTTGTTGTGTCGAGGACGATGAACATAGTAGTTGGTTGCAGCAAGCTCATGAAGGATTGCTAGGAAATCACTATTCTAAACAACGCACATTGCAGAATCTAAAACATTTAGGAGTGTATTGGCCTAGCATGGACAAAGAAATACATGAGTGGATTAAGAATTGTCCAATGTGTAGAGAGAGATCCCCAGTGGAGCATGCGACCCTTTATCAAGTGTCATTAATTCGAGATTGGAGTGCTCCATTGGTAGAGTTTATGAGGTGAGGAAGATTACCCAAAGAGGCTATTCTAGCAAGAAGACGAAACATGGAGCAAGAGGCTCAAGGCTATGCCTTAGTAGGAGAGAACCTATACCGAAGAGGCAAAGATGGTCACTTAAGACTGTGCGTTCATGAATCAGACTATTTAAAGGTCTTAGAAACTGCACACAGTGGTGTTGCAGGTGGACATTTTGGTCCTGACCGAGTGATCAAGACCATTCTATTCTCAGGACTTTGGTGGCCCACTCTTCATATGGATGCACATACCTATGTGAAGAAATGTGACACATGCCAACGTGCACAATATCCAATTAGAAAAGACGAGATGCCCTTGAGGCCAATGATGGGAGGGCGTGCATTTTCCAAGTGGGGCATAGACTTCATAGGTCCTATTAACCCCCCAGCTAGAAACTCCCATGCAGAATATATTATTGTAGCCACAGATTACCTTACAAAGTGGGTAGAAGTGAAAGCCACAACAAAGAATGATGCTCAGACTACGGCTAAGTTCTTATTCGAGAATGTGTTCACGAGATATGGACTACCAATAGAGTTGGTGAGCGATGGAGGCACACACTTCTTGAATGAAGTCATTGAAAATCTTCTCCAAGAATTCTTGGTGATACATAAGAAGTCTTCCCCCTATCACCCACAAGCTAACGGACAAGCCGAGAGTACCAATAAGATCCTTTGTAACGTATTGACAAAACTGGTAAATAATAAATGCTCTGATTGGGACAAACAACTTCATCATGCTGTGTGGGCTTATCGAGTTGCCTATAAAACGGTACTCAATGCCACCCCATTTCAGATGGTCTTTGGACAAAATGCTGTGCTACCACTAGATTTCCTAATCCCAGCATTAAAGGTAGCACAAGAGCATGAGTGGCATGGACATGAGTTGTCCTCTAGGATCTTTGATTTAGAATGCTTAGGCGAGACGAGGCTACGAGTGGCAGCAGGCATCTATGCTGCAAAGAAAAGACAAAAGGCATACTTTGATGCACACATCAAAGATAAAGGATTGAAAGAGGGTGATCTAGTGTTGGTTTACACACTAAAACAACATGCCCGTAAGTTGGAAAAACGAGGATATGGACCCATGATCATTAACAGAATTTCCACTAGCAGCGCGGTTCAATTGGCTACTTTAGAAGGTGATATCTTGCCAAACTACATTAGTGGTTGTAGAGTCAAGTTATATCAAGAACCTCTTACAGAGGACATGCTAATGAGACTCAATCACTGCTAAGAAACAAAAAGAAGAAGAGTTAAGAGTGAGAGAAGAAGCACAGGCAGAGGCTAGAGAGCGTATTAGGCAAAATAAGTTAAGGCGATTAGGCCTAGATGTCAACTCAAAAGCCCCAAAATATCACATGGATATGTGCCAAAAGTCAGGCATAGCGACTTCTCAAGTCATTGACCGACGACCCTTTGTGACCATAGAGATAGGACAAGGGAAGGGTGCAAGGACGCTGAAAGCATTGATTGACTCACGTGCAGCAAGTAGTGTAGTTAGACTTTCCTACTGCCAAGACTTGCAGTTGAACATCAATCCCATAGAAGCTTATCTCATAGGATTGGGAGGTGTGGAAACCCCTTGTTTGGGTGAGGTGGAACTTCCCATCTACCTGCAAGATGTTCCAATGAAAGTCAAAGTGCTAGTGTGTCAAGATGAGAACCTTACAGAACCACTTGTCTTAGGACAAGATTGGATTTATGACAATGCAGTCAACTTAAACCTAAGAAGTCAAATTCTTCAAGTTTGGGTACATGAACAATGCATTACATTAGAATTAGAGAACTGCATGCTCCCAGATCATGGCACCACACACTCTCTTAGCTCTTCTAAGACTAATCATATGGAAGAAGATGTTGTATGTGTCAAAAGCTCTATGATGCAGAAGGAGTCAATCGTGGAAGAACAGGTTCGAAGGCGGGTGGATCTTTCTTCTTCTCCAAAGAATCAAGTAGCCACACTAGTAGGTCCACCACAGAGGCAAACACAACTGATCACGACAATTGCTACATCAAACAGAAAGACACCATTCGATAAGAAAGCAGTTCCGAGCATGACGCAGATCTGGGTACGCAAAGGAGAGAAACCACCAGCCTTCTCCCCACAAATCCCATCCAGGCAAGCCAACCAGGTCAGAAGACGAAGGAAGCAGCTCGGACAAGCTCAATCACAAGGTATCCAACAAGTTTGGGTGCCTAAGAAATTAGCTGCAGCCCAACAAGGGCGATTACAGATGTGGGTACCTAAGAAGCTCTTACATCTACAACAACCTATGTTCTCCCACATGCGAAAGGTCTCAACACAGAAGCCAAAAAGAGAAGAGGGTAAGAACCACGTACAGAGACCGAAAGAAGATCAAATCATCTCTTCAACAATAGTAGGAAGACATGCAAAAAGGATTAGTTGGAAGCCAAAAGTACAAGTAGCCTCCATCGAACCAAAGCGCCAACCACACTGGATACCACAGTTTAGAATGCATCCAAAGAGGAAGACGCCTAAAGTAATCTCTACAGTGCCGAAGGTTGTGCTAAAATGGATCCCTATAAAGAGGAAGGATCAGTGGTCATCTCGAGATCCAATGGATACCTCCAACAAAGATGACACCAACATCTGCAAGTGACATCAGGCCTCGACGAGCGACAACCATGTGCTCCTTGCACAACCTTGTCTGTTGCACCATTCAGGTCATGCATTTCTAAAGTATGCATTATATAGGGCCACATTACACGGCCGTGCATAGACACCCTTGAGAATCCCAGGCACAAGAGCGCATTGACATATGTCAAAGATTTTTATTGATTGATACTAAAATCTGTCTTCTTGTTTTGTGATATTGTTCCTCTATAAAAAAAAAAAAAAAAGAGAGAGGAAGAACTTGTTCCCAGGTTTCGCTCATGGAACATGAATGAGTCATGCTTAGTTGAAGATTGAACCATTGATTATTGGGCATTTATCAGTTTGGATAGAAGTGTGTCTCGGCTAGCAGATGATGTAATTGCTGCCTTATCTAATAGATGTCAAGAACTTAGCATGAACATGGCATCCACACCTATGGTTTCCCCTTACCATGGTGGGGGTGAAGATCTTGAAGGTCCACAACTTGAGTGATGCTTAACTACTGTATGTATGAGAGCATCCAAGGAGATATTTGCAAGAGTTTGTTTGGTACCCCGAAAATCCTTGTCTGTATACTAGATGAGCAGACTCCTGCTTATGGTGAACTAAAGAGAATATGTGAAACTAAGCTTGGTGTAGTTACCCAATGTTGTTTGTCAAAGAATATAAAGAAATTCAATTCTCAGTATTTGGCAAACATTGCTTTGAAAAGAGAAGATAGAACCAGGCACTCTAAAAACTTTTCGGTGGACCAGCAACATGGACATTCATCGACAATGTTCCATCACAAATGCCGGGTATACAACATGAAGAGATAGACATCAATCAACCCTTCACCACGGTAAGTATCTTTACTCTGGCAACACCATAACCATGATAGATTAGGAAACCTCTTCGTCAGCGTACCCTTGAGCACTTAGCTCAAGACCCGCAATTTTTGCACCATACTTCTTCCAATGCATTTTCCAAGTAAGCATGCGTAGGGCTACATTACAAGGCCGTGCACAAGGCACATATTTTTTTCAACCCAGGCACGAACACACTTACCCATCATTCATTATGGGTTATGAGTAGTTGGCATGACTGCTCTCAACATCATCTTTGGGAGAGCTAGCGGATGTCATGGGAACAACATCCATATCTCGGAAGCAAATTGAAGCCAGTACTTGCTCCAAATCAATCTTGACAACCTCTTTTGAGCAACTTGCAGTTTTGAAAGCTCACAACGACACATTCTTGCTGGAATCCAAGGAACAAGCTCATACAAAGGATGGACACCACCTCTCAAAGCACTACATGGAACAACCCTTACAACAAGGGTCTGTCAGGGACGACAGACTCGAGAGGGGGGGGAGTGTTGGAACTCAAGGTCATGCATAAAACATGGAAGCACATCAAAGAAGTGGACATAGAAGAAGAGGGAGCAAGTAGGGAGCTCCAAGAAGTGTATGTCAAATTTTTAGAAGAATCCCCTACAAAAATAGTGATTTTCATCACTAAAAACCATTGTAAATACCATTATCTATTTTTATAACTCCATTTTGTTCCCGCCGAGGAGTCCTCAAGCTTGAGGAGTATTAGAAGTACCATCGTACCAATTTTCATAATTTTTAGACTTCGTTTGAGCCCTCAAATAAGCCCTGGAACCTAATTTTTAACTAGGCCGGACACTAGGTCTGGACAGGGCCAAAACTAGTCAAAAAACTATAAAAAGAGCTAGAGAGCTCATTTTTGGGGTTAGCTTGTTAGAGAATAGAGATTTGTAAGAGAACTCTTTTGCAATCAAAGCTTTCCATTGTTCCTCTCTTTGATCTTACTTTGTGCGCGTGTGTGTGTATGTGTGTGCATGTTTGTGTGCTTTGACTCACGCACTTGTGCCTTCACTTGCTCGTGGTCTTCATACCGGTCCTCACGTCTCCGCGGATTGACAAGTAATAGAGGTGGTGCTTATGCTTGAGCTACACAACAGTATCATAATCACAAAGCAAGAGGCACGAGACAAGTATGGGTGCCAAAAGGACAAAAAACACCGACAGATTTCAATAATGCAGACACGGACAAGAAGAAGTTTATGCAGCATCAGACGCAGTATTCTACATCTCCTCGACCTTCTTCTACAAGTACGACCATTCGATAGATTTGGATCGCCAAGAAGTATCTGACGAATCAACCCTCAACCACGCAGATTTGGGTACCCAAACAGTGTATTATAGCTCAACACTCACGCCATGTAACATATACCCCTCAAAAATCTCGTCACCCATTGATACCACAAATTCCGATATCACCTTTTGTCCCTCAGAAGAAGCACGCCACCCACTCAACAACCCTTAAGAGATGGATACCGAAATGTATCAAGAAGCCTTCTCATGACCAATTGTATAACATTAATCCCATCCCGAATAACCAACTCCCTTGTAATAATTCACTAACAACTCAACCTTGTATAAACTCAACCACACTAACACAACATCACTCGTAATAACATCTCATCAAGCAATGTATGCACTATCTGAAGCATGTAGGTGTCTAGAGACCTACATTAGTTTTGCAAAAATCATTCCATAAACCACCTCACAACACTTGGCTACACGGGTTACACATTGGTTATGGAAAGGGATTGCGGTCTCACTTTAATGGGATCATGATTAATTTCCATGCTAATGTGCTAATCTTTTGTAGCAGATCTTCTCCGCATTTGCATCCATCATCATGCAGACAGAAGGACCGTATGAAGCTGGCCCCAATGTACCTGTGGTCAATTTTGGTGAATTACTGGCTGAATCACATCCTACATCACAACCATGCGAATTTCAAGGATTCCCAAGACCAATGCCAATTGATGACCCTCCTAGGGGATACATGGAAAAAGTTCATCGTAATTCCCATTGGTTTCAGGGTTTAGCAAGACCTTTGGTGGATGCAGATTTCATTTTTGATGCCGTGTTGACTTTTGACAGTAGTAAGTGGGGCAAGTATCAGTTTTTCTCCAGAGAATTTGAAGTGCTCCAAAATACAGAAGATTTAAAGCACGTTTGGGCTAGAGAAGGTTTCATGGAATACTTTAGTGACCAATTACCCAAACTAGATTTTTATAGATGCTACTAACTGGTGACCACACTTACAGCCTCTGAGAACAAGGACTTATCAGGCATGTTCATTCTTCCGTCTTTGGTAAGTGAACCTCCATTCAAGAAGTTCTATCTTTCAAAAGACCTCATTCAAGCATCAATTAAGATCCACGGAACTCACACGCCGATAGAGCACGACATTTCGGCCATTATGCCTGAATTATCAAAGCCGTTACGTATATGTATGCAACACTTTGCTTTCTCAGCTCACGATTGTTTCATTATATCTCACAAGCATATTTGGTTTGGATTGTATTTAGCATGTGTTGGACCACAAACAATAGATCTTGCAAGTTGGATCATTGATCAGTTATATCTAGCATAAAAAAGATGGGAATGGAAAAAAGTCATCCATGGATGTTGTGCTCTCACTCGAATTGTTTATATGTGCTTGGCATATGACTTGCCTCTAGAGCACGCAATGACGAGTGAACAATTAAAGGATTTCAAAGGAACTGCCAAGGAAGCCAGAAAAGCTAGCAAGGGACGGGTAGGAAAGCACATGCACGGATCCATCCCATGTTTGCAAGTCCCAGAGTCCCCGTCACCTCAACCATCTCCATAACAGTCACCTACAAAACCATCTGCACTATACAACCCATTCGTATATGCCTCTCATGACCGATTATCGCTGAAGGTACTACCAGCGATGTTACCTCTCAAGCAACCACAGTTCAGGAACCCACCACTACAGCAACAGAAATTCCAAGCTCCATCGATGTGGAAGCATTTACTTTTCCTATATCCAACTTAGAGGCATAACCAACGGATACCACGTCTGATTTTGAAATGCCGGATGATTTTTCAAATGAATTTCAATTTTCAGAAGGACATTTTTTCTCACAAGAATATGAACGACCAAGTTACCTGACCACACCCCCTGATCAACCGCAAGAGCAAGTCATCTCCAACTCTGAAGAAGAGAGGATAGAAACTAACGAGGAAGATGGAGATGATGAAGCCAGTCAGGCTAGTCATGGCTATAAAGAGAATGTACAGTTCTGATGAACAAGAACAACACATGGACACTTAGGGTGACACAAGTACTTATGAAGACGAAACATTTGAAGTAGTTGCCTACATATTGGCAATCAAGAAGCTATACCGCACCATGCAAGCAGTTTGGGCACACAGAAAACTATCCAAAGAAGAAAGCCAAGTGCTTGTAGAATAGGAACTCGCCACAGGAGGCTTTGAAGAATCTTACATTCAAGGTTTCAAAGAACCAATTAAGTCAGTAGGAACTAATGAAGCATTACGCTATTTGTAGAGGAAACCACTACCCCAGTTCAACCCATGAAGAATACACTTGCTATCAAAGCCCGGTCAATATATTCGTGTACCAACAGATGCCCAATCCTCACAACAGGCCAGGGAAGCATGCCTCATTCCGGAAGGTTCTTTGGCAGAAGAAACGATCGTCATTGATTCCCTGCCTAGCACTTCTACTGTAAATATCCCTAACATCGTCGAAATACCCAACATACCGACTGCTCCTCTTTCACCCCCCACCCCTCCAGTCTCTCGTGTACATCCTACCTCTCCAAGACCATCCACGTCTCTCGATAGTGCGATAGCAGAAGCCTTTGTTGCCTCCATTCCCCTCACCCTTTTTGCACCCACACAACCTAGCCTCCCTCCTAGGATTTCTGCCCTTCCATTCATTCCATTTCTCCATCCATCTGTCCCTTCCTTCCCCATTCCTCCCAGACCCCTATTCCCATTTCCCCCTCCATTGACCTTCTCCCCAGTCTCACCTCCCCAACCCACTGTAATTTCCTCTCTCCTCGCTCCACCAAGCAATACACGAAACCCCATTTGTAAATTATTCGGCCACCTTTGTAAATCCTGTATTCACACCCACTATCACTCCAGTATTCACAGTCACTGCACTCGATACAACATCCAGTGACATGGACATATCACCACCCACTACACCACCACTCATGCCATCCATTTCACCACCACATTTAGGCACATCACATTTCTCCACAGTCACCACTTCATCCACTTTCCCATCCCTATTTCCCCTTCCCCTTGCATCAACACCCACACCCACAGCATCTTCACTCACTACACCGTTAATATTATCGACCACAATTGACATCGCATTCCGTCAAATGTTTGCATGTATGACACAAGTGAGAGATGAATTCGCATCTCTAGGCACCAGTTACCAGACACTACAACAGACCACGAACAACTTACAGTCACAACTAAATTCCTTAACCATCGAGAATGCCTCCCTTAACACACGCTACCAAGAGCTATGCAAGGTCTACCATACACTTGAACTAGAAAGTGAACAGAAGACAAAAGAGGCAATTGTGGATATCGACAATTTGTTAAGGGCTCAAACCATTTGAAATGCGACACTTACTCGAAGCATGGGACTACTAAGACGCCACCTAGCAGCAGCCAAAGAAGAGAGTCAACGCTTGCAGGAACAAAACAGAGAAAACCTCGAATTCGCTTTAGATCAACCGGACAAACCTTTGAGTCCTAGCCGTTTTAAAGTTGTCCCCTCTAAATCAATGAAGATACTATTGGAAGACCATGTCAGATTACTTGAAGAGTATGACAGTATGAATGAGGCATATTAGAAGCTCAAGGAAGACCACAAAATGCTACAATTGCGAGCACCTGTACAGCAAGCAACACCAACTCCTACGACCACCTCCCCTGAAATCATTGAAGAACTCAACGCTCTATGTGCCTAGGTACTGACTTTTTAAACATAGATTGCAGCATACAAAGAACCCCCCAGGCCGAATTCCCCACTAGAACTCCCACCCGAGGAAGAAATTGTGTCTATCTCGGTGCAGGAAATGTATGAAGAAGCCTACGAACCAAAAACCATCCTAGGCGGACGCGTCACGGTTGAAGGCCAGACCACCTTTGAACTACCTACCCCCACATGGATGAAGGCTGTAGACAAACTTGGAATGACCCACTCAACACGTGTGGAAGCTCAGTTAATGGCAGGGTACCAACTAATACTTCATGCTAATGGCAGGGTACCAACTAGCAAGAAACCCTCACATGCAACTCAGTTTGAGCCTGATGACTTGCCACCAGAAGCGCAGAGAGGAGCAATCTTTCAACCAACTTGGCACCGAAACTTATTACAACAATATCCATAAATGATGAGCACATGGGTCAAGGCCCCCCTGCATTTAAAGTATAACCCATGTTGGGGACCAATGCCACATCGCCGCTCCTGGAAGGCCTTTGCAATCAAAGGACAAAACAACAAGCAATGCCAGGACTGGCTCAATTACCCGTATTTCACTCCACCCACTGAACCGCCCACTATAGGATATATGATGGAAACTATGCGCCACTGGCTCCCCTGCTTACGCCGCATGGACGATGTAGCTTCCCATATGACGATCAAAATATTTGACATGATGCAGATAGTATTCAAAGTCTTCCGTCGCGTCAAGGCACCACACGTTAACACCCCGGGATTCGAGCATGGTAATCAGGATTTAGCGTGAGTTCATTCATATCATTCACATTTGGAGCAGAGTTTTGAATTAGAGATATGAGGAGATGGTAAAACATGTTTCTATATTCACTTTCATTTGTATACCATGTTTGTTTTGTCTCTTACTCTTAGCACTAGAAGAAGAGAAAAATTGAAGAAGTAAAGAGTGTTTGCTACTTCAAGATGAAGAGAACAAAAGGTATGGAAGAGAAGTTTGAAGGTGTTGACATCATGACTAAAATACCTTGATGCAGAAAATTGACTGCATCTCAAAAAGTTGAACAAAACTGCCCAGACAAATGCTACTAAACCTATAAGACACTTTGAGATGCTTATACTGGCGAACTGAAACTGGTATATACCTTTGGGAAAAAAAGATGAAATAGCCTACACAAGCATTGTGATAGTGCGTTCGGAGGCTGAAACGAGCTCGGATCGCGATTTTGGCCCCACAGAGTGAAGCAATTTCGATCTTTGAAGCATCCTAAGTATGATTACCAAATTTTGTGGGATTTTGAGACTACAACCGGAGAGGTGTAGATAACACCCTAGGTGAAGCAGTGACCTGCGCATATTCTTGAGGGTAATGAACTCCATCCATCATTGGTTTTTTCTTGCCTTGGTACTTGATGAGAAGAATGCTTCAAGATCATTCCAAGTCTCTTGTGAAGTCTTGAAATTCCTTATATGTGGACGTAAAAAATCACAGATTGAGTTAAGAATGTATGACCTAGCTAGATCATCCTTTGAGCACCATGTGGTTAACCTTCCTTGTTCTTCTTGAGTTAGTTGTCCTTTGCTTCTAAGGATTGGCATCATCTCATCTTGAGAAATGTAACCATAGAGGTTTCTCTCTTAAATATAAGCTTCCATTCTAAGTGACCAAGATGAGTAATTACCTCGATCCAATTTGTCTATTGATTAAGGGAATCCATCTCCCATGTTGATTTTTTGTTGCTCTGATACCATTGTGAGGAGATGATTGAGTATGCTACAAAGATGACTTGGTGTTGCACAAAACCTACTCTACACCTACCGAGTTGACTCCATGGATGCTTAGTTGACTTCTTTGACTTCAAAGTAATGCATTTACAACCACTAGGTACTTTGGAGCATCATTCCCAAAAGTTTCCACCAAAACAGATAACTTGCATATGCAAGGAATGTGAGAAAACCTTCTATTTTGGGAATGCAGGTGCTTAGTATTTTGCTCAGAGCTCACAACCTAGTATGAATTGACTAGAGAGCTTTTGCACACATCTAACTCAATTTGATAGATAAATAAAGAAAGTTATTTCTTGAATTTAGAGGCACTATACACTAAGAGATGAGTTTAGCAACTCAGGGGGTTATCCCGACATTGCAGGAGCAAGATGATGTGTAGACATAATCAACTTCATCAGTTCATATCTCAAGATTGGCTGAACCAAAATTAATGAAACTTGATATGTAGATATTAGACAATTTATTCTAACTATATCAAGTTAAAGTTCATGAACACAGAGAAATCACTGAAATGATGAAGATGCAATAGAGAATAGTAGATAGAAATGAACTTGAAGAAATGTATCAAATTATGTATGCTAATGAACATGTGATACAAGGGAAGTGCAATGGACTACTCATACATATTTTGAGCTCAAGGTACACTCAATGATGTAGCTCAATAGCTCTCTGAATGACTTGCACTACCTATGACTAAAAGCTTCTCGTTCTTATACTCAACTAGTAAGTTTGAATTTCGAATTTCCCTCACCTATAAGTTTTCCTACACTTTAGGGGTGGTTTGAATTTATTCCCCCTACCACATCAGTCGTGGGTTCAGCTCCCTAGCTTCATGAGATTTTATTTTTTCTTGACTTTTATAGTTATCCAAGGTAACTATGCTAAGAACGACTAGCATAGCTTCACATATAGCTCCTTCTTGTGAAGAGCTAAAATGGATGTGGTCTCAAGCGTTTAGAAATGCACTTAGTCTTGCTAAATGTACCAACATCACATATAGTGTATCATTCATGGCTTGCTACTTCATTCAATATTTCATCTTGGAAGGGTAGTAGAAAGTGTTGGAGATAGATGTCTACTGAAGCACGCGAACAACACAAGGAAGAAGAAGAAGCTTGGAGCACAACACACAAGAGTGAATGTATTACTAGAGAATGTACAAAGATTAGTAGCCCATTAGGGCAATAGGCATACACACAAGCCGGGGGAAAAAAAACTCCTAAAGAGGGAAAAAAGTGCCCCGGAGGTCCTAGTGTGTTCACACACACCACTACCTAAATAGATCAACAAATCCCCCCTGGGAGTGATGCGGTGAACAAGGAGCTGGCATTCATGTATAAGGAAGTGCCAAGCTATGTGGAAATCACTCCACAAAAGGAAGTAAGCCAAAAGCTTTGCGAAAAGCTTCAAACTTCTCCCTAGGCAGAGCCTTCGTGAAAAGGTCTGCAATGTTCTCCTGCGTGGGCACATATGCCAAGCTAATCTCCCCAGCAGAGAACCTCTCCCTGACATAGTGATAATGCACCTCAATGTGCTTAGTGCGAGCATGGAACACAGGGTTCCTCGCAACTGCCAATGTGCTCTGACTGTCAGTGAAGATGGTGGTGGCAGAAGACTAGCCAACACCCAAATCAGCCATAAGGCGTCTGAGCCACACACACTCAATAGTCGCTGTGAAAGTTGCCCTATACTCAGCCTCACAACTGGAAGTGGCCACAGTAGGCTGCTTCTTGCTCAACCAAGATATACATGAGGTACCAAGCATGAAGCAAAAACCACTGGTGGACACATGAGTGTCATAGCAACCAGCCCAATCTAAGTCAGAAAAAGCATGCAAATCTGGCGGTAGTGATCCCCCCTTGGGATAAAACAACCCAAGTAGCCGAGTACCACTCAACTAGCAAAAGATGCGCTTGACCGCCTTCCAATGCGTGAATCCTGGGCAATGCATAAACCTGCTCATCTGTAAGACAGTAAATTGATTATCTGGCCGAGTAATGCATAACTAAATCAAGCATCCAACAGCCTGCTGATAGAGAACAACATCAAATGCATCTCCAGCATCATGAAGACTCAATCGTAAACCTGTGTCCATAGGAGTAGCAATAGGCTTACAGTCTTCAAGGCCAAAACACTGCAATAATGTGTCAATATATTTCGTTTGACACAAAGCCATCCCACCATCAACTTGCATAAATTGAATGCCCAAATAGTGATGCAAATGCCCCAAATCAAACATCTTAAATGAGGCATGCAAATCAGCCTTAAAATCAGCAATATGCTTTTCAATAGGACCAGTGAGCAGCATGTCATCAACATAGACAACAATGATTAGAAGCACATCATTAGCACGCTTAACATATAAGGTGCTTTTAGTTGGATTGTTCTCAAAACCATGTGCAATCAGATAGGCATGTATCTTCTCATACCAAGCATGTGGTGCTTGCTTTAAACCATATAATGCCTTCTTTAACATCCACAGATGGTTTTCATGCCCTTTCTACACAAAGCCACGGGGCTGAAAAACATACACTTCTTCATGCAAGTCACCATTCAGAAATGCTGTTTTAATGTCCAACTGATGTACGTTCCAACCATGATGGGCTGCAAGTGCACAAATGCTCCGAACAATAGTCATACGGCATGTAGGTGCAAAGGTCTCATCAAAATCAATGCCTCTTTCCTGCGCATAACCCTTTGCAACAAGCCTAGCCTTATACCTGTCAACTGTACCATCAGGTTTACGCTTCAGCTTGTATACCCACTTAGTGCCAATGGCCTTCTTGCTAGGAGGCAAGTCACATAAAGACCATGTACCATTCTTCATTATAGCATCATATTGAGATTGCATAGTAGCCATCCATTTTTCTGAATTTTGTGCTTCATCAAAGGCAACAGGCTCATTCTCATCACAGAGATTAGATGCAGCTATAGCATAGCAATCTAATGCAAAGGAGGCAGTATGAGAGCCTGAACGAGTACGATATGACAAAGGTGCATCTATTTTGCTGTCATGCAAAGTCTGCACCAGCCATTTTGGCATAGTTTTTGCCTGCTCAATATCAGCTCTCTCATCGACAAGTCCATCATGTAAATCTGCATCAGAAATGGAATGATCTACATCATCATATGAAACCTGCAAAGGTTGAAAAGTTGCCTCATTAGGACGAGCACTAGACTGTCCACCTATAAAAAGAGGCATCAAAGTATCATACATGTCTTTGGAGCTAAGAGATTTCTCCTTGTTACATGAAAGCAATGGCTGAATAGCATCTTCCACAAAAACAACATCACGACTAACCAGAATGCGTTTATTCTGTGGATGATACAGACAATAGTCTTTACTTTCAGAACTGTACCCAACAAAAATACATTTTATTGCCTTATCATCCAATTTTCTACGATGTTGTTCTGGCACTAATGCATATGCCAAACAACCAAAAACACGCAGATGAGCAACAGATGGCTTGCGGTCATGCCAAGCCTCATATGGAGTGATAGACTGCAGCGCTTTAGTGGGACACCTGTTAAGTACATATGCTGCACACATGACAGCCTCAAGCCAAAAACTATGTGGTAAAGCCTGACTCTTGACCATACACCTCGCCATCTCCATGAGTGACCTGTTCTTCCGTTCAGCAACTCCATTCTGTTGAGGTGTATAGGACACTGTACACTGGTGTTTTATCCCACGTTCAACGAGAAATGCATTAAAATCAGAAGACATATATTCCCCCCCTTGATCAGAACGGAGGGTGCCCATTTAACATGTTGATAGATTTTCAGCCAAAACCAAAAACTGTTTAAAGCACATGAACACTTCGGACTTTACTTTGAGTGGATATACCCATGCATGCCTGGAAAAATCATCAATGAAAGTCACGAAGTAAAGGTAATTTCCAAAAGAGGGTGTCTGCATAGGACCACAGACATCACTATGTACAAGCTGCAATTTCTGTGTATCCCGAACTGAACCATCTTTTGGAAAGGAGGAACACTACATTTTTCCCAAAATACAGCCTTCACAAACATGTTTTCGAGGTGCCTCAAGCTTGGGTAAAGAAGACACCATATGAGATTTCTGCAGGCGTAGCAAACTAGCACAATTCAGATGACCAAAGCGTGCATGCCAAAGCTTTGCATCTGACATAGCCTGAGAATCATGAACTGCACATACCGAATCATTCACAGATCTTTCATAGTCTATGAGCTTATATAGCCCATGACATAAAATTCTAGAAGCAATAATAACATCGCCATTTGATAGATCATGAACTGTACATTTGTCATCAACAAATTTCACAACCAAGCCAATCTTGGCTAATGCAGAAACTGATAACAGATTCTTCTTGATCCCTAGCACAAATAAAGCATCTGAGAAGGTGAAAGAACTACCATCAGCAGTAGTCAGAATGATCTTACCAACTCCCATAACAGGATAAGAGGAGTTGTTGGCACATGTGATAGTATTCCCTATAGGGGTAGGCTCGAGTGAAGAGAAGAAACTGCGCTGCAAGGTAATATGTTTGGTCGCCCCACTATCAAAGTACTGGCAAACATCTGAGTCCACAGCAAACATGCATTGCTCATGAGAAGATGGGTCAAAACTGCAAACAGTAGTAAACACCCATTCTTCTTCCTGCACAAGATTAGCAGACTCTGTTTTTGGTGTAGAGGCTTCTGCAACAACCATTCAAGCCTTCTTTTTATTTGCCTCTTTTGCAGCCAGTTTTGGATAGTTCTTTATGATATGATCATTCCCTTACAGTACTTGCAAAACAATTTCTACTTTTCTGATTTCTTCTCATCTTTATCCTGGTTCTTCGAATGTGCAGCATTTGCAGATTTCTGCTTACTAGCAGAGGAGCTCCATTTTCCTTTGCCCTTCTGACTAGCCAAGAAAGCTTGATCTGCAACACGCATAATGGACCTGTTCTGTCTAGAATGATCTTCCTGCAACAAAACAGAAACTAACTCCTCAAATGATAAGGCATTCGGATTGCCTTTCATCATCAACCGAAGAGTAGAAGCAAAACTCTGATATGAATCAGGAAGACCACTCAGAACGGTCTGCACAAGTGAGCTATCTGGTATAACCTCATTAGCAGAAATCAACTGTTCCTTCAAATCTTTGACCTTCATTAGGAAACTGTCCATAGAATCACCTTCATTCATGTGCTCACTCTCCAACTATTTTCGGAGGTAAGCAACACGAGCCTCATTCCTAGCTTGGTACAATGTGGTAAGTGTATCCCAAGCATCCCTACCTGTTCTGCAAGAGTGAATGTGAGGAATAATGGCACGTTTGAGAGACAAAGCTATCAATGCATGTGCCTGGGCATCTCTGCCATCCCAACGAATCTACTCTGCAGTAGGTGCAGCAGAAACAGCAGCACGAACAGGAATTTGCACAATATCATCTTCAACACCATCTTCATCAGCTCCAGCACCTGTATTCATAGTACCTCTTGTTAGAGGTGTAACAGGATGTCTTTCAACACCCTGCACAATGTTCCACAATCCTTTTGCAACCAATACATGTCGCATCATATAAGCCCATAATGGGTAGTTGGTACCATCCAACTTATCCTCAACAGCCAACATACGGAATACATCACTACTTTCAGCCATGGCCGGTGACTAAAATACCTTGATGCAGAAAATTGACTGTATCTCAAAAAGTTGAATGGAACTTCCCATATGAGTTCTGCTAAACCTGTAGCTGACTTCGAGATGCTTATACTGGCGAACAGAAAATGGTATATACCTTTGGCACAAAAAGACGAAATAGCCTACACAAGCATTGCGATAGTGCGTTTGGAGGCCGAAACGAGCTTAGATCGCGATTTTGGCACCACAAAACGAAGTTGTTTTGATTCTGAAAAACCCTGAGTATGCTCACCGAATTTCGTGCGAATCTGAGACTCCAAACGGAGGAGTGTTGACGGTGCCCTAGATGAAGCGACAACCTACTCTGATACCAATTGTTGGAGATAGATGTCTGCGGAAGCACGCGAACAGCACAAGGAAGAAGAAGAAGCTTGGAGCACAACACACAAGACTGATGTATTACTAGAGAATGTACAAAGATTAGTAGCCCATTAGGGCAATAGGCATATATACAAGCCGGGGAAAGAAACCTCCTAAAGAGGGAAAAAAGTGCCCCGACGGTCCTAGTGTGTTCACACACATCACTACCTAAATATATCAACAGAAAGTGATCTCTTTTGGTTGAAGCATTCAATGGCTTGTAATCCACACACACCCTTCATTTACCATTCTTTTTAGGAGTAAAAAAATTGGAGGAATCCATTATGAATTGGAAACAAGATAAGTAAAACTAGCCTTGAGAAGATGATTTACCTCTATCAATAAAGCTTCTTGTTGTAGAGTCCCAATCCTCCTAAGCTTTTGCACCACTGGCTTGGTACGTAGTTTGATTTAAATATGGTGTTGGATGGCAGTTACTCCTTGGATCTTAGTGTAGTCTTTGATGAATAAGCTAGGATATCTCTTTAGCATGTTGATATATTTATTCTCTTCCTCCACTATAAGATCATCTGCTAGCATCCTTTTGAAATTTGTTTCTTGTAAGGACTCCTCACTTAATGGTTGTTCATGATCGTCCCCTTTGGATCCATCTTCCTTTCCTTGAAAGATTACTCCCATGAATTCTAGTGTTGATGAGTCATTTTTTCTTGTCCATTCCTCATTGCTAGAATCACTATCATAGCATGAACTTTCTTCACCTATGATCATTTCATACCCGTGATCATCCTTCTTTCTATCCTTCAAATCATAGGTAATTGATTTTGATTTGTCACCTTGTTTGAGAGCAAGAAGACAAGAACCCCATATTTTGTCTGGTTTCACTACAACTAACCATGGACATCCTAATATGATGGGGTCGCCCTCTTGCTTGGTTTCAATCGCATACATATCCAAGGCAACCTCTATATCACATATTGTAATTGTTAAATTTTCAATGACACCAACACATTTAAGAACAATATTATCTACCATTTTGGCTTGGAATGGAGATGGTCATGGCACATCCAAGCCTAACCTTCGTATCATTTTCTCTGTCATTACACACATTTTTCTTCCACCATCGACATAGACATTTGAGATCCTTTTCCATTTTATATATGCATCTATTGTGGGTACAACATCATCACATGCATTTTCCCTTATAAGATTAATGTCCTTATTTTAACTCCTAGTGCTTACTAGCTTGGACCACTCCCTTCTAGTTTTTGAAGATAAATGCAATAGTTGTGGACAAGTGATATTTGGTTTCTCTATGGAGATATCCTCAATAAGATCATAAGGTTTGATACCCTTACGTAGAGGAAAGTCTTCCATCATAATTGTTGGGGTTCAACAACACATAACTATTTACTCACACTACCAACTTTCAAGAAATCAATATCATCATTGATCTTCACTCATGCAATAGAAACATTCACATACACAATCCAAATTAGCCACTTCCATGCTCCACCAGCACAATATCCACCATGATTTTGATCAAACAGACATAGAGTTACACTTGCACTCAGTAGGAAAGACAAAATACTTCATTAAAGTTTCTTGAAATAATAGAGATTACAAGGTAGGTAATAGTAACACTTTTCTAAAATGATATAATACTGGGGAGCGCTGATTGTATTCAGCCGATGCAATCCAGATTAGGAATCTTTTTTCTTCTTGTCAAACATACACTTCTTCTTGGACAGATACTCTCGTCTATCAAGAATACAATCTTCCTATGCCACAAGATAGGTACGGAGACTCTCCTCTTCTCTCCATTCATCTCCCTCCTTGAAGATGCTTTGTCTTCCCATTACATACTCACGTGAACAAAAATACAACTACCACAACCACATGACATCCACACCTAACTAATTTGTAACTGTTTCTTTTAAAATTCCAATTAAGCAAAAAACAGATTTAGCAAAACTCCAAGTCAGCAACATCTGATTTAGCAAAATTCTGGCTGACTACTTATCTTCCACTTTCTCACCCCTCAACACGTGGTAGTGCCCTATGGGGGATTTTTTCCAAAAATCAAGGACAAATTTACAATCCCTCAATCAAGAACTATTACACTAAGTTCCCTATGAAGATTTTCTTCCTCAACGTCACCTGCAACTGTAGTATCTTTCTGAACTTCTCTTGCTCCCACCTGCATTTCCTCTTGCTCCAAATTCCTTTTAGAAACTACTTCTTTCTTCTCCTGTACTATCTGCTGAACTAGATCTTTCAACTCCTTATCCAAAGTCTGTTGAGCTAACTACTCCTTTAGATCTGAAATATTTTGTAGCAATGCTTACTTTTCACTTCTATGTTGTATGATAACTTGTATCAATTGACTCTCATAAACCAAAACAAATCCATCTTGCAAATTTTCATATGGATACCTAATAAGTACATGCATCCTTTCCTTAATTCCTATCCATAAATCTTGCATAGATTTATGCATTTTCTACTTCAAAGTAACCATATCCATTTCAGTCATCAACACTGCATACATCTCAACCTCCTCATTTTGTAACATTTGTTTGTCAAGCACAAGTGATGATTTAATTCTAGACTTCAATACCTTGTTTTCCACCTGCAAAGTTGTATTTACTGTAGCTAAATTCTGTATCTCTGTGTCCACCAATTGTTGCATCTTTCCTTTCCATTTAGCAGATTCTTGCAATGACTTCTTAACTCTAAGTATTTCAAATGCCTGCTATTTGTGGAACTGGGACAACACTTCCTCATGCTCCTGTACCTTCCTTTGCAAATCATTTTGTAAACTTTGTACTTGAGATTTCTGCAATTGATAATCATCGGAATTAAATATATCAGTAAATATTTTTTGCTCCTTCAATAACCCATCTTGTCTGACTATAAACTTGTGTATTGCATCCAGTTTTTGATGTACCTCATGCACTTTTGCACTAACCTCAGCTTTTGATGGAGACAACTGTTGCACAGATACCTTATCTATTACTATCTTTAACACTGGTTCCAATTTACACTTTTTAGACAAGTTAAAACTTTTGTCGACAATCTTAGGCTGCTCAACATCCTTACATATATGAATCAGTGTCTCATGAAAGCTCATACTCTTAGAAGCTTCACTCTTCAATTTCTTTACCGGTGAAGCCACGTGAACTGCTGTTGAAGTATGGGGAGTAACCAACCCAAACCGCCTCACATGGAAGTGAGGGGCTCTTCCAAGAGGAGTTGCAAGAAGTGCAAGCAACGCACACACACCCACGTCCATGAACAATGGCACCATGGCCAACGTCAAAAGGAGCAAGGGAGGGCAATGCTCACACACAAGCCAACCCCAAGTGCCAAACCCACACACATGGACCAACGCCTAGCACACAAGGAGAAATGTGGAAACCAAATGAACCTTCATTCCATTAGCATGGAGGCCAAGGCCATGGCCAAGGGACCTCCCCTTTTTACAAAATGAGCTTCTCCTTATATAAGAGAGGAGAGGGATCCGTTGAATACAAGTGGCCAAAGGCTTCATTAACTAAAGATGTTCTAAAAAAGGTAGGTAGTTGGGAAAATCAAAAAGAGAATCTTCCTAGAGAGAGAGAGCATTTGCACGTATCCAAAAGTGAGCTCTCTTTTCTAAGATAAGGAAAGAATTCAAAAAGGAGCCTTTTACAAAAAAGAAGGCTAAGGTTGAGTTTTTATGGGTTTTCTCACAAAAATAGGTAAGAAGTAGTTCCTATGAAAGAGCTTGTATACAAGAGGGGAAAATGGGAATTTTGGAAGATTACCACATAAGGCCCTGAGCCTTCAAGTATCCTTAGCTCCGAGGGAGGCCTCCAAGTATTCCATAGCCTTATAGCTTCATAGAACCTTCATAACTTCATGGTTCCAACACCCTCCCCCACCTAGTCTTTGTCGTCCTCGACAAAGCTGAGAAAAAAGGACCATACATAGCTGATCAAGGTCATGTTGAGTCTTTGGGTCTTCAAGTCTTCAAATCTTTCGGTCTTCGGTGCTGAGCGACACAATCCACTTCCGACCCAAGGTAGAGTCTTTCAAGTATGAAAATCTTCAAGTCTTCAAAATCTGCAATTCTTCAGTCTGCAAGGCATCAAGCCGCAAGTCTTCAATCTTTACTTCAAGCTGCAAATCTTTAGTCGTCAGAGCTAGGCGACACAATCCCCTTGGGAGGCAGTCAGCCCAGCATGCATCCCCCTGTGCAGTCCTTTGTAAGGCTGGAAAGGCCTTCTCCAACAGCTCCAAAACCTGAAATAACATGCAAAAAGCAAGTAGGCTGCACCTAATAATGAGGTAAACATTTACTTCAAATTTAGTTTCCACTTCAGGGGACATTAAGTCAGATTAGCTCTTCAAGTCGTTATAATGAGCTTGTCTTTCCCTGCCAGAGAGACACAAATCCTGAACTTTTTAACCAAGTGCATAACAATCCTCACAAAACAAAGGAAGTGAAAATAAGAGCCACAATCCTAGGACACATGTTCAGTTTTGCATTTAACAAAAGATGGATCAATAGTTAGCCCTAAAAAACTGGGGCTAGAGTCATCCCCTTCTTCATCCTGCACGAATTCGAACGGTTTCTGAGCAAATGAAGATCCATTCTACATTTATGTGGTTAGAAAGTAGAAAATCAAAATCCCCAAAGGATCTGCCCACACTGAAGGTGTATATTGATGATCTTCAGAGCAACACATATCTTCACAATAGCTATAAGCGTAAGGTTTATTTTGCACATGCAAAGCTGCCAATCTTCTCAGCAAACAAGTCTTTTACGGAGAGCTATAGGAGTATTGTGAAACCAGTGATTTAACTCCCTGGCAAAAAACAATTACTTTCTCCTTTGACTTCATGCTTAATTAAGTTGAGAACAAGTCAATTGAGTTATTCATATTTCCATTGTAGGGTGCAAAAGTAGAAGCATACTAACCAAACATACAGTTAACAGTTGATCCTATATTAAATTAAATTGTGACCCAATATAGGTGGGATCCCTGTCGCACTGAAACATTCTCAAGCGTCATTAGAGACCCTGAGTTCAGCATGCTAGAAAACTTTTTTGAAACGTCGATTCTCTTAAAGGATCAGCAGATTTGGAAGCACCAATATCGAACTTGTATACATTCCTTTCTTCAGTTAATGCAGCACCAATTGCAGTCGCTTCCTACAATGGGATCAACAGAAAAAACTCGAAAGACTAGGAGCCAACAACCTATCAGGAACTTTGAACCTTAAGATTTATAGTACGACAATTATTCAGATGCACGTTTCCTCATCTATGTATTTAAAACACATGTAGGTGTTACAGAACGCACTGAATCATGAGGTGGGAGAGTTTCAATTAGTGCTTTCTACCAATGTCCTTGAGTTTTCCATTGATTTAGAATGTGTGGTGTAGACATTAATTGGTAAGAACAGCACGTTATCTCAAATGTAGGTTACAATATTGCACATAGGACACTGTGAGGGCCATAAGTGGGGTGGGAAAGTGATGAACCGTGAAAGTCTTTATTAGAAGCAAGATTGAAACTTCATATTAACAACTAATATATTGCATTGGCAAACCCCCCAAAAGAGAACAACTCCTTCCTTCAAGGTATGACAAGCATCTTTTTACCAACAAAGTGTGAGTAAAAGTTTAGCAACCATCTTAGAAATCCTCATCTATCAATGATGAGTTCAGGGGCATCATGAACAATACAAAAGAGAAGATTGAACATCATTTCGTAGCACCTTCACCAAGAAAAATCATAATCAAATGAAAATGTCATAGAATTGATTGGTATAAAGAGATCATTATAGTCTCTTAAGATGAAGTATCCCAACACAATGTAGGAGTGGCTGAAAGGAAAACAGATAACCTTTATCACCCCCCCCCAGGCATTTCCCCATATGGCAATCATAAAAAATATTAGTGCATCTCAACCTCTCAACCCTGTGAGAAACTTCCCAACCAAACACTATTTCAGTCAGTCCTATATATAATATAAAAAACAGAATAGCAAGAACTCTATTCATGCGTAAAACATCAATACTCAGAACATTGAGGAAGACCCTACATTATACAAAACATACTCCACAGTTGTTCTTCTTCCACTGAATGTGAAACAGCAAGCACTGCAAGAATAACATCCTTGTAAAATCATGTACCTTCATAACATGACATCCTTCAAAAAAACTCGTATCTTAGCCTCCAAAATGTTGGCAAGAGAAGTTACCCCAATCCCAGGTCAGCGCTATTCTTAAATAGGGCAGTTGTACTAATGCATAAATTAAGAATGCATTGGCTCCTCAAGCAAAAAAGCACACATAATTGAAGAAAGTAACATCACTATGAGGCAAAGGAAAGCATATGTTGCTTCAACTAGCATAGTCGTGTTTCTCAAAAGAAAGTGAAGAGGCAAGCTGTTCCCATATCCACCTTCGTACAAAGATTACTACCAACTTCGAAGAGGAGCTAGGGAATCCTCCATCACACCCAGGTGAGTATGTGGTTCTATGAGCATATGCCAAACATAAACAAGATGGACTAGATTAAATTGGAGAGCATGGCACCACAATCCAAACACAGAAAACAGCTCACAGTAATGGCCACCTAGAAAGACATTATTCCTATAAGGATGTTCCTTGGTCAAATCACTCAGATCAAAAGAGTTCACCTTTGTTTTACGCACCGTGCCACTTGGGCCTGCAAGCCTGTGGTATTCAAGCTCAAGCATATGCAACAAAACATGAAATTACACTTAGCAGTTTATACTTTGTCAAAACACACAGGAACGATGAATGAAATAGAGCGAGGATGAACACAAAGCTTAAATTCTTCATTAAATGACTTCCAGTGACTCCAAAGTAAAGACAGCACTTTATCAGAACCTCAAAGTTAGCATACAACAGGAAGAGTGAGCATACCTCTGAACTATACCTGCATGTCCCAACACCTTATAACAGACTTGTGTACGATAAAAAGGTAACCAAATCTATTTTATGGTACGCCAAGAAATTTCTCATTCCCACATGGTAGTGGCAATAACTCTGTACCCTTTTGTTAAGTAGGAAGACATGCACAACTTAATGAGGTCTGCACAGCCACCTAAGAGGTTTCACATACCTTTTGTATAGTGCATACATTGCAACATGCCACTTCGAAGGCCCAAATCAAAAGAGTTGTTACAAACATAGCAGTGGTTCCCAGCTTCAAAAAGATTTCGATGGAGGATGGATGTAGTATCACTGGGCAATGCATATTCAAATGTGGATGAGAACAGTGTGCTCTTCAAAAGATAAACAACCATTTGTTTAGAGAATGCAACACAAGAAGTTGCCCCCGAGGAATAGAATCCCCCGAGGGGCAGTGACATGAACCCCAGAACATAGTAATTAAAAGGGGTCACAAAATGATAGTCAAAATCATAGTTATGAACACTTCATAAATCAACTCTAGTAACCTTTACACGAATCATTGTCTTGAATCTGCCCATATCTCCAAAAAAAAAAAAAAAAAAAAAAAAAAAATTGCATACAAATCTTCAGTACCACAAGAACTGGACACCGCTAGGACCTTGTTTAATAGATATTTCCCTCCTCATATGTTTGTTCCAGTACATGAAATCCTGCAGAACATTGGACTTTGTCCCGCTCGAGTTGCCAACTCGGGAATGCAAACATATAACTTCCTTCACTAGCACTGTATACTATTGTTCTCGATTGTAGAGATACCTTCCCTAGCCCAAACAGGTGAGACATGGGGAAGTGACCTAGAATGATCATCGATACTATAAGCTTTAAGCAAAAGTTTCCTCTGCACGCTCTAATGGATCTTTCGTTATGAGCCCAAAAGCATCACAAAAGTTGTAGTTGAAGAAGATTCAAGAATAGGAAAAATTGAAGGGGAAGCATCACATCATCAACCCCCACGAGTTCGGAGGAGACGACCCCAGAGGGAGCAGAGTGTTGCTTGACCGTTTCCATATAGAGGTACTGAGGGGGTGCAAAGCTCCACCTGCATGCTGAATACAGAAATAACAAAAAAGGGACAAACAGGAGGCCAATGCCCATTATTCCTTCCCTAGTTAGAGTTGCTCAAGAGAGGAAAAAGAGGAGCAGCTACTGTCTCGATTCAAGGAGGTAAAACACGATCTGTGAAGGTGAAGCAGCGAACTTCGTGGTCTATAGATGACTGTTGTGTTAACTCCAGCACACATGAGTTCGTGGGAGGAGCACAAGAAACGACCCATAGGGATTTTTGAGTAGCTCGCGACACCAAGAACTTTCCCACCTTAGCCATCCATTCGAACCTCTACACCACAATGCAGAGCCAAGAACCAGCGTGAGCCTGATGATGTATCAGAGATGTCTCGAGCAATAGTCGAGGGGGTCTAGAATTGCATCGATGGATGACCTAGACCCAGGATGGTTTGGAGAGGGAAAAGGAGGGAGAGGAACCATAGCTCCCCCCCACCAAGGCAAGGGTAAAGCAGACGCTCGGATCAAAGGCACAAAGGCACACACAGGGAGGACCGAGGAAAAGAGAGGGAGTGGATTAAAGGTTTGACCACGAACCAAGAGGAGCACAAATCCGCCATAGCCCAGGACAGGGTAGAAACGTGGCAGGGAGCACACCTTGCACGACCCCCGGTAGCACACCAAGCGCAAGGCTCGCAAGTTCTTCAGGAATGAGGAGAGCCAAGAATCCCGACTCGGATAGCACAAGGAGCCCAACAGCCATAGGTGTGGGGAGAAGCCATAGCTCGGCCTTCTGCAGCGCTCGATGCACCTGCAGCGCTCGATGCACATGGGGAGAAAAGATGCCTCAACCCCGCAGAGAAAAGATGCACCAATTAAGGGTTCCCCCAACATGCACGTTTGGCGGATTTGAACAGAGGAGAGAGAGAGAGGAGAGAAATAAATTCCCCACCAACTCCCAACTCACGTAGCCTCCCCAATCCCAAAAAAAACGTGGAACAATAACCTTAAGAATTGACAACTTTTAAAACCCCAAACTCGAATTTCATTGAGTTTCAATTTTGACGTTCATAGAGGGGAATCCAAAGAAAATTTGATGTTCAACCAAGAAGCTTCATTCTCTTCATGTTTTTTTTTTTTTTTTGTGGTTTTCATGAAAATGAAGAGAGGGAGGGGAGTAGAAAGGGTACCACCCATCCCCCTTTCCAAGGCATACACTAGAACAGAGGTGACAGAGATGGAGAGTGATGCCAAAATGAGTGTGTGGGAGTGTGCATATGTGAAAGTGAGGTGTGTGTATATGAAGAGAGTGAGAGAAGGGGGGTTAGGGGGTGTTTCTGTGCAACAAACAAAAATAAAGATCTAAATTACTAAAAATTGAAAGAAGAGAGGTACCCAAGGCCAACCGAAGGCCACACGGATCCACAACTCAATCCGAGCGTGAGGTGCATCCACCAAGCATAGGCACGGCAAGCTTGAAAAAACCCAACGGTTGAAGGTCGATCATCCCCGGCAACGGCGCCAAAATTTGTTGAAGTATGGGGAGTAACCAACCCAAACCGCCTCACATGGAAGTGAGGGGCTCTTCCAAGAGGAGTTGCAAGAAGTGCAAGCAACGCACACACACCCACGTCCATGAACAATGGCACCATGGCCAACGTCAAAAGGAGCAAGGGAGGGCAATGCTCACACACAAGCCAACCCCAAGTGCCAAACCCACACACATGGACCAACGCCTAGCACACAAGGAGAAATGTGGAAACCAAATGAACCTTCATTCCATTAGCATGGAGGCCAAGGCCATGGCCAAGGGACCTCCCCTTTTTACAAAATGAGCTTCTCCTTATATAAGAGAGGAGAGGGATCCGTTGAATACAAGTGGCCAAAGGCTTCATTAACTAAAGATGTTCTAAAAAAGGTAGGTAGTTGGGAAAATCAAAAAGAGAATCTTCCTAGAGAGAGAGAGCATTTGCACGTATCCAAAAGTGAGCTCTCTTTTCTAAGATAAGGAAAGAATTCAAAAAGGAGCCTTTTACAAAAAAGAAGGCTAAGGTTGAGTTTTTATGGGTTTTCTCACAAAAATAGGTAAGAAGTAGTTCCTATGAAAGAGCTTGTATACAAGAGGGGAAAATGGGAATTTTGGAAGATTACCACATAAGGCCCTGAGCCTTCAAGTATCCTTAGCTCCGAGGGAGGCCTCCAAGTATTCCATAGCCTTATAGCTTCATAGAACCTTCATAACTTCATGGTTCCAACAACTGCCTTATATCCCCGCCTTCAACAACGTATTGTATGTGTCATCTTGCTACTCCTCCACTATGACACAATCCTAGCCCTTCCGCTTAATAATTGGGGAAATAGGCTGATGTTCTTGTGTGTTAGGCCACACAACTTCATTCATTTCTACTTTCTGTAAAAATTGAAACAATGTTGCTAGATATGCAGCTAGCCTACTGTTAACCTGGGTCTTCCTCTTATCTGAAGAGAAAATCACCATACATTCTATCAAAAATCCAATGAGCCCAACTCACATTTTCTCCCTTCTCCACCCAACACAAGGGCCCATAGTTTCCCTTAGACATACAATCATATTTAACTATGAAACATAATCTCTCAAGATACCAATTGAGCTGTTCCATGTGATCATATGATGCTTTTTTTAACATATAGTACTGACGGCCTCCTTCACAAGGACCGAATTCTTTCCTTAAGGCCTCCTCCGAACATTTTGACACAACAAGCTCTTTGAAAATAGGTAAGCCAAACACTTCTGCAACTAGATCAAGTGAGAACTTTACCTATTGCGACGATTGACCTTTGGTTTTGCTCATAATCTCCATTTGGCTCTTAGCATAATAATTAAGCCGCCAACTTTCCCATGGTAGTGATGCAAAGTTGAGCAAAGATATGTGTCAGAACTAGATAACATTAAGTGGAGCACTTGCATTAATCTCGACCTTGAAATCAGTAAACAGATCCATGAGTGATTGCATTATTTTACTAGCGGATGTAGGTGTTTGGTTTTCATCATCCTCGTCCTTCAATTGACTATCACTATCCTCTGTTGAAGACTCCTCCTTACGCACCATATCTTCTTTTCTCCGTGCTTTGCCCCTCATCTCTGTAGTGTCGATTCTTGACCCTTCTGTGGGATTAGGAAAGCAAGTGGGCATTTGAGAATCTTGTCGAAGGAAAAGGGACCCTTAAAGGTTTGTTCATTAAGATTGAAGGTGGTCTAAACATTGGACTTTTACATGTCTACTAAGAGCTATCCGAAAGCATTCAAGGCAAGGCAAGGAGTGAAGCTAAGCAAGGCGATCAACGAAGCCGACTCGAGGTTGGAAGAATACTCAGCCCCCTCAGTCAATTGTTAGCTTAGGCTATACACATGCAACATTGTGGATTGAATTAGGACTGTGATAGGAATGCATCAAGTCCCAGAGAATTAATTTTTTCAATTCCAAGTGTAAGCTAAAAGAGTGTAAAAACAAAAAACCTAAGGAAAGAACTTAATTTCGACAAAAAGGGAACTCAAACGTACAACAAAAATTGAATTCTTGATGTGTACTTTGAAATAAGACAAGAATTTAAAAGAAATAAAAATGAAACAAGTGACTAAGAACAAAGAAGCATTGGTGATTAGAACGTGTATTGAGTGGTCAAGGAAGATAAATTCATGAACCTGAGATCAGGAAAGAACATAGGTAAGTCATATCAATGAAGCCTTAGATAGTCCGAAGCAAGTGTAGGAACTACTGCATGTTCATGGGCACAACAATTGAATAGTTACCTCTACGAATTGAGCTCAAAGACTAGCGAGTCTAAAATGGCATACAAAATGGAGAGACCAGAAGGAGGGATTAAGCTTCGCTTATTAGGAAAGACTTGAAGGACCCTAGAGGACCCAATTAGAATACGCCGGAACCAACCATCTAGGTGCTCGCATCTATGAGGATGGTTTGAGAAGATCAGTGGTGCAATTGCACAACCCTAACCAACCCATTGGATTGGAACATCTGGTGGTAAATTTTGAGAGAGATGCATACTTAGATAAGGAAGGAACAATGTACATCATAACTAATAAGCCTAAGCATACCAATGAGTTCGGCATAGTAATTCTTGAGTCAAAGGCCAGAACGCATGGAAAAGATCCAATAGGGGATGAACCTAGGACACCTAGAGGGAAATCTATATTGACAAGAATGTTGAATCTAGAGTGGATCCCTCAAGATAACAGACGCATTGAATTGTTCCTAAATAAGGACACTCATGAAGCATTTTGGAGATATAGAATGGACTAGCCAAGTGAAGTAGGATCAATCACAATTTATGAATTCAAGGACCTAATACACTTGGAAAGGTAGTATACCTAGACAACACTTCAGAGTGAGTGTTTGTAGTACCCCATCATGCAAGACATGCTTATACATGGAGAGGCAAAATAGTATTCCCTCCATTATGAGCACATGCAAACACTAGCCATCAAGGTGCTGGGACATCCTCAGCCCATGGGTCCCAAAGAGAGAAAAACAAGGAAAAGCCAAAAGTGAGTTTTACTCATCCCATAGGGAGGGATAGACCAACCATGGACACTGATAGAATGGAAAGGCTGAGAGAACCAAGAATACTAGGTGGTAGAGATGACTTTCCTCTACCTAGACCCCACGAACATCCAAGGATACCTGCAAAATCAATGAAAAATTACTTTGATGGGACATGAGATCCCTACGACCATGTTGCCAAATTTAAGCAAGTGTTGCGAGTGGAGGAAGTAGAAGATATGTTCACACAATACAATGCCTTTGGAATCACGTTAGAGAACACGGATTTAACCTAGTTCTAACCATTACAACAAAGGCAATTTAGGGATATTCATCATCTGTTAGATTCATTCATCACTGAGTTCTCTAAAAGTGGAATCAAACACAACACTTCCTCATTGATCCACAACTTCAAATAGACCCCCCAAGAGATAGTCAAACTAGCAAGACGTAGGTCTAGACAATACATTGAGAGATGTTCCATGCCATAACTTCCCTCTCAAGCCAAGCAGGTTTCTTTATTTTTGGACGGCCTCTTGAGCTCTAAACTACGATTCTATGTATATTTGAAAGAAACCAGAAACCTAGAGCAGTGTGTAAGAATTTGTATAGAGATTGAGGATAATTTAGGAGATGAATTGGAACTTTCAAAGGTCTATAAAGACTCAAATAACTCCTCTCAATCATCCTTAAAACATTCTAGCTCGATAGAAGACCTAGCAGAAAAGTGGCCGAGAACCTAGGAGTTTCTAGCAAACAGATGCTCAGGTTAACATCTCTGAAACGTTGGTACACCTGTGGTGGTGACCACATGGCAAATGTGTGTCCCAATGTAGCACAACCTCAAGCAAACCCTAGTGGCTAGTATTGCACAATTGAAAGATGATACACAAATTACATAGCACAAGATTTTCCACATAACAAACAAGTAGTCCGATAGAACCACCCCCAAGTATATCCCCAACCAGGTAGGTATCTAGGTGAGTACAGTGCTCAACCTTATTACTACAGACCCCCACAGAAATACCCTTATCAGACTCAATAGAGACCATAACTAGTTTTAGCTTAGCAACCACCCCCACCAGCCAATGTAATTTCAATCAAATATGCTATCGTAGAAGAGAACCTGAATAGGGCTTTAGTGCCTTCTTCACCCCTTATCACTGAAAGTGATCCGAATTCTAACAGTTTGGACTTCACCCATGTAGATAGTCCACCTGCATACTACGCTGCGTCACCAGAACACATGGAAGCATATCAATACGATATTCCATAGTTGGAACCCAATTGGGAGCCTCACTATGCAAATGTCATGTATACAAAACCTAACCCACGGCCCCAATTGAGATAGCCAAAACCACAAGGCCCTAAAGGACCATGCTTTAGGTGCCAAGGAGATCACTTCATAAAGGATTGCCCACATCCCCGAATAGCAGGGCAGTCAAAATATTATAACATTCAAGGCTTTTGTGATGAATGTGCTAAAGAGCATATCATTAGAGATTGGCCTAAGAACCTTGCTAATGCCTCAAAGGTGACACCCATTAACATGATAGGTATTGTGCACACCTTAGATGGAACCACACCTACATATGTACCTATCCAAGTTATAACAAGAGCCGAGGCGCTGCTGCAAAATCAAAAGCCTAATCTTGAAAAAGTAGCCAAGACCAGTGAAGTTGGAGAATCTAGTGGTAGAAAGACAAAATCTTGCAAGGATTCATGAGAGAGAATCAAGAGAAAGTGGAGTAAGAAGATATGTGAGCTCGAAGGAAGTCTAAAAGAAACTAGAGCTAAAATCTTAGAGTTAACTTCTCAAGAATCAAATCAAGAAACCCTTAATCAGAAACTAGGATCAGTTCTAGCTGAACCCATACCTAAAAACCTAGACATGATGTTTCGAGCGTATCAGTCAAGAATAAGAGAAGGATCCTAGGTAGCTGAATTGAGTAAGAACTATCTAGGAGCTGACTTAGAAACGAAGACACCGAAGCTTTGCATCAAAATGGTAGGATTAGCCTAGACCATGTTTGAAGCCTCACGATATATTAATTGGAGTAACATAGCGAAACCAAAGTTACACTTCCAAGGATTATTGGAGAGGCTTGAATATTTGATTGCTAACAACGAGAAGAAGAACATGAAAAAGAACCCTATTGTTCCAGAGACACAAGAAGGTAATGTACCATCCTTGTCTCAAGTACCGAACACAGTGTGTGAAGAAAACCTTTCTTCCATACATAAGTACTCAGATTGATTCCTAAGAGAAATTCAAGAGGAAAAGTGGAGACGTGAGCAAGAAACCCATCCCCCTATTCAAGAGATAGATGACTTGCATGAACAATTTCCTCAAGACATACCTTCTATATATGATGATGCAGAGGAAGAGAAACTTAGTGAACAAATGGATTTTGAATCTAAATCCTTACAAGAAATACCCTACTTCACAAGACCTTGGGAAGCTAAGTCTATCTGTATGAGAGCACCCACCATAATAGTGAGAAATGAAGAATTAGTAGTCCCTACAAACATGGAAGTGATAAAAAACACTAAAGTGCAGTGTCATCTCACTTTAGAAGAATTGTTGAAATTAAGCCAGAGTTGTGGAAGCACATAGCAAACGAGTTCCTAGAGATTGCTACTTCCCACGTGGAAGGTTCACCCAAGAAAGTACCAGAAATACCCGTGGAAAGAATTGGAGATATGAGTGAAGGAGAGGAAGGTAATTCCTATCTACCAATAAACCACCAAGGCTACACCATCAAAGCCATCTTAGATTCAAGTGCCAGAGTAGCCATCGCTACCACTGCTTTATGGAAATGTTGGGGTAAGCCAACACTAAGACCCACAAGAATGAAACTACAAATGGCCGATGGACACATTGAGAAGCCATTAGGCTTACTAGAAGGGATATCTCTCACCACTTGTGGTGTAGACTTTGAGCACACTTTTGCCATTTGTGATTTTGGGAAAATCCATGCTTACGAGATGATTTTAGGATGATCATTCATGCACTAGTTGCAAATCGTACAAGATTGGGGAACCAATTTCTTATACTTGCAACATTTAGGAGTAACTGTTGGCATACAAGCTGAAAGAAGAGCATACCAGCACAAAGGAGCAATCATGCACAATCTGGTAACAAGGCCTAATCATTTTTTTCCATGAACTATTTCCAACGCAAGTGATTTTCATCACTACACAAACATTGTAAATTCCATTTTTGGTAGAGTAGACTCCATTTTGTTCAAGTCGAGGAGTCCTTGAGCTTGAGGAGTATTAGAATTAGCTAGATACCAATTTTCATAATTTTTAGATCTTGTTTGAGCCCTCAAATAAGCTGTAGAACCTAATTTTTAACTAGGCCGGACACTAGGTTTGGATAGGGCCAAAGCTAGTCAAAAAACTATAAAAAGAGCTAGAGAGATCATTTTTGGGGTTAGATCATTAGTGATTTGAGCTTATGTAAGAGACGTTTTGACTAATGCAAAGAACTCTATTGTTCGTCTCCTTGTTCCTGCCTTGTGAGCGCATGTGTGTATGTGTGTGCATGTTTGTGTGCTTCTCACTCACACACATGTGCCATCACTTGCTCATAGTCTTCGTACTAGTCCTCACGTCTCCATGGATTGAAAATTATGAGGTGGATCTCCTCACATTGGTACTTGCCATTGTGCTAGAGTGACACCAAATTTGGCGCCGTTGTCGGGGAGAGAGCTTCGAGGACGAGCCTGTGATGGTAAGACTAGACTTGAGACATTGGAGTCATAGGTAATATCCTCTCTTTTCCTTATTTTTCTTCATTTTTTCTTCTTTTTGCATCACCATCATCACCATCATCATCCTCACCATCTCCCACCTCCATCTCCATCTTCACAAAAATTTTTAGTTTTTTGGTCATATTCCCCTCCCTACCTCATTTCCCTCATTTCACTTGTGAGCGAGAGCTTTTGTGCAATTTGTTTTGTGTGTTTTTGAGCTTTTGCTGTAGGTTTTACTTGTACCACCATCTCCAACAACTTGCGCAAGTACGACATAACTCTACACAGGTCCCGGGATGACGAACTCTGGCTATCGTGACAAATAGACAAACTCAGTATTTTTTGAATGCATGCTTGGCACGATAACCTACACCATTAGAGGACTCCAAATCACCAATAATTTCAAAAAAATTTGCATATTTTTTTGTCTATCGCGACAGACACCATCTATCATGACAGACACCATCTATTGCGACAGACACCACCCCACGATAGAGTCCGTCTATCGCGACAGACACCGTCTATCGCGACACACAAAGCCCGGTGACAAACTGTGTCTATCACGACAGACACACCCACGATAGATGATAGACACCATCTATCGCAACACACACCGTCTATCATGATAGAACAAAACACGACAGACGATAGACCCTGTCTATTGTAACAAACACCGTCTATCGTGACAGACAGACCCACGCCAAATGATAGACACTGTCTATCGCGACTGACCTATTGGAGATAGACATCTGTGGAAGCACGTGAACAGCACAAGGAAGAAGAAGAAGCTTGGAGCAGAAACACACAATACTGAATGTATTACTAGAGAATGTACAAAGATAAGTAGCCCATTAGGGCAATAGGCGTATATACAAGCCGGGGGAAAAAAACCTCCTAAAGAGGGAAAAAAGTGCCCCGGCGGTCCTAGAGTGTTCATACACATCACTACCTAAATATATCAACAAATCCTCCCTGGGAGTGATGCGGTGAACAAGGAGCTGGCACTTATGTATAAGGAAGTGCCAAGCTATGTGGAAATCACTCCACAAAAGGAAGTAATCCCAAAGCTTTGCGGAAAGCTTCAAACTTCTCCCTAGGTAGAGCCTTCGTGAAAAGGTCTGCAATGTTCTCCTGCGTGGGCACATATGCCAAGCTAATCTCCCCAACAGAGAACCTCTCCCTGACATAGTGATAATGCACCTCAATGTGCTTAGTGCGAGCATGGAACACAGGGTTCCTCGCAACTGCCAATGCGCTCTAATTGTCAGTGAAGATGGTGGTGGCAGAAGACTGGCCAACACCCAAATCAGCCATAAGGCGTCTGAGCCACACACACTCAACAGTCGCTGTGAAAGCTGCCCTATACTCACCCTCACAACTGGAAGTGGCCACAGTAGGCTGCTTCTTGCTCAACCAAGATATACATGAGCTACCAAGCATGAAGCAAAAACCACTAGTGGACACACCAGTGTCATAGCAACCAGCCCAATCTGAGTCTGAAAAAGCATGCAAATCTGGCGGTAGTGATCACCCCTTGGGATAAAGCAACCCAAGTAGCCGAGTACCACTCAAGTAGCGAAAGATGCACTTAACCGCTTTCCAATGCGTGACTCCTGGGCAATGCATAAACCTGCTCATCTGTGAGACAGCAAACTGAATATCTGGCCGAGTAATGCATAAGTAAATCAAGCATCCAACAGCCTGCTGAGAGAGAACAACATCAAATGCATCTCCAGCATCATGAAGACTCAATCGTAAACCTGTCTCCATAGGAGTGGCAATAGGCTTACAGTCTTCAAGACCAAAACGCTGCAATAATGTGTCAATATATTTCGTTTGACACAAACCATTCCACCATCAACGTGCATAAACTGAATGCCCAAATAGTGATGCAAATGCCCCAAATCAGACATCTCAAATGAGGCATGCAAATCAGCCTTAAAATCAGCAATATGTGTCTCAATAGGACCAGTGAGCAGCATGTCATCAACATAGACAACAATGATCAGAAGCACATCATTAGCACGTTTAACATATAAGGTGCTTTCAGTTGGACTGTTCTCAAAACCATGTGCAATCAGATAGGCACGTATCTTCTCATACCAAGCACGTGGTGCTTGCTTTAAACCATATAATGCCTTCTTTAACCTGCAAACCTGGTTTTCATGCCCTTTCTGCACAAAGCCACGGGGCTGAAAAACATACACTTCTTCATACAGGTCACCATTCAGAAATGCTGTTTTAATGTCCAACTGATGTACATTCCAACCATGATGGGCTGCAAGTGCACAAATGCTCCGAACAGTAGTCATACAGCATGTAGGTGCAAAGGTCTCATCAAAATCAATGCCTCTTTCCTGTGCATAACCCTTTGCAACAAGCCTAGCCTTATACCTGTCAACTGTACCATCAGGTTTACGCTTCAGCTTGTATACCCACTTAGTGCCAATGGCCTTCTTGCCAGAAGGCAATTCACATAAAGACCATGTACCATTCTTCATTATAGCATCATATTCAGATTGCATAGCAGCCATCCAATTTTCTGAATTTTGTGCTTCATCAAAAGAAACAGGCTCATTCTCATCACAGTGACTAGATGCAGCCATAGCATAGCAATCTGATGCAAAGGAGGCACTATGAGAGCCTGAACAAGTACGATATGACAAAGGTGCATCTAATTTGTTGTCACGCAAAGTCTGCACCAGCCATTTTGGCATAGTTTTTGCTTGCTCAATATCAGCTCTCTCATAAACAAGTGCATCATGTAAATCTACATCAGAAATGGAATGATCTACATCATCATATGAAACCTGCAAAGGTTGAGAAGTTGCCTCATAAGGACCAGCACTAGCCTGTCCACCTGTAAAAAGAGGCATCAAAGTATCATACATGTCTTTGGAGCTAACATATGTCTCCTTAGTACATGAAAGCAATGGCTGAATAGCATCTTCCACAAAGACAACCTCACGGCTAACCAGAATGCGTTTAGTCTGTGGATGATACAGATGATAGCCTTTACTTTCAGAACTGTACCCAACAAAAATACATTTTACTGCCTTATCATCCAATTTCCTACGATGTTGTTCAGGCACTAATGCATATGCCAAACAACCAAAAACATGCAGATGAGCAACAAATGGCTTGCGGTCATGCCAAGCCTCATATGGAGTGATAGACTGCAACGCTTTAGTGGGACACCTGTTCAGTACATATGCTGCACACATGACAACCTCAAGCGAGAAACTATGTGGTAAAGCCTGACTTTTGACCATGCACCTCGCCATCTCCATGAGTTACCTGTTCTTTCGATTAGCAACTCCATTCTGTTGAGGTGCATACGGCACTGTACACTGGTGTTTTATCCCACGTTCAACCAGAAATGCATTAAAATCTGAAGACATATATTCCCCCCCTCGATCAGAACGGAGGGTGCCCATTTTACATGCTGACAGATTTTCAGCCAAAACCAAAAACTGTTTGAAGCACATGAACACTTCGGACTTTGCTTTGAGTGGATAAACCCATGCATGCTTGGAAAAATCATCAATGAAAGTCACGAAGTAAAGGTAATTTCCAAAAGAGGGTGTCTGCATAGGACCACAGACATCACTATGTACAAGCTGCAATTTGTACGTAGCCCGAACTGAACCATCTTTTGGAAGGGAAGAACGCTGCATTTTGCCCAAAATACAGCCTTCACAAACATGTTTTCCAGGTGCCTCAAGTTTGGGCAAAGAGGACACCATTTCAGATTTCTGCAGGCGTAACAAACTAGCAAAATTCAGATGACCAAAGCGTGCATGCCAAAGCTTTGCATTTGACATAGCCTGAGAATCATGAACTGCACATGCCGAATCATTCACAGATCTTTCATAGTCTATGAGCTTATACAGCCCACGACATAAAATGCCAGAAGCAATAATCACATCGCCATTTGAGAGATCATGGACTGTACACCTGTCATCAACAAATTTCACAACCAAGCCAATCTTGGCTAATGCAAAAACTGATAACAGGTTCTTTTTGATCCCTGGCACAAATAAAGCATCTGACAAAGTGAAAGAACTACCATCAGCAGTAGTCAGAATGATCTTACCAACTCCCATAACAGGATAAGAGGATTTATTGGCGCATGTGACAGTATTCCCTGTAGGGGCAGGCTCGAGTGAAGAGAAGAAACTGCGCTGCGAGGTAATATGTTTGGTCGCCCCACTGTCAAAGTACCAAACATCTGAGTCTATTGCAGACATGCAGTGATCATGAGAAGATGGGTCAAAACTGCAGACAGTAGTAAACGTCCATTCTTCTTCCTGCACAAGATTTGTAGACTCTGTTTTTGGTGTAGAGGCCTCTACAACAACCATTCCAGCCTCTTTCTTCTTTGCCTCTTTAGCAGCCAGTTTTGGACAGCTCTTTATAATATGATCATTCCCTTTACAGTACTTGCAGAACAATTTCTGCTTTTCTGATTTCTTCTCATCTTTATCCTGGTTCTTCGATTGTGCAGCATTTGCAGATTTCTGCTTACTAGTAGAAGAGCTCCATTTTCCTTTGCCCTTCTGACTAGCCAGGAAAGCTTGATCTGCAACACGCATAATGGACCTGTTCTGCCTGGACTAATCTTCCTGCAACAGAAAAGAGACTAATTCCTCAAATGACAAGGCATTCGGATTTCCTTTCATCATCAACCGAAGAGTAGAGGCAAAACTCTGATATGAATAAGGAAGACCATTCAGAACGGTCTGCACAAGTGAGCTATCTGGTATAACCTCATCAGCAAAAATCAATTGTTCCTTTAGGTCTTTGATCTTTGTAAGAAAACTGTCCATAGAATCAACTTCATTCATGTGCTCACTCTCCAACTGTTTTCGGAGGTAAGCAACACGAGCCTTATTCCTAGCCTGGTACAAAGTGGTAAGTGTATCCCAAGCATCCTTTGTTGTTCTGCAAGAGCGAATGTGAGGAATAATGGCACGTTTGACAGACAAAGCTATCAATGCATGTGCCTGGGCATCTCTGCCATCCCAACAAATCTGCTCTGCAGTAGGTGCAACAGAAACAGCAGCATGAATAGGAATCTGCAGAATATCATCCTCGACACCATCTTCATCAGCTCCAACACTTGTATTTGCAGTACCTGTCATTACAGGTGTAACAGGACATCTTTCAACACCCTGCATAATGTTCCACAATCCTTTTGCAACCAGTACATGTCGCATCATATAAGCCCATAATGGGTAGTTGGTACCATCCAACTTATCCTCAACAGCCAACATACGGAATACATCACTGCTTTCAGCCATGGCCGGTGACTAAAATACCTTGATGCAGAAAATTGACTGTATCTCAAAAAGTTGAACAGAACTGCCCAGACGAGTTCTGCCCTGAGTATGCTCACCAAATTTCGTGTGAATCTGAGACTGCAAACAGAGGAGTGTCGACGGCGCCCTAGAAGAAGCGACGACCTGCTCTGATACCAATTGTTGGAGATAGACGTCTGCGGAAGCACGCGAACAACACAAGGAAGAAGAAGAAGCGTGGAGCACAAACACACAATACTGAATGTATTACTAGAGAATGTACAAAGATAAGTAGCCCATTAGGGCAATAGGCGTATATACAAGCCGGGGGAAAAAAACCTCCTAAAGAGGGAAAAAAGTGCCCCGGCGGTCCTAGAGTGTTCACACACACCACTACCTAAATATATCAACACGACCAAAAACCACGATAGACAACAGACTCAGTCTATCGCGATAGACTCTATCTATCATGACAGACAGGAGCCCATGATAGATGATAGACATCGTCTATCACGACAGACACCTGTCTATCACAACAGAACAAAACCATGACAGACACCTATCTATCACAATAGAACAAAACCACGATAGACAACAGTCATGGTCTATCGTGACAAACACCTGTCTATCGCCACAGACAAGACACACGATAGATACCGTCTATCGTGATAGACACCATCTATCACGACAGATAACCCATGCGACAGCCAGTGTCTATCACGACAGACATCATCTATCGCGATAGACAGGCATTTTTGGCAAAAAATAGAGGGATGATTTTTTGAAAATTTGGGCTAAATTTTGTGCATATTTGCATACTCAATTACTCATACAATTACAAAGGCCTTAGAAAAATGCACTAATCTCCTAAAAGGTCCTAATAGTTTGTTTTAACCCCCTAAACCCTGAACTTCCATAACTTTTTCATAGGGTATTTTGAAGTTGACCCTCTGTAGGGTAGGTACACCAAGGGAGCTCTATAGAAAATTTTTTGGCAATACAAAAGGAGGAACAAGGGTCATCAAAAGTGTCTGAAATAAATTTCTGTCAATTGAAGGTAAAAACTTAAGCTAAACTTGGAATTTTTACAGGATCATCGAGAGCTTTTGGAGAAAACAAAGCAAGTGCCATTGTGTGCAGGCTTGGGAACCCGCTTCTTGGGTAGATAAGTGTAGCAAGGAGAAATGACTTGAGGTTGGGACATCTCTCAACCCCCTCAGTCCATTCTTAGCTTAGGCTAAGTGCGAGTAGTGGTCTTGATTGACTAGGGGTATGATAGGATTACTCAAGTTCTAAGAGCCTCTAATTTCTCAAGTCCAAGAATAGGTTAAACTATGGTCAAGGGACAACTTAAGGGAAAAGAACTTAAATTAAGTGGACGAAGAACATCAAGTATGACACACTTAAGTGCTCCTGATGACGCTTAATTAAAGATAAGAAAACACATACAAAGGAACTCAAAAGGAACAAGTGATTGGTATCAAAGAATCAGCAACGTGGTTGTACAAGGATCATTGGGTTAATTGGAAGGGCATATGAGCCTTAGATCGGGGAGACACCTAGGGAGAGACCATCAAAATATTAGATCATTCGAGGCTAGTGTCAACCATACAGCTAGATCTTGGGCCCAATAGTTGATTGATTACCCCTACACTTTAGACTCAGAAACTAGTGACTCTGAGATGTCTTATAACTTGGAAAGACCTGGAGGTAGCTCAGAGTGGCATCCCTAGAAAAACGTGAGGGTCCCTACAAGACTCAATTGGAATATATCAGGACCAACCGCTTAGGTGCGCGTATCTATGAGGATGGTCTGAGAAGATATGTTGTCCAAATTAAAAACCCAGATCAGCCCATTGGACTAGAACACCCTGTAGTCAAGTTCGAAATGGTTTCTACATAGATAAATAAGGGACAATGTATGTGGTCACCAACCAACCAGAAAGGAGGGATGAATTTGGCAACATAATCTCTGAACATAAAATAGGTGACATAGAGCAAGGGAACTTAGGAAAAGAGCTAAAAACCCTCGAGGCAAGTCGGTTCTGATGAGAATAATCACTCCATAGCGGGTTCCCCAGGACAATAGAAGCATAGATTTGCTCGTGAATCGAGAGGCAAATGAGGCTTTTTGGAGGTATAAGCTTGAGAAGCCTAAGGAAGTGGGAGCACTTACCATCTATGAATTCAAAGATCTTGATAGCCCAGGAAAAGTGACCTACCTAGATGATGCTTCTGAGAGGATCTTTGTGATCTCAGAGCATGGAAGACATGCATACACTTGGAAGGGTGAATTTGTTCTTCTCCAACCTCGATCCACTGTTTCTTATGGTCACGAAGGAGCTGGGACATCTCAAGCTCATGGGGCTCAAAGAGAAAGGAGTAGAGATAGACCCGAGGTGAGTTCTGCTAACCCAATGGGAAGAGAAAGAACGAGGACTGAGACGAATAGGATGGACAAGGAGAGACTGAGGGAGCCAAGGAATCTGAGAAATGCAGTAGAATTTCCTCTGCCAAGGCCTAGAGAACATGCTAGAGCCTTAAGGCCCACACAATTGATTAAGTCCATGAAGAATTGCTTCGATGGCACAGGAGACCTGTTGGAGTTAGACGTCTGCGGAAGCACATGAACAACACAAGGAAGAAGAAGAAGCTTGGAGCACAACACAAAATACTAAATGTATTACTAGAGAATGTACGAGGATAAGTAGCCCATTAGGGCAATAGGCGTATATACAAGTCGGGGGAAAAAAACCTCCTAAAGAGGGAAAAAAGTGCCCCGATGGTCCTAGTGTGTTCACACACATCACTACCTAAATATATCAACAAATCCCCCCTAGGAGTGATGCGGTGAACAAGGAGCTGGCACTCATGTAAAAGGAAGTGCCAAGCAATGTGGAAATCACTCCACAAAAGGAAGTAAGCCCAAAGCTTTGCGGAAAGCTTCAAACTTCTCCCTAGGCAGAGCCTTTGTGAAAAGGTCTGCAATGTTCTCCTGCGTGGGCACATATGCCAAGCTGATCTCCCCAGCAGAGAACCTCTCCCTGACATAGTGATAATGCACCTCAATGTGCTTAGTGCGAGCATGGAACACAGGTTTCCTTGCAACTGCCAATGCGCTCTGACTGTCAGTGAAGATGGTGGTGGCAGAAGAATGGCCAACACCCAAATCAGCCATAAGGCGTTTGAGCCATACACACTCAACAGTCGCTATGAAAGCTGCCCTATACTCAGCCTCACAACTAGAAGTGGCCACAATAGGCTGCTTCTTGCTCAACCAAGATATACATGAGCTACCAAGCATGAAGCAAAAACCACTGGTGGACACACGAATGTCATAGCAACCAGCCCAATTTGAGTCAGAAAAAGCATGCAAATCTAGCGATAGTGATCCCCCTTGGGATAAAACAACCCAAGTAGCCAAGTACCACTCAAGTAGCGAAAGATGCGCTTAAAGATGCACTTAACCGCCTTCCAATGCGTGACTCCTGGGCAATGCATAAACCTGCTCATCTATGAGACAACAAACTGAATATCTGGCCAAGTAATGCATAAGTAAATGAAGCATCCAACAGCGTGCTGATAGAGAACAACATCAAATGCATCTCGAGCATCATGAAGACTCAATCGTAAACCTGTCTCCATAGGAGTGGCAATAGGCTTACAGTCTTCAAGGCCAAAACACTACAATAATGTGTCAATATATTTTGTTTTACGCAAAGCCATTCCACCATCAACATGCATAAACTGAATGCCCAAATAGTGATGCAAATGCCCCAAATCAGACATCTCAAATGAGGCATGAAAATCAGCCTTGAAATCAGCAATATGCTTCTCAATAGGACCAGTGAGCAGCACGTCGTCAACATAGACAACAATGATTAGAAGCACATCAGTAGCACGCTTAACATATAAGGTGCTTCCAGTTGGACTGTTCTCAAAACCATGTGGAACCAGATAGGCATGTATCTTCCCATACCAAGCACATGGTGCTTGCTTTAAACCATATAATGCCTTCTTTAACCTACACACCTGGTTTTCATGCCCTTTCTGCACAAAGCCACGGGGCTAAAAAACATACACTTCTTCATGCAAGTCACCATTCAGAAATGTTGTTTTAATGTCCAACTGATGTACATTCCAACCATGATGGGCTGCAAGTGCACAAATGCTCCGAACAGTAGTCATACGGCATGTAGGTGCAAAGGTCTCATCAAAATCAATGCCTCTTTCTTGTGCATAACCCTTTGCAACAAGCCTAGCCTTATACCTTTCAACTGTACCATCAGGTTTACGCTTCAGCTTGTATACCCACTTAGTGCCAATGCCCTTCTTGCCACGAGGCAAGTCACATAAAGACCATGTACCATTCTTCATTATAGCATCATATTCAGATTGCATAGCAGCCATCAAATTTTCTAAATTATGTGCTTCATCAAAAGAAACAGGCTCATTCTCATCACAAAGACTAGAGGCAGCCATAGCATAGCAATATGATGCAAAGGAGGCACTATGAGAGCCTGAACGAGTACGATATGACCTAGGTGCATCTAATTTGCTATCACGCAAAGTCTGCAATAGCCATTTTGGCATAGTTTTTGCCTGCTCAATATCAGCTCTCTCATCAACAAGTGCATCATGTAAATCTACATCAGAAATGGAATGATGTGCATCATCATATGAAACCCGCAAAGGCTGAGAATTTGCCTCATTAGGACCTGAACTAGATTGTCCACCTGTAAAAAGAGGCATCAAAGTATCATACATGTCTGTGGATGATACAAACGATAGCCTTTACTTTCACAACTATACCCAACAAAAATACATTTTACTACCTTATCATCCAGATTTCTGCGATGTTGTTCAAACACTAGGGCATATGCCAAACAACCAAAAACAGGCAGATGAGCAACAGATGGCTTGCGGTCATGCCAAGCCTCATATGGAGTGATAGACTGCAGCGCTTTAGTGGGACACCTGTTCAGTACATATGCTGCACACATGACAACCTTAAGCCAGAAACTATATGGTAAAGCCTGACTCTTGACCATGCACCTCGCCATCTCCATGAGTGACCTGTTCTTTCGTTCAACAACTCCATTCTGTTGAGGTGTATACGACACTGTACACTGGTGTTTTATCCCACGTTCAACCAGAAATGCATTAAAATCAGAAGACATATATTCCCCCCCTCGATCAGAACGGAGGGTGCCCGTTTTACATGTTGACAGATTTTCAGCCAAAACCAAAAACTGTTTAAAGCACATAAACACTTTGGACTTTATTTTGAGTGGATATACCCATGCATGCCTAGAAAAATCATCAATGAAAGTCACGAAGTAAAGGTAATTTCCAAAAGAGGGTGTCTGCATAGGACCACAGACATCACTATGTACAAGCTGCAATTTCTGTGTAGCCCGAACTGAACCATCTTTTGGAAAGGAGGAACACTGCATTTTGCCCAAAATACAGCCTTCACAAACATGTTTTCTAGGTGCCTCAAGTTTGGGCAAAGAGGACACCATTTCAGATTTTTGCAGGCGTAGCAAACTAGCAAAATTCAGATGACCAAAGCATGCATGCCAAAGCTTTGCATCTGACATAGCCTGAGAATCATTTACTACACATGCCAAATCATTTTTAGATCTTTCATAGTCTATGAGCTTATACAGCCCACGACATAAAATGCCAGAAGCAATAATAACATCGCCATTTGAGAGATCATGAACTGTACATCTGTCATCAACAAATTTCACAACCAAGCCAATCTTGGCTAATGCAAAAACTGATAACAGATTCTTCTTGATCTCTAGCACAAATAAAGCATCTGACAAAGTGAAAGAACTACCATCCGCAGTAGTCAAAATGATCTTACCAACTCCCATAACAGGATAAGAGGAGTTGTTGGCGCATGTAACAGTATTCCCTGTAGGGGCAGGCTCGAGTGAAGAGAAGAAACTGCGCTATGAGGTAATATGTTTGGTCGCTCCACTGTCAAAGTACCAAACATCTGAGTCTACTGCAGACATGCATTGATCATGAGAAGATGGGTCAAAACTGCAGACAGTAGTAAATGCCCATTCTTCTTCCTGCACAAGATTTGCAGACTGTGTTCTTGGTGTAGAGGCCTCTGCAACAACCATTCCAGCCTCTTTCTTCTTTGCCTCTTTAACCGCTAGTTTTGGACAATTCTTTATGATATGATCATTCCCTTTACAATACTTACAAAACAATTTCTGCTTTTCTGATTTCTTGTCATCTTTATCTTCCTTCTTCGAATATGCAGAATTAGCATATTTCTGCTTACTAGTTGAAGAGCTCCATTTTCCTTTGCCCTTCTGACTAGGCAGGAAAGCTTGATCTGCAACTCGCATAATGGACCTGTTTTGCCTAGACTGATCTTCTTGCAACAGAACAGAGACTAACTCCTCAAATGACAAGGCATTGGATTGCCTTTCATCATCAACCGAAGAGTAGAAGCAAAACTCTGATATGAATCAGGAAGACCATTCAGAACGGTCTGCACAAGTGAGCTATCTGGTATAACCTCATCAGCAGAAATCAACTGTTCCTTTAAGTCTTTGATCTTTGGTTAGGAAATTTTCCATAGAATAACCTTAATTCATGTGCTCACTCTCCAACTGTTTTCGGAGGTAAGCAATACGAGCCTCATTCCTAGCTTGATACAATGTGGTAAGTGTATCCCAAGCATCCTTAGCTATTCTACAAGAGTGAATATGAGGAATAATGGCACGTTTGACAGACAAAGCTATCAATGCATGTGCCTGGGCATCTCTGCCATCCCAACAAATTTGCTCTGTAGTAGGTGCAGCAGAAACAGCAGCACAAACAAGAATCTGCGGAATATCATCTTCGACACCATCTTCATCAGCTCCACCACCTGTTTTTGCAGTACCTGTAGTTAGAGGTGTAACAGGACGTCTTTCAACACCGTGCACAATGTTCCACAATCCTTTTGCAACCAATACATGTCGCATCATATAAGCCCATAATGGGTAGTTGGTACCATCCAACTTATCCTCAACAGCCAACATACGGAATACATCACTACTTTCAGCCATGGCTGGTGACTAAAATACCTTGATGCAGAAAATTGACTGTATCTCAACAAGCTGAACAAAATTGCCCCAACAAATTTTGGTAGACCTGTAGCAGACTTCGAGACGCTTATACTGGCGAACAAAAATTGGTATATACCTTTGGCACAAAAAGAAAAAATAGCCTGCACAAGCGCTACGATAATGCGTTCGGAGGCCGAAACGAGCTTAGATCGCGATTTTGGCACGACAAAGCGAAGCAGTTTTGATCTCTGAAACACCCTGAGTATGCTCACCGAATTTCGTGCGAATCTGAGACTGCAAATGGAGGAGTGTCGATGGTGCCCTAGATGAAGCGAGGACCTGCTCTGATACCAATTATTGGAGTTAGACGTCTGCAGAAGCACATGAACAGCACAAGGAAGAAGAAGAAGCTTGGAGCACAACACACAATACTGAATGTATTACTAGAGAATGTACAAAGATAAGTAGCCCATTAGGGCAATAGGCGTATATACAAGCCGGGGGAAACAAACCTCCTAAAGAGGGAAAAAAGTTATCGGGCGGTCCTAGTGTGTTCACACACATCACTACCTAAATATATCAACAAGACCCGTATGACCATGTAGAAGAGGCAATTCAAGGCTTTTGTCCCGATTGTGGGAAGGAGCACTTGTTACGAGAGTGTCCCAAGAACCCCACCAATATGCCAAAAATCGCTCCTATCAATGTTATTGGGTTAGTGGTAGACTCCACGAGAAGTGTGACATCCACGGCCCCGGTGCAAGTCATCACAAGAGCTCAGGAACTTAAGCAAACCCAAGACTTAGGCCAGGAAAAGAATTCGGAGGTTAGCGAGACCGAGAGTCAGAATAAGAAGAGGACAAGAGCTTGGAGAGAAAGTCGTGAACGTATGAAAAGACAATGGTAAAGGAAGATGAGCAAACTCGAGAAAAGTCTGCGAGAGACCAAAGCCAAAATAATAGAAATCACATCTCAAACGCACTCTCACACATCACCTCCACTACCATCCCCATCACCTTCCATTCCCCTACCTTCTAATCCACCACACGTAACCCACCCACCACCCAGAGTAGGATCAGTCCTAGCCAATCCCACTCTCGAGGACATAGACATGATGCTTAGGGCATATCAGGCCAGAATCCAAGAAGGGCCAAATGTAACAGATCATGAAAAATGTTACCCTAGAGTGGACTTAGAGCTCGAACGAACAAGACTTTACGCCAAGATGGTGGAATTGGCTCAAGCCATGTTCGAAGCGAGTCGTCTCTTCAATTGCTCTAGCTCCACTAGAACACCATTGCATTTTGATGGTCTATTAGATAGATTGGAGAGATTAATTGCAAAGTCTAGAAAAGGAGTCACCTCCTAGGCTAAGGAGAGTGCAAGTGATAGAATAAGAATTCCTCCTTAGGAAGCTTATGTGCCTAACTCCATTGAACCAGTCACCTCTTCTTCTATGAATTGGTATTCACCAAAATTCCTGTGAGAGATTCAAGAAGAGACATGGGCTAAAGAAAGTGAAGATCCTCCTCCAATTGAACTTGTGGATGTCGTGCACGATCAATTCCCACAAGACATTCCTTCCATTTATGGAGAGCAGGAGAGTGTCCAATCTCATGAGAGATTAGACTTCGAGTCTAATTCCTTACAAGAACTACCCCATTTCACAGGCCCATGGGAAGCTAAGTCTACTTGTATGAGAGCGCCCATGGTCATGATAAGAAACAAAGACTTAATCATACCTAGGAACACAAAGGTAGTGAAGAATACTAAAGTGCAGTGCAGCCTCACTTTAGAAGAGCTACTCAAGGTTAAGCCTGAATTGTGGAAACATGTAGCCAAACAAATGCCAGATGTAGCAAAACCTCGTTCCCATGTAGGATCTCATAGAATAGTGCCGCAATTACCTTTGGACAAGATAGGGGACATGATCAAAGGAGAAGAAGGAAACACCTATCTCCCTATCACTCATCAGGGTTACACAACCAAGACAATTTCGGACTCAGGCATAGGACTTGAAATTGCTACCACTTCCCTATGGAAGCGATGGGGCAAGCCAGCACTCAGGCCCATGAGAATGAAGTTACAAATGGCTGATGGTCACATTGAAAGACCCTTAGGGCTACTAGAAGGAATAACTCTCACCACTTGTGGTGTAGAGTTTGAGCATACTTTTGCTATATGTGACTTTAGCAAGAATCAGGCCTATGAGATGATTATGGGAAAACCCTTCTTGAGGCAATTGCAAGTAGTACAAGATTGGGGGACAAATTCTTTGTATTTGCAACAATTGGGTGTCACGACCAAAGTGAATCTCAAAGATTTCTCTCATAGAGGCATGCCCCCCATTCAATGGAATCCCATCCACACAGCCACAGACGATACAGAGTTAGTGCATTCCATAGGATCAGGATCCTCATGGATGCATGAAGACACTCACTTATGGATGCATAAAGTGGCCAAAGAGGAAGAGAAAAGGGAAAAGGCTAGAGAGGTAGGTACGAAGGAAACTCAAAGACCAATACAAGACCCAGCCTATGCACCTGTAGTATTTCCCAATGAAGAGTTTGAGTCTCATGGTTGGGTAGAAATCTTAGCAACTATGGATGTAGCCATCAATGAAGAGCAATGGATGCCCCACTGTGACGAGGATGGCTATGACATTTCAGTCTTCACAATAAAGCCAATCATGTGTGATCCAATTATTGAAGAATGTGAACATAGCACTGATGCGTTTGAGGATGCAAATGATTCCAATCTAGAGTCAATCATTATGGATCCAATTATGAATGTGGTGAGATTAACCATACAAGTGACCACTAAGAACGACGGCAAGAAGAGGAAGAAGAGAGAAGTCACACTAGAGGAAGAAGAATCATTGTTTGAGGTCCCTGAAAATTTCAAGAAATATGAAATAAAAGATAGGAGAGTCATGATAAGGATGCCTAAAGGTGAAGCAGTCATAGGAGAGGCCTATGATAATAAAGAAACGACAAAGAAAATCATAGTGACCATAGAGGAAGGTAAAGAGCGATGCACATACATGGGACACGACCTAAGTGAAGATGAAGAGCAAGAGTTGACAACCTTACTAAGAGAATATAGAGATGTGTTTGCATGGAGTTAAAAGGATCTGAAAGGGGTGGACCCTGACATATGCTCACATACGATCCCCATGACCTCAGATGCCAGACCCTCTAAACATAAGCCATACACATACAATGACAACTATGCTGCCAAGATCAAAGAAGAGATAGATCGCTTGGTTGAACCTGGATTTATCTATGAAATCGAGCACACTGAATGGGTATCCCCCATTGTAGTGGTGCCCAAAAAGAATGGCAAATTACGTGTATGCATTAACTTGAAGAAGGTTGATGCAGCCACTATCAGAGATAATTATCCACTTCCTATCACTGAGCATCTCTTAGAAAGGGTGGCTAGTAAGGAAGTCTACAGTTTCTTGGATGGCTTCTCTGGCTATAATCAAGTAGCCATTCACTAGAAGATCAGCAGAAGATGGCTTTTGCCACGGAGTGGGGCATATTTTCTTTTCGGGTAATGCCATTTGGGCTTACCAATGGTCCTGCAACCTTGGAGAGATTGATGTGCCATGTATTTAAAGAATTTTTGAGGAAGAATTTGGAAGTCTATGTTGATGATCTCTATGCTCATTCCAACATTAGACAGACCTATATTCCTGAACTCATGCAAATCTTTGACAAATGTAGAGAATATCAAGTCTGCTTGAACCCAAAAAAGTGTGTTTTCATGGTCAGGCAAGGCAAGATTCTAGGACACATAGTGTCAAAGAACGGCATATCCACTGACAAAGAGAAAGTGAGAGCTATCGCAGAACTACCTAGCCCAAAGAATGTCAAGGAAGTGCAAGCTTTCATGGGGCATTGTGGCTATTACCGACGTTTTATACATATGTATGCCATCATTGCAAAGCCTCTGTATGGACTTTTGACCAGTTTTGAGTGGATTGAAGAATGTGAGAACTCTTTCAATGAACTTAAAGATTATGTTCAACATTAATCTTGACCACACCCGATTGGAACAAGCCATTCCATGTCCATGTGGATGCATCCAATTATGATATTGGGTGTGTACTTGCACAACTTACGGGCGAAGGTAATATGGATCTTCCAATTGCTTATGCTAGTAGACAGTTAAATGCAGCCGAATGAAATTATACCACTACTGAGAGAGAAGGATTAGGCATGGTATATGCGTTTAAAAAATTTAGACACTATTTGCTTGCAAATAAGTTTAAATTTTTTACTGATCATCAAGTTGTACTTTACTTGGTAAACAAGCCATGCAATACAGGTAGATTAGTAAGATGGTTCCTCTTACTAATGGAATATGACTTTGAGATAGTGGTGAGGAAGGGCAAGTCTCACTTGAGAGCAGATCATCTCTCGAGGCTCACATCTGGAGAGGCCCCACAACGAGTATCAGATGACCTTCTTGATGCTTACTTATTTAATTTGGAAGTTGTACCATAGTGGGCCAAGACTTTAGTGCCAGTACTGACATATGGGCCTAAACATCCAGTAATAAACACTCAAGATAGGAGGTAGAGCAACACTACTCGAGACAAATAACTTTACAGACACTAAAGAGACTTAGAGTGCACTGGCCAACTATGGAATCAGATGTCCATAGGATGTGTGTTGAGCCCATAAAAGCCATATTGGTCAAAGTCAACTGTAGTCAAAGTCAACCACAATCAAAAGCAAAATGTCAAAGTCAAATTGGTCAAAGTCAATAAGTTCAAAGTCAAAGTCAACATGGGTGAAGTCAAAGTGTTCGAAGTTCAGGTGTCAAAGTGCACAGGTAGTGCACAATAACTTGTCCACAAAGGGTGAATTGGAGAAAGTGGTTGCAGGTGCAGAGGTATATCTCGAATTTCCCTAAGGTTCAAAGTGTTCTTAAAAGTGTTTGGAAGGTTCAGGTGAACCCTCTATTAGGTGCACAAGTGAAGAATTAAAAGGCAAAATGTGAAGGTATGTGAAAAGGCAAAATGTGAAAAGTATGTGAAGCGGTAGCATATGCAGAGGTGAAAGTATGGCCCCCCAATTACAATTTTTGTTTTAGTCTAAAGTCACTACAAGACAAAACAGGGATTTGTTGGCTGCCTACTTGTGAAGACAATCTTGGGACATCAAAGTGAGCACCAAGATACTCTTGCAATTAGGAGCGTGTGTGAATCGACACTCAAATCAAGGCAAGGACTATTCTTGAAAGACTAAGCAAGTGTAAGCAAGACTAAGCAAGGTGAGCAATGAGCTTAGTCTAAGCTAGGCAAGAGAGAGAGGTGCAAGAGACACACAGTCTGCAACACAGAGAAGTAAAGTGCAAGGTGTGCATGAAGAGTGACTAAGAAGTGTGCAGAGAGGTGTTAAGCTATTCACCCCAAGGATCCAAAGGTCTCATTGAAGCTGTGCGCGTGCCGACAGAAGGTTTCCATCCCTTCCCCTTATTGGAAGCTTGGTGCAAGGTGTGCACAAGTGCAGGCTTGGAGAAGGTGGAGGTCTGGTGCAGAGAAGGCCGGGGGCAACAAGACGCTTGGGTATTTGGTATTTTTGTGTTTGAGCTCTCTATGGGATTTTGCACAGAAGCATTATTTTGGCATCACCATTGTATTTATCTTCTTATAATCAATCGACAGAGGCTTCTAGTGTGTATCTTTTGTCTTGTCTTTCCCTTTTTCTCCTACAAACACTCAAATCCCTTCTTGTCCAAGAATCCCCCAACAAAATTTGGCATGCCCGGTGGGACTTCAAGGAGATTTGAGCATAGGAGAAGACATATTGCAGTGTGGAGAAGCACCATTCAAGTGCCAATATTACTACTTCATTGGGCTAAGAGGTACATATTCTTATCAATTGTCTCATACTAAGAGGACTATGAACAACTCATGACCGCAACTCGGTCCCAAACATTGAGGGTCACCTGCAAGCAAACAAGAAGGAAGGCTGTTAGAAGATCATCTAGTCCACTTTCGTCAACTTCATCAGTAAAGAGCATGGATGGTCAGGTAGACTTGGAAACCCTACTATCAAGATTAAATATAAAATTTCCTTCTTTCAAGGGCCTAGCTCAGGAAGATCCGGACGAGCATAATAGAAGGTTTTTAGCATTATACAAAACTAGAGGCTTAATGGGAAGAGAGGATGCCTTTATGATACTCTTTCCTCCCACATTCGAAGGATTAGTAGATAAATGGTTCAGCCAATTTGCTGAGAACCATTTTACAACTTGGGACTTAATGAAAGATGCATTCAAAACTCAATTCCAGCATGGAAATACTGCAGATATCATCATAGAGGGATTAGAAAACTTGAGATTGGCCCAGGTGAAAAATTTCCAAAGTTTGTAACTAGGGCTAAGGCACTAATGGCTAAGTTGCGAGATCCTCCACATGATTTTTTTGTTAAGAAATGGTTAGCTAAGCCACTTCTAGTAACCACACAATGTAAAATCAAGGAACTAGTGTCACCCACATCCTCCATAGAGGCGTTCATCAACACAACTACACGACTGGAGCAGATAAGGCAACAGTATGGAGCAAGTTCTTCTTAACCACCCTACTCTACAGAAATGGAGGATCCAGTAATCTAGCTAAGGAAAGAGCTGGAGGGCTTAAAAAGGAATAAGCCCCACAAAGAGGAGGAGAATGTTGTTACCCAGTTGAGGAGGGAGAGTGAGGCATTAAAGATCCAAAAAGAGGAGGAAGCCCAAGCAGAGGAATTGGCTCAGTTGCGACAGGAGTTGTAGGAACTCAAAGTGGGTGGTGTTGGAGCAAGTTTATGACAAGCCTAAGTATTGGCTTGAGTCCCACAAATTCAAAGAAGAAGTTTTATGCCATATCAAGGTGTGGTTTGAAGGCACACATATGTACCAGTAAGTCCATTGTGTTGTAAAATCAATATACTTTCATTTTCATGATCTTTTGAGTTCATATTTCCATGTTCTTGTGAAGTGTACTACTCACTGCCATATCTCTTAGTTTTCTCAGTCAGATTGCAGAGATGGTTTCTCTAAGCTTGGTGCATCCTTTTCGGTGATTTAACTTGGTGAAGTTAGCTCTATAGGTCTACTATATGCTCACCAATTTTCAGTTCATTTGGGTGTTTCAATCTTCAGTTATGTTTAGTTGAAGTCAAACCTATCTATTCATTTTCACTTCTCTACCAAGCACTCGATTTTTTTACTCATCTTGTCAGAGTTTTTTTGTAGTGTGCACTTACCCAAATTCAATGATTTAAAGCTCATTGGATTCTTAAGGCTTGAGTTATGTTCATTTTGCTGCTCACTGGTCTCATTACTGTAGCAGCCCGTGAAAATCGGGATGATGTCATCACTTGTTAAACATCATTCTCAGTGTGTGGTTCATTATTTTTTATGCGCGTATTCTTGAAAGTTCGCTCTTTAATTTAACTAGACTTCCCCAAAAGGAATTAAGCTAAGTGCTGCTGTGCTTAGAGAATTATGCAAAACACTGGACAGATATATGAACCAAAATAGCAAGTTCTTCACCTTTGAGCTAACTCCAACTTATCTGTTTTGATCTATCTTTTTGAGAGTGATCTTACGAGGTACATATGGTGTCTAATACATCCATTGGCAAGATAAAAGGGCCCACCACATACTCTTGGAGTTCATTTTCCTGGTGTAGATCAAGGATTTTGAAACACCTCCTCATCGTCAAGCACATACCTATCCATCTCTTCACAGTGGTATCAAAGCAAGGATGGCAGATGGATTTCCTTCATCAATTGACAAATTGGACAGAGGTAACTACTCAGCTTGGTCATTAAGAATGGAAGCTTATCTCCAAGGAAGAAGTTTATATGGTTATGTGGCTAGAGATGAAGTTATGCCAAGTTTTAGGAACAAAAGTCAACCAATAGAAGAAGAGCAAGAAAGATTGAGCACATGGTGCTCGAAGGATGCACTTGCAAGGTCTTATCTCCTCAACTCTATCTCACATTTTTTGTTTCCTCACATTAGAGGTTGTAAGACATCTCAGGAAGTGTGGGATGCACTTGAAGCTTTCTTCTCTTCAAGAACTAAAGCTAGGAAGCATCAACTATGACTGTATTTCACAACTCTCAAGAAGGCTCCCAAACAAAATGTGACTGATCTTGCGCAAAGCTCAAGGACATAGAATATCAGTTGCGAAGCATTGGAGAGGTAATAGATGAAGAGAAAATTGTAAGGCAGGTCATCAATGGCTTGAAGGCAGATGACAAGTGGGAAGAATTCACCACAGCTATGGATTTGTACATGAACATGCATCTACCTGATTTCAATACACTCATTGGACAATTACTCACTCAAGAGGCAAAGATTATAAAAATGGAGAAAACTCTAAAGTTAATCAATCTTCAACCTTATATACTGATAAAAGCAAGTCCAAAGAAAACAAAGGAAAATGAAAGAAAGTGGATGATGAAGCAGGAACATATCGAGCTAACTATGCAGGTAGAGGAAGACATGGTAGAGGTACAGGAAGAGGAGGTAGACAAGGCAGGGGGAGATCCCAAGACTCCAACCCATGTTCTATTTGTGGACTAACTAATCATACAACTGAAAATTGCTTTAGGAATTCCAGGAATCAAAGAGGCAGAGGATACAATAGAGGAAGTTATGGCTACTCAAGAGGAAGGTTCAACAATTATAATGGCAACTACAAAAACTACAATCATTCAAACTATCAAGGAGGCTACAAAGGAAGGAGAGACTTCAATAACTACATAGAAGACTCAAACAAAGAGGATTCATTATTGATCATGAACATGGCTATGCCACAAGGTAAATCTGATGAGCATGTTTTCTACATAAATTCAGGTTGTTCAAGTCATGTGGCAAGAAATGTGGCACTCCTATCAGATTTAGAAGATGCAAGGAATAGGCATGAGGTACAAACAGGAGATGATACAAGACACCTTGTGGAGAAAATAGGAAATGTCAAAGCAGCTGATGGAAACATCAACCTACTCAGTATGGTACTCTATGTCCCTACCATTACCAAGAATTTGATAAGTGTCGGGCAGATAGTAGAGAAAGGGTTGCAAGTCAAGTTCACAAAAGCAGGAGCATTTGTTGAAGATCCAAGTCAAGGATTCAAAAGAATTGCAAAAGGTGAAAAGATAGGTAGATTGTTCACATTTGAATTACAAGACACTAGAAACATTGCTCTCTTTAATTATGGTAGTCAGACACTCACAGAATTGGAAGTATGGCACAAAAGGTTAGCACATATTGGTGAAAGGTCATTTAAGCAAATTTGCAGGGACAAAAGTGTACTTGGACTCCCTCACTTGTCAAAACAACATATGATTTATAAGTGTAGTGCATGTCAATTTGGAAAGTCTCACAGGTTACCATTCATGAAGAAAGGTTACATGCATGGAGATCTCTTGGAGTTGGTTCATACAGATGTATGGAGACCTAGCAAGGAAGCTTCAATATGTGGATCAAGGTATTATGTCCTTTATTGATGATTGCAGCAGATGGACTATCCTATTCTTTATGAAACACAAAGATGAAGTTTTTTCATGTTTCAAAAGATATTTGGCTCTTGTGGAGAATCAAACAGGTAAATCACTAAAAAGTCTAAGGTCAGATGGAGGGGGAGAGTACTTGTCCCATGAATTTGACTCTTTTCTTCAAGAAAGAGGAATCAAAAGAGAGGTAACTACAAGGTACACTCCTGAGCAAAATGGAGTGGCAGAAAGGAGGAATAGGACAATTGTTGAAGCTACAAGGTCCATGTTAAATGAAAAGCATTTTCCTAATTATCTATGGGCTGAAGGCTATATCTACAACCACTTACTTGATTAATAAGTTGCCTTCAAAATCCCTTGATGGGATGACTCCATATGAGGCTTGGAATGGAAGAAGACCTAGCTTAGATCATTGTAAAATTTTTGGATGTATTGCTTTTGCTCATGTTCCTTCACAGGTTAGAGGCAAGATGGATCCAAAGGTAGAAAGGTGCACATTTATTGGATATGACAACAATCAAAAGGGTTACAGGTTATACAACCCTACCAACAAAGGATTCTTGGTAAGCAGAGATGTAGTTTTTTATGAGAGCAATTCATGGTATGAAGATTCATGCAGGAAGGTCAATTTACCATATGATCTTGAAGAAGATTTTACAAAGATTGGTAGAGAACAACCAAAGATTGAAGAACAAGACACCTCAGAGGATGATGAAGAATCTCAGATGGAAAAGATCAAAGCATGGAATTCTAAAGGTAAAGCAAAATTGTAGGAACTTGGACATGAGGGAGAACCATCACATCATGGCCTAAGAAGATCTATGAGGGAAAAGAAGAAACCAAAAAGGTAAGGGTTTGACACCTTGTTAGTAACTAAACATTCTATCTACATAGCACAGGACATAAACCAAGAGGAACCATCACCATTTGAAGAGGCCAAAGCAAAAACAGAATGGAAGCATGCAATGAAAGAAGAAATTGAAGCACTTGAGGAAAACAACACTTGGGATTTGGTGCCCAAGACTTCATCTGTAAAGGTAATAGGCTCAAGATGGGTCTACAAGCTCAAGAAGAATTTTGATGGTTCCATAAACTGGTATAAGGCAAGACTTGTAGCAAAAGGCTTTGCACAAACTCAAGGAGTTGATTATGAAGAAACTTTTTCTCATGTAGCTAAGATGCCTACAATCAGAGTGTTACTTAGTATTGCTTCTTCCAAGAATTGGAAGATAGTTCAACGAGATGTAAAGAATGCATTCTTGAATGGTTGGATAACAGAAGAGGTATATATGGCACAACCACGTGGTTTTGAGAATCAAGTTTATCCTGGTTATGTGTGTAAACTTAACAAAGCATTGTATGGTCTCAAGCAAGCCCCAAGAGCTTGGAATTTCAGGATTGTTTCATTCTTGCAAGATTAAGGCTTTCAACCAAGCAAGGAAGATCCTTCACTCTTTATTAAAAAGAGTAATTATGAGATCATCTACCTATGTGTATATGTAGATGATATTATATTGACACGAAATGATGCAGATGGTATGAAGAAGATCAAAGATCATATGAGAGAAGAGTTCAAGATAAGTGATTTGGGTTCACTTACCTAATTCCTAGGTTTGGAAGTTGTGTACAAAGATCATGGTTTGTTTCTCACTCAAAGAAAGTACATTAAGGACATGTTGCCAAAATTCAAGATGCAAGATTGTAAGATTGCAGGTACTCCAATGGAGGTCAATCACAAATTGAGCTCACATGAAGGTGAACTCATAGAGGACATCACATCATATCAAAGTCTAGTGGGTAGTCTCAACTATGCCACATTGACAAGAGTAGATATATGTTACAATGTGAGTGTGCTAAGTCAATTTATGCACACACCAAGGAAACCACACATGGATGTTGCCAAAAGGATTCTCAAGTATCTCAAAGGAACCATAAATGAAGGGCTTTATTATCCTTATGTATCTGATTTAGGTTTGAAGCTATTTTCTGATGCAGATTGGGCTAGTTCCAAGGAAGATAGAAGGAGCACTTCAGGATATCTTACTTTTGCACGTTCAAAGCTTATTTCATGGTCATCCAAGAAGCAACCTAGAGTTGCTCTTTCTTCCACAGAGGCTGAGTACAGAGTTCTTGCCATAGCTACTCAGGAAGCTATGTGGATGAAGACATTATTCACAGATCTTGGATTGGAGTTTGGAACTCCAACTAGTTTTGGTGACAATATGAGTTCTATTCATTTGGCTGCTAATCCTATTTTTCATGCAAGGACTAAACATATTGAAGTTCATTATCACTATGTACGAGAGAAGGTTCTAAGCAAAGAGATTCAAATATCATATGTGTCCACTCATCAACAATGTGCAGATATTCTAACCAAATCATTGGATGGTACAAAACTTTGCAAATTCAAGGCTATGATAGGTTTGCAGGTAATCTTGGAAGATTGAAGACCTCAAGCATACTTGGCTTGAGGGGGAGCTGTTGGAGCAAGTCTATGACAAGCCTAAGTATTGGCTTGAGTCCCACAAATTAAAAGAAGAAGCCTTAAAATGAAGACAATGTAAAGTTCACTTGTGAACTACCTCTTGTAACTTTTGAAGACTTTACTTAATGTAAAAGTGAAAGAATCTTAAGTGGTTGAGTCCACTTGATCAAAAAGGGAAAGAGGAGCCATGAATTCGTGATTTGTGGTAGATAGAGAATCAGATCAATCACTAATTGATTGGAGGGTGATTGAGGGAAGTTAGCCTCCCAAGCTCAACTATAAATAGATGGCAGCTTTAGTCGTGGTTAGAGAGACCTCAAAGAAGACCTCGAAGAGCTGAGCTTTATGCCATATCAAGGTGTGGTTTCAAGGCACACATATGTAATAGTAATTCCATTGTGTTATAAAATCAATATACTTTCATTTTCATGATCTTTTGAGTTCATATTTCCATGTTCTTGTGAAGTGTACTACTCACTGCCATATCTCTCAGTTTTCTTAGTCAGATTGCAGAGATGGTTTCTCTAAGAATGGTGCATCATTTTTGGTGCTTTAACTTGGTAAAGTTAGCTCTATAAATCTACTATGTGCTCACCAATTTTCATTTCATTTGGGTGTTTCAATCTTTAGTTATCTTCAATTGAAGTCAACCCTATCTATTCATTTTCACTTCTCCGTCAGGTACCCGACTTTTTTACTCATGCGAGTTGTTTCTCAGTGTGTACTTACCTAGATTCAATGGTTTAAAGCTTGTTTGATTCAATATACTGTCAAGTGAATTTTCATAATTATTGGATTCTTAGAGCTTGAGTTATGTGCATTTTTTTGCTCACTGATCTCATTATTGTAGCAACCCATGAAAATCACGATGATGTCATCACTTGTTAAACATCATTCTCAGTGTGTGGTTCATTATTTTTTATGAGAGTACTCTTGAATGTTAGCTCTTTAAGTTAACTAGATGTCCCCAAAAGGAGTTAAGCTAAGTGCTGCTGTGCTCAGAGAACTATGCAAAACACTAGACAGGTGTATGAACCAAAATAGAAAGTTCTTCACCTCTGAGCTAACTCCAACTTATCTATTTTGATCTATCTTTCTGAGAGTGATATTAAAAGGTACATAGGGTGTCTAATACATCCATTGGCAAGATAAATGGGCCCACCACATACTCGTGGAGTTCATTTGGTTGGTGTAGATCAAGGATTTTGCAACACCTCTTCATCTTCAAGCACATACCTATCCATCTCTTCACAGTGGTATCAAAGCAAGGATGGCAGATGGATTTCCTGCATCAATTGACAAATTGGACAGAGGTAACTACTCAGCTTGGTCATTAAGAATGGAAGCTTATCTCCAAGGTAGAAGTTTATATGGTTATGTGGCTGGAGATGAAGTTATGCCAAGTTTCAGGAACAAAACTCAACCAAGATAAGAAGAGCAAGAAAGATTGAGCACATGGTGCTCCAAGGATGCACTTGCAAGGTCTTATCTCCTCAACTCTATCTCAGATTTTTTGTTGCCTCACATTAGAACTTGTAAGACATCTCAGGAAGTGTGGGATGCACTTGAAGCTTTCTTCTCTTCAAGTACTAAAGCTAGGAAGCATCAACTATGGCTAGATTTCACAACTCTCAAGAAGGCTCCCAAACAAAATGTGACTGATTTTGTCACAAAGCTCAAGGACATAGCAGATCAGTTCGGAAGCATTAGAGAGGTAATAGATGAAGAGCAAATTGTAAGGCAGGTCATCAATGGCTTGAGGCAGATGACAAGTGGGAAGCATTCATCACAGCTATGAATTTGTACATGGACATGCATGTACCTGATTTCAATACACTCAGTGGACAATTACTCACTCAAGAGGCAAAGTTAATAAAAAATGGAGAAAGCTCTAAAGGTAATCAATCTTCAGCCTTATATACTAATAAAAGCAAGTCCAAAGAAGAAAAAGGAAAGTCAAAGAAAGTAGATGATGAAGCAAGAACATATCAAGCTAACTATGCAGGTCATGTTCTATTTGTGGACTAACTAATCATACAACTGAAAATTGCTTTAGGAATTCCAGGAATCAAAGAGGCAGAGGATACAATAAGGAAGTTATGGCTACTCAAGAGGAAGGTTCAACAATTATCATGGCAACTACAACAACTATAATCATTCAAACTAACAAGGAGGCTACAAAGGAAGGAGAGACTTCAATAACTACACAGAAGAATCAAACAAAGAGGGTTCATTATTGATCATGAACATGCCTATGCTACAAGGTAAATCTGATGAGCATGTTTTCTACATAAATTCAAGTTGTTCAAATCATGTGGCAGGAAATGTGGCACTTCTATCAGATTTACAAGATCCAAGGAATAAGCATGAGGTACAAACATGAGACCTTGTGGAGAAAATAGGAAATATCAAAGCTCTTGATGGAAACATCAACCTACTCAATAAGGTACTCTATGTCCCTACCATTACAAAGAATTTGATAAGTGTTGGGCAGATAGTAGAGAAAGGGTTGCAAGTCAGGTTCACAAAAGCAGGAGCATTTGTTGAAGATCCAAGTCAAGGACTCAGAAGAATTGCAAAAGGTGAAAAGACAGGTAGATTGTTCACATTTGAATTACAAGACACTAGAAACATTGCTCTCTTTAATTATGGTAGTCAGACACTCATAGAATTAGAAGTATGGCAAAAAGGTTAGCACATATTAGTGAAAGGTCACTAAAGCAAATTTGCACGGACAAAAGTGTACTTGGACTCCCTAACTTGTCAAAACAATATATGATTTATAAGTGTAGTGCATGTAAATTTGGGAAGTCTCACATGTTACCATTCATGAAGAAAGGTTATGTGCATGGTGATCTCTTGGAGTTGGTTCATACAGATGTATGGGGACCTAGCAAGGAAGCTTCAATATTTGGATCAAGGTATTATGTCTCCTTTATTGATGATTGCAGCAGATGGACTATCCTATTCTTTATGAAACACAAAGATGAAGTTTTTTCATGTTTCAAAAGATATTTGCCTCTTGTGGAGAATCAAACAGGTAAATCACTAAAAAATCTAAGGTCAGATCGAGGGGAAGAGTACTTCTCCCATGAATTTGACTCTTTTCTTCAAGAAAGAGGAATCAAAAGAGAGGTAACTACAAGGTACACTCCTGAGCAAAATGGAGCCGCAAAAAGGAGGAATAGGACAATTGTTGAATCTTCAAGGTCCATGTTCAATGAAAAGCATTTGCCTAATTATCTATGGGCTGAGGCTGTATCTACAGCCACTTACTTGATTAATAGGTTGCCTTCAAAATCCCTTCATGTGATGACTCCATATGAGGCTTGGAATGGAAGAAGGCCTAGCTTAGATCATTGTAAAAGTTTTGGATGTATTGCTTTTGCTCATGTTCCTTCACAGGCTAGAGGCAAGATGGATCCAAAGGCAGAAAGGTGTGCATTTATTGGATATGACAACAATCAAAAGGGTTACATGTTATACAACCCTACCAACAAAGGATTCTTGGTAAGCAGAGATGTAGTTTTTTATGAGAACAATTCATGGTATGAAGATTCATGCAAGAAGGTCAATTTACCATATGATCTTCGAGAAGATTTTACAAAGCTTTGTAGAGAAAAACCAAAGATTGAAGAACAAGACACCTCAGAGGATGATGAAGAATCTCAGATGGAAAAGATCAAAGCATGGAAGTATAAAGGTAAAGCAAAATTGCAGGAACTTGGACATGAGGGAGAATCATGACATCATGGCCTAAGAAGATCTATGAGGGAAAAGAAAAAACCATAAAGGTAAGGGTTTGACACCTCGTTAGTAACTAAACATTCTATCTACATAGCACAGGACATAAACCAAAAGGAACCATCATCATTTGAAGAGGCCAAAGCAAAAACAGAATGGAAGCATGCAATGAAGGAAGAAATTGAAGCACTTGAGGAAAACAACACTTGGGGTTTGGTGCCCAAGACTTCATCTATGAAGGTAATAGGCTCAAGATGGGTCTACAAGCTCAAGAAGAATTCTGATGGTTCCATAAACTGGTAGAAGGCAAGACTTGTAGCAAAAGGCTTTGCACAAACTCAAGTAGTTGATTATGAAGAAACTTCTTCTCCTATAGCTAAGATGCCTACAATCAGAGTGTTACTTAGTATTGCTTCTTTCAAGAATTGGAAGATACTTCAATTAGATGTAAAGGATGCATTCTTGAATGGTTGGATAACAGAAGAGGTATATATGGCACAACCACCTTGTTTTGACCTCTTGTAACTTTTGAAGACTTTACTTAATGTAAAAGTGAAAGAATCTTAAGTGGTTGAGTCCACTTGATCAAAAAGGGAAAGAGACCTTAGAGAAGACCTCGAAGAGCTGAGCTTTATGCCATATCAAGGTGTAGTTTCAAGGCACACATATGTATCAATAAGCCCATTGTGTTGTAAAATCAATATAATTTCATTTTCATGATCTTTTGAGTTCATATTTCCATGTTCTTGTGAAGTGTACGACTCACTGCCATATCTCCCAGTTTTCTCAGTTAGATTGCAAAGATGGTTTCTCTAAGCTTGGTGCATCCTTTTCAGCGATTTAACTGGCTAAAGTTAGAACTATAAGTCTACTATATGATCACCAAGTTTCATTTCATTTGGGTGTTTCAATCTTGAGTTATGTTCAATTGAAGTCAACTCTGTCTATTCATTTTCACTTCTCTGTCAGGGACCTGACTTTTTTATTCATCTTGTGAGAGTCGTTTCTCAGTGTGTACTTACTTAAGTTCAATGATTTAAAGCTTGTTGGATTTTGATTTTGGTCCAATATAAGCATACAAGCTTTCATAATCATTGGTTTTTTAAAGCTTGAGTTATGTGCATTTTTCTGCTCACTGGTCTCATTACTGTAGCAGCCCGTGAAAATCGGGATGATTTCATCACTTGTTAAACATCATTCTCATTGTGTGGTTCATTATTTTTTATGCGAGTACTCTTGAAAGTTAGCTCTTTAAGTTAACTAGACTTCCCCAAAAGGAATTAAGCTAAGTGCTACTGTGCTCAGAGAATTATGCAAAACACTGGACAGGTGTATGAACCAAAATAGCGATTTCTTCACCTTTGAGCTAACTCCAACTTATCTATTTTGATCTATATTTTTTAGAGTGATCTTACAAGGTACATAGGGTGTCTAATACATCCATTGGCAAATTAAAAGGGCCCACCACATACTCTTGGAGTTGATTTGGTTGGTGTAGATCAAGGATTTTGCAACACCTCTTCATCTTCAAGCACATGCCTATCCATCTCTTCACAGGTGGCATCAAGAGTGGACTTTGGTGTACCATGTGCAGTAAGCAAGGTCATATAGTCAGTGAATGCCCTCTATTAATTATGACTTTCCAACTATGTAGGAAAGCTGGTCATGAGGCCCAGGAATGCCAATCAAGAGGAATTCCTGCAACAACATATTGGACACAAGGAGGACCCCTACCACCAGCAAATGTGATGGTGGCTGCACCCAATCAAGGTAACAATTACAACCCTAGACAGAGGGATAACTTTGGAAATGGGCCTACGAGACCAATTATTTGTTTCAGATGTGGAGAATGTGGGCACTATCAAAGTAGATGTACTCTCCCAGAAAATGCCTCTCCTTGCAGGAACTGCCCAGAGGCCAGAGACCACTATACTGTTGGTGCATTTTACCCAAGCCTACATGCTTGATATGCTTGATATTATGATCATTTGTGAGTCACATGTGTAGTCATGTGAACACCTCTTGTAAAAGAGTACATTTTATCTCTTGTAAATGGAAAAAGAAAAAAGGAAAAGGATGGCTTACCTCATCCATGATGTAAAAGAAAATTCGTGGCTCTAACTACCTAAAACCATGAATTTCAGAGCTGAGGGAATCTCTCCTAACTTTGGGGATCACTTTTAGGTGGAGCTATTCAAATTCGAATTCAAAACTCCCTCCAAGAATAGCTATAAAAAGAGCAAGAATGAAGAGGCGATTAGCAAGCCTTGTACGTGACCACTTCATGTCATTTTGTAGAGATTGAAGAGCTTACTCCATAGCTCTATCATTCTACTCCCATTGTGCAAAGATTGATTGCCAATGTGGTTGTAATCATATGTGAATCTATACATTTATCATTATCTACTTCTCTATTTTGTTCTCTGCTATATACAATGGAGGCTACAACAACAACAACAACTACTACAACAACAATTACAACAACAACAACTATCAAAGTGGCCATAGAGGAAGAAGAGATTACAATAACTATGCAGAGGACCAAAGTCAAGAAGATTCATTATTGATTATGAACCTATCAGCAAAGAAGGGTAAGGATGATGATCACATATTTTACATTGATTCGGGATGCTCAAACCATGTAGCAGGAAATGTGGCTTTACTTTCTGATTTAGAAGATCCTCATAACAAGCATGAAGTGCAGACAGGAGATGACACAAAGCACTCAGTGGAGAAGATAGGTAATGTGAAGACATCAGATGGGAATATGAACCTCTTAAGCAAAGTCTTGTATGTCCCTACAATTACCAAAAATTTAATAAGTGTTGGGCAGATTGTTGAAAAAGGATTGCAGGTTAGATTCAACTGATTTGGAGCATATGTTGAAGACCCAAGGCAAGTCTTTCGAAGGATTGCCAAAGGAGAAAGGATAGGAAGGCTTTTCACTTTTGAAGTGGAAGATACAAAGAACATAGCTTTTTTTAGCTATGGATCTCAAACTCTAACAGAGTTCGAGATATGGCACAAAAGGCTTGCTCACATTGGTGAGAGGACACTCAAACAAATTTTCAGGGACCAAAGTGTACTTGGTTTCCCTAATATCACAAGGCAACACATGATTTATAAGTGTGAAGCTTGTCAACTCGGCAAGGCTCATAGACAACCTTTCAATAAGAAAGGATATATGTATCAAAATCCTTTGGATCTAGTGCACACGGATGTGTGGGGTCCAAGTAAGGAGCCATCTATATCAGGCTCAAGATATTATGTGTATTTGATAGATGATTGTAGCAGGTGGACCATTCTGTTTTTCATGAAGCACAAGGATGAAGTGTTTAATTGCTTTAAGAAGTGTATTGCTCTTGTTGAAAACCAAACAGGTAGGACTTTGAAAAGACTCAGATCAGATGGTGGAGGAGAATACTTCTCTTCTGAATTTGATGCCTTCTTGCATGAAAGAGGCATTAAAAGGGAAGTCACTACAAGGTATACACCCGAACTCAATGGTGTAGCAGAGAGGAGGAATAGAGCTATTGTTGAAGCTGCAAGGTCCATGCTCAACGAAAAGGGATTGCCAAACTACCTATGGGCAGAGGCTGTGTCTACAGCGACATATCTCATAAATAGACTTCCATCTAAGTCACTAGATGGAACCACTCCATATGAAGTGTGGAATGGACGAAGACCTAGTATAGAGCATTGTAAAATCTTTGGATGCTTAGCCTATGCTCACATTCCTTCTCAAGTAAGAGGGAAATTGGATCCCAAGGCAGAGAAGTGCGTATTTATTGGTTATGATCAAAAGTACAATCCAACCAATAAAGGATTTTATGTGAGTAGAGATGTAATTTTTGATGAAAACAAATCATGGTTTGATGATGACAGGAAAGTGAAGCTGCCTTATGAGTTGGATGAAGACTTTCCATCACTTCAACCAAAGGAGCCGAAGCAGATTGAAGAAAGTGATTCGGAGATTGACGTAGAAGACTTGGAAAGACTAAAGCTATGGAAGAACAAAGGTAAATCAAAGATGCAGGATGCTACATATGGACCCGAGAGCTCACATCAACCACTTAGAAGGTCTTCAAGGGAGAAGATGAAACCAGAGAGGTTTGGTTATAATACTTCTTTGGTCACCAAGCACTCAATCTACATTGCAAAGGATTCAACCAATGAAGAACCTACTACATTCAAAGAAGCACAAAGCAAGAAAGCTTGGAGAGATGCAATGGATGAAGAAATGGAAGCCCTGAAGGAAAACAACACTTGGGAGCTTGTACCTAACAAGCCATCTATGAAGGTAATTGGATCTTGATGGATATACAAAATCAAGAGGAATCCAGATGGAAGTATAAATAGACACAAAGCAAGGTTAGTTGCTAAAGGGTTTGCTCAAACCCATGGTATTGATTATGAGGAGACTTTCTCTCCTGTTGCAAAAATGCCTACAATTAGGGTTCTCATTAGTCTTGCTGCATCTAGAAATTGGAATCTCTATCAACTTGATGTAAAGAATGCTTTCTTGAATGGATGGATTTCTGAGGAAGTGTATATGGCACAACCTCCTAGATATGAGCATGCACATCATCATAACTATGTATGCAAACTAAAGAAAGCTTTGTATGGATTGAAGCAAGCTCCAAGAGCTTGGAATTTCAGATTTGTGACTTATTTGTAGGACGAAGGATTCAAAGCTAGCAAGGCGGATACCTCTTTGTTCATAAAGAGGAATGGATCTGAAGTGATCTATTTATGTGTGTATGTTGATGATATTATTATCACAGGCAATGATCTTGAAGGAATCAAACACGTAAAGAGTCAAATGAAGGAGGAGTTCAAAATAAGTGACCTCGGACCACTCACTTATTTTCTTGGATTGGAGTTAATCTACACAGATTCAGGTATATACATCACACAAAGGAAGTATGTCCATGACATGCTCGTCAAGTTCAAGATGGAAAATACCAAGTGTGCAGGTACACCTATGGAGAAAAATCATAAGCTTAGTGCTTATGAAGGAGAGCCAATTGAAGACATCACAAGCTATCAAAGCTTGGTTGGAAGTTTGAACTATGCAACACTCACAAGGGTGGATATATGCTATAGTGTTAGCATATGGAGTCAGTTTATGCATAAGCGGAGAAGACCACACATGGAAGCGGCCAAGAGAGCCCTCAAGTACCTAAAGGGGACCATGAATGAAGGTTTGTTCTATTCATATACTTCAGATATTGAGCTAAAGGTCTATTCGGATGCAGATTGGGCTGGATCTAGAGATGATAGAAGAAGCACATCCGGGTATATATCATTTGCAGGTTCAAAAATCATTTCTTGGTCATCGAAGAAGCAACCAACCATGGCATTATCTTCTACTGAAGCGGAATATAGAGGTTTGGCTAATGCAACTCAAGAAATCATGTGGTTAAAGTCGTTGTACACAGATCTTGGACTTCATTCTTCAACACCTCATATTTTTGGTGACAATGCAAGCTCACTACATCTAGCAGCTAATCCGGTATACCATGCTAGAACCAAGCATATTGAAGTCCACTACCACTACGTAAGGGAGAAGCTAATGAGCAAGGATATTCAACTATCCTATGTCTCTACAGATATGCAATGTGTAGACATGTTGACTAAAGCCCTTGATGGTACAAAGTTAAGTAGATTCAAGTTGATGATTGGCTTGCAGGAAATCAAGGACAATTGAAGACTTATTTGGAGGCCAAGCATGTTAGGGTTGAGGGGGAGCTGTTGGTGCATTTTACCCAAGCCTACATGCTTGATATGCTTGATATTATGATCATTTCTGAGTCACATGTGTAGTCATGTGAACACCTCTTGTAAAAGAGTACATTTTATCTCTTGTAAATGGAAAAAGAAAAAAGGAAAAGGATGGCTTACCTCATCCATGATGTAAAAGAAACTTTGTGGCTCTAACTACCTAAAACCACGTGTTTTAGAGCTGAGTGAATCTCTCCTAACTTTGGGGATCACTTTTAGGTGAAGCCATTAGAATTCGAATTCAAAACTCCCTCCAAGAATAGCTATAAAAAGAGCAAGAAGGAAGAGGCGATTAGCAAGCCTTGTATGTGACCACTTCATGTCATTTTGTAGAGATTGAAGAGCTTACTCCATAGCTCTATCATTCTACTCCCATTGTGCAAAGATTGATTGCCAATGTGGTTGTAATCATATGTGAATCTATACATTTATCATTATCTACTTCTCTGTTTTGTTCTCTGCTATACACACTCAGAGCAATAACTTCAGAAGGTCATATCTCGAGTTGTACTCAACGTTTTTCCATGTTTTAACATGCGTTGGATAGATCTTGCTGTCTATTTTCTGCACATAAATTTGCGACATCATTGGACTTATAATTTATGAGATATCTGCATTTTACTACTCACTGGTCTATCTCTTCAGAGCCCCGAGAATGGTGGGCATGTTCTAGAAATTGATGAATCTTCTTCTCACTGCTCAGTCCATCATTTGAAGTGTTTTAACTTGGATTGGGAAGCTTGCTAAGTCTATTTGCTATGCCCAAAAGGAATCTATCTAATTCGTACCAGGTTGAGAGCACTCTTCATTTCTTCCAGCAAGTGTATGTCCAAAAATAGCAAGTTTTGGGAGCTAGTCATTTCGCAACTAGTATGTCTTGACTTAAGCTTTTGGGATACATGTTCCAAAGTACTTGGCTGATATTTTGGTGGATTTAGGAAGCTCAAAGGATCTATTAATCAACTCTGAAGTCTCAGTTGGCTGGTGTGAAGCTGGTTGTAGCAGCACCTACTCATCTTTGGATTGCATCCACTATCTCTCTTCACATATACTAATTGTTGTCCTAAGAACCAAGCATCTTCATCTGGGCCCCATATTCAAATGATTTTTGTGTGCAAAGAGGAAATGGTAGCTCAAGCCAGGGTGCCATCACCATCTACCATGGTGGTGCAATTAGAAGAAATTGAATCTTTTACAGTGCAGAGAAGAAGCAACGGGAAGGATCAAGTGGAAATAGGTCAAGAATCAATGATTAATGGATTGAAGAAAGACAAGGTTGCATCTGAAGACAAAGTCACCACATGTGCAGATACAAGGCAGAAAGAAAATTTCATAGGTACTAGTGATGCCATTGGGGATACCTTCAACAGGGCTCATGAGGAGTTTGATAAGTCAATTGGAGCCCATGCTAAGGAATCAAAAGCTTCTAGATTACTCAAGTCCATGAAAAAGGAGGTCAATATTTTTTATTTAATAAAGATGGATGGGAAGTTCACGTCAGAACTCTTGCAGATAACTGATGAAATGTTAACGACAAGTTTAGTGGCAAAGGCTGCTATTATGCCTAAAGATAAAGGTGTAGGGGAAGCACCCCTCACAGATTATAAGAGCCCTCAGCTAAGAGTCTCAATCAAAGGTCATGAGTTTCAAGGAGTTATTGTGGATGGTGGTTCTGGCATTAACTTGATGCCTGAATATACCACGAAAAAGATCGGACTATACCCTTCAAGACCTGCCAACTTCACTGTAACAATGGTAGAACAAAGCATAGTAAAACCTATGGGGTTGGTCCGTGGAGTCCTAGTCGAGATACAAGGTACCATCTTTAACTTGGACTTTGTTGTTTTAAGGCTGCCACATGTAGAAGGAAGTTTCCCCCTGTTAATTGGGAGACCTTGGTTAAGGCATCCCAATGTGCTGCATGACTGGGGCAAGGACACAATGTGGGTAAAGCAAGAGGGGAAAGAGTTATAGCAGATAATTTTAGAAGAAGGTCCAGACAACTAAAGACATACCAGCATGATGCAGACAATTGGAATTTGTATGGAAGAAGAATTGTTGGACAACCAAGAAGCACATCTATTTCAAGAAGCAAATTTATATGAAGAGGAAAACATGTTGGCTTGGCTCCATGCAGAAGACCCATCCTCTTGCTATGGAATTTATCCAAACTCAAGTAGAGAGGAAACATATGAAGAAAAAGAGGACATCATTTAGGTTACTGATTTGAGTGAAACAGTCTCAATCAAAGGCCATAACAGAGAGAAGAAAAGAAAAGCCCTTCAATGCAGTAGTGATGAATCTACTTTAAATCCTATATCAAGGGCTAGTTTGTTATGGACACTGGTATGGATATCATCTGTTATGTCAATTTTTATGATAGCAAGTGTAGGGCTTTACAAGGATGTGAAAGGAGTACCTGCAAATCTTTGGAAACAGAGGGTTCCATTGGATAAAGAAACTGGAATAGTAAAAATGGAATTTTGCAGGTTAATTCATAAAGTTGCTAAAACAAAGATACAAAAGATGCATTATGGAGGAGATAATATTCTAACGAAGGATTTAAGGTACCCCTATCAGATGACTAGTGTGTCCAACAAGAAGACAAAACCAATGAAGTGCAGTACAATTGGAGATTATGGAGGAGTTTCTCTGAGTCAACATATCAAGGATCAAGGCCTATCACCAACAAAAGTGAAGATTTATGGATCACCTGGAACCTGCAAAATTTATCCAGGTTGTACATAGCCTTCTCATTTCATTTTGCTTAAGTTTTAGTAGTTTTTATCATTTTTTCATGCTTGTTTCTTGAGTTTTTGCAAATTTAGCAACCATTTCATAGCCCTTTGCATAAGTATAATTTTTGGGAATTTTTGGGAATTTTTCAAGCATTTTTAGAGTTTTTTCTAGCATTTTTCATCCTTTTCAAATGTCATTTTCTTGCCCAATTGGAGGAGTAAAGGAAGCTCTCTGTGGTTTTGAGAGAGAAAACTAGCCTAGACATGTAGGATATATTTTGAGAATTTTTTGAGGATTTTTCAGATTTTTTTGCATTTCTTTCAGATTTTTTATGTATGTTTCTTAAGTTTTTTTTTTGATAATTTCACAAAAAAAGGCACCTAGGCATCTTATTTTTCCCAAAAAAAGAGGGAGAAAATTTTGGAAAATCTCTCTCTCTCTCTCTCTCTCTCTCTCTCTCTCTCTCTCTCTCTCTCTCTCTCTCTCTCTCTCTCTCTCTCTCTCTCTCTCTCTCCCCGTCCTCCCACGCCCCCCACCCGCCCACCCTTCCCTTTTTTTTATTTTATTTATTTTATTGTTTTCTTTTTTATTTATTTTTTATATTTTTATTATTATTATCATTTTATTTTTCCTTTTTTAATTTATTTTTTAATTTTTATTTTACTTTATTTTTATTTTTATTTTGCCCAGCACGTGCGTTCAAGTTATTAAAAAAAAGGAGTTTTATTTTATTTTTCTTTTTAATATATATATATATATATATATATATATATATATATATATATATATATATATATATATATATATATATATATATATATATATATATATATATATATTTTTTTTTTTTTTTTTCATGGCTCAAACCTTTTGGCTCTGGATTGCGCCTCGGATGGCCATTTTTTCAAATTTGGAGTCATTTTCATGTATTTTGGCACTTCTGCATTCATTTTTTGACTTAATGTTTCCAAAAGCCCACATTTTCTCTGACTTTTGGTCAAAACCCACATGTTTTGAGCACATTTATCACGTGGTTTTTTACAACACATGGTCCACATTGTTTATTCTCACCTCATTTCACCATATGTTGCACATTTTCCCATATGCATCCTCTATAGCTCTAATGTTTGATCATTTTGACCCTCTCCAACCCCATAGTCCTCCTCCCTCACCCTCCCCTTTCCCTTCTGCCCAGCCACTTCCTTACCCCTCCCTACCCTATCCATCTAAGCCCCCTCAGCCCTCCCTTCCCCCTCTTTCTACCCTCCCATTGCTCTCCTTTGCTTTTTCCATGCAACAATTCCACTTTTGGGTTCTTCTCTGGTGCTTGTTCTCTCCTGCTCGTGGTGGACTTGGTAGCTGCTCAAGTGTCCTTTTGCAGATTCTACAACACAAGAATCATGGTGTCATATCTGCTCAGAGTTTTGGCTGTAGCTCTCCAGGTTTGGAGAGCACATTAGGTGGTGGGCAACTGTTGAGCCCATAAAAGTCATATTGGTCAAAGTCAATTGTAGTCAAAGTCAACCATAGTAAAAAATCAAAAGGTCACAGTCAAACTGGTCAAAGTCAAGAGGTTCAAGGTCAAAGTCAACATGGGTGAAGTCAAAGTGTTCGAAGTTCAGGTGCCAAAGTGCATAGGTAGTGCACAATAAATTGTCCATAAAGGGTGAATTGGAGAAAGTGGTTGCAGGTGCAGAGGTATTTCTCTAATTTCCCTAAGGTTCAAAGTGTTTTTAAAAGTGTTTGCAAGGTTCAGATGAACCTTCTCTTAAGTGCACAAGTGAAGAATTAAAAGGCAAAATGTGAAGGTATGTGAAAAGACAAAATGTGAAAAGTATGTGTAGCAGCAGCGTACTTAGAGGTGAAAGTATGGCCCCCCAATTAAAATTCTTGTTTTAGTCTAAAGTCAGTACAGGACAAAACAGGGATTCGTTGGTTGCCCACTTGTGGAGACAATCTTGGGACATCAAAGTGAGCACTAAGATACTCTTGCAGTTAGGAGCGTGCGTGAATCGACACTCAAATCAAGGCAAGGACTATTCTTGAAAGACTAAGCAAGTGTAAGCAAGACTAAGCAAGGTGAGCATAGTCTAAGCTACGCAAGAGAGAGAGGTGCAAGAGACACACAGTGTGCGACGCAGAGAAGTAAAGTGCAAGGTGTGCATGAAGAGTGACTAAGAAGTGTGCAGAGAGGTGTTAAGATATTCACCCCAAGGATCCAAAGGTCTCATTGAAGCTGTGTGCATGCCGATAGAAGGTGTCCATCCCTCCCCCTTATTGGAAGCTTGGTGCAAGGTGTGCACAAGTGCAGGCTTGGAGAAGGTGGAGGTCTGGTGCAGAGAAGGCCAGTAGCAACAAGACCCTTGGGTATTTGGTATTTTTGTGTTTGAGCTCTCTATGGGATTTTGCATAGAAGCATTGGATTGTATTTGGGCATCACCATTGTATTTGTCTTCTTATAATCAATCGACAGAGGCTTCCAGTGTGTATCTTTCGTCTTGTCTTTCCCTTTTTCTCCTACAAACACTCAAATCTCTTCTTGTCCAACAATGCCCCAACAATGTGCAAGGAATGCCCAATCTGCCATACTAAACCACTAGTGGAACATGCCACTCTTTATTGAGTATCTTTAGTGCCAGATTGGAGCGAACCATTAGTAGCCTTCCTGAGGATGAAAACATTCCCTCAAGAGATGACATTGGCGAGACAAAGGAGCTTAGAACAAGAAGCTTTAGAATATACTCTCATTGGAGACAATCTATAGAGGCGAGGAAAAGATGGGTATCTTAGATTATGTGTCCACGAGAGCGAATACCTGAAGATCTTGGAAACTGCTCACCAAGGTGTAGCAGGAGGACATTTTGGACTGGATAGAATGATCAAGGCAATACTATTTGCACGTCTTTTGTGGCCAACTCTTCACATGGATGCACATACCTACGTGAAGAGGTGTGATGTCTGTCAGCAAACTTAGTATCCTATACGTAAAGATGAGATGCCATTGAAACCTATGATGGGTGGACATGCATTCTCTAAGTGGGGAATAGACTTTGTTGGTCCTATTAATCCCCCAGCCAAGGGTTCACATGCTGAATATATCATTGTCGCCACTGATTATCTAACCAAATGGGTAGAGGTAACCCAGATGAAGATAACAACGCTATTCTTGTCCAAAGTTCTATGGTGCAGAAGATTATCACTCTTGAGGAAGGTACAAAAGTCAATAAGGAGTTCCCTTCTTTTTCAAAGAGATTCCCAGGAAAGCAAGTAGGACAACATGCAACACAAAGAAGGCCAATAATCAAGAAGCATGAGCAACGACCAGTGCATTATAAAGTACCTCTTGGCATGAAGCAGATCTGGGTATGAAAGGGTGAACAACCCTCGGCTTTGGAGACAGTATCCCAAAGATGCACCAGACAAGCTACAGTGTCGAGGATTACAATGAAGGAGTATCCTAGGCATCAATCTAGACAAACCATTTCTATTTGGGTTCCAAAGCGGTCAATGAAGACTATCCCAAATGCTAGATAGATATGGGTGCCGAAGACCTGCTTACGAGCTCAAATAGCTTCACCTCCGGTCACAAGATTGAATCAACACTCACAGGCACTCTTAGCACAAATCCCAGGGCAAACATCTACACTCCCCCACCACTACATCTTCGGGCACACCTAGGAATGTCGAGAAATGGGTACCCAAAAATTTCCAAATCCAACACAATCCGATCCACAAATATTTACATTTCATCACCACTAAAAGCTACAATCCTAGGATCAAAGTTTGGAGATTGAAACCCTAGATCAAACCCCTTGACCCAATTTTTGTAAATCAGTCCACTCTGATGTAGGTGCATTCTGAGTATATTGCACATCCAAAGTATGCATCTAGGGTGAATACTAACCTACTAACCAGCATTCACACACATCATGAACACTTCACCCACTAACCCCTAGCCACTTGGAATGCCATGTTAGTATTGTGGAGGGAACACCATAACATCCTGTTCCCTATGCAATGCTAATGTGTCTCTCTTCTTCTAGCAGATAAGCATCAACCGCTACAAGCAGTCTCATGATAGAAGCAGCAGGCCCGAGCTCACAGACAAGAGTAAGTACTGCAGGGATTAATGTGGAGAGTCTACCTATTGACGTGCCACCAATTGAATGAACTGTAGATCTCCAACACCTCCAGCAAATACCTATACCGGATCCTCCCACATAAATAACAGAGAGAGTCCATGCAAATTCTTATTGGTTCAATAGCATGTCAGGGCCCTTAGGAGAGGTGAAATATATATGGGAGTCCAAGTGTGAGTATGACAAGTCATGGGTCCGATTCCAATTCTTTTCTGAGTTTGAGACTCTCCAGAACACACAAGACCTTCAAACCATATGGCAACGTTCACGGCTAGCAGAGTACTTTGAGGCACCCTTACCCAAACCAGATCTCATATGATGTTACTACTTGGTCTCCACATTTATAGGCGAATGAGGAAAAGGACAAACTAGGAACATTCATTCTTCCTTCTTTATTGGGCAACAACGAGTTGAAAAGGTTCGAACTTACATTGGAATTTACCACACATCAATCCAAGCACATGAGAGGCTCAATTCCTTGTGTCCAGGCACACGAATTTCTAACGACTCCGGAAGTCTCACCACGAGGGGTTGCCACCGTGCCTCCCTTTACCATTCGAATACCCAGATCTGGATCTGAAGGCACATCACAAGCTGCCCCATCTGCTCCTCCAGTACCTCCTGAATTTGAATTTTCTACGACTGGATACGTTGAAGGAATGAGCACCTTCGACTTTGAATCATTCTTATAAGATACCCAACTCGTTGATGTAGAATTCTTTTCGGACACAGAAGAATAGGGCACCTCTTCCCAAAGACGAAGGAAACCCATAGACATACACCATGTACATTGGTTTGATGATCAGTAGAGAACTTTATCTCAACAACTAGAATGCTGAGAGGGAGAAGAGGAGGAAGGAGACGAAGCAAAAGCAAAAGAAACCATGGGTGCCCTAGCATATACAGTAGAACTCCGAAGGCTGTATCAAATCATGGAACGAGTGCAGTCGCAACAACTGCTCACTGAATAGAACAGTAGAATGCTCATGGCTAAGCTATTGGAAGAAGCTGGAGTTGACTTTGAATACAACAAAGGCCTACTATTGATGGAAGAACCGTATGGGGTAGTTGGTCCGATCAGTGATACAGAGGCCTCTTGTTCAATATGATCTTCGAAGATTCCAAACACGACCGTGATCAGGTAAAAACATCCAGATTCCCATTACTACAGTGGAAGGGCCTATTATCACATCTGAACCAATCGAGACAACCTCCCAAGCAGCAAGAACTCCTAGTCAAGAACATGCAGTCATCCATGAAGAGTCCATTGAGCCAGTACCACCAACCCCCCACCATCACCTCCTAGAACAGAAGCCGTGGAGATCACCTTGACTAATCACCCCACAGAGCAAGCCTTCATCTTCCATAGTCCAACCTCTAGTTCCACCTTGTTTTCCTCTTTTGAAAACCCTTTATATAATACCACCACTGTCATAATAGAATCCTCCATAGAGCCTGCCATAGGACAACTAGCCCCCACGCCCTCGGTCATAGGCCATCCTGACACTAGATCCATATTCTTTGGATTCTCTACCACCACGCTCCCTTTCATGACCTTCGCGCCTCCAATCGCTCACTTCCCACCCCCCATACCACCAGTCCTTCAACCCACCCATGACTACTTTTGTAGAATGGTTCAAGCCACCACCCAACCCCTCTCGTCGAGCCCATTCCCAACATCCACACCGCACTTGTTCACCACAATCACACACACACCACCTACCATTCTGGCATACATGGTAGACACTACACTCACATCCACCCTTGAGTGTATGGACATTTCACCATAGACGGCACCTCCACCTCCCCCCACACTCCCACCTTCTCCCATTCCCCCTCCACCAATTTCACCCGCACACACATCTCCAGTAGACACAACATTCACTCTTCCCATTCCCCAATCCCCTCCTCTTGCATTCTCCATTGTAAAAAATACACCTTTATATATAGGTAATGCATTTGACACCATGCTCACATGTGTGTCACAATTAAGGACAGAATACAATCAGCTCCAACAACATAACGAACGACTACAAGAGCACTTTAAAGTGCTACAACATCATCTTGCTACACTAGAAGAGGAGAATGCCCACCTCCAAACACAATTTCAGACTTCACAGGAGGCTCATAGCATATTGGAAGTAAAGTTACAAAACATAGACCAAGAAGCAATACAAGTGGTGGAAGGCCATCTACAAATACAGCGAGAACGCAACTCAAAACTTTAGCAAAATATGGCCCTACTCAAGTGACACCTTGCAGCTGCTCATGAGGAAAATCGATGTCTCTAACTATAGAATCAGGAAAACTTAGAGGCAGCCATCAAAAGCACACCCGGGGCACCCATTAGTCCCTCCAAATTTCAAGTTGTGACCCTTGAAAGCATCAAAATCATTCTTGAAGACTATGCCACTTTACTCGAGGCACATGACCAGTTATCAGAAGAACTGGATCAACTGAAGCAAACATGACAAAAAGACACGACAGCGGTCCCCCATGCCATTGCCTCCACCACTTCACTTATCACTGACTCGGAGGCCCTACAAGATCTCCAAAACAAAAGTCACAGAATTACAGGCACGCCTACTACAATATGAAAGACCACCTTCCCCACCCGAGGCTCCCACAGATGAAGAAATAGTACAAATTCTTGTGGAACAGACATTTGAGGAGGATTGTGAGCCGTAGCCCATCCTAGGGGGACGACAAATAGAAGAAGGTCAAGATACTTTCAAAGCACCATGACCTCCGTGGTTAAAACAGGTGGAAGAAATTGGGAGTTGTCATGAAGAGCGCACGATGGTGCAAAATCAGGCCATGAGAGTCATGGAAGAAACAATATTACAATCTAGTTACTTCAAGAACTTGTCATCTAGATGTCTCATCATATCATCAGAACTCCAATACAGGCCTTACTGTGTCATTCCGGCAGATTACAATGCCGAAATACAGAGAGTCATAGGTGTTGAGTTCTAACAGGTTATGATACATCAGCTGTTAAACTCTTGTACTACTTGTTGATGTTGCAAGTGAGCTTAACTAGCTAAAGCTCAACTGCGGAATTCACCATGCCACAAGAACTAAGCTAGAGTGATATTAGAATACCGCTATAATCATCAATAGCTTAGTAAACTTCCTGAACTCACCAGAATTTCACCGGAACTTCACCGAAATGTCACCGAAATTATATCGTAATTGTACCGGAATCTTACCGGAATCAATTACAATTCTGTTTGTAGTTACTTCAAATGATTGTAGATGAAGTAAGGAAGTTATACCTGAGCTTCCTTTAGTGAATGAACTCTTTCTAAAGTTTAAGAAAAAACTTCACCAGTTCTGGATGTCTTTTACGATCAGACACTGTACCATGTGTACATGTACCGTTTCACAAAATTCTTTGATTAGTTTATAGTTGAGACTAATGGCTTCAAGATGAGCTATCTCTCATGAAAAATTTTACACTATGTTGCGAGATCTAACTTGTAGATGTACCGGAAAACATTTACTGAGAAGACTGTAACTGTTAACTAACTTTCACAGTAACGTGAAATCACTCAAATTTCTTCACATACAAAGAATGCGCTCAAATTTCCACATGAACATGTGTTTTCTATTAGAGAAGATGTGTACAAAATAGCTTGGCCTCACTTTGCTCATAGCTATGGAAAACTCTCCTACTCTGAGTAGTTATTCCTTACCATCTCTCTCAGATGAATACCCAACAGTTCAGGTTCTATTATTCATCTCTACATACGCAATCTATGGCGTCTTCTATATCACTATCCTTAGTTTCTATATGCGCTATTCTATTCTGGTTCTATACATTGCTCTCTCCGCTCCTCATCTTCTCTCTCTCTTTACTCATATATATACATTTTGTTCCGAGATTCAAAACTCGTATTTCTGGAAGTTTATATGAACTATATTACAGTCGTGAATTTGTCCCTTCACTAAGGCTTGATTTTCTGAATGCTTTGTTTCAGCTTCTCTTTGTCTTTCTTCGTCCTTATGTATGTCTATCTGTCAAATTTGTGAGTGATTCTTTAAGAGATCCCCCTCAATCACTAATTTGCATTCTCTGATCTTTCATATATTCTTCTTTTCTTTTATACCTTCCATTTCTTTGAATCTGTTTGTCTTTACTCCATCTAACCTCTTGGTCAGAATATCTGCTATGTGATCTTCTGTAGATATGTATACTATTTCAATCTCTTTTTCCATTACCTTTTCCCTCAGGAAATGATATTGAATCTCTATGTGTTTTGTTCTTGCATGAAATACTGGATTTACTGCAAGATACAATGAGCTCATATTATCTCCATGTATGATAGGTATACCTTGATCAATACCCATACTTTTGAACAAGGTCTGCATCCATATCACTTCTTTAGGTGCTTCTACAAGTCCTTTATATTCTGCTTCTGTTGAGGATAAAGCCACTGTGTGTTGCTTCTTTGAACACCAGCTTACAAGCTTATCTCCTAAGTATATCATATACCCATGTGTTGACCTTCTGTCATCTTGACTTCCTGCTCAGTCTGAGTCACTGTATGCTCTCAGCTTTATATCTGACGTGAAAGGATAATATAACCCTTCTTTTTATAGTTCTTTTGATATATCTAAGAACTCTTTGTCCTGCAACCCAATGTTGATCCTTCGGACAATGCATGAATTGTGAGAGAACTCCCACTGCATAACTGAGATCAGGTCTTTTTAGTGTAGCATAAATTAAGCTTCCCACTAACCTCTGCTACTTTCTCATATATTTAAACTCTGCACTACCATATTTGCTGAGTTTATGATTTACTTCAAGCGGTGTTGAAGCTTCTCTGCAATTCTCCATGTTAAACTTCTTCAGTAAGTTTAGGAGATACCTTTCTTGTGAAACATGTATACCATGATTTGTATATGTGACTTCCATTCCAAGAAAGTATGATAACTTTCCTAGGTCACTGATCTTGAATTCTTTTTCAAGTAATCTTTTTACCTCCTTGATTCCTTCATCTGAGGTACCTGTGATTATAATGTCATCTACATAAATACAAATGTAGATCATACCTTCATCTGTTCTCTTAATGAGTAGACTTGCATCAGCCTTTGAGCTTTGGTATCCAAGGTCATTGAGATACTTCACAAGTCTGTAATTCCAAGCTCTTGGAGCTTGCTTCAATCCATAGAGAGCTCTTCTTAATCTGCAAATATGATCTCGGTAATTGGAACTTACAAACCCTTCAGGTTGTTCCATGTAAACCTCATCTGATATATATCCATTAAAAAATGCATTCTTTATATCCAGCTGACTTAGCTTCCATCCTTTTGATGCTGCTATAGCAATCAATGTCCTTATGGATGACATCTTTGCCACCGGACTAAATGTCTCGTCATAGTCTATGCCATGCATTTGAGCATAACCTTTGACTACCAGTCTAGCTTTGTATCTGGCTATTCTTCCATCTACAAGCTTCTTAACTTTGTAAACCCATTTATTTCCAATCACTTTCTTACCATTTGGTTTTGGAACAAGATCCCAAGTCTTGTTCTCTTCAAGAGCATTGAACTCCTCCTTCATTGCTTCTTCCCATTGTTTCTTACCTTTTGCTTCACTGTAATTCCGAGGTTCTTCATCTTCCTTTACTAAGTAAGCATAGTTTTTCTGAGTCAAATAAGAAGTGTCATAGGAATACCTTTTTGGTTGTTTCCTTACTCTGTTTGACCTTCTTAGCTCATATTCTTCATGTGTATCTGAATACACATCTTCATCAAATCTTGGTCCATCTTCGTTTCTCATACCTGATCCGATCCTGGACGTACTTGCCTGCACATGATCTTCATCTCCATTCACCTGCATATGTGATTTTCCTTTTTCTTTTCTTCTTACCTCTTCTTCAATTGTTTCATCATTATATTCTTTATCTGTATACCAGCTCTTTCCTTCATCAAATGTTACATCTCTGGAAACAATAAACTGTTTGGTTAGAGGACTCCATAACCTATAACCCATCTGTTTCTCATCATATCCGATGAACACGTATTTTTCAACTTTTGGTTCAAGCTCATGTCTCAGTTGTGATGGTACATAAGCATCAGCAACTGATCCAAACACTTTACAATGATCAAGTGCTGGTTTCTTGCCCCACCAAGCTTCGGTGGTTCCAAGAAACACTGAAGTCATGAAGAACACTAAGGTTCGGTGTCATCTCACTTTAGAAGAGCTTCTCAAACTAAAACCTGAGTTATGGAGACATGTGGCAAATCAGGTCCCAGAACTTGATTCCAAAATGCCAAAAGTAGGCTCTAAGCAGAAAGTCCAAGAGATACCTCTAGACAAAATAGGGGACATGTGTGAGGGTGAAGAAGGTTATACTTATCTTCCAATCACCTACAAAGGTTACACAACCAAAGCGATCATAGATTCAGGTGCTGGTGTTGCTATTGCGACCACCTCCTTGTGGAAGCGATGGGGCAAATCCACATTAAGACCAACTAGAATGAAGCTTCAAATGGCAGACGGTCATTTTGAAAGACCTCTAGGATTTCTTGAAGGGATAATTCCAACCACCTGTGGTGTAGAGTTTGAACACACATTTGCTATATGTGACTTTGAGAAAAATAATGTCTACGAGATGATCCTAGGAAGGCCCTTCCTACGACCATTGCAAATAGTACAAGATTGGGGAGCCAACTCCTTCTACTTACAACACTTAGGGGTCACAACCAAGGTCAATTTGAAGGATTACACCTTCAGAGATGTACCACCCCTATAGTGAAATTTTATCCGCAAGGAGCAAGAAGATTCAATCTCTGTGCATTCTAAAAGTTCATCTGATACATCCTGGATGCATGAAGATACTCATTTGTGGATGTGTAAGGTCGCAAAGGAAGAGGAAAAATGCTTAAAGGCAAGAGAAAAAGGAACTTCCCCAAGAGATAGACCAGTTACAGACCCAGCCTATACCCAATGGTCTTTCCAGATGAGGAATTTGAGCCTCATGGTTGGGTAGAAATCTTAGCTACCATGGACATTGCTGTCAATGAAGAATAGTGGACACCTCATTGTGATGAGGAGGGATACAATATGTCAGTGTTCATGTGTCAGCCCTTGCTAGAAGAATATGACCCTAGTGACATCATAGAGGAAGAAGAGAATGATGATGATCTAGAGTCCATTGTGATGGATAGTTGCTTTATTTCAGAGAAGCACTATCTAGAAGACATAGGCGTATTTACACAAAAAGAAGAAGAACCTCTCACAAACATCAAAATGGTAAATTCAAAGAATGAAAGTGAGGGTGATCAAAAGAAAAAGAAAAGAAAATTAGTGAAACAAGAAGAGAAGGAACCAATGTTTGAAGTATTAGTTCGAGGCATTTGGTTTGACTCTCAAGGGCACTACCTTAGCTTGGTTTCAACCACTAAACAGTCACAACTATCGAGATATAGGTCAATTGCTGGAGGAATTCATTGTAGAATTTTCCAAGAGTGGTATCAGGCATATTACATCATCCTTGATCCATAGCTTCAAGCAGACACCCCAAGAAATAGTGCGACTAGCAGGAAGAAGGTTCAGACAGTACATAGAACGATGCCCTATTCTAGAATTACCCACACTAGCCAAACAGGTGGCCTTGTTTTTAGATGGCTTACTAAGCACAAAGTTAAGATCATATGTGTATTTGAAACAACCTAGATCCATAGAAGAGTGTGTGCGGATGTGCATTGACATAGAAGATAACTTGGGTGAGGAGTTAGGATTGTCCAAACTCTACAAGGATTCTGATAGTTCTACTAGTCATACTTTGAGAATCTCCACGAAAATAGATGAGATATCTGAGCAAGTTGCCAAGAAGCTAGGAGTCCAAAATAGACAAATGCCAAGAGTCACCTAATTGAATCAATGTCATACTTGTGGAGGGGATCACATGGCTAACGTCTGCCCAATGCAAAACCAGAACATAAGAGAAAGGAATGCCTCATATTGTACTATTGAGAAAATAGGCCACAACTAGTCCTAGGAAACCAAACACCAGCCCCTGCCAATGTAATTCCAGTTAAGTATGCAATGGTAGAAGAGAACCTTAATAGAGCATTGATGCCAGTGACGCCACAATTGATCTCAGAGAATGAACATCATGCTCAGAGTTCTGACTACTCCTATGAAGATAGTCCACAATCATATTACACAATGTCACCTACGCATAGTGAGACTTATCCTTATCACTACGAGGCACCACGTATGGAACAAAATTGGGATCGTGAATACTCCAATGTCATGTATATGAGTCCTAACCCTAGGCCCCAAGCAAAACAAGTAAGACCACAAGCCCCTAGAGGACCATGTTTTAGATGTCAGGGCAACCATTTCATTTGTGAATGTCCCCACCCACCGTCTGCGAGTCAAGGACATGCCATCACAATACAAGCTTTTTGTCCTGAGTGTGGCAAAGACCATCTCCCTAGAGATTGTCCAAGGAACCCCTCTAGTGCACCCAAGGTTACACCCATTAATGTGGTAGGCTTAGTGGTCGATTCAAGTTCAAGTAGCAATAATGTGGCTCCTATACAGGTAGTTACCAGGGCACAAGCCTTAAACCAAGATAAGCGAGTTGAACATTCTGAGTCTAGTGAGTCAGGAGAGTCTCGTAAGAGAAAAACAAGAACATGGAAGGATACCAGAGAGAAAGCCAATCGCAAGTGGAATAGAAAGTTATCTGAACTAGAAGAAAGCTTGAGGGATGCAAAAAGCAAAATAGAAGATATCGCCTCTCAAAATCCCTTGCATGGCGAAACTCCATCCACTCCACCTCATCACACCCCACCACCCATTGTAAATATACCGCAATCAGGGTCTATTCTTGTAGAGCTAACCCCAGAAGGCTTGGACATGATGTTCAAGGCCTACCAGGCTCGACTTCAAGAAGGGCATATAACTCCAAACCTAGACATGAGCTACCCTAGAGCAAATTTAGAGATTGAATGGACAAAAATGTGCATAAAAATGGTAGAACTAGCTCAAGCTATGCTAGAGACTAGTCAATCGTTCAATCAGACAAACTCTATCAAACTGGATTTCCATTTCCAGGGTTTACTAGAAAGACTAGAGCAATTGATAAATAAACCACAAGTTTCTTTACCTCCACAAGCTCAACCAGTTGCTGAGAGAGAAAGCTCTCCACCAATGAAAGCTTATGTTCCTAATTCCACGGATGTTGGAACACCTCTTTCAATTCAAGAGTACTCTCAAGAGTTCTTGCGGGAAATACAAGAAGAGAAATGGGCCAAGGAGAAGGGTAATCCCCCTCCTATTTGTGAGATTGATGACTTTCATGATCAATTTCCCCAAGGCATTCCATCTATTTATGGAGATCAAGCAGGACAACAAGAAGACGGAAGATTAGATTTTGAATCTAATACTTTAGAAGAAATGCCACAATTCATAGGCCCATGGGAATCTGAGTCTCTTCAGATCAGATCTCCCAAAATATTGGTAAGACATGAAGACTCAGTGGTTCCAAGAAACACTGATGTCATGAAGAACACTAAGGTTCAATGCAATCTCACCGTAGAAGAGCTTCTCCAAGTAAAACCATAGCTATGGAAGCATGAGGCAAATCAAGTTCCTGAACTCGATTCCAATGTGTCAAAAGCAGGCCCAAAGCAAAAAGTACCAGAGATACCTCTAGACAAAATAGGTGACATGAGTGAAGGTGAAGAAGGTAATACTTATCTTCCAATCACCTACCAAGGTTACACAACCAAAGCGATCATAGATTCAGGTGCAGGTGTTGCAATTGCAACCACCTCCTTGTGGAATCAATGGGGCAAACCCACATTAAGACCAACTAGAATGAAGCTTCAAATGGCCGATGGCCATGTTGAAAGACCTGTAGGATTGCTTGAAGGGATAACTCTGACCACTTGTGGTGTAGAGTTTGAACACACATTTGCTATATGTGACTTTGAGAAAAATAATGTCTATGAGATGATCCTAGGAAGACCCTTCCTACGACAATTACAAATAGAATAGGATTGGGGAACCAACTCCTTGTACTTGCAACACTTAGGGGTCACCACCAAGGTCAATCTAAAAGACTATACATTCAGAGATGTACCACTCCTATAGTAGATACTCACTTCTGGATGTGCAAGGTTACAAAGGAAGAAGAAAAACATCTAAAAGCAAGAGAAGAAGGAGCTCCTCTAGGAGATAGACCAATTAAAGACCCACCCTATACACCAATGATATTTCCAAATGATGAATTTGAGCCTCATGGTTGGGTAGAAATCCTAGCCACCATGGACATTGCTCTCAATGAAGAACAATGGACACCTCATTGTTATGAGGAGGGTTATGATATTTCAATCTTCATGTGTCAGCCCTTGCTAGAAGAATGTGACCCTAGTGATGTAATAGAAGAAGAAGAGAATGACGATGATCTAGAGTCCATTATGATGGATACTTTCTTTTACTCAAAGCAACACTATCTAGAAGATCTAGGAGTACTTACTGAAAAAGATGAAGAACCTCTCACAAGCATTAAAACCGTAAATTCAAAGGATGGAAGTGAGAGCAGTCAAAAGAAAAAGAAAAGAAAAGCACTAAAACAAGAAGGGGAGGAATTCTTGTTTGAAGTACCAGAGAATTTCAAGAAATATGAAGTTGAAGACCAAAAAATTTTTGTACGAATGCCTAAGAGAGAGGCCATCATAGGAGAAGTGTATGATAACAAAGAAAAGACCAAGAAAATTGTAGTAACCATTGAAGAGAACGAAGAGCGATGTATGTACATAGGAGGCAACCTAAGTGCAGAAGAAGAAATAGAGCTTGTAGCTCTATTAAGGGAATATAGGGACGTGTTTACTTGGCACTATAGAGACTTAAAGGGAGTAGATCCGAGAATATGCTCTCATACAATCCCCATGACTGCTGATGCCAAGCCTACCAAACAGAAGCCCTACACATATAATGACACTTATGCAGCTAAAATAAAAGAGGAAATTGATAGGTTGATTGAAGCCGAATTTATCTATGAGATTGAGCATACTGAGTGGGTGTCCCCCATTGTAGTGGTGCCCAAGAAGAATGGGAAGTTGTGAGTGTGTATTAACCTTAAAAAAGTTAATGCCGCTATGATCAAAGATAGGTATCTGCTTCCAATCATCGAACATTTATTGGAGCTATTGTAGGCAAGGAAGTTTATAGCTTCCTTGATGGGTTTTCAGGTTACAACCAAGTAGCCATTGCACAAGAATCAACACAAGATCGCTTTTGCCACCGAATGGGTAATCTTTGCATTTCATGTGATGCCATTTGGGCTCACAAATGCACCTACAACATTCCAATGGCTCACGTGTCATGTCTTCAAAGAGTTCTTGTGAAAGAGCTTAGAAGTATATACGGACGATTTATGTGCTCATTCCCAAGAAAGAAGATACCACATCCCTGAGCTCAGACAAATCTTCAACAAGTGTAGAGAATATCAAGTGTGTCTGAACCTAGAAAAGTGTGTATTCATGGTACGACAAGGTAAAATCTTAGGTCATATTGTTTGTATGAACAGAATATCAATAGATGAGGATAAAGTTAGAGCCATAGCTGAGTTGCCAAGGCTGAGGAATGTTAAACAGGTAGAAGCCTTTATGGGCAATTGCAGATATTACCGTAGATTTATCCACATGTATGCAATCATAGCCAAGCCTCTTTATGCCGTGTTGACAAATTTTGAGTGGAACGACGAATGCGAGAATTCCTTCAATGAGTTGGAGACATTTGTGCACAGCACCAATACTGACCACTCTTGATTGGAATAAACCATTCCATGTCCATGTAGATGCATCCAATCATGCAATAGGATGTGTGCTAGCACAACCCACGGGTGAAGGAAATCTAGATCTACCTATAGCTTATGCTAGCAGACAGCTAAATGCAGCTGAACGAAACTATACCACAACTGAGAGAGAAGGCTTAGGCATGGTGTATGCTGTGAAGAAATTTAGACACTATCTATTGGCCAATAAGTTCAAGTTTTTCACTAATCATCAAGCTTTATTATATTTGGTCAATAAACCTTGCAATACAGGACGCTTAGTAAGATGGTTCCTCTTACTAATGGAATACAACTTTGAAGTTGTTGTTAGGAAAGGTAGAACCCATCTTAGGGAGGATCACCTTTCTCGCATCACTTCAGGAGAGTCACTGCAAGGAGTGTCTGATGAATTGCTTGATGCTTATCTGTTCAATTTAGAAGTTGTTCCTAAATGGGAAAATAAGTTGGTACATGTCCTAACCTTTGGACTTGCAAATAAGACTATGAAAACAAACAAAGATAAAATTGTGTTAAAACCTTTACTGTTTAAAGTTATATATCAACCCTGGGTTCTTGGGATGGTTAGGGGTCTATAAAACAGAGGCCTTGTTTGTATTTTCCCAGATCTGTATATTTCACATATACTATTTCAGAGACTTAACACGATTAACCTCAAACTTCTATCTATTTGTGTATTACAACATCCTTCAGCATAAAGTATTTAACTGCGTTGTACAATGTTCTCCATCACCAGACATATGTCCGAGTAGTTCATCACGTCATCGGAACATTAGTTAACTTAATACTTCAATAAGCTTAATTATTGATTTGAACTTAATCAACAGAACTGATGAGATACTCAAATTACACAAAATTTCGGTAACTGCGCTCCACTGCAGGCTTTTGCCCAGACGAACAGTCCAGTGACACACACCTACCGCTTCACGTGACTCCCCTTTTATTAATTCGTAAAAATTTACAACTTTTTTGCTACGCCTTTTCAGTATGCGTGCGACTTTTCAGGGTATATTACAAAATTTAGGATGCAAAATTAGGAGTTCCTTTCCGGTGGCTCACACTAGCACGCACGGTGGACTCGAACCCAAAAAAAAAGAAAATTACAACAGTCAGGGTTCATCTATGATGCCCTGGACATACATAGATGGAGCGAGTTTAAATGTACAAGTAATCTTTTACTTGAGGGAATCTAACATATGCTTCAAAATTTCAGGCTCAATCAGCTGTGCATCAGTTCTAACTGAACTGGTAGTTATGACGTGACTTATTAGTGATTCCGTCTGCATCCGCAAAAATAATTCCTGAAGATAAAACTCATTGGCAAGAGAAGCATCTCTGCACAGTTTAATTTCAGCTATTTCTGCATCAATGCGCGAGATCCTATCCGCCTAAACTCCCAATTGCTTTTCATGACGCTCAAGTTCTTGCGATTGGAATTGCATCATTTTGTAGAAATATTCTCTTTCTTTCTTAATAGCTTCCATCTCCTTCTTTAATTGAGTAGTCAAGCCAATCTCTGCTTCCAAAATCACGACTTTTGTGGAACAATGCCTCGGTGACCTGTTTAAGCTCTTTTTCAACGTTGACTACATTCATGGCAAGCGACTGCGAGGCTTCTTCTTATATACTGAATTTATTCTTTGTGGCATGCAGCTCGTTGCCCAATGCAGTCATAGAGTCCGTCTTATCTACAACTTCTTGCTTCAATCCTTTGATTTCGGTGTCCTGTTCAGCAATGATACTGTCTTTTTCTATTAACTGCTCTTGCAGTTGATGAATTTGAGTACGCAAAGAGTGAAATTTGGCTTTGGCTTCAAGTACTTCTTCTTGGAGGGGGGCAATGTCCGCTTCGAGAAGATCAACCTTGCTCTACAGCTCCTATCGAAGAGATTCTTGGGCCGTCTTCATCTGAAGAGGCAACTGCTAGGAGAATTGAATAAGTAATTGGCCCATGGATGCCAATTCGGTGAACATAACCGCTGGAGGAAGAGAAGAAGGAGGCTATGATGATGAAGCAGAAAGCAGGTGAGGTGATGATGGCAGACAATAGTCAGGAGAGGATAGGAGATGGGTCGATGCCTCACGAATGGCAGTTGAAGGCACAGAGGGAGGAACTTCAACATCAGAAAGAATGGTGGTTGGAGGAGGACGGGGAAGAAGAGAAGTCGAAACTAATACAATTCTGGTCTCATTCTGAGGTACCGACAAAACGACTTCGGTAACCGTCTCTTCTTCATAGATCGGTTGCTGGACCATGTCTGCTTGAGCGTCGACAGTTGGTGGAGAAGGAGGATGACATTCGCTGACAGCGGTATCTTCTACTGTCTCTGTCAGAGGCTCAACATCTAATTGCTTTGGTTCATCCTACGGTTGAACTTCAACATCATCTTCCATAATGTCATCTGGCTCTTGCTTCTTGCTAGGAGAAGATTGTGCCGATGTGCCCTGTAAAGTCGTGGTTGTATCACGAAAGACTTCAACCTCGTGAACTGCGGTTGAATCTTGCACTTGGCTTTGCGATGGGCTAATTTGCCTGCGTTTTCGCTGGAAGAAGTGTAGCAAATCTTCATCATCATCCTCCTCCAGCATCTGGGTAGATTCTTCATGTAAAAGCAAAGTGTTTCCGGGGGCGGTTGTGCTGCTTGGATCACAGGAAGAAGGGTGAGAAGATGCGGCAATCGGGTATGAGGAATCCTATGCTTAGCTAACTATTTGGAAACTACTAAGCATTCGTGGTGCGCTGGAAGAAAAAGGAAGTGAAATTGACCCCCTCTTGTGAGGCAGTATCAATCACCGAGTAGAAAGGCCGGGAGATGCCATAAGTTCGTTTTTGTAGATTTAAGGCTGCAACAAGAAATTGAAGTGCGATGTGCTCAGGTTCAGGGCGATAGAGAATGGCAAACTCATTAGATGAGTGATGGGGGAAAAGTTCTTTCATTGTTGCCATGGGGAGAAGCACTCCATCAACCAACCCCTCCTGAGGGAGACGAAACCCCTCAGCGACAATGCTGAGCGTAACGACTACATGGGGGTTTAAGCATGTTAAGGGGCAGCATTGCTTGGTAGGAGGCGTGGTGGCTATGGCAGATATAATCTGCACACAAAAGGGATGACACTCCACTGAATGCCACGACAATTCAACGAAGGCCAAGAGCCCTCGAGCACGCAAGAACTCACTCACATCTGGAGTGAGACCCGCACGGAAGGTCACGATACTTGCAAGAGATTCCATGGCGCACTCGGACACATACAAGAACACAAAGCATACAAGGGTCACAAACACACAAAGATGCAATAGGGAATAAGAGCGGGAAGAACAAGATTAAGTAGAAACACAAGAAAAATCAGGCGGCAAGAACCCTAACCATAATGCAGTATTGGAAATATACCGACATAATGATGAAATGCGTGTATTAACATAATCAAAGACACAGAAGGTGGCCACTAATCATAATTAGGTAGGAAAAGACAACTATTACGGTCAGCCGGTCAACCGGAACACAGAGATAAGAAAAGAAAGTTGAGTGAGAAAAATGGCAAAAGGAAAGAAATAAAATACCGATGACACATCATGAGGACGTAGACGGTGAATAATAGGGATGAAGCTTTGAGCCATTAATCGCTTTAGGAAGAAGGGTACCAGTTAGGTGGATAATCGAAAAGTTGCAGGTCCCACTTGTTCGGCGATACGGTAGGGATCGAATCAGCAGAATTTGAATTTTCCGGCGGATCTATTAGACTTAGCATTATAAAAGAGTACTAATTGGTTTACCATAAACATAGGGGTTTTGAGGAAACGATCGTGGGTTTTGGCTTGTCTAAACTACACTTCCTGTAGCACTAGGAAACTCTCAAGACGCTGTTCATCCAGAGACCGTAGAGCCTCCAATCGAAAGGGAAAAGATTCTTCCGATAAGAGCTTCTGTTCAAGGGCCACCCGTAGACTAGGAACCACGAGGTCCATAAGAGCAATTGCTTCCAATCCATACGCCAACTTGAAAGGAGTTGTTCCGGTCACCACTTTGGATGTGGTACGATAAGCCCATAATACAGCAGGTAGAAATTGGTCCCATCTCTCTGGGAAATCCAATACCAGTTTCTTTAAGATGTTCAACAGAGATTTGTTGGTGCTCTCAGTGAGTCCATTCGCGCGTGGATAGTAGGGTGAACTAAACTTATGCACAATCTGGAAGGTTTTAGTAAGCACTTGCATTAATGTATTTGCAAAGTGTGTACCTTGATCAGTTATTATTTCCAAAGGTAACCCATAGCGTGGAAAAATATCCTTCATCAAACATTTAGCTACCGCAACAGCTATAGCTGACCATAAAGCCCATGCTTCGGCCCATCGAGTTGCATAATCTCTGCATGTAAGGATGTATCTGTTATTGGTGACTATTGTTGAAGGTGTAATTGGCCCTATAAAATCCAAACCCCATTTTTGAAAGGGTTCAAGAGGCACCACTGGTTGGAGTGGAAAACGATGTCGCTGTAAGGGCTTACCGAGTTGCTGACACGCATCACACTGCCGCACATACTGGGTTACATCACGGTACATCATAGGCCACCATAATCCACTCTATAGGATCTTCCAGTGGGTCAGATCAACCACAAAATGTCCTCCGGTTGGAGCAAAATGAGCCATTGTAATTATTGAAGCAATTTCATGGGGGGGACACATCATAGCAACATGCCCGAGTGATCCATATAATATAACTGCCCTACAATTAGGCAAAATCATCAGCTGTACATAGCTAATCTTCGTTGAGCAGCTGAAGAGGTCGTACTGGGATGACATCCACTAGTCAAGAACAGAAGCAAGGTGTCATAGTAAGAAAGGGTGCCAGCATTTCCTGGTTATCATCCTGGATTGTCTCTGCTACATAAATAGCGGGTGTGGTATCATCAACTCCTTCCGGAAGTTCACCAGAATCCAACCGAGAGAGAAAGTCAGCAAGCGTGTGTGTTGATCCTGGTCGATGTACTATAGAATAGTCAAACTCTTGGAGCAACAAGACCCATCTTGCTAGTCTTCCTCCCAAATGCTCTTGGCGAACAAGGTACACCAAAGCTACATGATTGACACGGAAAGTGAAATGTCATCCCAACAAATAATTCTAGAATTTCTTTACCGAATACACTAACCTGAGACATTCTCGTTCAGTAACTGAATAATTGCGCTCTGTCGGGGCTAATCTGTGGCTTGCATAATATACTGGACGAAACCATTTGTCCGTTTGCTACATTAGCACGCTTCCAATGGCAATGTCGGAAGCATCCACAAAGACATGAAATGGCAATTCCCAATTCGGTGCTTGGAGAATAGGTGCTTGCGTTAACAACAATTTCAAGCGGTCAAAAGACAACTGACAGGCTTTGGTCCATTCAAATTGGCAAGGAGTACTAGTGATAATTCAATTGAGGGGTGTGTCCAGATGAGCAAGCCACCGCAAATGTCGTCCATGCCACTGGATTTGTCCCAAGAAATGCATCACTTCTTTGGGTGTCTTAGGAGCAAGAGCCTCCAGTACAGCCTTCACTTTATCTGGGTCAACTTGAATTCCCTGTTTTGAAATAATGTGTCCGAGCAACTTGCCACAGGATACCGAGAATACAGATCTATTCGGGTTCAAGCACAAATGGTATTCTCGACACTTTGAAAAGCAGCATCGTAACTGGTACAGATGCACAAAGTATCACCGGATAAATAGAAATCATCCAAATACACTCTCATGAATGTGGTTAGATAAGGGGAGAAAATTTCCTACATACAATGTTGAAACATACTTGGAGCATTGCACAGACCAAACCACATGACTGTACACGCATAGACACCCCAATGGTTATAAATGTTGTCTTTGGAATGTCCTATTCCACCATTCGAACTTGGTTATATCCACTATATCCATCTAAAAAGGAGTACATCTCTCGCCCTGCCACATCATCTAGCATTGTGTCCAAAAATGGCAGAGGGAATGGATCAAGTACGGTAGCTGCATTTAGTTTCCGGTAGTGTACACATATCCGTAATTGCTTATTCTTCTTAGGAACTATGACAATAGGAGAAATCCACTCCGCATGCTCGATAAGGACAATAAACCCCACCTTCATCAATCGATCAAGTTTTGCTTTGACCTGTGCCGCATAGTGAGGATTCATTCTGTAACTGGGTTGTTTGATAGGCCGTGCATCTGGTTTCAGCACTACCCTGTGTTGATAGATCCTTGGATCCAACCCCTTCATATCCTAGTAATCCCATGCAAACACATCAGAGAACTCTCGCAGCAACTGCAACAAGTTAGCCTGGAAGGTCTCGGATAATCCCGCCTTAATTTTTACTGGTCGTGGGTTGGTGTGATCACCTAAATTGCAGGTGACCAATTGATCTTCTAGTACGTAGAACTGTCGGGGCATCTGCAAATCGTCTCCTGATTGCAGTAATTGTTGAAGCATCGTATCGTCTAAGGTCTATTCTATACTCGACTCGTGCTCACTGGTCATTGGTACCACCGTAGAGGCTGCCGGACTCTAGGTATCAGCCACCGTTTGTAGATCTACATTGTCAAGTGCCATCAGATCCTTGTTGGCTGTAAGAAAAGCTTCCTCTTCATCATTGAAGAGACCATCCAACATATGTACAGGCTCTGCTAGATATGGTCGTGCATGTAAGTCACAAGGTTTCATATCGTCCAGTTGAACAACATAATTCCGGTGAGCTAGCTTGTTGTGTGGAGGATGACAAACATAGTAGTTGGTTGCCACAAGCCCATGAAGGAGTGCTAGGAAATTACTATTCTAAACAACAAACATTGCACAATCTAAAACATTTATGAGTGTATTGGCCTAGCATGGACAAAGAAATACATGAGTGGATTAAGAATTATCCAGTGTACCAGGAAAAACCCCTAGTGGAGCATGCTACCCTTTATCATGTGTCATTAATTCCAGATTGGAGTGCTCCATTGGTAAAAGTTTATGTGATCGGGAACATTACCCAAAGAGGCTAGTCTAGCAAGAAGACGAAGCATGGAGCAAGAGGCTCAAGACTATGCCTTAGTAGGAGACAAACTATACCGAAGAGGCAAAGATGGTTACCTAAGATTGTGTGTTCACGAATCAGACTATTTGAAATTCTTAGAAACTCCACACAGTGGTGTTGTAGGTAGACACTTTGGTCCCGATTGAGTAATCAAGACCATTCTATGCTCAGGACTTTGGTGGCCCACTCTTCATATGGATGCACATACCTATGTGAAGAAATGTGACACATGTCAACGTGCACTGTATCCAATTAGAAAAGATGAGATGCCTTTGAGGCCAATGATGGGAGGATGTGCATTTTCGAAGTGGGGTATAGACTTTGTATGTCCTATTAACCCCCCAGCTAGAAACTCCCATGGAGAATACATTATTGTAGCCACAGATTACCTGACAAAGTGGGTAGAAGTCAAAGCCACTACAAAGAATGATGCTTAGACAATGACCAGGTTCTTATTTGAGAATGTATTCGCTAGATATGGACTACCAATAGAGTTAGTAAGCGATAGAGGCACACACTTCTTGAATGAATTCATTGAAAATATTCTCCAAGAATTCTTGGTGATACATAAGAAGTCTGCCCCTTATCATCCACAAGCTAACAGACAAGCCGATAGCACAAATAAGATCCTACGTAGTGTATTGACAAAACTGGTCAATAATAAACGCTCTGATTGGGACAAACAGCTTCATCATGCTGTTTGGGCTTATCGAGTTGCCTACAAAACGGTACTCAATGCCACCCCCTTTCAGATGGTCTTTGGACAGAACATTGTGCTACCATTAGAATTCCTAATCGTAGCTTTAAAAGTAGCACAAGAGCATGAGTGGACCGGACATGAGTTGTCCTATAGGACCTTTGATCTAGAACACTTAGGTAGGACATGGCTACGAGCAGCGGCATGCATCCATGCTTCAAAGAAAAGACAAAAGGCATACTTTGATGCACACATCAAGGATAAAGGATTGAAAGAGGGAGGCCCCGTGCTGGTTTATACACTAAAGCAACATGCATGCAAATTGGAAAAAGAGGATATGGACCCATGATCATTAATAGAATTTCCACTAGCGGTGCAGTTCAATTGGCCACTCTAGAAGGTGACATCTTGCCAAACTATATTAGTGGATGTAGAGTCAAGCTGTATCAAGAACCTCTTACAAAGGATATGCTAATGAGACTCAACACTGCTAAGAAGCAAAAAGAAGAAGAGTTAAGGGTGAGAGAAGAAGCACAGGCAAAGGCCAGAGAGCACATTAGGAAAAATAAGTTAAGGCAACTAGGCCTAGATGTCAACCCGAAAGCCCCAAAATATCACATGGACATGTGCCAAAAATTGAGCATAACTACTTCTCAAATAATTGATTGACGTCTCTTTGTGACCATAGATATAGGACAAGGAAAGAGTGTGAGGACTGTGAAAGCATTCATTGACTCAGCTGGAGCAACTAAAGTAGTTAGACTTTCCTACTGCCAAGACCCGCAGTTGAACATCAATCCCATAGAAGCCTATCTCATAGGATCGGGAGGTGTGGAAACCCCTTGTTTGGGCAAGGTGGAACTTCCCATCTACCTTCAAGTTGTTCCCATGATAGTCAAAATGCTAGTGTGTCACAATGAGGACCTTACAGAGCCACTTGTCTTGGGTCAACATTGGATTTATGACCATGCAGTCAACTTGAACCTAAGAAGTCAACTTCTTCAAGTTTGGGTCCATGGACAATGCTTTACATTAGAATTAGAGAATGGCATGCACACAAATTCAGATGTCACACCTTCTCATAGTTCTCCTAGGTCTAATCTTAGCAAAAAAGATGTTGTATGTGTCAAAAGCTCTATGATGCAGACAAAGGCAATCATGGAAGAATAGGATCGAAGGTGAGTGGATCTCTCTTCTTCCAAGACTAATGCCGCCTCATTACACCACAAAGGCAAGCACAACAGCTCAAGACTACTGTTATATCAAATAAAAGGACACCATTCAACAAGAAAGCAGTTACGGGCATCAAGCATATCTCGGTATGAAAAGGAGAGCAACCACCAGCTTTGCCACAACAATTCCCATCCAAGCCAGCCAACCAAACCAGAAGACAAACGAAGAAGCTAAGACAAGCTCAATCACAAGGTATCCGACAAGTTTGGGTGCCTAAGAAATTAGGCGCAGCTCAACAAGGACAATTACAAATATGGGTACCCAAGAAGCTCTTACATACACAACCACCTATGCTCTCCTACATGAGAAAAGTCTCAACAAAGAAGCCAAGACGAGGCAAGGGTCAGAACCAACCACCAAGACCAAAAGCAGACCAGCTCAGCTCTTCAACAAGAGTCAGAAGACGAGCAACAATGGTATGGGTATGGAAGCCAAAAACACTAGTGGCCCTCGCAAAACCAAAGAACCAACTATGTTGGATACAGAATTCAAGAAACCATCTGAAGGTGAAGAAGCCCTAGGTGATCTCCACGCAGCCAAACAAGGTTTTCAAATGGATCCCTATAAGGAAGAATGATTAGCTATCATTCAACTATCAATCACTTCAATCATTTCAAGGTCCAATGGATACTTCCAACAAAGACAACATCAACATCTGGAAGTAACATTGAAAGCCTCAACGAGCGCAAACCATGTGCTCCTTGCAAAACCTTGTCTTTTGCACCATTTAGGTCATGCATTTCCAAAGTATGCATTAATATAGGGCCACATTACACGGCCATGCATAGACACATTTGAGAGTCCCACACACAAGAGCACATTGACATATGTCAACTATTTTTATTGTTTCTAACATCTTTCTTCTTGTTTTGTGCCATTGTTCCTTAAAAAAAAAAAAGAGGGAGAAGAAGAAGAACACAAAAAAAAGAAAGGAAGAGAGAGAGAGAGAGAGAGAGCTTCTTCCTAGGTTTGGCTCATGGCACATGAATGAGTCATGCTTAGTTGAAGGTGAAACCATTGATTGCTAGGCATTTATGAGTTTGGATAGAAGTGTGTCTAGGCTAGCAGATGATATTATAGCTGCCTTATCTGGTAGATGTCAAGCACTTGGCATGAACATGGCATCCACAACTATTATTTCCCCTTACCATGGTAGGAGGGAAGAGCTTGAAGGTCCACAACTTGAGTGATGCTTAACTACTGTATGTACGAGAGCATCCAAGGAGATATCTCCAAGGGGTCGTTTGGTACCCTGAAAATCCTTGTCTGCATGTTGGGTGAGAAGACTCGCTTATGGTGAGCTAAAGAGAATATGTGAAAGTAAGCTTGGTGTAGTTACCCAATGTTGTTTGTCAAGGAATATAAAGAAACTCAATTCTTAGTATTTGGCAAATGTTGCTTTGAAAAGAGGAGACAAGACCAGGCACTCAAAAAATTTCATTAGTGGACCATCAACACAGACATTCATCGATAATGTTCCATCACAAATGCTGGGCGTACAACACAAAGAAATAAACATCAATCGACCCTTCACCATGGTAAGCATCTTTACTTTGGCAACACCATAACCATGATAGATTAGGAAACCTCTTCGTCGGCATACCCTTGAGCACTTAACTCAAGACCCCCAATCTTTGCACCATACTTCTTCCAATGCATTTTCCAAGTAAGCATGCATAGGGCTACATTGCAAGGCCATGCACAAGGCACATATCTCCCTCAAACCATGCACGAACACACTCACCCATCACTCATTATGGGTTATGAGTACTTGGCATGACTACTATGAACATCAACTTTGGAAGATCTAGAGGACATGAATGGAGACTCACAACGACATAGTCATGCTAGAATCCAAGGAAGAAGCACATACCAAGGGACTATAACTTGCAAAGTCTCGCAGTGACAAATGAAGAACTAGATGACAAACCCTACCACATTTGGAAGATAGAAGGCCCTTGTTTCTACAGAATGGACACTACCTCTCAAAGCACTACCAGGAACAACCATTACATCAAGGGTTTGTCAGGGACGACAGACTCGAGAGGGCGGGGAGTGTTGGAACTCAAGATCAAGCACAAAGCATGGAAGCGCATCAAAGAAGTGGACGTACAAGAAGGAGGAGTAGGTAGGGAGCTCCAAGAAGTACATGTCAAATTTTCAGAAGAATCCCCTACAAAAACAGTGATTTTCTTCACTAAAAACCATTGTAAATACCATTTTCTCTTTTTGTAACTCCATTTTGTTCAAGCCGAGGAGTCCTCGAGGTTGAGGAGTATTAGAAGTATGATCCTACCAATTTTCATAATTTGTAGACTTTGTTTGGGCCCCCAAATAAGCCATGGAACCTAATTTTTAACTAGGCCAAAGACTAGGTCTGGACAGGGCCAGAACTAGTGCAAAAACTATAAATAGAGCTAGAGAGCTCATTTTTGAGGTTAGCTTGTTAGACAGTTAGCTTGTTGTAGGTTTGAGCTTTTGTAAGAGAACTCTTGTTTAATCGAAGCTTTTGATTGTTCCTCTCTTTGATCTTACCTTATGCGCATGTGTGTATGTGTGTGCATGTTTGTGTGCTTTGACTCACGCATTTGTGCCTTCACTTGCTCATGGTCTTCATACCAGTCCTAACATCTCCCCGGATTGACAAGTAAAGGAGGTGGTGCTTATGCTTGAGCTACATATGCACATCCCTACTTAGAAGGAGACAATGATCCCAGACAATATGAAGAACAGGAACCTAACTAAGCTGAAGGACATGGTGGCAATGACCTCAACTATTGCCATCCATCTCTGAATGTTCATGCAACACTTTGCATTCCCTGCCCAAGAAAGATTTACAATGCCACCCATGAAGATCTGGTTTAGCTTATACTTGGCAGACATGCTCAACCTGACAATCAATATGCCACATTGGATTATAGACCGGATCCATCTTGCACATCAATGCTAGTATGAGAAACAGAAGTCAGTGCTCTATGGATTTTGTGCAGTGACTAGAATTGTGTATCGATGTCTGGCATATGATGTGCCCTTCATTTTCGATTACCAAGGCACAGTGCAGAGGGGCCTAATCTTATCTTTCCATCGATCCCCATAGATCTAGAGTTCCCTCATGGCTTCACGCTTAAGGATTTAACTGATGAGGAAGTAGCCAGGATAAGCAATACAGCTAACTTGGAAATCGAAGCAGAGAAGTTAAGTGGACAACAAACAATCATGGACCGGCCAGACCAAACTCAACCAGTTGTTGTCGAAGTAGAGGAAGATGCAGAGAAGACTAACAAAGAGGAACAAGATGAAGAGCAGGAAGGACCACCTGATGAAGAGGAGCATGAATATGTTCAATATGTTATACCGGAACTCACGGGAGCCCTAGCTTACATAGCACAAATAAAAAGATTGTACGATACTATGAACCTAGTTCAGGAACAACATAGACTATCCTTGGCATCTGGGAAGGCCCTAATGAACCAGATACTTGAAGAAGGAGGTGTGGTTGAACAATTCATAGCTTTCCTCGACATCCTCGCTCATGCATTGGGGATGCCAAAGGCTGTGCACACCGCCCTTGCCCACTCTTAGAGATTTGAACAAAGACATGGGAGACACCCTCCAAGATTAGGAAGGCATATACACATTATAGTATCAAAACCACATGGCACCACATCCACGACAACCGCCACGGCACACTCCACTCAACATACTGAAGAACCCCACACATCAAGTGCACCCCCATCACCATCCTTACCACCCTCCCCTCCAACTCCACCCCCCTCACCTCGTACCACCAGTGCTTCCCCTACTATCACCACCACGGTCTCCACTGCTCTTAGTGAAGCACACAATAGAAATCAACCCTCACAACTCTCACAACCTGACACAACTACCACTGTAACTATCACCATGGGATATGGGACTCTAACTATGGTTACAGGAATCCAATTTCTCCTGTCACACATCTAGGTGGCCCACAGGCACAATTAAACATGCCATTGTACACCTTCACACCTACCATTCCCATGTATATGGTAACTCCCACGACTACACCCACTCACAACCAAATGGAATATCACCCACAACTGCACCTCTCCTTCCCCCCCTATTTCCACAATCTTCCATTCCCTCACCACCAACATCACCATTTCTCATGACAGCATTCACTACCCCTTTCCCTCCCCCATATCCCCCTGCATTCCAAACCTTCCCAGCATTCATCCCTATAAATAATGTATTCAACACGTTATATCAATGTGCGTCTTAGTTACAGCAGAGTTACTAGCATTTAGATGCACAACATACAAACCTGTTCAAAGTCCATGAGGAATTACAAGAAAGAATCACAAGCATGGAGGAGGACAAGAGGAAACTACAACATAATTATGATACCTTACAAAGACACTATGAGGAATTGATGGCCAATCCCCCCAACCCGATACATAGGCACAACAATACCTCGAGGAAATGTTATGCACCCAACAAGCCGATAATCTCAAGATACACCGTACCTCGTGTTACTGAGAAAACACTTGTCAGTAGCATTAGAAGAGAATAAAAGACTCCAAAGACAGAATTAAGAAAATCTAGAAGCGGTGATGGAAGGATCACCAAAAGAGATCGACCCGGAGCAGTTCAAAGCCCTCCCTTCAGCCAACATGCAAATCATATTGGATACACATGCAAACCTCCTAGAGGCATACGATGCCTTAGAAAAGGAGTGTGATCACCTACGAAAGCAATTGGCCAATCATAGAGAGCAACTGAAGGAAGCAGCACCTACAGATACCACATCTGAAGAGGTGATAGAATTGAAAGCACAACTGGTAGCTTTGCACAATAAGCTTCTACAATATGAATGTCAACCTTCTCCCATGGTGGAGCCAGAGCCCGAGGAAGTAGTTCCAATTGAAGTAGAAGAGACATTTGAGGACCCTTATGTACATATGCCTGCACCTAGAGGCTGACAAACCGAAGAAGGAATTGATACATTCGAGATTGAAGCTCCAGAATGGTTGCAAGAGTTAGAAAAGGCCCAACTCATGATGATAGAGTGGTCGTTCAGATACAATCCATGTCTCATCTGGAAGATGTCATCATCAAATCCGACTATTTCAAGAACTTATCTCATCATAGATGGATTGGCACTTCCGACGATCAATATGTACCGTTTTGTGTTTTAATGGCAGATTATAATGCAGAGATCAAGCATCAAACCAGCAAGGACCCAACCTTTGCAACCTAATTTGCCCCAAACGACATTCCTGAGAGTGCCACATAGGGCAACATCTTTTAGCCTACATGGAGAATATGGTTACTCAAAACCTACCCGGAGATGGTGCACACATGGAACAACATGCCCTTGTATATTAAGTTTAACCCCTACTATTGTCATGTCTTTCAACGACGATCATGGCCTCAGTTCGCAAACACTATAAAGAACATCAAAGGATGCAACAAGTGGCTCAGTTATGTATATCTGGCATCCCCGCGTGGTCGTGCAATGGTAGAATATATGATTTCCACCATTTGGCATTGGGGCATTATGTTCAAGAATGTACCAGATGTAATGGCACAGATATGCCTCAAAATATTCAAAGTCATGCTTGTCACATTCTGTACATTCAAGAATGTTAAAGAACCTCACCTCTCGGACCTAGGCTTCAATGACGGCAACCTTGATCTAGTCTATGATATGATCACAACCCCATCCGTCAATGTTGTATATGCATGGCATGCTTCTATCAAATATCTCCCAGCATGCTTCAAACAGACCTTTGAAGAAATGTTTATCACAGGGTTCTGGGAGTACCACTCAGAAATATTCATTCCCAGACCCTCTCATCTATTACATTTATTTGCTCTGGAGTAGGCCCTACACTCAGACAAGCTACGTGTGCCACATTCGGAGATACTGGGGCCAGTATATTGGGATGCCTTACTCACAGATCTAGCCAGAGGACTGAGTGCAGAAGAGCATCACTTGGCCACTGACATTGTTGCTTATTTCATCAAATGTTCGGCTCAACAAGGGTCTATCAGAGACGACACATGCGAGAGAGGGGGGACTATTGGGAACAGTTAGGGCATCTCAAGACAAGGGAGACGACATACGGAAGCAAAGAGAAGGGCCAAGCAGACAAAACAGTCAAAGAAGATTCAGCAAATAGGCCATTCAATTTTTCAAGCTAATCCCCTTTCAATAGTGGTTTTCATCACTACATGAACATTGTAAATATTGTTTTTGGTAGATTAGACTTTGTTTTGTCCAAGCCAAGGAGTCCTTGAGCTTGAGGAGTATTAGAAGTATTTATGTACCAATTTTCATAATTTTTAGAGCTCATTTGAGCCTCCAAATTAGTGTAGGAACTTAATTTTTAATTAGGCCAGACACTAGCTCTAGACAAGACCACTAGCTAGTCAAAAACTATAAAAGGAACTAGAGAGCTCATTGTTGGGGAGAACAAATTGTAGTTTGAACCAAAGAAGAGATCTTGTAATCATGTTTTGATCTTAATCAAAGCTTCCATTGTCTCACTCTTTCTTACGTGTTTGCACTTTGTGTGTGTATGTGTGTGCAGGCTTATGTGCTTCTCCATCACCACTTGTGCACATCACTTGCTCGAGGTCTTCATACCATCCTCATGTCTTCCCGGATTGACATTAAAGGAGGTGCTACTCACCACTAAGCTACACTCCTCAATACCATTTACATGTTTGACGTGCATTCACGACCCTTACATGGAAGGAGGGTGATATGGTTACTAACTACATGGAGCAAATCTGGAAAAATTTACTATTGGTTCGAATGCTTGAAGATGTATCAGAGGATAGCTTGCGGTGAAAATACGAAGCTGGTTTGGAGGTGGGAATCCAAGCTAAGCTTCACACCCTATGACCTACAACCCTCAACGAGGCTATATCTTTCGCCTATGATGCAGAGAAAGAATTTCAGTCCATAACCAAGTCAATCCATCTACAACAACACGTCAACGACCACTTTTTGTTAAACCAAATCTTCCCATGAAATGTAATTTTAATGCCCCATCTTACCCTAGTTTTTCTCATCCACCACAATCCAACTACTCAGCTGCATCTGTTGCTTCATCTCTCCAACCTACCTAACCACCTACCCTACAAACTTCAGCGATGGATGTCCAACAGAGGCCACCAGGAATCACCTACTGGAACTGTGGTAAACCTGGACATACAAAAACAAAGTGCCGATTGCGACCTCTTAATATGAAACCAGCTACAACTCAATTACATAACATGGGGGCCCATAATGAAGAAATTACTCTTCTTTGGACAGATGAATCATTGGAGAAGGACTTAAGTACCTTGGGTAACGATATCTCTCTTCATTCTCTACTTTGCATGCAAGGTACTATAAATAAAAAACTCGTTAAAATTTTACATGACAATGGTAGTTCACATGACTTCATTTCACATTTATTAGTACAAGAACTTAAATTAAAAACGTTTCCTTGTATAAAGTAAAACCTGCATTTCAAAGTAATCGTTCTAATGTAACACGAGAAGTGCAAGATGTTACGATTAGCATAGGCCCATATGTTGATTCATGAACATTTTTAATTGCACCTTTGCAATCTTACGATGTTCTACTAGGTATGCCCTTTTGACATCATTATAAGCCACACATTGAATACCATACACATACTTTTAACTTTGAATTTAAAGGTCAAATTATTACTTTGACTGCACGACATGATTTCCAGCCATTTCCATTGATTAGTCATACTCGAGTAAAATGTGCATTTAGGAAAGGATTCAATTCATGCATTGTTTTTTTCAATGTCATCAATGATTATACTCATATACTTCTTGATGCACATAAACCTTTTATGACTACTTATAAGAATTGTTTTATGTATGAGTATCCTTCTGAACTACCACCATCTCGAGGATCCTTTGACCATAGCATATACTTAGTCCCTATTAGTTCTCCTCCTCATAAAGCACCTTATAGACATGGCCCACTACACCAAAAGGAAATAGAAAACTAAGTAAAGTGCCTACCACAGAAATGACTTATAAGGCCTAGTTCTTCCCCATGTGAAGCACTAGTTCTCTCAGTAGAGAAGAAGAATAAAACTTATCGAATGTGCATTGATTATAGAGCCCTTAAGAAGATCACGATAAAGAATAGATACCCTATTCCTCGAATAGATGATCTTTTAGATAAATTATGAGGAGCTCGTGTCTTTAGTAAAATTGATCTAAAATGGGGATACCATAAGATTCATATGATGCAAAGTGATATTTTTAAGACTGCGTTTAGAACTCAAACAGGCCATTATGAATTCATGGTAATGCCCTTTGGACTTACTAATGCCCTTACTACATTTGCACAAATGATAAACAACATTTTTCTTGATTACCAAGCTTTTGTTCTTGTATTTTTCAACGATATACTTGTTTACAGTAAGAATGATAGTGAGCATGAGAAGCATCTTAAAATAATTTTTCATTTACTACGAGACAATACACTTTACGCTAATCGTGAAAAGAGTTACTTCTTTCAACATAAGCTAGAATATCTAGGACGTATTATTTCAAGTGAAGGTATGCATGTGGATCCAAAAAAAAATAAAGTTATAGTAGAATGGCCTATACCACAATCAGTCAATGATGTTAGTTCTTTTCTTGGGTTGGCTAGTTTCTATAGGACGTTTGTTTGAAATTTTTCTTATTTAGCATTGCCTCTTACCTTTTTATTAAAAAAGAAAATACAATCTTCATGGGGACTTACCCAACAAAAATCCTTTCAAAAACACAAACATGCACTTTCACATGCACATGTTCTATAATACCTAATTTTTCACAACCCTTTCATGTTGTTACTGATGCTAGTGGTTCAAGAATAGGTGCTCTTTTAATCCAAAATGATCATCCCATTGAATTTGAGAGTAGGAAGCTTAAGCCCTCAGAATAGTACATATGAAATAGAATTTTTAGCGGTTGTGCATGCTTTGCGAATTTGGAAACACTATCTTATGGGCTCTGAGGTCTTAATCAAGACCGATCAATAGGATATTAAGAATTTATTAAATCAACCCTTAATCTCTGATCGTCATCTTAAATGGGCATCATTCATTCAAAATGTCCAACCCATGATCCAATATCAGCCTTATAAAGCTAATGTTGTAGCTGATGCTCTTAGTCGATTTCCTTCACATTCTGTTGTTTTGCATAATATTTCTACCATTCAAATACATTCTTTTCAAGAAATGGTTTCCACTTATTCATCTGATTGTATTTCTCATGTGCATGGCATGACTTCAACAAGGGTGCATCTTTATCTGATGAACATTATACATTTCATAATGGTTTTCTTTATTTTCAACATAGATTATCCATAACCCAAGCTTTTAAAGATTTTATCATCAAAGAAATGCATGAACCATCTTACATGGGTCATAGAGGCATACAAAGCACCATTTTTTCCTGCAAAGATTTCTTCTTTTAGCCACACATCGAGAAAGATATTGCACATTATGTTTCTCAATGCATTGTATGTCAGCATGTAAAACGTTCAAGTCATACCAGACTCGACTTCAAGAAGGGCCAACACCTACAAACCTAGATAAGAGCTACCCTAGAGCAGATTTAGAGATTGAACGTACAAAAATGTGCATAAAAATGGTGGAACTAGCTCAAGCTATGTTCGAGGCCAATCAATCATTCAATCAGACGAATGTTATTACACCGGGTTTGCACTTCCAGGGCTTACTAGATAGATTAGATTAGTTGGTAAATAAACCACAGGTCTCTTTACCTCCACAGGCTCAACCAACTATTGAAAGAGAAAGCTCAACAACAAAGAAAGTCTATGTTCCTGACTCCATAGATGATGGAGAACCTCTTTCAATTCAACAACACTCTCAAAAGTTCTTGCAGGAAATACAAGAAGAGAAATGGGCCAAGGAGAAGGATAATCACCTCCTGAACCATCAAAGTAATTTTTCATTGACTTGACCACTTGAGAGGGTCTAAGGGTTCTTGGGTGCTGGCAGGGTCTAGGCAATGGAGAATTGTGTTCATATCTTTGATGCCTATATGCTTTATGTCTCTCTCTTTCATGTCTTTCACCTTCCACTCTTGATCTTTCTCTACCTAGCTTGTGTGCAAATCTTACCTCAGGTCTCTCTCTAGCTCTTTCCCTCTGATTTTCATGGGTCTTCGATGATCCTACTCCTTGGGGGCCATGGGAAACATTGGATCTTGGTGGAGGAAAAATCAATTTACTCTTCCAAGTATATGTATGTCTATCATGTTCTATTACCAAGAACATTTTCTCTGACGTGTTATCCAGGTAGACAACTTTGCCTGGTGTCTGGGGATCCTTGAACTCGTAGATGATGACTATGCCCAATTGGCTAGGTTCATCTAGCTTGAATCTCCAAAAGGCTTCCTTTGTTTTTCTATTTAAGAATAATTCTATGCTTTTCTTGTCTTGAGGGATCTTGTCTAGAGTGATCACTCTAGTTAAAACTGACTTACCTCTAGAAGTCTTGGGTTCTCGTCCTATATCTCCTTGCTCTAAGTCTCCTATCTCATTCCCAGGAATGATATTGGCAAACTCATCTATCCTGTCTGGTAATTTGGTGACCATATACATAGTTCCTTCCTTATCAATGTATGAACCCTCTTTGAATTTGACTACTGGGTATTCAAGTCCAAAGGGTTGATCTGGATTTTTGAGTTGGACCACTGATCGCCTCGGGCCATCTTCATAGATGCAAGCACCTAATTGATTGGTCCAGATATATGTGCCCAAGACTTAGCTATATGGTTGACACTTTCCTCAGAAGATTTAATGCTTTGTCTATCCTTGCCTAGGTGTCTACCACATATTAGGTTCATAAGCTTTGGTTAAGAGTCCAAAATTTCTCCTTGGTATGGTTCAAAATCCTTTGGAGTCCCCTTGATTTCCTAGTCCCACCTGAGGGTCAACTTCAAATTAGTTATCTGAAAATCAATGCATTATTCAAATCAATCCTAGCTTTCCAACGAGCTATAGAGCTCAAAAAATGCACTTTTGATGAAAACGTCATGTCAAATCAAGCTCTTGGAGGTCAAAATAGGGAAAGAGGATCTTATGAGAAAATGACTATTTTGATTGAAAATTGTAATTTTGAATGAAAATCGCGATCGTGAGCAATTTCCAAAAAAAGGCAATTTTGATTGAAAATCGTGAAAAATACAATTTTGATGAAAATCATGAAAAACGCGATTTTGAATGAAAATCGTGAAAAGCGTGATTTTAAATGAAAATCGTGAAAAATACGATTTTCAATGAAAATCGTGAAAAAAGTGATTTTGAATGAAAATCGTGAAAAACGCAATTTTGAATGAAAATCGTGAAAAACACGATTTTGAATGAAAATCGTGAAAAACGCAATTTTGAGTGAGAATCGTGTTTTTGTGAAAATCGCGATTTTGAGAGTGATAAAAAAATCGCAGTTTTGACTAAAAATCATGTCTTATCAAAATTGTGTTTTTGGCTTGAAAATCACGATTTTGAGAATGACCAGAAAATCACGATTTTGATTGAAAATCGTGTTTGCTCAAAATTATGATTTGTGAAAATTACGATTTTGAATGAAAATTGTGTTTTTGCTCAGAATCGTGTTTTGACCTGAAAATCACGATTTTGGCTAAAAATCATGTTCTGACAATCACAATTTTGTACCTTAGTGAAAATCGTGTAATTGTGAAAATCGCGATTTTGGATGAAAGTCATGTTTTTTTGAAAATCATGATTTTGAAGCCAACTAAAAATCGTGTTTTTTGGCTGAAAATCGTGATTTGTGAAAATCGTGATTTTGGAACCAACAAAAAATCGTGTTTTTTTTCTAAAACTCAAGTTTCCATGACATCTAGAGGATCACGTTTTTGTGTTACTTAAGTGAAAACTGAAAATCGCTTTTTTTGAAAAATTTGAATTTTATGAAAATTGCGATTTTCAATCAGAATCGCATTTTTTGGTGGGAAATTCAAATTTCTGAGCGCTGAGCAATGGCAAGCTCTGTATGTGTAAAAAATCATGAAAAAACATAGGCGTGTGCTCTCCCTTGCACTTCCTAACTCCTTCTTGCTCACTAATGCATGGAAAATGGTATGAAAATGGTGAAAATGCACTAAAAAACAAGAAATTTCTATGGAGAAGGAGATGGGAAGATGGTGATGATGATGATGATGAAGATGGAGAAGAAAAATCAGAAAAATAACAAAAAATGACTAGCTTTTACCTTTCAACGTTGCAAATCTACGATCTTACCGTCACAACGCTCGTCCTCGAAGCTCTCTCCCCAACAACGATGCCAAAATTTGGTGTAGCTCAAGCGTAAGCACCACCTCCATTACTTGTCAATTCGCGGATACGTGAGGGCTGGTATGAAGACCATGAGCAAGTGAAGGCACAAATGCGTGAGTGAAAGCACACAAACATGCACACACATACACACACACGTGCACAAGGTAAGATCAAAGAGAGGAACAATGGAAAGCTTCGATTACACAAGAGTTCTCTTACAGAAGCTCAAATCTACAACAAGATAACTCTCTAACAAGCTAACCTCAAAAATGAGCTCTCTAACTCTTTTTATAGTTTTTGGACTAGTTTTGACCCTGTCCAGACCTAGTGTTCGGCCTAGTTAAAAATTAGGTTCCATAGCTTATTTGGGAGCTCAAACAAAGTCTAAAAATTATGAAAATTGGTAGGATGATACTTCTAATACTCCTCAAGCTCGAGGATGCCTCGGCTTGAACAAAATGGAGTCACAAAAATAGAAAATGTTATTTACAATGGTTTTTAGTGATGTTTTTGTAGGGGATTCTTCTAAAAATTTGATATGTACATCTTGGAGCTCCCTAGCTGCTCCTCCTTCTTGTATGTCCACTTCTTTGATGCGCTTCCATGCTTTGTGCTTGACCTTGAGTTCCAATAGCATACCTCTCATTTCTAGAGCTTCCCTCACCAAATTGTTGGTTAATTTAAAACGCTTAAGTTCATTCCCTCCTACAAGAGAAGGAAGTACAAAGGTGCTTGTCCCCTTCTTATAATTGCTGGGAGTGAGTGAGCTAACTAAGTATGAACACCTCAGGAAGTCAGGCTTAGGTAACTGAGCATGGAAATAGTCATCCAATCCGGCCTTCTTCCATATCAGTCGCAATCCTCCACTGTTCTGAAGCTTTTAGAACTCTCGTGTAAAGAAATGGTATTGGCCCCACCATCCATGAAACGCTATCTCAGATTCCCATAAATAGGTGCCATCCCCAAGGGGTCCTATGACTTCACTGAACCAATGGGAGTTCTTGCTAAATAGCGATGTGTGCCCCTGGGGAGGATTTTGAATGGGTATGACATGTACTGTGCTTAACTCTTGTGGCCGTTCCTTCAACTCCTCCTAGATAGGGGTACTTTCAATGTCCACTATTTGAAGACCAGTGCCAACCTCAGGATGGACACAAAATGACCATTTGACCCCATTACAACATTAACATGATGAACTGTGATATAGTTAGTAGGTTAGTTAGTGATCGCATGGTAGTGAGTGTGAAGTGTGGTTAGCGGATAAAGGGTTCCTATGTGCTAATTGGAGTGTAGTGTGGATACATTTAGTATGCGGATGTGGTTTTACAATGGGATCAGGTGGTTTATTACAAGATTTAGGTTGCCAAACATAGTGTATGGCTTTATCTTTTGATTTTGTGGAGACTTTGGAGGGCTTTATAAGAATGTCTACTTGGAAATGAGGCTTTTTAGGGACCCATTTACAAGTGATTCTGCTCATGCTCATGGACAAATATGTGTTTGTGCATGTCAAACAATTGTGGGCATCGACTGTTCGAGTGTGTGAATCATGCTGAACATTGTGTGGTTTATGTGTGGCTATTTGAGCATGCAAGCAAGCCTTAGGCACCCAAATTTGTCTTGATTGTGGGTCGGCCTTCATCAACTTCTTGGGTACCAAGATAGAATTTAATTTTGTAGACGAATCTTTGAAAGACTTCTTATTGGTGTCTTGTCATCGATCACTAGCATGACATTTATTCCATGGTTTTAACTTGGCTGCAACAAGATGCTCGCCTGGTTGAGACACCTTGCTTTGTACTCTCCTTTGGCTTTGAGCGTAGGCCGTCTGCTTCCTCTGCATTTGTCCTCCTTTGGTTGCTGTGTCTCTATCACTTTTGGAAAAGAAGGGAGTTCCATCGTATCCTTGGCTTGTTTTTTGAGAACACCATCTGTTGTAGAGCAGAGATGTAGAGCAAAAGAAGGGCCCCAAAATTTTTCTGATTTGGACACTTTATTTTTGTAACATAGTCATCTTGTAATATATTTTCCGATGTAAATGCACTAGAGGAGTCCCCTAGATGCATATCCATAGATATATGTATCATTACCCTTGTAAACTAGTAGGGAATTAGTCTTTTAGTCAATAAAGTGCCGGTCTCTTGTGTGAAAGGACCATTTTTAGGGCACATGTATATAAGTCATTTTGTGACTCTTTATAAGAACTTTTTGTTATTGTGAGAATCAAGATCACAAAATTTTGAATTTGTGTCTTCTCCTCTCTGTATCTTCTTCCTTGTGAGCTTGCATGCATGTATGTGCTTGAAAAGAGTGCTTTGAAGTGTTGTCTATCCATGATAGTGCGTGTTTGTTGTTGGTAATGTGTCTGCAAAGTGTAGGAAGTGCTGAAGCATAGATAGTTCATTCCTACGGCTTAGTATTTTGCTCATCACTTGAAGCAAAAGTGTCAGAATCAAGTGAAAATACCTCCATTGGATGTGACTTCTTGAGAGCTTCAAAATAACCCGCTATTCACTATATTTTGAGCTCGGATCTGAGCAAGAAGCATGATTTATTGTTGGTTGCTGCTCTAGGTGTCGCGACATCATAGCCAACCATGAAAGCTTTGAATGTGATAGTTTACACTTGTATGCACCTTTGTTAGTTTACATTTGCATTGACCGTCATTTCAATGCATGTCCTCATACACTCCGCTAGGTTATGATACTTCTTGGATTAATAATTAAAGCGTGAATCCCCACTATATGCACTTGTAGGGGATTGAGGTATAGTCTCTTTCTCGTCAAGTCTCTAAGTTGATACTTAGGTACACACATTTTTGGCACCATTGTCGGGGAGTGTCGAATCAAACCGAGGCATTCGTGTGATGGTGAAAGCTCTTAGCATTGAAATAAGTAGAGGAGTTGTGAATTTCTCTTCTTTGGTAAGACCCTTTCATCCGCACTTACTACTTCTCACTTTTGGAGTGTGTGTAGTGAGTTGTTGGTTTAGGGACGTGAGCTAGAGAGGGAAGTTAGAGTAGGTAGTAGAAAGGAAGAGAGTTAGGACAGGTAGGTAGGTTAAAGTCCCAAGTATTTTGTTCTTTACCTTTCAACATCTTTCAGCCTTTGTGCATTTCAGAGACTTAAAAACCAAAAGGAAGCCATTTTGAGATCACTTTCCTCCTAGCAAGTGTCGAGAGAGCACTGATGACAGGTGTCATGGAAGAGATATCGTGGCTATTGGAGCTAGAAGGAGCAAGTGTGGATTGAAGCTAGCTTGAGGGTAGCTTGGTGAGGTGAGTTGACCAAGTTATTGTTCTAAAATTTAAATTTAAATCAGGAGAAATCATGAGACAACCTACGACCAAGCTTGTGAGGGAGGTATCATGGGTTCGAGTGAGACTTTTTTGTGATACAGGCACTTAAAGAAGGAGGAATAGGCACTAAGAGCACATACATGAACCTGGTTTGTTAAAATAATTACTTTTGAGTTAGAAACTCCAAGTTTTGTGACCTCCTAAGGTCGAGTGTCATGACATCCCCGTGTCGTGACCTCCCAAGGTCGAGTGTCGTGACATCCCACTATTCATGACCTCCCAAGGTTGAGTGTCGTGACATCCCAGTGTCGTGACCTCCCAAGGTCGAATGTCGTGACATCCCTGTGTCGTGACCTCCCAAGGTCGAGTGTCACGACATCCGAGTGTCGTGACCTCCCAAGGTCGAGTGTCGTGACATCCCAGTGTCGTGACCTCCCAAGGTCGAATGTCGTGACATCAAAGTGTCGTGACCTCCCAAGGTCGAGTGTCACGATATCCAAGTGTCATGACCTCCCGAGGCAAAGTGTGACGATATCCTAGTATCGTGTGACATTGGGTTGAGTGTCGTGACATCCAAGTGTCGTGCGCTTGAGTGTCCTGATATCCAAGTGTCATGTGTCCAAGCATCGCGATATCCAAGTGTCACTGAGGGTCAAGTGTCACGACACCCAAGTTTCGTGTTTAGGGTCAAGTGTCGTGATATTCAAGTGTTGTGTGTTGTGACCGCTCATGTGTCATATGTCGACAATATGCCAAGTATCGAGTGTCGCCAATTGTAGGTGTCATGTGGATCATAAATATCGTGTGTCATGGAGGCCAGATATCGTGGAAAGCTAAGTATCGAGTGTCGTCTAAAGAGCAAGTATCGTGTGTCATGCCAATGAATTTCAGTGATACCTCATCAAGGAGACTCCAAATTAAGAAAAAATACACGTATATCTATGAATTTTGGGGAGATTTTTAGAGCCAAGGCCTGTCAAGACTCAAATAGAGCCATTGGTGAATTAACTTGAGATCAAGAAGAGTCCTAGGAAGCCGAAGGAGTGTGGTATCATCTGTAGGAAGTGTAGCCAAGCTTAGTATTCATTCACATTATTCCGAGACATCGAGTGAGTCTGAAGATGAAACCATTATGACCTTAGAAGACATGCATAGCTCTATACCCATAGCAGGCCTAATGTCTATCATTGAGGGAGAGTATAGAACCTCCTTAGAGTGTGTGAACACCAATCAGCATGACCTACCCATCTACATAGATGGATTGAATAGACCAGTGGCAAGGTTGAAGAGGGATGCTCACATAGTGCCTAGACCAACAGTCACGTACGTGGGAGGATTTTATATGGAGAAAAGAGGGATTATGTATGCAGTCATGCAGCATCCAGAGAGCATGAACGAGAAAAGGGAAGAAGATAATGCCCAAAACCCTAATGAAGAGCGACCATAAGAATAGGTGTTAACCCCTACAAGAAAGTCCATCCTAATTAGGGTTTGGGAAGGAGACTTAATTCCCTAGGATGACTCCTTAATGGATGTCTACATGGTGAACGGAATGGATCATTTGCTTAAAACCAACTCTTCGTTATGGGAAGAGTGACAAACCCAACCATCATCTATGAGTTACAAGATCCTGAAAACCCCACTCACATTACTTACTTAGACAAGAATCCGAGAAGATATTGGCCCATGACTGAATCGGAGAGAGCTGCGCTGAGATATCAGAACATATTTGTATTCCCGCCTAGGGATCAAGCCACTACTTCTCAAAATCCCCAAGGAACTTACCAAAATTCATCTTATCAGCATTCAAGCCAAACACAACAACGGAGCATTCCTGTTCGACCTCAAGTCCAGTTTGCTACACTAGGTGTTAACTCCAACTATAGAGCTCTTGCAAATGTGGAACCAAGAAATAGGATCCCTGTTCTTGAGAGACCACCAATAGGAAGAGATGCACGTATACTTGTAGGACGTCCAGTTTTCCTATAATGCCAAGACCAGTTGCAGATTCTGAAGAGTCCGAGAAAAGTGCTAAGTCTAAACGAACCCAAAGATGGAAGACTCATAGAGAAAAGATAAAACACAAGAGATCACTACAAAAGTTAGAGAATGGGAACAACATGCAGAGCCAAGATGAGGAATAAGAGCCTAAAGAAACCTAACAAAGAGACAAAGGATCAATTTTAGCTGATCCAATGCCAGAAGATTTAGCCATGTGGATTAAAGAATATCAAGCACGAATTAAGGCAGGCCCCTCCATCGAGAAACACGAAAGAGAATACCCAAGAGGTGACTTAGAGAAAGAGAGATTGGAGATATGTAAGAAGTTAATTGATGTGGCTCAGCAGACTTTAGAGAAACATGTTCAACCACTACCCAACGCAAGGATTTCCGAAAAAGAATTTCACGAATGTGTAGCACCTAGTCACCCTAGGGAAGGAAAGAAAGACGAGAACTGTGAAGAAAAATACCATGAAAGTAAAGAAGAAGGATCTGTAATCCCTGGAATAGATGCAGAATGGCCTAGAGACATATGGGCAAGAGTTCAAGAAGATAGATGGAAGAAAGTAGAAGGAATTGAACTAGCTTTTGAGGAGTTAGAAGCAGAAGGCGAGCTTGAATTGTCAATTCCTGAATGAAACCCTGAAAGATCATCTCAACTTGATGACAACAAAGATGAGGAAGGTAGTGTGAATGCATTACCAAACTATATGGGGGAGTATGAACATAACTTTGAATTATATCGTGATCCTTAGTGAGAAGAAAGGAGCAGAACCCATCCATCCAAACCTTTGACATAATAGAACACCTTAAAAAAGTAAAAATACCATGTACTCCGACTCTGGAAGAACTCTTGAAAGTGAAGCCTCAATTAAGAGAGAAAATCACCAGCCAATTAGAGACAAAGGTAGACGAAAGTGAAATGCGAGATGAAGTATCCTGATTAAAATCCCAGTTGACAAGGTTGGAGATTTCAGTGAGGGAGATGAAGAAAATAAATCCCTCCCTATTGCTTATAGAGGATATACCACGAAAGCCATGGTAGATTCGGGAGTTGGAGTGGGAATTGCAACCAAAGAAATATGGGAGAAATGGGGAAAGCCATCCCTATGACCCACTAGGATGAAGATTCAAATGGCAGATAGACACACAGAATGATCTTTAGGATTATTAGAAAACGTAGTATTTACCACTTGCAGAGTTGAAGTCGAGCACACCTTAGCAATATGTCAATTTGACAAAGGCTAGCAATTATGAGATGATACTTGGAAGGCCTTTCATGAGATAGCTCAAGGTAGTGCAAGACTAGGGAAAAGATGCGGTATGCTTGCAACATGGAGGAACGACAACTAGGATAAACATCCATACTTATAATTATCAAGATGTCCCTCCTCTGCAATGGAACCTGATACACAAGGAAGGCGATAATTTATCCATTCATAGTGTAGGGTCGAGTAGTCAAACATGGATGAATGAAGATACTCACCTATGGATGTGTAAGGCAGCTAAAAGGGAAGAAGAAAGGAGACAAAGATGGCAGCTAGGACAAGGAGTGTCTAGACCTGTAGAAGATCCTACTTACATGCCTCAAATATTCTTAGATGAGGAATTCAAACCCCATGGTTGGATGGATATTTTAGCCACTCTTGACATATGCATAAATGAACAAGTAATACCTATGAATGAATGCATAGATGAGGAAGGATATGATGGAAATCTATATATGGTTGTTCTCCCAGAAGCGAATGAAGGAGAGTTAATTGAAAAAGAATGGAATGAAGACTACGAGAGCATAGAAATGGAACGGGAACCTATTGAGGAAGAAAGGAAAAAGAAGGAAGAGATTGGAACTAGTCTATATTTGACTCAAGACGTGCTACAACCCGTAATAGATGAACCAAACATGGGAAAAGAAAAAGAAGATAGCACACTTCAAGATCAATTCGAGGTACCCGAGCATTTGAAGAAATATGACTCAGTAGAAGAAAGGAAGATTGCTATTCAGATGCCAAAACAAGAAGTGCAACTAGGGATAGCATACGACAATCAAGAGCAGACCAAGAGGATTGTAGTAGCTATTGAAGAAGGAGAAGAGAGATGCACCTTCATTGGACAAGATGTCTCGCTAGAGGAAGAACAAGAATTAATACAACTTATAAGAGAGTATTGAGATGTCTATGCATGGACTTATAAGGAGTTAAAAGGTGTAGACCCTTCTATTTGTACTCATAGAATCCCTACAAAGACCATACACCTATAATGATGTTTATTTGGCAAAGATAAGGAGGAGATAGATAAATTGTTGGATGCAGGCTTCATTTATGAAATTGAACACATGGAATGGGTATTGCCATTAGTGGTAGTGCCAAAAAAGAATGGCAAATTAAGGGTGTGCATTAATCTTAAAAAGATAAATGCAGCCACCTTACGTGATAGTTACCCATTACCCATCACAGAGTACAGGCAAGGAAGAGTATAGCTTCCTTGATGGCTTTTCAGGATATAATCAGGTAGCCATTGATCGTGAAGACCAACATAAGACGACCTTTGCAACTAAATGGGGAGTCTATGCTTTTAGGATTATGCCATTCGATCTAACTAACACCCCAACCACTTTCCAAAGACTCATGTGCCATGTGTTCAAGGAATTTTTGAGGAAGAGTATGGAGGTATACGTGGATGATTTATGTACCTATTCAGTTATAAGATCAGAGCACATCCCAAAACTAAGAAAAATATTTGCCAAATGTTGTCAGTATAGAGTATGCCTTAATCTGGAAAAATATGTCTTCATGGTTCAACAAGGAAAGATCTTAGGACACATTGTCTCTAAGAATGGAATTTCCACTGATGAAGACAAAATCAAAGTAATTCTGGATTTGCCAAGACCAAAGACCGCTGAAGAAGTGCAAGCATTTATGGGACATTGTGCATATTATCATAGATTTATTCACATGTATGCCATAATTACAAGGCCTCTTTATGGATTGCTGAATGAGTTTACCTGGACAGAAGAATGTGAAAAGGCATTCTACGAATTAAAGAGTCCTTTGAGTTCAGCACCAATTTTGAAAGTACCAGGTTGGAATAAACCATTTCATATTCATGTGGATGCTTCCAAGTTTGCCATTGGTTGCATCTTGGCACAACCAGCAGATACAGGGAAGCTAGACCACTCTATAGCCTATGCTAGTAGACAATTAAACCAAGCGGAGAATAATTATACTACTATAGAATGGGAAGGCTTAGGGATGGTATACAGAGTGAAGAAATTTAGAAAGTACTTATTGAAAAACAAATTCAAATTCTTCATTGATCATCAGGATCTATTATATTTAGTCAATAAGCCTTGTAATATCGGACGACTAGTACGATGGTTTCTATTGTTAATGGAATTTGATTTTGAAGTAGTAGTCAAAAAAGGAAATACATACATCCGTGTTGATCACCTATCAAGAATGACACATGGAGAACCTCCTACACGAGTGCAAGATGATTTGCCAGATACTTATCTCTTCAACCTAGAAGTATGTCCATAATGGGCTGAAAAATTGATTCTCATATTCACTCATGGACCTCAACATAGGATCAATTTAATCAAGAGCCAAGAGTTATGGAAAACTAAAAATCTCCATATCATAGTTGGAAGCTTATATCACCAAGAGTCAAGTGTATTACTTTTGAGATGTGTGGAAGAAGATGAGCAGGAAATGAGGCTTCAAAGAGCACACGTGAATCAATGGAAAAGTCCTCGAAGTGTTAATGGGACTTGGCAAGAGCTTAAGAGATTAGGAGTATATTGGCCAACTCTACAGAGAGATACACATAACTATGTCTCTACATGCCCCACTTGTCTGGAAAGAGCACCTCAAGAGAACTCTACTCTATGTTACTCTACATTAGCACCTAGATGGAGTATGTCCCTAGTAAAATTCTTGAAAACATAAGAGTACCCAGAAGGAGCTAGTTTGGCAAGAAAATGTTTCCTTGAGGAACAAAGCAAAGATTATGTACTCGTAGGCAAAAAACTTTTCAGGAGAGGAAGGGACAACCAATTAAGAATGTGCATCCATGAAGATAAGTATGTTGCAGTTTTGGAGATGGCTCACAAACTAATGCACAGGCTAAAAGTTTTAATAAGACCTTATGTATAGTGCTTACGAAAATTTTCAATAATGGAAGATCTGACTGGGATAAGCAGTTGCACCATGCTTTATGGGCATTCAGAGTAGCATACAAAATAGCCATATGAACTACTCCTTTTAATCTAATGTACAGCCAAAATTCCATCTTATCGATTGATTTCCTAGTTCCTACTCTCATAGTAGCCTCAAACTACGAATGGACTGGACATGAATTATCTAATCAATTGGACCAAATTGAGAAGCTAGATGAAACTAGATTACAAGCTGTAGCAGGCATTTATGCTGCAAAACGGTGACAAAAAGCATACTTTGATTCTCATATCAAGGATAAAGGTTTGAAATAAGGTGATTTAGCCCTGATATATACTTTAAAGCAACATAACTAGCAGAGCCATCAATATAGCAACCCTAGATGGAGAAGTACTACCGAACTATATAAGTGGCTATTGAGTGAAGAAGTATTTAGAGACATTAATAGAGGAGATGTTGTCAAGACTTCTATAAGCAAGGAGTAGACGAGAAGAAGACGAAAAAATACGCGAGGAAGCACGACAAGAAGCCTTAGAACAAATAAGGAAACGGAACGAATGGATGAGAGAGAGGGATGAAAGATATTGGCTAGGAGAGGAGCCCATCCCAATGGCTAACGTTAGAGCCTCAAAAACCCTAGGATATCAAGTACGGCAACCATATTTGAACTTAGGAGTGGGAACAGAGGAGTACCACTTGGTGGATGCCCTCATTGACACAGAAGCAGCTATTAACTACATCAGATCCTCTTTGACTCATCAGCTCAAATCCCAATTACATCCAACCAAAGCACATCTGATTGGAATAGAGGCAATGTTACTGAATGCATAGGCGAGATAACCTTATCATTGCACCTAGGAAATAATACAATGCAACAAAAACTATTGGTGTGTCACGATCAAGATCTATTAGAAAAACTTGTGTTAGGTCAAGATTGGATATACAAATATGAGGTAACTATCCAACTTGCCTTAGGCTACATATCAGCCAAGATAGGGCATTGCTAAGTATTTAGTTTGTTAGAAGAACGACCTGTCAAAGCCACTTGTCTAGCGCTGAAAGATCAAGTAAACATGCATGAATGTGAATGTGCACCTACCTCTAATGAGGAACCCACTTCTCCAAGTCATTCACCTGTGCCCATGCCCTCTATTGGTCTTCTACTGTTCAACCCTTCATCAAACCTTGAGAGCCCTAGAAAGGAGCTTAGTCCTAGTAAGACTACTCATAGTAATCAACCAAAACCTTCCACCATTCGAATATATCCCATTCTAGGAACCAGACACGTATGGATTCGAAAAGACCAAATAGCAACATATCATCGCAACAAGGTCAACATCTACAAAGGAACCATCAAAAGGTCACGACCACAAGACAAGCTAGAGCATGACCTCTCAGGAGTTTATTCAAGTGTGGATCCCAATGAAACTGTTTGATGCTCAATCTTCAAAAAAACTCATATAAATTCCCAAGTAACTGAAATCAACCGCAGAAATTAACTTGCAGACACCAGGAATGAGGAGGAACTCATTCACTCCAAAAACAAAGGAAAAATGAGGATGCAGTAAACTAATTCGGCAAAGACAGAAGAATTCACACAAACCTACTCAAAAATACATATGGCGAGAGAAGAAAAATAACAAGGTTGCAATCAAAGATAACAAATTGAAGCTCATCTGGATACCCAAATCTAGATCATCCTCAACAATCCCACCAATAACACCTTCGTTCACACATATCAAGTTCCATGCACCTCGAACATGCATGACAGGGCCACATTACAAGGCCATGCATTCAGCACATGATTCTTCTTCTACTTAGTTTCCCTCTCAGGGAATAGGAGAGCACCTATACAAGACTACCTTTTTTTTTTCTTTCAACAAAGATAAGAAAAAATATATATGAAAAAATCCCAGGTACTACCTTCCTTACACCCATGGGGGAAGGGCGACACAAGTCACTTGGAGAATTGTTCAATTCATGGAGGCTAATTGGAGATAATTCATTCAACCAGTTTAACACTGATTGTGGTGTGCTTTCAGTGCAGATGGCCTCATCTTATTCGGAAGCTATGCATGAGGAAGAGGTCCTGGTTCTTCCTTTGGAGTCAATTACGAAAGCAAGAGGTCATTGGTTCCATGAAGACCAACCGGTGGAAGACCTTAGCTTTTTGGCCACAATCAAGATTATGGACAGGGACCATCAGTTTCCATTGATGTCGTAGGATTTCCAAACTCTACAACATAGATTACCAAGCATCACTGATGTATGGACAAGGGTAGGAATTGACGCATACTTACAAATTCCAATTTATCTACCAGATTTTCAACGATGTACCCAGGTGATGAACATGCTACATGCTGTAGTGGATATGCCCTCAGTACCAGAAGCAATGGTTCTTAATGAAACGAAAGAATGGAAACATGTTCGATTTACGCATGAGCTCATCAACAAAGCTTTTGGATGGAATCAAGATGGTCTAACAAATCGCAAAAATGAATGTCACGATGCTAAAAAGAAGACCTGGACTGGACGGATATTGAAGAGTTAGTCCATGTGGTGCATCAATATTTCTGTTTCCCAAGCATGAACATATATACAACACCTCAAAAGATTGTAGTTCAATTGCTATCTCATGCTATGAGGCAAATCGGGAATGAAGTCAACTTTACACCATACATACAGGAGCGACTATTTGAAGCTAAGAAGAAATGGGACCATAAGAAGTTTTTGAACGGGAGTTCTGCCTTGACCCTATTGATCTACAAAGCACTAGAAATGAAGGAATGCTTACGATTAATACCAACCTCTACTGAAATGGCTAGATACGTGAAGTCTGCAACAATTTCAAAGAAGAAGAAAGCATCCATATCAAGAGAAGAAGTTGGAACAAGTTCGAGAACCGCGATGTGGAGCCAAGCGGGCTAGAGAAGAAGAAGCACAGGAGACCCCCCAAAAACACACCTACTACCATGGGTCTCGTTAACTCAACCTCCAATAACACAAAGGGATCTATCAGCTGCTTTAGAAGAAACACACACTTACATGCAAGGCAAGGTAAATCTTATTGTACAAGGACACCAATACAGGCAGTCCAGACGCTTGCAGAAATAGAGTCAAAAAGACCACAACCCATCACAAGCCGCCCGATACAAGGAATTGGGGCTTGACGATTCAAGTTCCAATGATGAGTCTAGTCATGAACACGATACATTGGACACATATATAAGAGTAGAGATGAATTACGAAGATTGAACGGAGATTCATCAAGTCCACCACTCCGCGGAAGATCAAAATCTAGAAGTACAGAATCAGGAAGCACCCTCTAAAGGAAGGCACACCATCCAGTTGAATACCCAGTCCAAGATCCATGTAAAAGAAGCATCTTCACCACAAACAAATGTGGTACCACCCATCAAAGAAGAGTTGCAAAGGAAGCTAGAAAAAGAGGTACTATCTCAACAAACTCCGATAAAAACTGTGATCGAGATTCCAGATGATACGCCATAGGGGAAGGGATTAACTAAAGAGGTTGATCCAATGATACAACTCCATATTCGGCAGCCCCATCAAACAACACTCACGTGGCACAAGGAAAGGATGTTACCACAAGCAAAGAACCTATTATATCGCAAACTTGGTTAAATGTGGACGTCAATAAACTAAAGTTCCTTGTAAAGACCATGATTGATAATGCAATGACTCCACAAATGGTGCTCATGGAAGAAGATCAAGAGAAAGAAATGTTGATGGCTAACAAGTACAGATTTTAGACAATGAGTGAAGAACTCACAACCACCATGGTCAATTTACAAAGTGCATTATCTTAGAGGGATACCAAATTGGAGACCACGCAAGCAGATTTACAAGTATCATAAGAACAACAAAATGGTCTCATGCAATGAGTTGAAGAATTACAAAAGAAGGTTCAAGACTTAGAAAAACAAAAAGCAGCTTTTGACATAGAGAAAGGTCGTATACTCAACCGAAGCGAACTCCTTGAAACTCAAATCAAATTATATATGGATGAAAATGATAATATGAGGAATAGGAATAAAGAACTCATGAATTCTCTCTTATTGGATAAACCCTTAGAGGTACCGATTATCGACGATAGAGCCACACATGAGGTATGCAAACAATTGGAAGGTATGGAAAATCAGCTTAAACAATCATAGGAGAGCTACAAGGTATTAGAAACAAAATATTCTACAAACACTAAGGAGTTGACTCTCGAATGGAAAGATGCAGATGTGAAGTATACTAAGCAATGTATACAAGATTCAGATCAAGTGAGGATCATATATGAAGAAAAGACTAGTATTGAAGAGAAGCTCAAGGCTAGCATCAAAGACAATGAAGAAAAAGATAAAGAAATTGCTCAACTCAGGAAACAGTTAGAAGATGCTATAAACATCAGGACATGAGTAGAGCCACAACAAGGGAATCCTATTGATGAGGTAGAGGTACATCCTCTATCTCCCCCGATCTATCATGCATCAATAAGGGAGCAGGTGGCAAAACCTAGTGATGATCATCCAATGCCGCATACCGCAGAACTAGGTGAGAAGGAACGTGCACTAGTGGTGTCCCGGTTGACGGAAAATTTTGAAAATGAAGTAGTCAAAGTAATGAAAGAAGCAAAAATTAAAGGCAAAGACTTGGACTAGATAATAAAGCCTTTCAACATACCTTATTGGCTATTGAAAGAGCAGACACGCCGTTATATAAAGCAGATTATGCAAAAAGATCGAGATGATTAGTTGAACTTCCAATCAAACACATTCACTTACACTAAAGAAGAATTTGAGGTGAAACAACCATTATGGAGAAGGAATTTTTGGAAAAGAATTCAACATTGCGGGTGCAGTGGCAAGTAGCACCATATTTATTATAGGTGAATCCTTCTTTTTACGCAACGCCACGTCCACGTGATGCACAGGAGTTTTTGGAATCACAAAGAGCTGGTAAGCTCAATAAGCAATGGTTGAATTACCCTTTACTTCCAAGTCTGCCTCACAACTATTTATCGACTGAGGAATACATGGTGAGATCCATCAAGTTTTGGCTAAACAATTATGCGGCAGTACCCGATCTCACAATAAAGATGACCAATAAAATCCTCAGTATGATACTCACAATACTCAAAGTTTTCAAGCATGATGAATATACATTTCTGAATTTCATTGGCATTAACCAAGGCACAAATATCCTTATCTTCGATCTATATGTTATGCCTACTCATCCTACTATTATGGCATATTACTCTAGACTTATGTTTTTGCCAAGCCTAACCATGCAAACTTTTGAGGAAGCGTTCTTTACAAGATTTTTTGAGATTGACTTAGAAAATTTTCTTGAAGATATCAACTAATTTGAATGCCAGGCTCATGGCATATGAATCAAGCTTCTTTGTAGACCATAGACAGGCACCACATGACGGTGTAAAAGCAGAAAAATGGAAGCAACTCATGATACGTGAAGACAATCTACTTAATGAAATAGAGCAAAAGGTATATAGGATGTACTCCCATCGACATCCAAAGCATGTCGGGGATGACAGAGTTCAGGAGGGGGTGGAGAAAGAAAAGACAAAGAAGATCAAGAGAGAAGCTTCATTAAATAGACTATATGTGAAAACATATCTCTATAGGAAGCCCCGCAGGGGCATACAACATTCATCTCTGCATAGAGCCCCACAGGGGCATACAACAGTCGAAAGTATGCAATAGGCAAGGACGGATCAAGGCAACCAACTACCCATGAAGAAAGGTAAGAAGATATCTGGCAAATTCTGAGCCCCGGAAGATGCTTCAACCTCTTGATCTTCGAGAGGTCCAGATCGAAGGCTGGAAATCCAAACCTCCATACCTTTCGTATGGTGCTTGTGGTGCAAATATAAAGAGGTTATTGGAGAGCTAGACTACAAATCTATTGTATTCCATCTCTACTGGTTGCATGCGTGGCAGCGTGACTTAACACAGCAATCTAGATTTATGAATGTACGCAATACCAAAAGGATGACATAAGCAAAGGACTTAGTTCGGATAAAGTAAAAAATTATGTGACAATCCTTATCGCTTCTTCGACCACCGAGTGCGTGTACTAAGGAGTTATAAACAAGCTAGAACAAAAATCAATGCCTTTCAAGGGATGACAGAGACAAGAGGGGGAGAGTGTTGCAGAGCAGAGATGCAGAGAAACAGAAGGGCCCCAAACTTTTTCCAATTTGGACACTTTATTTTTGTAACATAGTCAACTTGTAATATATTTTCCGATATAAATGCACTAGTGGAGTCCTCTAGATGCATATCCATATATATCTGTATCATTACCCTTGTAAACTAGTAGGGAATTAGTCTTTTAGTCAATAAAGTGATGGTCTCTTGTGTGAAAGGACCATTTTTAGGGCACATGTACATAAGTCATTTTGTGACTCTTTGTAAGAACATTTTGCCATTGTGAGAATCAAGAGCATAGAATTTCGAATTTGTGTCTTGTCCTCTCTGTATCTTCTTCCTTGTGAGCTTGCATGCATGTATGTGGCTTGAAAAGAGTGCTTTGAAGTGTTGTCTATCCATGGTAGTGCTTGTTTACTGTTGGTAATGTGTGTGCGAAGTGTAGGAAGTGCTGAAGCATAGATAGGTCATTCTTGTGGCTTAATTTTTTGCTCATCACTTGAAGCAGAAGTGTCAGAATCAAGTGAAAATACAACCATTGGATGCATCTTCTTGAGAGCTTCGAAATGAGCCCGGTATTTTCTATATTCTGAGTTTCGAGCTTAGAGAAAAGCTCCATTTATTGTTGGCTGTTGCTCTAGGTGTCGTGATACCATAGCCAACCATGAAAGCTTTGAATGTGATGGTTTACACTTGTATGCACCTTTGTTAGTTTACATTTGCATTGACCATCATTTGAATCCATGTCGTCATACACTCGGCTAGGTTATGATACTTCTTGGATTGATAATTAAAGCGTGAATCCCCACTATATGAACTTGCAGGGGATTGAGGTATAGTCTCTTTCTCCTCAAGTCCCTAAGTCGATACTTAAGTACACACCATCCCTCTGCATCACAAAGTTTTGGACAAGAATAGCATCATCATCTTCATGTGTACTCGTGGAAAGACTAGGAGTTGGTGCCTTTCCTAGTTCCTTGAGTGCTTCATTTTCTAACTCAATTGTAATGCGATTTTGATTTATACAGACCTGAAGAAGTCCACTTCTTAGGTTTAGGTTGACTGCATGATCATAGATCCAGTCTTGACCCAAGACAAGAGGCTCCGTGAGATCCTCATCTTGACACACTAGCACCTTAACTGTCATAAGAGCATCTTGAATGTAGAGGGGAAGTTCCACCTCACCCATGCAAGGGGTTTCCACACCTCCCAATCCTATGAGATAAGCTTTGATAGGATTGACTTCTAGTTGCGATTCTTGACAGTAAGAGAGTCTAACAGCACTAGTAGTTGCACCTGAGTCAATCAAGGCTCTTACATTCCTTGCATTATTTCCTTGTCCTACCTCTATTGTTACAAAAGGGCATCGATCAACCATTCTATGGGAATGGACTCCTAGTGTGTCACACATGGCCATGTGGTACCGTCGAGCTTCATATGCATATGATCTAGGCTCATCTCTACCCTGTCTTCTCAATTTCATTCTTCGGATGCACTCTAAAGCTTCTACCTGCGCTTCTTTGCGAATTTGTTTTTCTTCTTCCTTACGTTTCTTGGCAATGCTGAGTCGATTAAGCATTTCCTCAGTGAGGGGTTCTTGATATAGTTTGACTCTGCATCCACTGATGTAACTAGGGCGGATATCACCTTCTAGAGTAGCTAATTGAACTGCTCCACTAGTTGAGATCATATTTATGATCATAGGTCCATAACCATGCTTCTCTAGCTTTCTTGCATGTTGTTTCAGGGTGTACACCAAAACTAAGTCCCCTGCTTTCAAGCCTTTATCCTTCACATGGGCATCAAAGTATGCCTTTTGTCTTTTTTTAGCTGCATAAATCCCTGCAACTGCTCTCAGTCTCGTTTCACCTAACCATTCAAGATCAAAGATCCTCGAAGAGAGTTCATGACTTGTCCACTCATGCTCCTGTGCTACTTCCAGTGTAGGTATCAAGAAGTCCAGTGGTAGCACATCATTTTGGCCAAATACCATCTAAAAGGGTGTGGCTTGGAGTATTGTTTTATAGGAAACTCTATATGCCCAAACAACATGGTGTAGCTGTTTGTCCCAATCAGAGCGTTTATTATTCACTAATTTGGTCAGCACATTGAATAGAATCTTATTGGTGCTCTCGGCTTGCCCATTAGCTTGTGGATGATAGGGGGTGGACTTCTTGTCTATCACCAAGAACTCTTGGTGAAGGTTTTCAATGACTTCATTCAAGAAGTGAGTGCCTCTATCACTTACTAGCTCTATAGGTAGCCCATATCTCTTGAACACATTCTCAAATAAGAACTTAGTTGTCATTTGAGCATCGTTCTTCGTAGTGGCTTTCACTTCTACCCACTTGGTTAGATAGTCTTTGGCCACAATGATATATTCAGTATGTGAACCCTTAGCTGGGGGATTAATAGGACCTACAACATCTATTCCTCACTTAGAGAATGCACATCCACCCATCATAGGTTTCAATGGCATCTCATCTTTACGTATGGGATATTGAGTTCACTGACAAATGTCACACCACTTCACATAGGTATGTGCATCCATGTGAAGGGTTGGCCACCACAAGCCTGCAAATAGGATTGCCTTAATCACATGATCTCGTCCAAAGTGTCCTCCTGCTACACCTTGGTGAGTGGTTTCCAAGATCTTAAGATATTCACTCTCATGGACACACAGTCTAAGGTAACCATCTTTACCACGCTTGTATAAATTATCTCCAACGAGTGAGTAGTCTAGTGCCTCCTATTCTAAGCTCCTTTGTCTAGCCAAACTCATATCCTGAGGGAAGGTTTTCATCCTCAAAAAGGCTACTAGTGGTTCGCTCCAATCTGGCGCTAAAGACACTCGATAAAGAGTGGCATGTTCCACTGGAGGTCTAGTGCTATAGATTGGGCATTCCTTGCATATCCTATGGACACCTGCTTCCATAGTTGGCCAATATACACCTAATATTTGTAGAGTTTGAAGGGTTCTTTGTTTCGAATGGTGTTGTTGTAATGCACCCACATGCGATAACTGCAACCACTTCGTGCACTCCTCCTCTTCCACACAACAAGATAATATTCTTTGATTTGTATGTCTGTACATACTCCCTGCCATGATACATTACTTCTGGGCTTTTACTACCTCCTTATCTTGAGTGTTTATTACTCGGTGTTTAGGCCCATATGTCAATACTAACACTAATGTCTTGGCCCACTACGGTACAACTTCCAAATTAAACAAGTAAGCATCAGGAAGATCATCTGATACTCCTTGTGGAGCCTCTCCGGATGTGAGCTTCGAGAGATGATCTGCTCTCAAGTGAGTCTTGCCTTTCCTCACCACTACCTCAAGAGACCACAAAGATCCTCTCTGAAGTATTGTCTAAATAAGTCACTTTGCCTGGCCTATCAGGATCTTTGAACTCATGAATTATGAGCATTCCTGCTTCATTAGGTTGGACAGTCTTATACTTCCAAAAGGCCTCTCCAGTCTCTTGGTTTAAGAGTAGATCTATGCTCTTATTGTCCTGGGGAACCCACTCTGGAGTGATGATTCTAGTCAAGACTGTTTTGCCTCGGGGAGTTTTGGGCTCTTTTCCTATATTCCCTTGCTCTATGTCCTCTATGTCTGCTTCTAGGATCACATTACCAAATTCATCTATTCTATCCAGTTGGTTGGTGACTACGTACATTGTTCCTTCCTTATCTAGGTATGTACCATTCTCAAATTTGACGACAGGGTGTTCTAGTCAAATGGGTTGATCTAGATTTTTAATCTAGAGAACAGATCTTCTTAGACCGTCCTCATAGATGCAAGCACCTAATCGGTTGGTCCTGATATATTCCATTTGTGTCATGTAAGGGCCTTCGGGTCTCTCTAAGTTACCCACACCTGAACTTTCTGTGGGTCCCTCCATACCATAGGACATCTCTGATTCACTAGTTTCAAAGCTAAGGTAGTGCATGTAGTTGTTCAAATGCTGGGCCCAAGACCTAGCAGTGTGATTGACACTAGCCCCTAAAGACCTAAGGCTTTGCCTATATCTCCCTAGATTTCATTCTGATCTAAGGTTCATATGCCTAATTGAACAACCCCAATTTTACCCCAAGTACAACCTCATTGCAGATCAATTTGTATCAGTCACTTGGTTCTTTTTTAGTGGGTTATCGTGTTTATGCTCTTTTCTGATAACACATCATCAAGAATACTTGAGTGAATTCCTGCACTTTCAGTTGATCGTAACACATTAAATTCTTTCCCTTAAAGTTATCGATCACAAAGAGATTATATTGCTTGAACTTGAGTGCTTAAGTAGTCTTCAACTTGATAGATGCCTATTGTCACCCTGACTTACTTCTAGCATGACTCGCACTTAGCCTAAGCTAGGAATTGACAGAGGCAGTTGAGAATGACCCAACCTCACTTGCTTATCCCTTGCTCTTGGGTGCTCAAGAACCCGTTCTCAAGTTTGCAGAATGCTAGTGCTCTGGATGCCCTTCCATGATCTCAATGGACCTGTAAGAGTCCCATAGTTAGCTCAATATTTAACTTTAATTGAATCAGTAGACCATGTCCAGGCATGCATTTCACAGACCCAAATATTGCTTTGTTTTAATGAAAATTCCTTTTGAAATCCCTTGACAGTTCAGAGTTCATATGAAGAAGTTATGGTAGTTCAGGGTTCTAGGGTTAAAACAAGGTTAACAACAGGCTAATATGATCTTTCTAATTATTTTCTTGGGGGCCTCACTATGCACCAATTGCTTGAAATGTATACCCAAAATGGCCAAACTTTTGAAAATTAAAAACCCTAAAAATTTGGTTGAAAATGCCTGTCAATCGCGATCGACAAGGCTATCAATCATGATGGATAGAGCTGTCCATTGTGGTGTCAATCGTGATCAACGTGTCAATCACGATTGATGGTGTCAATGGCGATCGACAGAGTCGATCGTGAGGGATGTCAATCGCAATTGATGTTGTGAATCGAGATTGACACTTTTTTCACAAAGTTGTGTGTGATTTTTGCCAATCATAGGCGTCTCTGTCACGATGGACATGTGGACACACGATTTATTGTGTCAATCATGAAATTTCAATCGGCCGCAAATGATGGTGTCAATCACGACTAACAGATTCTTACACGATAATCCGTTGTGGCTATTGATCGCGATCGATGTGTCCATCGTGATTGATAGGTTCTATCGGTTGACTGTGTCAATCGTGGCTATCGATCGTGATTGATGGTGTCGGTCATGATTGACAGAGGTGTCGGTCATGGGTGTCGATCGTGATTGACAATGTTAATCACAACTGACAAAAAGTCACGGAATTTTTTAATTGTGATTAGTGATTTAGAATGTGCTAGTCATGTATGTTATGGTGGTGCACTTTGTTTTACCAATGGTCGAACTTTTCTCTCGATCGCGATTGATAGAGGTCAACGCCCCAAAACCTGCAGAGATAATTTTCTCACTTGCTAGAGTTGCTGCAGCGGCTATGGAAGATGGTACCTACAAGAACACTCAGGAAAACACAGAAAACAAGTGCACATACAAGCTCTCTCTCTCGCTCTTGCCCTCAAGTGAAAATGAGGAAATGAATGGAGATGGACATATATGGTCGTGGTGGTGAAGATGATGATGAATGGATATGGTGTTTAGAAGTGAAGAGGAAGGAAAGAACAAGTAAAACAAGTAAACGAAAATTCTTGCCTACTCTTCGAACATCCCTACTCTATTTCTTACCATCACACGCTCGTCCGCAAAGCTCGATCCCCGACAAGAGTGCCAAAATTTGGTGTAGCTCTGTGGTGAGTAGCACCTCCTTTAATGTCAATCCAACAAGACATGAGGATGGTATGAAGATGGTATGAAGATGTTGAGCAAGTGATGTGCACAAGTGGTGATGGAGATGGGATACATCAATGGACAGATGGGCATGATAGCCTCTTCAGGCCCATCCTCCGCACTTCTCACGAACCAGCCTAGATTTGTTGTACAAAATGCCTCACTTCATGATAGGCAGGTCATGCAAGTGTTGGACCTCTCTTATTTTCCAAAGTAGAGTGTCAACTAGACCTCTCATTCTCAACCACCGAGCAGGCAACCACCACTTAAGAACCCCAACCAATGACCATACCAAATAACCCAAAGATGGAAGCTGTATTTGCAAACCAAGAAAAGTGGCACAAAACAAGTATGAGTGCCAAAATGTCAGAGAGTACCAATAATTTCCAAAAGTGTAGGCTATGACAAGAAGAAGTCGAGGAAGAATTAGAGTCACTATCCAACATTCCCTCAACTTTCTTCTCCATCAACAAGGACTAGATAGATTTGGATTTCGAAGAAGTACCTAACAAACCAACCCACACCAAAACAGATTTGGGTACCCAAGAATTCTATTTCAGCTCAAAACCCAAGCCATGTAATATACATCCCTTCGAAATAACTTCACCCATTGACACCACTATTGGCTAATTCATCTTTTGTACCTCAACAGAAGAACACCACCCATATAGCAACTCTTAGGAAATGGATGCCGAAACATGTCCTGAAGCCTCCACACCATCCTTTGTATGACATAACACCTATCCCGACTAACCCTTAGTCTTGTAATAATTCACCTCTAATTAAAACCTCTACAAATTTATACACACTAATCCACCATCACTTGTAATAAAATCCTGTCACAAGCAATGTATACATTATCTAAAGTATGTAGGCTATCTAGTGACATCCATTAGTTTATGAGAAATCACTCCATAAACCACCTCACAACACAAGGTTGTTGGAAAACATTGATTCAATGTCTCATTGTTCAACACTTGCTCAAGTTGCTACAACATGTGTATAGTTCTCTCTTAGTTGCTCTATAAGAAAATGCACTCGGCGTTGTGGCTACAACGATTTACTCCCATTTACGTGGTCCGAGTTCGATTCCTACGCTTGACAGCGAAGTGAAACGCAAAGATTTTTATTATACAGCTTTTCTCATAAATGTATGGTGGACAAAGACAGATTCAGCAGATGGAGCTTTAGCGATAGAGCTTTTATTTGACGATCGTTGTGTTTTTCTTAGAAGCTTTTGGAGAAGCCAAATACTATAAAATATTATGTTTGGCTCATTGTCTTGTATCCATCATCTATTACAACACAAGCTTTGGAAGCTTGGTACCTCTTTGAGGTAGTGCTTCTTAGCACATGGGGCAGCCATGGTGCTTTGTTGGAGCATGTTTAGGAGCGGCTATGGAGTTCTTCTTGGAGGAGAAGAGTGTGCTCACACTCTTGCTCATAGAGAGGACTTGGTCATTAGCAGCTTGGTGGTGAGGATCGACCATTCACATGATGCATTTGAAAATTGTCTTCTACATGAAGATTTCGGTTTACTTCAAAGACATTGGATGGTGGTTAACATAAGATTTGCATCTTATGTTAAGAATTCAGGTACATATTCTCTTTATGCACATAGGTACTACTTGAAGTTTATGGAGGCAATGACATCCATATAAGGAGGAGTCCTATTTGGCATATCTAAAGGAGAATCAGTACGTATATGCTTTATGCATATTTGGATGAGGTGTTCGAGAAGGTATATTCATATGAGTTTGAGGATATCTGACAGCAAACTTGTTAGCATTCTTTGCTATTTTTGTAAGTACATGATCTTTCACACACGTATCTGACTTAGGGTCTTCCATAGCCTAAGTTCAGATGAGGGTTTGCTGATTATCAGTTTTAGACTGATCCTTCCTCTTTCTGCCACTCATATTCGCTCTCCTACATATCAGGTCACACATCTCATATATATTCAAATTTCTATCCATACATCTGAATATGTTTGTTACATTTGTACATTCACTCATCTATCTTTTTTTGTTCACATAGAGTGGTTGAGAGTTTTGCTCCCACATTGTACATTGAACGTTGGTATATATGATAGTGTGAGTAAGCAGTGGCTTACATAACACTTTACACTTGTTGTCTAATGTTTCTCTATCTTTGTCTCATTATTTATATGATTACATATGGTATGTTCATGTTTTATCAATATTGGAAGATTGCTAGATTCTATGTTGTATATGTTGGACCTATGGAACCATGGACCTCTGATCTGTGATATGAGCTATGGGCCTACTAAATTTCCAACATTTGGTATCAAAGCTCTAAGGTTTTGGTATTGAGCTTTAGGGTTTTGATATCAGATCATTCAGGCTCATTCAGATTCCCAGGTTCCTAGACTTCCTGGTTTATAACATATGATTTAAGAGCATCTTCTAACATTTGACATTTGACATACACACTTAATCTAGATTAGTAGAGATTTGAGAATTAGACAATTCAGTCACATGTGTGTTCATCAGTGTGGAGTATGAAGTTGATGATCTGTTAGCAGCAAAATACTTTTGGAAGAGTATGAAAATTACAAAAGTATTGTTTGAAGACCCATACTTGATGAAGAGAAGGGTACTTCAAATTCAAGGAAGAACAATGGTTTGGAGAAGATGAAGGAATCATATCAACATCAAATCACAGGTATCAATTTCTACTATCAGATTATCATTTGCAGGTCATGTCTTAGAAGAGCAGTTATGAAGAGACTTGAAGGACTCAAGGAATGCTTTTATACACTTTCATTAGTTGAAAGTTAAAGGCTACATCGAAACAGGTATCTAGAGGTTTTTTTAGAGATTTTTGAGAGATCTCTGTCATGGAAAGAAAGTTCATCTAAGAAGAAAAATGTGGAGAGCATATAAATTTTGTTTTCAGTCAATTTTGTGTTATAAGTTGGTTGGATAGAAAGGTACAAAATGTGATCTAAGTATCTAGAGAGGTAACTCTAGAAAGGTAATTCATCATTCAGACAAAAGGTTGGTGAATTGAGTCATTTCATTCATTTGAAGCAAAATTTTGATTCTCAGATATGAGATGGTAAAACATGTTTCTATATTCACTTCCATTTATATACCACGTTTGTTTTGTCTCTTACTCTTAGCACTAGAGGAAGAGAAAAGCTCATTTGAAGAAGTTAAGAGTGCTTGCTACTTCAAGATGAAGAGAACAAAAGGTATGGAAGAGAAGTTTGAAGATGCTGACATCATCAGAAGGAAGAAAGATGCAGAAAAAGAAGGTCCACCAATTCCAAAGGGAAAATGTTGAAGACTTGGGTTGAGGTTTTGTGTTTGGAAAGGTTATCTCATATTCAATATTTTCAGAAAACTTTAGAAAATTTAGATTTTTGATGTACCAGCTAGTTGGAGAATCTACTTTCTATGATTGTCTAGATTTTTGGATACATGCTTGTATTCAAAAAGGTGTTCCGATTCAGATCCTACCACTTGATTGAGAAGTGGATTTAGCCAAAAGAAAGTCAAATAGGTATTATCACATTTCACTTGGGAAGAATATGAAAAGATGAAGTATCAACTTGCAGCTTTTGGAGTTCTCAAGGTGAGAAGTTTGTCCACTTATGTTTCAAGTAGGAGTTGCAGATTCTTGGGAAGGATTTATTTGAAGAAAAGTTTTACAACTTTGTAAGAAGCATGTAGACTTGGAGACATTCAGGTAGCAAATCAAACATTCAGTCATGAAGGTTTGATGAGAGCAGATTCTACACAGGAGAGATCATTGATCTTGGATGATCTTGTATGATCTAGTATGATCTTGGATGATCTTGAATGATCATGAAAGATCTTGAGTATTTATGAGTCAGTTGTCTATCGTTTGTGTGTGAAGATTCTTAACATTGGAAGAAGTAAGTCAAAGATTCAGATTCTATCAGATTAGTGTTGCAGAGAGATAGAAGAAGCTACTTGTTATGTTACAGAAGGTTATGAATCCTAAAATGCTTTCAGCAAGGTTTTTTATGCTAAGATCAGCTAACCTTATTCTAAAATATGGAAAGCTGAAGAGTTACAGTGAAAGCTATTGGCGACTACAGTGCTAATAAAAAGGGTTCAGATATTTTCTTTCAAGATACAGGTATTGATCACTGAAGATCAGATTTATTGAAAGAAGGAAGACGTTCCAGATTTCATAAAGTCTGATATATTTGAAGAATTCTTGATACTAGTGTTAAGTCATCCAGGGAGTGATGAAACATAAAGACTTATTTTCATCCATATGTAAAAGAATGCAGAGTCATACCTACAGGTATTCCTATTTTAGGTATTTCTATATTTCCTTTGTCAGGTTCTCTTTATGTTCCAACTTTGAAAGAAGAAGGAAGAAGGAGAATGTCTAGAGAAAGTTCCTGTTAGGATGTTCTTGTTCAGGAGAAGGCTCCAAAGTTCTATTGAAGAGAAGCTTGATATTTCAGAGAGGTATGTTTGAGAAGTGCGCACATATATGTTTATACCAGATTCTAAAGGAAAGAGGTGTGAAGGATTTACGGATGAAGAAATGATGACAATATGATATTTTGATGAGACTCATGAGTTGAGTTGAGTTGCGTCGAGTTGAGTTGCGTCGAGTTGAGTTGCGTCGAGTTGAGTTGAGTTGAGTTGACTTGAGTACAGTTAGAGATGAACCAGCAGTGTTCATAATACACTAAGTTGTGAGTTGTCAGTCACAAGTTCCAAGATTCAGTTCTTGATTTTGTTTAGTGTATTTACATGACACAGCAAAAGTACGTTGAGAAAACTTCCGTAAGGTAAATGCAAATATGTGGATCCTAGTATATGTTTTCAGGTTTATGAAGATAAGAGATAGCAGGTTCAGAGACAGTACTTGCTACATTTGTTGTCAAGTGGTGATTGCTTGATGTGTACACTATTGGATATCTAATTTGCGTATTTTCTCAAGTATTATGGTTCATATTTAGCAAGTTCAGGTTTTTTGAATGAAAGTCAAATTCAGTTTTGAAGAAGACTTTTGAAGAAAAGGTTTGAAGGTCAATTTGGGGAGTACAAGTTTGCAGCTTATAAAGTTTGCAGATCCAGTCCAGGTTGTACCATTGTGAAATTGAAGGGGGGATTGTTGGAAAACATTCATTCAATGTCTCATTGGTCAACACTTGCTCAAGTTGCTACAACATGTGTATAGTTCTGTCTTAGTTGCTCTACAAGAAAATGCGCTCGGCACTGTGGCTACCACGAATTACTCTCATCTACGTGGTCTAATTTGGATTCCTATGCTCGATAGCAAAGTGAAACGCAAATATTTTTATTATACAACTTCTCTCATAAACGTATGGCGGACAAAGATAGATTCAGCGGACGGAGCTTAAGCGATAGAGCTTTTTGTTTGATGATCGTTGTGCTTTTCTTAGAAGCTTTTGGAGAAGCCAAGTACTATAAAAGATTATGTTTGGCTCATTGTCTTATATCCATCATCTATTACAACACAAGCTTTGGAAGCTTGGTACCTCTTTGAGGTAGTGCTTCTTAGCACATGGGGCAGCCATGGTGTTTTGTTGGAGCATGTTGAGGAGCGGCTATGGAGTTCTTCTTGGAGGAGAAGAGTGTGCTCACACTCTTGCTCATAGAGAGGACTTGGTCATTAGCAGCTTAGTGGCGAGGATCGACCATTCACATGATTTATTTGAAGATTGTCTTCTACATGAAGATTTTGGTTTACTTCAAAGACATTGGATGGTGGTTAACATAAGATTTGCATCTTATGTTAAGAATTCAGGTACATATTCTCTTTATGCATATAGGTACTACTTGAACTTTATGGGGGAAATGACATCCATAGCAGGAGGAGTTCTATTCAGCATATCTAAAGGAGAATCAGTACGTATAGGCTTTATGCATATTTGGATGAGGTGTTCGAGAAGGTATATTCATATGAGTTTGAGGATATCTGATAGCAAACTTGTTAGCACTCTTTGCTATTTTTGTAAGTATGTGATCTTTCACACATGTATCTGACTTAGGGTCTTTCATAGCCTAAGTTCAGATGAGGGTTTGCTCATTATCAGTTTTAGACTGATCCTTCCTCTTTCTGTCACTCATATTCACTCTTCTACAACCTATCAGGTCACACATCTCACATATATTTAGATTTCTATCCATACATCTGAATATGTTTGTTACATTTGTACATTCACTCATCCATCTATTTTTGTTCTCATAGAGTGGTTGAGAGTTTTGCTCCCACATTGTACAGTGAACATTGTTATATATGATAGTGTGAGTAAGCAATGGCTTACGTAACACTTTACACATGTTGTCTAATCTTTCTCTATCTTTGTCTAATCATTTGTATGATTAAATGTGGTATGTTCATGTTTTGTCAATATTGGAAGATTGTTATATTCTATGTTGTATATGTTGGACCTATGGAACCATGGACCTGTGAGATTTGATATGAGCAATGGGCCTACCTCATTTCCAACAAAGGCTACATGGGTTACATATCGGTTATGGAAAGGGATTGCGGTCTCACTTTATTGGGATCATAATTAATTTTCATACTAATGTGTTATCCTTTTGTAGCAGATCATCTACGCACTTATTTTGATCATTAGCAAGAAACTTCCGAGGCTGGCACTAGTGTGCCAGTAGTCAATATTGGTAATTTGTTAGTAGACTCTTATCGTACATCACAAAAACCAAAATTTCAAGGATTCATGGGACTGATGCCTATCGATGACCCTCCTCTGGGAGGCACTAAAAAAGTACATAGCAATTCACATTGGTTGCAAGGACTAGGGTGTTGATTTCGTGGCAAAAGCTTGTTCACTAACAAGACTACAAAAAATTGCCACACCTCAACTAGAACTAAGCTAAAGTGATATTAGAACACCTCTATAATCATCAGTAGCTTAGCAACCTTTCTGAACTTAAAACTTTATAACTGTGTTTTGAACTCACCGAAATGTCACTGGAACTTCACTAGACTATCACCGGAATGTCACCGTAATCTTACCGGAATCTTACCAGAATCAACTGCACTTCTGTTTGTAATTACTTCAAATGATTGTTGATGAAGTAAAGAAGTAATACCTGAGCTTCCTTCAGTAAATGAACTCTTTTTGAAGTTTAAGAAAAACTTCACCAGTTCTGAATGTCTCTAATTTCACACACAGTACTGTGCGTACTTGTCCCGTTTCACAGAAATCTTTTGATCAACTTATAGTTGAGACTACTGGCTTCAAGATGAGCTATCTCTCATGAAAAACTTTACACTATGTTGCGAGATCTAACTTGTAGATGTACCGGAAAACATTTACTCAGAAAAAACTGTAACTGTTAACTAACTTTCACAGTAACATGAAATCACTCAGATTTCTTCACATACGAACAATGCGCTCAAACTTCCACATGAACATGTGTTTTCTATTACAGAAGATGTGTATAAAAATAGATTGGCCTCACTTTGCTCATAGCTATGGAAAACTCTCCTACTCAGAGTAGTTATTCCTTACCATCTCTCTTAGATGAATACCCGACAGTTCAGGTTCTATTATTCATCTCTACATATGCAATCTCTCGCGTCTTCTATCTCACTATCCTCAGTTTCTATATGTGCTATTCTATTTCGGTTCTATGAGCACTCTGCTCTCTTCTTCACATCTCTCACCATTTATTATGATCTTCTATCTCATATATATATATATATATATATATATATATATATATATATATATATATATATATATATATATATATATATATATATATATATATATATATATATATATATATATTGTTCCGAGATTCAAAACTCGTATTTCTGGAAGTTTCTATGAACTATATTAGAGTCGTGAATTTGTCCCTTCACTAAGGCTTGATTTTGTGACTGACTTTGTTTTTGCTTCTCTTTGTCTTTCTTCGTCTTTATATCTGTCTGTATGTCAAATTTGTGAGTGATTCTTCAACAGCTCCCCCTCAATCACTAATTTGCAATCTCTGATCTTTCATATATTTTTCTTTTCTTTTATACCTGCCATTTCTTTGAATCTACTTGTCTTTACTCCATCTAAGCTTTTTTCGGAATATCTGCTATCTGATCTTTTGTAGATATGTATACTGTTTCAGTCTCTTTCTCCATTACCTTTTCCCTCAGGAAATGATATTGAATCTCTATGTGTTTTGTTCTTGCATGAAATACTGGATTTGCTGCAAGATACAACGAGCTCATATTATCTCCATGTATGATAGGTATACCTTGATCAATACCCATGCTTTTAAACAAGGTGTGCATCCATATTACTTCTTTAGCTGCTTCAACAAGTCCTTTATATTCTGCTTCTGTTGACGATAAAGCCACTCTGTGTTGCTTCTTTGAACACCAGCTTAGAAGCTTATCTCCTAGGTATATCATATACCCATGTGTTGACCTTCTGTCATCTTGACTTCCTGCCCAGTCTAAGTCACTGTATGCTCTTAGCTTTATATCTGACATAAAAGGATAATATAATCCTTCTTTTATAGTTCTTTTGATATATCTAAGTACTCTTTGTCCTGCAACCCAATGTTGATCCTTCCGACAATGCATGAACTGTGAGAGAACTCCCACTGCATAACTGAGATAAGGTCTTGTTAGTGTAGCATAAATTAAGCTTCCCACTAATGATTGATACTTCCTCATATCTTTAAACTCTGCACCACCATATTTGTTGAGTTTATGATTTACTTCAAGCGGTGTTGAAGCTTCTCTACAATTCTCCATGTTAAACTTCTTCAGTAAGTTTAGGAGATACCTTTCTTGCGAAATATATATACCATGATTTGTATATGTGACTTCCATTCCAAGAAAGTATGATAATTTTCCTAGGTCACTGATCTTGAACTCTTTTTCAAGTAATATTTTTACCTCCTTGATTCCTTCATATGAGGTTCGTGTGATTATTATGTCATCTACATAAATACAAATGTAGATCATACCTTGATCTGTTCTCTTAACACTAGTGTTGTACCAAAACAGGACACTTTAGGGTCCTTTTTCTAATAAATAAAAAAAATCACACATACTAATCAAATAAATTTTGAAAAAAACCTTAAATCCCCATAAAGGTCTATACCTAGATGCTCTATAAAAAATATATATTTGAAAAAATAACCTTTTTTGATAACTCAAAATATACAAATGATTGAATATGGTTGAGAAAAACTGTTTTTTTGTAAGCTTATATATGAGAAGAAAGAAATATCTCCATAAAAAAAAAATTCCTCCTATTGGAATCATTTTTCTAATGTTAATTTATTGTCATGTAATCGTTTAAAACAAGTCTTGGGAACTAGAAAAATCATTTTTATAATAAAAAATTTAGAACAATATAGGGTGCTCATTATATAGTTATACACTTTAGCAGCCTTCTATATGATATTGATTCATAAAAACACTACAATGGTTTGTGTTTTAGTTCAAAAACCATCATATAGTAGAATAAAGATATGCTACATGTCTTTGAATCAATAATTCTGTATGTATCTCACATACCACTAAAAATCTCAATATTTCATTGAATGGCCATAATCCTCTCTATCGAGAATAAAAATTCATCCTAAAAAATTAGGTTTTCTAAATGATATAAGGTCTATATTATGAATCAAAATAATTCAATAAGCATTATAAACTATTTTATATAGAAAAAACTAGCATGTTATCTTTAATCATGTAGCATATGCAATATTTCCTCATAAAATGACCTTTTCTTAGCGTAGAAAAATAGTGGTATTGTTTAACTTGAAGAAACGACATAGAAATTGGATGCCTAAGGTTGTCAAAAAAATATTTCTAGTTGTAGTAATGTCAAATAGTATTTTGATAACAAAAAGTGATGCATATTCCTACCATCACTTTGCAAAATAATTCATAGATGATAAGACTGTCATATCACAAATGAGCTTCATTTTATGCCATAAACCTAGTAAAATTCATTACAAATCTCTAATTATCGATAGAAACATGTTGACATATATAAAATAAAAGATTTTATTGCATTTAGACCAATGAAAATCACAAGACCATGATTTTAATTAAAAAACCTCTAACTTACATCACTGTAATTTATGTGCCAGTATTGAAATTAGCATCATAAAATTAGTGAATAAATATTAATTTTTATATCCTTTAATAAAAACTATATTTTTCTAAAAATGTTCAACCCTTATGCCAACATGTTGCATAGTTACATTTATAAATGGTTCCTTCTAGTAATCTAAAAAAATCATCAAACATTGTCTCTTTTTCAGGACACTAAAGTGTCCAAGGACACTAAAGTGTCCAAGTACAACACTAGTGTTAATGAGTAGACTTGCATCAGACTTTGAACTTTGGTATCCAAGGTCATTGAGATACTTCACAAGTCTATAGATCCAAGCTCTTGGAGCTTTCTTCAATCCATAGAGAGCTCTTCTTAATCTGCAAACATGATCTGGGTAACTGGAACTTACAAACCCTTCAGGTTGTTCCATGTAGACTTCATCTGATATATATCCATTTAAAAATGCATTCTTTATATCCAGTTGACTTAGCTTCCATCCTTTTGATGATGCTATAGCAATCAATGTCCTTATGGTTGACATCTTTGCCACCGGACTAAACATCTCATCATAATCTATGCCATGTGTCTGAGCATAGCCTTTGACCACCAGTCTAACTTTGTATCTGGCTATCCTTCCATCTGCAAGTTTCTTAACTTTGTAAACCTATTTATTTCCAATCACTTTCTTAACATTTGGTTTTGGAACAAGATCCCAAGTCTTGTTCTCTTCAAGAGCATTGAACTCCTCCTTCATTGCTTCTTCCCATCGTTTCTTACCTTTTGCTTCACTGTAATTCTGAGGTTCTTTATCTTCCTTTACTAAGTAAGCATAGTTTTTCTGAGTCAAATAAGAAGTGTCATAGGAATACCTTGTTGGTTGTTTCCTTACTTTGTTTGACCTTCTTAGCTCATATTCTTCATGTGTATCTGAATACACATCTTCATCAAATCTTGGTCCATCTTCGTTTCTCATACCTGATCCAATCCTGGACGTACTTGCCTGCATATGATCTTCATCTTCATTCACCTGCATATGTGATTTTCCTTTTTCAATTCTTCTCATCTCTTCTTCATGTGTTTCAACACTATGCTCTTTATCTGTATACCAATGTTTTCCTTCATCAAATGTCACATCTCTAGAAACAATAAACTGTTTGGTTAGAGGACTCCATAACCTATAACCCATCTTCTTTTCATCATATCCGATGAGCACATATTTTTCAACTTTTGGTTCAAGCTTATGTCTCAGTTGTGATGGTACATAAGCATAAGCAACTGATCCAAACACTTTACAATGATCAAGTGTTGGTTTCTTGCCCCACCAAGCTTCATAAGGAGTCATCCCATTTAAAGTTGTACATGGTAATCTATTTACCAGATATGTTGCTATATTTACAGTCTCAGCCCAAAGATAATTTGGATAATTCTTCTCCTTTAGCATTGCTCTTGCAAACTCAATTAGAGTTCGATTTCTTCTTTCTGCTACTCCATTTCGTTGTGGTGTATACCTGCAAGTTATTTCTCTTTTGGTACCTGCATTCCATAGATAATCATTGAACTCTCGAGAAAAATATTCTCCTCCTCCATCAAACCTTAGTCTTTTGAGTTTTTGTCCTGTAAGTCTTTCAGCACATGCACGAAAATGCCTGAAAGCTTCAAATACTTCTGACTTCTCTTTCAAAACATAAACAGTTATCCATCTTGTTGCATCATCAATAAAAAGAACATAATACCTTGAGCCGCTGATAGATCCGTCTTTTGTTGGTCCCCATACATCTGTATGTATGAGTTCTAACACATCATCATGTTTGTATCCTTTCTTCTGAAATGGTAACCTGTGGGCTTTTCCCATCTGACAGGCTTCGCACTTGTGGATCATATGTTGATTCTTCATATTTGGTAATCCTCTCACGGATTGTTTCTCCACCATAGTTTTGATTCCTGTTTCATTAAAATGTCCTAACCTCTTATGCCAGAGGTCTAACTCTGTAAATACCTCATCACCATGTGTGATCAAGGCTTGACCAAAATTCCCTTGTACTTTAAGATTAAAAAGTCTATCTTCCTTTTTACCATGGACAATTTGATTGTATCCATTCTCTGGACCTTCAACAAATACTCCTTCATTTGTAAATCTGACTTGAAAACCTTTTTCTACTATCTGTCCCACACTAATCAGATTCTTCGGGATTGTTGGAACATACAAAACATTTGTTAGTAGGTCAGCTCCATTCTTACACTTTACTTTTCCAATTGACCTTACATTATGTTTTGTGTTATCACTTGTTTGTACTGTATGATTTGAAATACCTCCTTCAAGTTCTGATAACAATTCTATATTTCTTGACAAATGATTTGAACAACCAGAGTCAATATAGAATACCTTGAGGTCTTCATTCTCTGATATACTTATCGAGTTCATCATCAACGTTGTATGATTGTCATTCTGCGTATCATTCGCATAGTTGTAGTAGGTAGTGTTGTGAGACTAATTTTGTCCCCAACTTCTTGCTCCACCTCTACCATATCTGCCTCTTTGGCTTTGTCTACCTCTTTGATATCTTCCACTTTTGCCTCTACTGTTATTGTTCTGATTCTAACTTGATCCTCTAGAATTATGCTAGCAATCATGAGCCAAATGATTGCTTAATCCACAGATCCAACAAGTCTTCTTGTTGTTAGTCTGATTACCTCTACTTTTACTTCTGGCATTACCTCTTCCTCTTGCATAATTTGCTTGAGTAGACATCTCTTCTTCATCTTTTTCTTTAACTTTATCACCTTTCTTCTTATTCTTTGCATACATAGCTGAACTATGTCCTTTATCTCCGTCTGTCTTCAAATCTTGCTCAAACGTTAACATTAGTCCAAGCAACTGATTTAAATCTGGTACAAAATGATTTAAAGAAAGTTCAGTTGAGAGTACAAAAGGTTTCCACCTTTCATCTCCTCTCAATCCTGCAAGCACTTGTGCTATCAACCTGTGATCTTTGATATCTTCATCAATAGATCCAAGACTCTCTGCCAAGTCTTTCATCTTAGTGACATAATCACTAATGCTTTGACTTTGCTTTTTCTTGAATGTTGTAAACTTTGACCATAAGCTAGCCTTCTTAGCTTTCGTCGTATTTTGGAAATGATCTTCCAATGCACTCCATATGTCTTCCACTTTCTCCAGACCTCTAATGTGTGATAGTAGATGATCTGTAATGGTATTGTAGATATAAGCTCTTGTTGTTGCATCTTTCTTCTGCCACAACTTCAAGGCTTCTAACTCTTCTTTCTTTGGTTGACTCTCGTCTTCGAAATTCGGCTTCTTTTTTCTCCTGTCACATATATCATTAAGTCCTTACTCATAAGTACGGCTTCCATGCGCGTTACCCATGTGGGATAATTATCTCTGTCCAATTTGTCAATAGAGATATGATCTACCATAATCTTCTTGTTTCTATTACTTTCGGTGAGTGTAATGTTAAAAGGCTTTACCTTTTACAAACCTTTACTCTTGTGAATTACTTCGGAACGTTTCTTGACGCCATTTGTTGTTGATCATCTCAGCTTTCACCTTTCTTGTGAAAGTTCTTCAAATTCTCTTGTATCTTTACTTCCATTTCTACTTCTGTGAAACCTTTTTTGCGCTTCAGAACCTTTTGCTCTGATACCACTTGTTGATTTCGTGGCAAAAGCTTGTTCACTAACAAGACTGCGGAAAATTGCCACACCTCAACTAGAACTAAGCTAAAGTGATATTAGAACACCTCTATAATCATCAGTAGCTTAGCCACCTTTCTGAACTTAAAACTTTATAACTGTGTTTTGAACTCACCGAAATGTCACCGGAACTTCACCAGACTATCACCAAAATGTCACCGTAATCTTACCGGAATCTTACGGGAATCAACTGCACTTCTGTTTGTAATTACTTCAAATGATTGTTGATGAAGTAAAGAAGTAATACCTAAGCTTCCTTCAGTAAATGAACTCTTTCTGAAGTTTAAGAAAAACTTCACCAGTTCTGAATGTCTTTACTTTCAAACAAAGTATTGTGCGTACTTGTCCCGTTTCACAGAAGTCTTTTGATCAACTTATAGTTGAGACTACTGGCTTCAAGATGAGCTATCTCTCATGAAAAACTTTACACTATGTTGCGAGATCTAACTTGTAGATGTACCAGAAAACATTTACTGAGAAAAAACTGTAACTATTAACTAACTTTCACAGTAACATGAAATCACTCAGATTTCTTCACATACGAAGAATACGCTCAAACTTCCACATGGACATGTGTTTTCTATTAGAGAAGATCTGTACAAAAATAGCTTGGCCTCACTTTGCTCATAGCTATGGAAAACTCTCCTACTTTGAGTAGTTATTCCTTACATCTCTCTTAGATGAATACCCGATAGTTCAGGTTCTATTATTCATCTCTACATACGCAATCTCTGATGTCTTCTATCTCACTATTCTCAGTTTCTATATGCGCTATTCTATTCTTGTTCTATGAGCACACTACTCTCTTCTTCTCACATCTCTCACCATTTATTATGATCTTCTACCTCATATATATATATATATATATTTTGTTCTGAGATTCAAAACTCGTATTTCTGGAAGTTTCTATGAACTATATTACAGTCATGAATTTGTCCCTTCACTAAGGCTTGATTTTCTGACTGACTTTGTTTCTGCTTTTCTTTGTCTTTCTTCGTCTTTATATCTGTCTGTATGTCAAATTTGTGAGTGATTCTTCAACATAGAGGGACCCCTAGCGGATGTGTATTACATTTATGATGCAATGCTCTACTTGAGCCAAGACATTTGGAGGAGATATCAGTTCTTCTCCTAGGAATTTGAAGATCTTCAGAATTCAGAGGAGCTACGACCCATTTGGGCTAGGAATGGTTTCACCGAGTACTTTTGTGACCCTTTTCCAAAACCTAATTTCTATCGATGCTTCTATTTATGGCGACTCTCAAACCCCCTGAGAGAAAGGAATTGGCACGAACTTTTATTCTTCCATCGCTAGTGAATGGACCCTCGTATAATAAATTTTATCTCTAGAAAGACCTCATTTGAGCCACACTTAAGATCCATGGTACTCACATGCAAACAAAAAGAGAAAGGCTCATTCGTAAGCCTATGAAAGACGTGAAGTTTTGAAATGGACTGATATCTCGGCCATCAAACCAAAATTATCAAAGCCACTGCATATTTGCATGCAATATTTTGCATTCTCCACTCAGGACTATTTTACTATCCCACAAAAGCACATTTGTTTTGGATTGTATTTAGCAAATACAGGCCCTCAGACCATAGACCTTGCTATGTGGATTTAGGATCAATTATACTTAGCACAACAGAGATGGGTCTGCAAACATGTCATCCAGGAATATTGTGCACTAATGACAATAATCTGGTGTTTGGCCTACGACTTACCCATCGAATGCTCTATGACCAGTAAGGAGTTGAAAAGATTTAAAGGAACCTCCAAGAAGGCATGGAAGTCAAGTAAAAGCAGAGCCGACAAGCGTATGAGGGGCTCAATTCCTTGTCTACACCCAGAGTCACCTTTGCCACAACCATTCCCTCAATAATCTCCCATCGAACCTCTTGCACCTATACCACCAATATGCATCCGGCTCTTATGCCCTATAATCACTGAAGGCACCACCAATACAATGATTCCTTTGGAAGCCCCCTCTCAAGCAACCACTATGAAAGCCAAAGAGATTCCCACCACCATTGGTGCGGATGCATTTACTTTTGACATACCTAATCTCGAGGCACAGCCCACTAATACTACATTTGATTTCAAATTGCATGATGCATTTTCAAGTGAATTTCAAATTTTAAAAGGACAACTTTTCTCTCAAGAATATGAAAGACCAAGCTATTCTACTACACCCCCTGACCAGCAACAAGAACATGTCGTGTCTAGTTCAGATGCACAAGATCGGACCGTGACTTATGAGGAAGATAGTGATGATGAAGAAAGTTAAACCAATCTTGAATCGTAAGAACAGGACCAATAGGGACAACAACAACAGCAAAAAATTGATGCTCAAGGAGATATAAGCACCCACGAAGAGCATACATTTGAAGCAGCTACCTATACATTTGCCATTCAAAAATTATATCGCAATATGCAAGCCATGTGGGCGTGTCGACAATTATCAGAAGATCAAAGTTAAGAAATACTACAACAAGAGATCGCTAGAGGAGGATTTGAAGGCTCCTTCTTTTAGGGCTTTAATGAACTACTCAAGTCTGTGGAAACTGTCAAAGCACTTCATTTTTTGAAGAGGAAACCTTTACCATAGTTTGACCTTTGACGAATCCGTCTGATGTCCAAACCAGGCCAATACATATGTGTACCCACCAATTCCCAATCCTCCCTCCATTTAGAAGAAGCACGATTGATACCATAACCCCCACCTGAATCACTTGTTGTAGGTGATACAATCATCATTGACTCCTTGCCATCACCATCAACCTCCATAAAAGCCCCAACCATCAAAATCACCTCCAGTTCCATTGACAATCTTACTTCTCCTGTACATCCAACTTCCCCCATACACACCAGCTCACCTCCAATATCCTCATTCATAGTAAGCGCTACAGTCGAAGCCATATCACCTCCACTATCTGACACCTTTACCCCTAGTACCTCAAACCTAATTCCCCCTAATCCATTTACCACATCCTTTCCTTCATTTCCCCTTCCTTCGACCTCTTTTCCCCTTCCCTCAACCGATGACCTTCTCCCTTGTATCCTCTCCCCATCCGACTACATCACCGTTGCATTCTCCTCTACATCAAGTCATCCACGAAACTCAAACGATCATATATTCCTCCTCCTTTGTAAATCCCATGTTAACACCCACTAATGCACCCACCATCACACCCTTATTCACTATTAGTGCACTAGATGCCACGTCAAGTGGCATGGATATTTCACCACCTACAACACCACCATTCACATCCAACATTTCACCACCACATCTCAGCACATTGCAATTTTCTCCAATCACCACTACATTCACCCTCCCATTGCCCTTTCCCCTCCCCCTGCATCTACATCCACACTAGCACCATCTTCACATATTGCATCACTGTTATTTTCAGCCACCATCGACACTGTATTTCACCAAATGTTTGCATGCATGATTCAAGTGAGAGATGAATTCACCTCACTCTCGTAAGCAATTACGAGGCATTGCAATAGACTACTACATAGCTACAGGTGCAACTAAATTCTTTGACCATTGAGAATGCTTCCCTGAATGCTTGCAATCAGGAATTACGTGAGGCTTACCACTCCTTGGAGTTAGAATCTGAACAAAAGACTAAAGAATCCCTCACAGATGTTGAGAATCTTCTACATGCCCAGACAATACGGAATTCCATGCTAACACAAAATATGGGCCTATTAAGACACCATCTTGGAGCTACCAAAGAAGAGAACCAAAGGCTACTAGAGCAAAAACATGAGAACTTCGAAGCTCTAACGGATCAACCTAATGAAACATTAAGTCCTAGTAGATTCAAAGCGGTCCCCTCTGAGGCCATGCAAGTATTATTGGATAATCATGTGTGATTTTTCTCGATGACTACGATAGAATCAATGAAGAATATGAGAAGCTACATGCAGATCACAAAGCCTTACTACTGAAGGAACCGGCACAACCACAAAATGTTCTCGACGTCACACCCCGAGAAATCCTAGATGCACTCATACCTTTATAGGTGTGTAGTGTGTTCTCGATCTTCAAGCTCAGATGGAAGCCCACTTAGAACCCCCCAAGCAAGATTCCCCACCGGAGATTCCTACTAAAGAAGAAACCATTTCTATACCATTGGAGGACACATACGAAGAACCATATGAACCACAATCGATCCCAGTCAAATGTGTCACAGCAAAAGGGCAAGACACATTTGAACTTCCTATTCCCGCATGGATCAAGTCGGTCGAAGAGCTAGGTAAGACTCACTCTGCACACATAGATGCCTAGCTACATGCTATGGCCCTGATCAAGAAACAAATTTTACAATTACCCTATTTTGGTCAACTGGAATATCGACGGTATATCTCCATCAATGAGCTTTAGTACAAACCCTACTTCCTATACATGGCAGAATACCAAACAGCTATTGAGCAGGAAACTGGGAAGAAACCAACTCATGCCACCCAATTTGAGCCCAAAGAATTACCCCCTGAAGCGAAGAAAGGAAAAATCTTTCAACCAAACTGGATCATGGAACTCCTTTAGGAATACCCCAAAATGATGCATACCTAGACAAAAGCACCGCATCTTTGGTCGCATCAAAGCACCACATGTCAATACCTCAGGATTTGAGCATGGTAACCAAGACCTCGCATATGATATGAGCACCACGCCATCACTCCAGGTATGTTACGCATGGCACTACCACATCAAGTATTTACCTGCATGTTATACTATGACTTTTGAAGAAATGGATTTTGGGAATACCATTCTAAAGTCTTGATCAGCCGACCTACCCATCTCCTTTAGTTGTTCGCTTGTGAGAAACTTGTGTGTTCAATGCACTACTGGCTTCCACCCCCCGACGAGCCTCATGCAATAGACTGGGAAAAATTAGAACCTGATCTCGCATGAGGAATTTGCATCATGGAGCACACCCTCGCATAAGACCTCTTGCAAAACTACATCATGTAGATCCCACAACAAGGATCTGTCCGGGATGATAGATGCGAGAGGGAGGGGATGTTGGAAGTAGCCAAAGGCATCAATGCAGAGGAAGTATGTAAAGGTGGACTACAAAGAGGTTCGAGGGGCCAGACATTCATTTTTTTCAAAAGAAATATACTTGATATCACTTTTTCAAAATCCTAAATAGTGATTTTCATCACTTTTATAGTATATCTATCATAAAACACCCAAGTTTGTATTTACTACCTCCATTTTGTGCAAGCGAATGAGTCCTTGAGGTTTAAGAGCTTAGGTAGAATGATCCTGCCAATTTTGGTAATTTTTAGATCTCGTTTAGACCTCCAAATGACCCCTGGAACTATTTTTTAACTATGCTGGTCACTAGATGTGAAACGAGTCAAAACTAGTCCAAAAACTATAAAATAAGTAGAGAGCTCATTTTTGAGGTGTGCTTGTATGAGTTGAGGAGAAATTAGAGCTAGATTGAGCTTGTAATAGTGTTCTTGAGCAATAGAGTTGACTTTTGCCTTCCATTGTGGCTCGCTTGTCTCTTCCTTGTGAGTGTGTATGTGTGTGTGCATCCTCATGCTTCTCACTTTCACATTCACTATTTCTTCCATTCATGATCTTCATATCACTCCTATCTCTTTTGCGGATTGACATTAAGGAGGTGAAGCTTCTTAATGTGGTACTTACCATTGTGCTAGAGCAACAGGAACCCGCTCAAGGGTAATCATTCGGGTCAAGATAGATTTGCCTCGAGGAGTCTTGGGTTCTCGTCCTAGGTCTCCTTGCTCTAGCTCTCCTATCTCATTCCCAAGAATGACATTTCCAAACTCATCTATCCTATCTGGTATGTTGGTAACCACATACATGGTTCCTTGCTTATTAATATGTTAACCCTCTTCAAATTTAACCACTTGGTGTTCAAGTCCGAAGGGTTGATCGGTATTTTTTAGTTGGACAATTGATCGCCTCAGACTATCCTCATAGATGAATGCACCTAATTGTTTCATCCTAATATACTCCAACTCTGTCTTATAGGGACCTTTTGGTATCTGTAAATAGGCAGTGTGTGAGCTACCTACAAGTCTCTCCATGCTAAAAGACATTTCCGACTCCCTTGTTTCCGAACTTAGCATGTAGGGATAATCTCTAAGTTGTTGTGCCCATGACCCACCTATATGATTGACAATAGCATTAGAAGATCTAATTCTTTGTCTATCCCGGCCTAGGTTTCTACCTGACCTAAGGTTCATAAGCTTCGTCAACTAGTCCCAATTTTCCCAAGTACAACTGTGTTGCAATGTTCTTTTGAATCAATTACTTGTTCTTTTATAGATTTCTCTAGCTAGGAATTGACAGAGGGGATTAAGAAAGCTTCCAACCTCAATTTACTTCTTCCTTGATCACACTTGAATTCTCAAGATACACGCTCTCAAGCTTGAAACACACTTGCCACCTTGCTTTGACACCCTTGAATGGCTCTAAGTCGACTTGTAAAAGTCCCCAATTCAGAACAAAATTTAACTCTAATGTAGTTGAGAGATAGTTTGTTTCAAGCATTCTTTAAAGACCCATTTTTCCCTTTTGTATTGCTCAAAATCCTTTGGAGCCCCCTTGGCTTTCCAATCCCACTTGAAGGTCAACTTCAAATTAACTTATCTAAAAATCAACCTTCCAATGCACTCTAATGCTCAAAAAAAGGATTTTAGATGAAAACTTTATGCCAAATTGTTATCGTTAGTGTCCATGTGAAAGGCCAAATGGCCACTGGACACTTCTTTGTATATGTTCTTTAATAAAACATATAGTGGCCTAGTCAGTCATAGATTGTAAGTTTGACCGCATTTGTAAGACCTAAGAAGTCTATCTTCGTGCTCCCTAGGTATTATGTTTTTCTGTGTATTTTGTAGTCTTTGTGCAGAGTACCGTATGCGGCCTCAGGAGCTCGATTTTCTACTCCGAGGATATCGTTGTGGAGATCACAAGAAGGAGAGCGCATTGTGGTGCATCATCATTGAAATACTTCACTCGTAGCAGAGCAGTTCGAGGCAAAAGCTTTGTTCCTTTTATGCGAGCGAAGCGAGCAACCCCCCTCCTCGGCTTTCTCCAAGGCTTACGACTAAGGTGACAACCAAGACATAAACCTTGGCATACCTTGTCATCCGAGTCACCGAAGTCACTATTGGTACCCTTGGTTGCACGCGAGGGAGGATCTCAACGATCAAGGAATATAGAGGTTCCCGATACTTCCTGGGAGGTCACCCATCCTAGTATTGTTCCCCCTAGAGCTCGCTTAACCGTGGCAATCTCTTGCCACTAAGCTACACTCTTGTGGTGTCTAAAGAAGGGGAAAGACTAAGATTGACATTACCTTAAACATGTTTTGGTGCCTCAAAGCTTCATTCTTTGCTTTCAAAGCCTATTTTTGAAGCATTTTTGGGGTGTCTTTTGGAGCTGTTTTGGAGTACTTCCGCACATAGTTCTCTTCACACAGGTCCAAGAACATTAAGAAGAGTTTTCTTTGTACTTCTCTAACATTAAATATCAACCTTTGGGGCTGTGTTTTCAGCCACACTCGTAAAACCACAGGTTTCTTGAAAGATTTCAGTTTTGGTGGGAGCAGCCGCTACAAATTTATGCAGGTTTTTTGAGCCAAAACATCAAAGTTGATAGACACTTGCAGGTGTTATTGGCTGTTTTTTGGGCTGTGCATTCAGCCTTTTAGTGTCATTTTACTACATATATTGAGCACATACACATTATGTATGCTTCTGTGGATACCGCTTATGTATGTCCATGTGGTCATTGATATAGTGATTACGTTCTTTGCATAAAGCCCTTCACGTTTGATAAACAAGGTCGTGGTGAGGTTTTCTTAACTGGGAGACACCCAGACTTGGCTTCTATTGGGTAACTGGTTATATGCAATGGAGTCAATGATTCACTATGCAGGCAAACATGTCAGTACCTGTAGTTTTATGATATTTTGACACTGTTCATATGCTCATTTTGTAGAGGATACTCTGGCAATTTTTTTCTATATTTTTGTTTTTGTCAACTATATAGTGGTTGATTTACTCCTTGATACACTTATTCATTGGTGTTTAGACTCTTCTAGCTCCATCATCATTCCATTCAATTCTCTACCATCATGGCATTAGAGGTCTCAAGCACATCCGGTGGATCAGGGTCTAGTGATAGTGTTCCAAGGAGGAGCTATAACTTGCACGGCAAAGATCATTTTGAGATCCAAAAATTTGATGGCACAAACTTTGCTCTATGGAAGAATCAGATTAAAGATGTGCTGATTCAAAGGAGGCAATGGAAGCCAGTAAATGGAATTTCAAAGAAGCCTGCTGACATGGATGAAGATGATTGGGATGAGTTAGATGAAATGGCCAGGTCTACCATTCACTTGCACCTAGTAGATAATGTTTACTTTACAATATTAGACTGTGAAAGTGCCGAGGAGCTTTGGAAGAAGTTATGCAATACATATAAAAAAGAGACGACCTCAAATAAAGTCTATCTCATGAGAAAATTATATGACCTTTGTATGAAGGACAGACATAGTGTTGCTGCTCATCTAAATGAGTTTGATGCTATATTCTCTCAGTTACAAGCTTAGAAAATGGATATGGATAATGAAACGAAAGCAGTATTGTTGTTATGCACCTTGCCTTCATCATGGGATACATTTTGCACAGCTATTAGCAATAGTGCACTTGGTGGTAAACTCGTCTATGATGACATATGTGGAGCACTCTTGAGTGAAAAGATTCATAGAAATTCTAAGGTTGGCACTCAAAGTGGAGATGCATATAATGTTCATGATTCTTATCAAGGAAAGAATCAACAACGTGGCAGGAGCAAGAACCAGGAAAAGAATGGTCAACGGAATAAGAGTAGAAGTAAATCAAGAAAGAGGGATATCAAATGTCATTATTGTCATAAGAAAGGACACATGAAGAAAGATTGTTATGCATTAAAGAATGCCAAAAGTAAAGGACAGAATGTTGATGGGCATGTTAAACAGTTACCTGCACCATCTACTTCGACTGTGAAGACTGAAGAAATTAATGCTATTTCTGATGATGCTGATGTGTTGACACTTGATAGTACAGTGTCAACTGAGGCTCTTATGGTTGATTCTCTTTCCCACACCTGGCTGCTAGATTTTGGTGCTTCTTTCCATGTGACACCACATAGAGAATGGTTCTCTAATTATGCAGCAAAGTCTCTTGGTATTGTCAGACTTGGTGATTCTTACCAGTGTGATGTTGTGGGGATTGGAGATGTGGTTGTGCAGTTCATTGATGGTTCAAAATTTACTATGCATAATGTATGCCATGTACCTCAGTTATGACACAATTTGATGTCAGTTGTTCAACTTGATGACCTTGGTTACAAGGTGGTCTTCTATGCTCAGTCTTTTCACATATCAAAGGGCAATATGGTTAGCAAAAGGAAGAAAAGTTGGCTCACTTTATCCCTTATTTGATCACAGAAAGAACACTTGTGAGCTGTTACTGAACAGCCTATGGCTTGTATTTGGAATGGTCGTTTGGGCCATATATGTCATAGTGGAATGGAAAATCTTTCTCATTTTGGCTACTTACATGTGTTATCTTTCTCCAATTTTTCATTTTGTAAGCATTGTCAATATGGAAAGCAAACTAGAAATGTGCATAGAACGCATATTGACTCTTCAATTCAGGCTTTAGATCTCGTTCATATAGATGTGTGTGGTCCTATGCCGACTAGGTCATTAGGTGGTTCTCTTTACTTTGTCACTTTGATAGATGATGCTACTAGAAAAGTTTGTGTATATCCTATCAAATCAAAGGATGATGTATTCCCTACTTTCAAAAAATGGCTTGCTTCAGTTGAGACTGAAAAACGAACAAAGGTTAAGGCTTTACGTTCAGATAACTGGGTTGAGTATGCCTCACATGAATTCGGACTTTTTTATGAGTCTAGAGGGATTCGTAGAGATTTTACAGCCCCTTATACCCTAGTAAAGAATAGTGTAGCTGAGAGGATGAATAGAACTATTGAAGATAGAGTAGTCTCTATGTTGCATCATGTAAAACTCTCACAAGGTTTTTGGGCAGAAGCAATATTGACTGTAGTTCATGTGATTAACCTTTCACCTTGTACTACCAAAGGTTTGAAAGTGGTACAAGAGTTATGGACAAGGAAGCCACCATATTATGATCATCTTCAAGTTTTTGGATGTGAAGCATATGTTCATATACCAAAGAATCTTAGACAAAAGTTGGATCATAAGTCAAAGAAATGCATTTTTCTTGGATATGGTTGAGAAGGACAATTTGGATATCGCTTATGGGATCTTGAAACACGGTCAGTGATCAGAAGTAGTGGTGTCATTTTGAATGAGTCTAAGATGCATAAACAGCCCATTAAGGAGGTTGAAGTGAGAAGAGTGGTGTTTGAGGATACTAGTCCTCCGGTTAGCATGTATAAAAATGCTGCACATAGGGATGTTCAAGAGAATGTCCATTCAGATCAGTCTGCATATATTCCTGTTCAACAACCATTGAGACGTTCTGCACGTGTCTCAGATCCACCTGATAGATATGTTCTAGGTTTAGATTTTGTTATCCTAACAGATGTCGGTGAGCCTTCTTCCTACAAAGAGGCTATGCATACTAAGGATCATGTCAAGTGGGAGCATGCCATGAAGAGTGAGTTGGATTCTATTCACAAGAATGGTACTTGGGATTTAGTACCTTTGCCAAAGGGCAGGAAAGCTTTACCATGTAAATGGGTATATTAGTTGAAATTCACATCAGATAGTGCTTCTCCAAAGTATAAAGCACGACTTTTTGCAAAGGGTTTTAAGCAACAACATGGTGTTGATTTCGAGGAAATCTTCTCTCCAGTGGTCAAAATGACTACACTGTGCATATTGCTTGGATTTGTTGCAATGGAGGACTTAGAGCTAGTCCAAATGGATGTGAAAAATGCTTTCTTGCATGGAGATCTTATAGATGAGATATATATGGAACAACCAGAGGATTATGTAGTTCCTGGCAAGGAAAGTCTAGGTCGTAATCTTAAGAAGAGATTGTATGAACTTAAACAGTCCCCTAGACAATGGTACCAAAAGTTTTTGATGCTTTTATGAAGTCTCAAGGATATTCTTGAAGCAATGAGGATCATTGTCTCTACACAAAGAGATGCTCAGATGGCAGCTTGATATGCTTGATACTTTATGCCGATGATATGCTGATTGCTGAGAAGTCGTTTGTCACTCTAGCACAATGGTAAGTACCAACATGAGGAGATCAACCTCATAAATGTCAATCCGTGGAGACATGAGGACTGGTATGAAGACCGAGAGCAAGTGATGGCACAAGTGCATGAGTGAAAGCACACAAGCATGCACACATGTACACACACGCGCGCACAAGGAAAGATCAAAGAGTGGAACAATGGAAGATCTTCAATTACAAAAGAACTCTCTTACAAAGCTCAAAACCACAACAAGCTAGCCTCAAAAATGAGCTCTCCAGCCCTTTTTATAGTTTTTTGAGTGGTTTTAGCCCTTTCCAGACCTAGTGTCCGACGTAGTTAGAAATTAGGTTCTAGGGCTTATTTGGGTGCTCAAATGGAGTCTAAAAATTATGAAAATTGGAAAGATGATAGTTCTAATACTCCTCAAGCTTGAGGAATCCTCGGCTTGAACAAAATGGAGTTGCAAAATTGTGAAGGCTTGAATTGCACCAACAGCTCCCCCTCAAGCCAAACATTTTGGCTCAAGTCTTCAGCTTCATTCTTCAATCACATCCTGCAATCCAATCATGGATTTGAATCTGCATAACTTGTTTCCATCCAAAGCTTTAGTAAGTAAATCTGCACATTGCATATTAGTGGACACATAAGTCAATTGAATGTCTTTGCTTAGCAATTTTTCTCTCACATAGTGGTAATGAACCTCTATGTGTTTTGTCCTAGCATGATATATTGGATTAGCTGCAAGGTGAAGAGAGCTTGTGTTATCTCCAAAGATAATAGGAGGCCTTGTGTATAGGCCTAACTCTGTATACAAAAGCTTTAACCAAATAGCTTCTTGAGTGGCATTGGCTAGCCCTCTATACCCTGCTTCAGTGGATGATAATGCCACTGTTGGTTGCTTCTTGGCTGACCAAGAAATAGGTTTGTCACCTGCAAAACATATGTTGAGTCTTCAAGATAGTATCCAAGCCAAATTGTGAAGGCTTGAATTGCACCAACAGCTCCCCCTCAAGCCAAACATTTTGGCTCAAGTCTTCAGCTTCATTCTTCAATTACATGTTGAGTCTTCAAGATAGTATCAAAGAGTGGAACAATGGAAGATCTTCAATTACAAAAGAACTCTCTTACAAAGCTCAAAACCACAACAAGCTAGCCTCAAAAATGAGCTCTCCAGCCCTTTTTATAGTTTTTTGTGTATCCTGATGTGCTCCTCCTATCATCCTTGCATCCTGCCCAATCTGCATCTGAATATACTTTAATGTCAATATCTGATGTATAAGGAAAGTACAAACCATGGTTCTGAGTTCCCTTTAGATACTTCAAAATCTTCTTTGCTGCCTCTAGGTGAGGTACCCTTGGTTTGTGCATGAATTGGCTTAGCACACTAACTCCATATGCTATGTCAATTCTGGTTAAAGTAGCATAATTCAAACTACCAACCATACTTTGGTATCCTGTAATGTCTTGGACTTCATCACCTTCATGAGCACTAAGCTTTAGGTTTACCTCCATTGGAGTACTTGAGACTTTAGCATCCTGCAAATTAAACTTCTTGACTATATCCTGTACATACTTCTTTTGAGTAATATATATACCTGAATTAGTATAAACCAATTCAAGTCCTAGAAAGTATTTCAATAATCCAAGATCATTGATCTTGAACTCCTTCATCATCTGTCCTTTGATGTGTCTAATCCACTGACATCATTGCCTGTAATGATGATGTCATCAACATAAACACAGAGATAGATTACCTCTGCTCATTATAAATCCTTGGTCTTGTAGGTATGTTGTCAATCTGTAATTCCATGCTCTAGGTGCTTGCTTCAAACCATACAGAGCCTTCTTCAATTTACAAACATAATTTACCTTCTTGGGATCTTCATAGCCAGGTGGTTGTGACATGTAGACTTCTTCAGATATCCATCCATTCAAGAAAGCATTCTTGACATCTAATTGGTACATGTTCCAATTCTTGGATGCAGCTACACTAACCAAAATTCTGATTGTTGGCATCTTAGCCACAGGAGAAAATGTCTCCTCATAATCAATGCCTTGGGTTTGTGCAAAACCCTTGGCTACCAACCTAGCTTTATACCTCTTGATTGTACCATCAGAGTTCCTCTTGAGTTTGTAGATCCATCTGGATCCTATCACCTTCATAGAGTCCTTCTTGGGTACCAAGTCCCATGTATCACTCTCCTTGAGAGCCTCTATTTCTTCATCCATAGCTTCTTTCCATTCTGGTTTGGTGATTGCCTCCTCATATGAACCTGGTTCTTCATTCAACAAATCCTTTGCAAGATATACAGAATGCTTAGTTACAAGAGAAGTGTCATACCCATATCTGATAGGCTTCTTACTTTCTCTTTGAGATCTCCTCATAGCTTGAGTTGAGGATTCTCGTATATCCTCTAGCTTCTTCATTTTCATCTTCCCTTTGGACTTCCATGCCTTAAATTCCTCAAGGTTAATTGTATCATCATCATCTGAACTTGAGTCTTCTTTCTGGATTGGTTCCTCCTTGGTGAGCTTTGGGAAGTCTTCTTCCATGTCATAAGGTAGACTAACCTTCCTACATTCATTTTCATACCATGAGTCATTCTCATCAAAGACGACATCTCTGCTTACCTTGAAACCTTTGTTTGAGGGGTTATAGAATCTGTACCCTTTCTGGTTCATGTCATAACCAATGAAGATACATTTTTCAGCTTTAGGGTCTAGCTTTCCCCTTACCTGTGAGGGAATATGCACATATGCAATACAACCAAAGATTTTGCAATGATCCAATGATGGTCTCTTACCATGCCAAGCTTCATAAGGTGTCATTCCATCAAGTGACTTTGATGGCAACCTGTTAATGAGATAGGTGGCAGTAGATACACTCTCTGCCCAAAGATAATTTGGTAATTTCTTTTCATTAAGCATAGACCTAGTTGTGTCAACAATGAGTCTATTCCTTCTTTCAGCTACCCCATTTTGTTCAGGTGAGTACCTTGTGGTTATCTCCCTCTTGATGCCTCTTTCCTGCAAGAAGTCTTCAAATTCATTGGAGAAGTATTCACCTCCTCCATCTGACCTTAGTCTTTTCAAGTTTCTACCTGTTTGATTTTCAACTAGTGCAAGATATCTTTTGAAACAATTAAATACTTCATCCTTATGCTTCATAAAGTATAACACAGTCCATCTGCTATAATCATCAATGAAGGACACATAGTACCTTGATCTTGAAATGGAGGGTTCCTTGCTAGGTCCCCAAACATCTGTGTGCACCAAGTCTAGGTAGTCTTCATGCATAAAACCTTTCTTTGAATAGGGCAACCTGTGTGACTTACCAAACTGACAAGCTCCACACTTGTAAATCATGTGTTGCTTGGATACATTAGGTATCCCAAGCACACATTGATCTCTGCTCATTTGTTTCAAGGTCCTTTCACTTATGTGACCTAGCCTCTTGTGCCATATTTCTAATTCTGAAAGTGTTTGATCCTTGTAATTGTATAAAGCAATGTTCTTTGTTTCCTCTAGCTCAAAAGTAAACAATCTACCTGATTTTTCTCCCTTGGCTATCCTTCTGAATCCATGTCTTGGGTCCTCCGCATATGCTCCATGTTGATTGAACCTGACCTGTAAACCTTTTTCCACAATCTGTCCTACACTCATTAAGTTCTTGGTGATTGTTGGGACATAAAGTACTCTGCTCAATAAGTTCTGATTACCATCACTAGTCTTTACATTACCAATCTTTATAACAGAATGTTTAGTATCATCACCTGTCTGTACCTGATGTTTGCCCTTGGGTTCTTCCAAATCAGAAAGTAGTGCCACATTACCAGCTACATGGTTAGAACACCCTGAATCAATATAAAATAAATGATCATCATTTGTACCTGCCTTGGAGGTTATATTCATGATCAATAGGGAGTCATCTTGCTCCTCTATGTAGTTGTTGTAGTCCTTTCTATTTCTGAATCCACCTTGCTAGTTACCATTGTGGTTGTGGTTGTAATTGTTGTTGTACTGATTGTTGTATCCATTGTAGCCTTGTTGTTGGTTGAATCTGCCTCTACCTTGAGAGTATCCACCTCTTTGATAGCCTCTTCCTCTCTGATTCTTATAGTTTCTGTAGCACTCATCTGTGGTATGGTTAGACAATCCACAAATTTTGCATGGTGATGAGTTGTACGGTCTCCCCCTACCTTGCTTACCTCCTCTGCCTCTACCTCTTGAAGATCTACCTCTCCCTGCATAGTTAGCTTGGGAGGTAGAGCCTTCTTCTTCTTGCTTCTTCCCTTTACTTTTATCCTTAATCTTCTTATCAGTATATAGAGCAGAGGGGTTGTTACCTTTTGATTGATCTCCAGTCTTTGTAAACTTTGCTTCATGTGTGAAGAGTTGGCCCATGAGAGTTGTGAGATCTGGGGTATGCATGTCCATGTAGAGATCCATTGTAGTGGTGAAGCTTTCCCACTTATCATCTGCCTTGATTCCATTTGTTATTTGCCTTACTATTTGTTCCTCTTCAATCTTCTCTCCAATACTTGCAAGCTGGTCTGCAATGTCTTTGACCCTAGTGACAAAGTCTGAAACTGATTGCTTTGATTGCTTCCTAAGAGTAGTGAATTCAATCCATAGTTGATTTTTTCTGGCCCTTGTACTTGATGAAAAATATGTTGACAAGGTTTCCCAAGTTTCTTGGGAAGTCTTGCAATTCCTTATGTGAGGTAAAAGGAAATCAGATATAGAGTTAAGAAGATATGACCTTGCCAAAGCCTCTTTTGCACACCATGTGTTGAGTCTCTCTTGCTCTTCCTTGGTGGGTAGGCCTCTAGCTTTGAATGAGGGCAATTCCTCATCTCCTGATATGAATCCAAATAAGCTCCTTCCTTGTAGATATGTCTTCATCCTTAGAGACCAAGCTTGGTAATTGTTCCTGTCCAATTTATCAATGAATGAGGGAAAACCATCTCCCATGTTACCTTATTTGCTCTGATACCACTGTTGGGAGAGGATGGTTGGATGCACTCAGAGATTGAGTAGGTGCTGCTAAACCTGCTTCACACCAGCCCTCCTTTGACTCCAGGAATGATTAATACACTTGCTTAGCTTCCAAATGACACCAAGAAAGCATATATGTACTTTGCAAATGATATGTGTAATGATCAAATCAAAACAGATAACTTTGCACTTCACAAATCCAAGAAAACTTGCTATTTTGGTATTGATACCTGCTCAGTCTTTCACTCAATATGACCAGCACACTTACAATTGATCATATTCCTTCTGGACATATTTAATTAGCTTAACAAGCTACCATTTGCAAGTGGAATCATTCAAATTGATAAACTATGCACAGAGAAATAACTTTAGCAAGTTTATGGTCACTCCCGACTTTTTAGGAGATGTGCAGACAAATACCAGAGACTGCTTCGAAGACGATTTCTCAAAAATGGCTGAGTCAAACTTCTTCAAACTTTGTAGTCTTGTAGAATGCTTTGAGCTGGTTCCAACAAGCCTTGAATCACTTGATTTGGTTGAGTAGATCTTGAGATATGCCTTGTTGAAGTTGACAGACTTGGAGTGTATACTCAGAGAATCACAGAGTAGATGAATGTAAGTATTTATATTAGATCACATGAATGTACATTCCCATTGGCATGATAAACATAGCTCAATGGTACTCAGAGGTGTAGGCTATGGAGTAGACCTCACACACTCAATAATTGATACAGAAATGCCTCGGGATTGGTGACACTATTCGTGACTTTTCAAGTACAACTTATATATGAAATGAGTGAGAGTTTGAATTCAAATTTGAATTCTTGGCTCCCTTCAATTACTCCTCTAAAAGTAGGGAGATATTCTCTCAATCACAAGTTCTAATTTTCCACGAATCTATCAAGTAGGTGTATCCATAAGATTCCAAGTCATTTAGACTTTTACAAGGAGTAAAATGGTAAGAACTTATAAGCATAAGTTCCTATAGTCCTTCTCACATGTTGAGTCTTCAAGATAGTATCCAAGCCAAATTGTGAAGGCTTGAATTGCACCAACACCAACAAGAGCGGTCCATCTTCCAAATGTAGCTTGATCTGTTGTCTGGTTCTTCATTTTGTCACTGCTAGCCCTTGCAGGTTGGATTCCCTTTGTATGTACTTCTTCCTTGTATTCCAGCTTGATGGTGCATTTGTGAGCTTTCCAAAATTGCTAACTGCTCAAAAGAGGTGGTCCACGTTGATTATGAGCAACTCTCGGCAGTGGATCACTTCCTTGCACTTGTTTTTATCACCTTGATGTCCTCTAATTCTCCCAAAGATTGCTTTCATAGTTTTCATGCCAAGTACTTGTAACCCATAATGGATGATGGGTAAGTGCATTAGTGCATGGGTTGAAAAAGATATATGCCTTGTGCACGGCCTTGTAATGTGGCCCTATGCATGCATACTTGGGAAATGCATTGGAAGAAGTATGGTGCAAGAAATTGGATCTTAGTGAAGTGCTCAAGGGTACTTTGATGAAGAGGTTTCCTAATCTACCATGGTTATAGTGTTGTTACAATAGGCAATTCTTACCATGGTGAAGGGTCCATGGATCCGCATCCGTCGTGGTGTGCTCCCATCATGGTGATTGACCATTTGCCTTGTCTTGCTTATTGATGGATGTCCTTGTTGATGGTTCACTGATGAGATTCTTCAATTGCATGGTCATGTCTCCACTCGTCTTTTCTGCTCCTTTTTTTTTTGGAACAATGGAATAAAACAAGAAGAAAGGTGTTAGCGGCAATAAAATATTTTATATATGTCAGATGTGTCTCATGTGCCTGGGATTCTCAATTGTCTCTATGCACGGCCGTGGGAGCAGTCCCGATCTGAATGCATTCTTTGGAAATGCATGACCTAAATGGTGCAAAAGACAAGGTTATGCCAAAGGCACATGGTTGTTGCTGGTCGAGGCTTTTGATGTTACTTGCAGACTTGATGCAATCTTTGTTTGGAAGTGGCAATTGGATCTTGAAATGATGTAATCGTCCCTATAGGAATCCATTTTAGAATAGTAGTTGGCCCTATAGAGGTCACATCTGGCCTCTTCCTCTTTGGATGGTTGCTGAAACTTGGTGTCCAACATGGTTGGTCCTTCGATTTTGTGGAAGTTACTCGTACTTTTGACTTCCAAACTCATATCTGTGATGATTGTCTTCTTACTTTTGCAAAAGGGTTGAGTTTATCTTTCGTTGTTCTTTGTGCTTGGTTCCTACCCTTTTCTTTCCTTGGATTCTTTCTTTAGGCCTTTTGCATGGTGGAGAGCATAGGCTTTTGTGAATGTAAGAGTCCTTTGGGAACCCACATGTGTAATTGCCATTGTTGAGCTGCAACTAATTTCTTAGGCATCCAAATCTGTCGGAGATCTTGTGCATGAGCTTGTCCTAGTTGCTTGGTCCTTCTTTTGGTGTGAGTGGCCTGCTTGGATGAACATTGTTGTGGCAAAGCTGGTGGTTGCTCTCCTTTCTGTACCCATATTTACTTCATTCCCGAAACTACTTTCTTCTTGAAATCTCTTGGTCTATTTGATATAGTGGTTGTCATATACTGTCTCGCTTGCCTTTTTGGTTGAATTGTTGTGACGGTATTAGTTGTTGCACAAGAGGAGGAGGTGATTTGTCTTTGAGCCTGTTCTTCCATGATTGAGTTCTTCTAGAACATAAAGCTTTTGCCATATACAACATCTTTGTCGTGAAGATTAGTCTTAGAGGAACTAAGAGAGTGTGTGGTGCCATGATCTGTGAGCATGCAGTTCTCTAATTTTAATTTAATGCATTGTTCATGTACCCAAACTTGAAGAAGTTGAATTCTTAGGTTCAAGTTGACTGCATGGTCATAAATCCAATCTTGACCCAAGACAAGGGGGTCTGTAAGGTCCTCATCGTGACACATTAGCATGTTGAATTTCATTGGGAAAACTTGAAGGTAGATGGGAAGTTCCACCTCACCCAAACAAGGGATTTCCACACCTCCCAAACCTGTGAGATAGGCTTCTATGGGCTTGATGTTCAATTGCACATCTTGGTAGTATGAAAGTCTAACTGCACTAGTTGCTGCTCCTGAGCCAACCAATGCTCTCACAGTCCTTATGCTCTTTCCTTGTCCTACCTCTATAGTCACAAAGGGGTGTCAGTCAATTATTTGAGAAGTACGTATGCCCAATTTTTGGCACATGTCCATGTGATATTTTTGGGCTTTTGGGTTGATATCTAGGCCTAGTCGCGTTAACTTATTTCTCCTGATGCGCTCTCTCGCCTCGGCTTGCGCTTCTTCTCTAACCCTCAACTCTTCTTCTTTCCGCTTCTAAGCAGTGTTGAATCTCATTAGCAGATCCTCTGTAAGAGGTTCTTGATAAAGCTTGACTCGACATCCACTAATATAGTCTGGCAAGATGTCACCTTCTAGAGTGGCCAATTGAACCGCACCGCTAGTGGAAATTCTATTAATGATCATGGGTCCATATCCTCGTTTCTCCAATTTACATGTCGGACAACAGAGAGAATGTATGTGTGTGAGAGAGAGAGAGATAGGGAAGGAGAGAGAGAGAGAGAGAGAGAGAGAGAGAGAGAGAATGTTAAGTTAGGTATGTAGATATGATCATATAGATGCTAATGAGTTTATGAATGCATATGCATAAGTGCATGTGTATGTATGATAAGTATGCATGTATATGTATGATAAGTATGCATGTGTATGGATGCATTGTATTGAAGATGAATGTGTATGCATGCATAAGATATGTATTTATGCATAAATGCATGTGCATATGCTAAATGCATGTGAATACATGAGAACAAAAGTTAGTTATGCATGTGCATATTAAGTGAGTGCAATACGTGCATATGTATGCATGTATGCATGAGTGTATGTATGTGATACACAAATGCATATACATGAAAGTTAGGAAGTGATGAGTGCATGTAAGCATGTGTAGATATGCATGTGTGCATGTGAAGTATGTATGTGTCACTCTAGCACAATGGCAAGAGCCAACCTGAGGAGATTCATCTCATAAATATCAATCCGCAGAGACGTGAGGACTGGTATGAAGACCAAGAGCAAGTGAAGTGCACAAGTGCGTGAGTGAAAGCATACAAACATGCACACACATACACAGGCACGCACACAAGGTAAGATCAAAGAGTGGAACAATGAAAGGACTTTGATTACAAAAGAACTCTCTTAGAAAGCTGAAATCTACAACAAGCTTACCCCAAAAATGAGCTCTCCAGCCCTTTTTATAGTTTTTTGAGTGGTTTTGGTCCTGTCCAGACCTAGTGTCCGGCCTAGTTAAAAAATAGGTTCCAAGGCTTATTTGGGGGCTCAAACGGAGTCTAAAAATTATGAAAATTGGCAGGATGATAGTTCTAATACTCCTCAAGCTCAAGGACTCCTCGACTTGAATGAAATGGAGTTACAAAAATGGAAAATGATATTTACAATGATTTTTGGTAATAAAAATCACTATTTTTATAGGGATTTCTTCTGAAAATATGACAGGTGCTTCTTGGAGCTCCCTACTTGCTCCTTCTTCTTGTGTGTCCACTTCGTTGATGCGCTTCCATGCTTTGTCCTTATCCTTGAGGAGCTCCCTACATGCTCCTTCTTCTTGTGTGTCCACTTCATTGATGCGCTTCCATACTTGTGCCTGACCTTGACCATCAACACTCCCTCCCCCTCTAGAGTCTCTCGTCCCTGACAGACCCTCGTTGTAGTGGTTGTTCCATGTAGTGCTTGGAGAGATAGTGTCCATAATGTATCCACAAGTGTGGTCCATCTTCCAATGGTAGCGTGGGTAGTTGTCCGGTTCTTCATTTTGTCACTACTACCTTTGTATGTTCGTCTTCCTTGTATTCCAGCTTGATGGTGTCTTTGTGAGCATTCAAAAATTGTGAGCTACTCAAAGAGGTTGTCAATGCTGGTTATGAGCAACTCTCATGGTGGATTGCTTCCTTGCTCTTTTTGTTGGCATGGTGATGTCCTCTGGTTCTTCCAAAGATGGTTTTCCTTGTTTTCATGCCAAGTACGTGTAATCCATAATGGATGATAGGTAAGTGTATTAGTGCATGGGTTGAACAAGATATGTGCCTTGTGCATGGCCTTGGAATGTGGGCCAATGTATGCGGGTGAAGTGGGTCTCTATGCTTGACAGAGGAATGTATCTGGCACGTATTACAAGTGCTCACAAATTCTTTAACAGTTACGTACATCCTCGTCCACCAATAGCTTTTCCTAATCTTTTCATATGTAGCAACAAAGCCTTTATGACCAACCCAAAGGCTTTCATGCATCTCTTGCATAACTTGCACTTGAAAAACTTTTAAACCTAGAACTCTTTGAGGGTTTTGAACCTTTCCTTTAGCATGCCTCCAAAGATATCCACCTTTCAAGAAGAAGTTGAAAGACTTCTTCCTGATGTTCCAAAATAGATTTGAAGACCATCTTGGAAGAGGCTGAAACGAACTCAGATAGTATCCTATATCTCGCCACTCTCCTTCATAATTGGCTTCTCTAAATCTCTCATACGCATAGGTAGATGTTTCATAATTTATTAAATTTATATGATTATCTATTGCTGCACTATCATTGTCAAACTTTGCTCTTGAGAGCATATCAGCAACGGTGTTATGCTTACTAGTAATATGTACAAAAGCAGAATTAATAGATTTAATAAAGGCTATCCATCGTAACATAGCTATATTTTGAGATGAACAATTGGCTATTAGACCTATTAACAGAAGACAGTCAGTCTCTACTATTACATTAGCTCCTATAAAGTATTCCTTATCAGATTTTAAAGCTGTAACTAATCCCCATAATTCTCTGTTAATTTGAGGATAATTCCTTTGAGTATCATGTAAAATCTTTGCTCCAAAGTGAACTGCGTACCTTTGCTCCTCCTCATCATCCTACCTAATGACCCAGCTATTGGCATATAAGCCAGATGAAGAGCATACTAGCACAACGGAGCAGTCAGGCACAATACGGCAACAAGGCCCAATCATTTTTTCCATGGACCATTTACAACTCAAGTGATTTTAATCACTACACAAACATAGTAAATTCTGTTTTTGGTAGAATAGACTCCATTTTGTTCAAGCCGAGGAGTCCTCGAGCTTGAGGATTATTATAATTAGCTACATATCAATTTTCATAAATTTTTAGACTCCGTTTGAGCCCTCAAATAGGCTCTAGAACCTAATTTTTAACTAGGCCAGACACTAGGTCTGGACAAGGCCAAAGCTAGTGACAAAACTATAAAAAGAGCTAGATAGCTCATTTTTGGGGTTAGATTGTTTGTGAATTGAGCTTATGTAAGAGACTTTTTGGCTAATGCAAAGAAATCCATTGTTCCTCTCTTTGTTCTTGCCTTGTGTGCGCGTGTATGTGTATGTGTGTGCATGCTTGTGTGCTTCTCACTCACACACTTGTGCCTTCACTTGCTCATAGTCTTCATACTAGTCCTCACGTCTCCACGGATTGATAATTATGAGGTGAATCTTCTCACGTTGGTACTCACCATTGTGCTAGAGTGACACCAAATTTGGCGCCGTTGCCGGGGAGAGAGCTTCGAGGACGAGCGTGTGATGGTAAGACGTTGAGTTGAGACATTGGAGTTATAGGTAATATCCTTTCTTTTCCTTATTTTTCTTCATTTTTTCTTATTTTTGCATCACCATCATCATCCCCACCATCTCCCACCTCCATCTCCATCTCCACAAAAATTTCAGTTTTTTGGTCATATTCCACTCCCCACCTCATTTCCCTCATTCCATTGTGAGAGAGAGCGAGAGAGAGCTTGCATGCAATCTGCTTTTATGTGTTTTTTGAGCTTTTGTTGCAGGAACTAGGTGTACCACCTTCTCCAGTACTGTGCGCAGGTACGACAGACTCTGCACAGGTCTCGGGATGACGACCTCTGTCTGTCGTGACAGATAGAAAAACTTAATATTTTGTGAATGCGTGTTTGGCACGGTAACCTACACCATTAGAGCACTCCAAATCACTAGAAGTTTCTCAAAAATTTGCGTTTTTTCAGTCTATCGCGACAGACACCATCTATTGCGACAGACACCGTCTATCGCGACAGACCAAATCACGACAGACGATAGACACCGTCTATTGCGACAGACACCCGTCTATCGCGACAGACAGAGACCCACGATAGACCCCGTCTATCGCGACAGACTCCTGTCTATCGCGACAGACCAAATTCCACGACAGATCCAGTCTATCGCGACAGACACCGTCTATCGCGACAGACCAAAACCACGACAGACGATAGACCCCGTCTATCGCGACAGACAGAGACCCACGATAGACCCCGTCTATCGCGACAGACACCTGTCTATCGCGACAGACCAAATTCCATGACAGATCCAGTCTATTGTGACAGACACCGTCTATCACGATAGACCAAAACTATGACAGATGATAGACCCCGTCTATCGCGACAGACACCCGTCTATCGCGATAGACAGAGACCCACGATAGACCCCGTCTATCGCGACAGACACCTGTCTATCGCGAAAGACCAAATTCCACGACAGATCCAGTCTATCGCGACAGACACCGTCTATCGCGACAGACCAAAACCACGACAGACGATAGACACAGTCTATCGCAACAGACCCATCTATCGCGACAGACACTGTCTATCGCGATAGACAGCCCCCCACGACAGCTTGTGTCTATCACGACAGACACCGTCTATCGCGATAGACAGACATTTTCGGCAAAAAAATAAAGGGGTAATTTTTTGGAAATTTAGGCTAAATTTTGGGCATATTTGCATACTCAAATACTCATACACTTACAAAGGCCTTAGAGAAATGCATTAAAACTCCTGAAAGGTTCTGTTGGTCTGTTTAACCCCCTAAACCCTGAACGGTCATAACTTTTTCATACGAAATCCATTTTTTGAGCTCTAGGGCTTGTCGGAAAGCTCGTGGCATATACTACATGCCCTCAACTGTTTTTATAAATATAATGCATTGATTTTCAGATATGATATTTTGAAGTTGACACACTGAGGGGTAGGTACACCAAGGGAGCTCTAGAGAAATTTTTTTTTTTAGCAATACAAAAGGGGGAACAAGGGTCATTAAAAAGTGTCTGAAATAAATTGTCTGTCAATTGAAGGATCAAAGTGAAGCTAAACTTGGGGTTCTTACAGGATCATCGAGAGCTTTTGGAGAAAGCAAAGTAAGTGCCAAGGCGAACAAGCTTGGGAACGTGCTTCCTAGGTAGACAAGCAGCACCAGGAGGAGCGACTTGAGGTTGGAACATTTCTTAACCCCCTCAGTCCATTCTTAGTATAGGCTAAGTGCGAGTAGTTGTCCGGATTGACTAGGGGTACGATAGGAACACTCAAGTTTGAAGAGCCTTTAATTTCTCAAGTGCAAGGATAGGCTAAATTGCAGTCAAGGGATAACTTAAAGGAAAAGAACTTAAACTAAGCGGACGCAGAACATCAAGTACGACGCACTAGAGTGCTCCTGACGACGCTTAATTAAAAACAAGAAAACACATCCAAAGGAATTTAAAAGGAACAAGTGACTGGTACCAAAGAATCAGCAACGTACAAAGGGCATATGAACCTGAGATCGGGAAGACACCTAGGGAGAGACCGTCAAAGCGTTAGATCATTTGAGACTAGCGTCAACCATATAGCAAGATCTTGGGCCCAACAATTGAGTAATTACCCCTACGCGCTAGACTCAGAAACTAGTGACTCTGACATGTCGTATAGCATGGAAAGACCTATAGGTAGCTCAGGAATGGCATACCTAGAGAGACCAGAAGGTCCCTACAAGACTCAATTGGAATACATCCAGACCAACCGCCTAGGTGCACACATCTATGAGGATGGTCTGCGAAGATCTGTTGTCCTAATTAAAAATCTAAATAAGCCCATTGGACTAGAACACCCTGTAGTCAAGTTTGAAAATGGTTCATACATAGATAAAGAAGGGACAATGTATGTGGTCACCAACCAACCGGAAAGGACAGATGAGTTTGGCAACATAGTCTCTGAACCTGACTTAGGTGACATAGAGCAAGGGAACTTAGGAAAGGAGTCGAAAACCCCTCGAGGCAAATCGGTCCTAACAAGAATAATCACTCCAGAGTTAGTTCCCCAGGATAATAGGAGCATAGAATTGCTCTAGAACCAAGAGACGAATGAGGCTTTTTGGAGGTACAAGCTTGAAAAGCCTAATGAAGTGGGAGCTCGTGCCATCTATGAATTCAAAGATCCTGATAGCCCAGGCAAGGTGACCTACTTAGATGATGCTTCAGAGAGAATCTCTGTGGTCTCTGAGCATGGAAGACACGCATACACTTGGAAGGGAGAATTTGTTTTTCCCCAACCTCGATCCAATGTGTCTTATGGTCACCAAGGAGCTGGAACATCTCAAGCTCATGGGAATCAAAGAGAAAGGAGTAGAGAGAGACCTGAGGTAAGCTTTGCCAACTCTTGGGGAAGAGAAAGAACGAGAACGGAAACAAATAGAGTGGAACCTGAGGGACATAGAGCCCCAGGGAACCGAAGAAATGCCCATGATTTCCCTTTGCCAAGACCGAGAGAGCACACGAGGACCTTGAGACCGACCCACCTAGTTAAGTCCATGAAAAACTACTTCGATGGCACTGGAGACCCCTACGATCATGTAGCTGAGTTTAGGCAAGTCTTGAGAGCTGAACAAGTTGAAGATATGTTCACGCAGTACAATGCCTTTGGTCTAACCCTTAGGAACACCGCCCTAACATGGTTTCAACCACTGCACGAGAGGCAGTTTAGGAGCATAAATCAACTTCTAGAGGCATTCATTATACTCTAAAAGTGGTATAAGACATAACACATCCTCCCTGATATACAGTTTCAAACAAACATCTCAAGAGACAGTGAGACTCGCAGGTAGAAGATTTAGGTAATATCTAGAGATGTGCCCGGCTCCAGAGTTACCCACTCCAGCCAAGCAAGTGGCCTTATTTTTAGATGGATTGTTAAGCACCAAACTGAGATCATATGTGTACTTGAAGGACCCTAGATCCATAGACGAATGTGTACGCATGTGCATAGACATTGAGGATAATCTAGGGGAGGAATTAGAGCTCTCAAAAATCTATAAAGGTTCAGATAGTTCTAGTAGCCTCATTTCCTCATAATCCACATCAATTGAGGATCTAGCAGAAAAGGTAGCTCTGAAATTAGGTGTCTCCAGCAAGCAGATTCCTAGATTTGCCCCCGAAAAATGATGCTATACTTGTGGAGGAGACCATATGGCTAATGTGTGCCCCATCATGGCTCAACCCCAAGTGAACCCTAACAACCAGTACTGCACCATAGAAAGGAGGTACACCAATCATACAGCACAAGACTGTCCATATAACAAACAAGTTGTTAGACAAAATTATTCTCAGCCATATCCACAACAAGGAAAGTACCCTAATTAGTACCCACAACAATAGTATGCTAGGCCCCAGCAAATCTATCAACCACCCTGTTGAGAGCAGTATGGGCACCCAAGGACTGACTAGACAAGGAAGCCAGCGGAGAGAGTCAGAGCGAGGTGAAGGAGTAAGTAGACAAAGCAGTCGACGCAAATCTAGCAGATAGGCCCTTCAAATTTTTCCAAATCAACATCTTTATAACAGTGATTCTTATCACTAACAATCATTGTAAATACCATTTCATATTTTTGTAGCTCCATTTTGTGCAAGCCAAGGAGTCCTTGAGCTTGAGGAGCCTTAGAAGTACCTACATATCAATTTTCGTATTTTTTAGACTCCGTTTAAGCCCTCAAATTGGCCCTGGAACCTAATTTTTAACTAGGCCGGACACTAGGTCTGGACAGGGCCAAAACCTAGTCAAAAACTATAAAAGGAGCTAAAGAGCTCATTTTTGAGGTTAGATTGTAATTGAAATGAACTTGTAATAGCTTTTTGAAAGTAATCTAAGAACTCCATTGCTTCTCACTCTTTGTCTTGCCGTGTGTGCGCGTGTGTGTGTATGTGTGTGCATACTTGTGTGCTTCTCACTCACGCACTTGTGCCTCCACTTGCTCGAGGTCTTCATACCATCCTCACGTCTTCCCGGACTGACATTAAAGGAGGTGCTACTCATCACTGAGCTACACCAAATTTTGGCGCCGTTGCCAGGGATCGAGCTTTGAGGACGAGCGTGTGATGGTAAGACGTAGATTGGAGACGTTGGCGTTGTAGGTAATTTCTTTACTTTTCCTATTTTTTTCTCTTTCTTATCTTACCACCATCATCACCATCATCATCATCACCATCTTCCACCTCCACTTCCATCATCGCGAAAATTTCAGTTTTTTGATCATATCACCTTCTCCACCTCATTTCCCTCATGTCACTTGTGAGAGAGAGCGAGAGAGCGAACTGTTGTGTGCTATTTTCTGCATGCTTTTGGAGTTTCTTGCAGGTTTCAGCATCATCATCCCCTCCAGCACGTCGCGCAGGTACGGAAATGTGCAGAACTGTCTCGCAGTCGCCGACTCCTGTCGATCGCGATTGACAGAAATTTTCACCTTTTGGTAAATCTGAGTGCACCACAGTGGACTAGAGACCCTGCACACCACATTTCCACAAAAATTTTTGAAAATTTTGCACAATTTCAATCCATCGCGATTGACAGCTCTGTCCATCGCGATCGACAGCCTGTCCATCGCGACCGACTGCCTGACCATCGTGATTGACTCTTGTCCATCGCGACTGACAGCCTGCCTGTCCATCGCGACCGACTGCCTGTCCATCGCGATTGACTCCTGTCTGTCCATCGCGATTGATAGCCTGTCCATCGCGACTGACAGCATGCCTGTCCATCGCGACCGACTGCCTGTCCATCACGATTGACTCCTGTCCATTGCGATTGACAGCCTGCCTGTCCATCGCGACCGACTGCCTGTCCATCGCGACTGATAGCCTGCCTGTCCATCACGATTGATTGCCTGTCCATCACGACTGACAGCTTGCTCTGTCCATCACGATTGATGCTCTGTCCATCGCGATTGATACTCTGTCCATCGCGATTGACAGCCCTGTTGATCGCGATTGACAACCAATTTTAGCCAATTTTTTAGGGTTTTTTAATTGAAGAGTTGGGCTAATTTTGGGCATAAACATTTTACTCTAGAGCACATAAGGAGGCCTTAGGAAAACAACTTGGGGAAAGCCAGTTGCACAGTGATCCTGTTTGAACCCTGTCTTAACCCTAGAACCCTGAACGGTCATAACTTTTTCATACGAAATCCATTTTTTGAGCTCTAGGGCTTGTTGGAAAGCTCGTGGCATATACTACACGCCCTCAACTATTTTTTATAAAGATAATGCGTTGATTTTTAGCTAGGGTATTTTGAAGTTGACCATACCCAGGGGGATCAAAGTCAGGGGTCTTAAGAATTGTTTTCCTAAAATTCACTATGCAAATTAGTATTTGTGCTACAGGAATGAGAATCATTGGCTCTGTCTTTGGAATTTAAATATTAAAGCTAACTTTGGAACTCTACAGATCTATTGAGAGCATCGAAAGGCGTTCTAAGCAAGTGTAAGTGCAAGCTTGGGAACACACTTCCTGGGCATTCAAGGGCAACCAAGCAGGAAACAAAAGGTTGGAAACTTTCAACCCCCTCTGTCAATTCCTAGTTTAGGCTAAGAACGACTAGAGGTAGGAGTAAGTCAGGGCGACGATAGGCAATTTTCAAGTTGAAGCAGACCTAAACTCTCAAGTTCAAGCTAAGGACATAATCTTTGTACTGACGAGAACTTTAAAGGAAAAGAACTTAACGTGGAACGATCAACTATAAGTGCGGAACTACACTCAAATATACCTTACGACGTGATATCAGACAAGAGTTTTAACACGGGAATCAACTAAAAGGAATCAAGTAACTGATACAAAAGGACTCTGCAACGAGGTTGCACTTGGGCAAAATTGGGCTATTCAACTAGGCTTATGAACCTTAGATCAGGGCGACATCTAGTAAGGGATAGAAAAAGCCTTAGGTCTTCAGAGGCTAGTGTCAACCACACTGCTAGGTCGTGGGCCCAGCAGTTGAGCCACCACTCATACTACCCAAGTTCTGAGACTAGTGAATATGAGATGTCTCAAGGTATGGAGAGACCTACAGGCAGTTCAGGAGTGCCATACCTGCACAGGGTAGAAGGCCCTTACAAAACGCAGTTGGAATACCTTAGGACCAACCGATTAGGTGCCAGCATCTATGAGGACGGCCTAGGAAGATCTGTGGTACAGATTAAGAATCTTGATCAATCCATTGGGTTAGAGCACCCAGCTGTCAAGTTTGAAAATGGAGCATACTTGGACAAAGAAGGAACCATATACGTAGTCACCAGTCACCCAGATAGGACGGACGAATTTGGAAATGTGATCCCCGAAGCAGACTTAGGTGACCTGGAGCAAGGAAACATGGGTGCAGAACCTAGAACCCCTCGAGGTAAATCGATTCTCACTAGGATTATCACACCAGAGTGGACTCCCCAGGATAATAAGAGCATAGATTTGCTCATCAATCGAGAGACTGACGAAGCCTTTTGGAGGTACAAACCTGATCGGCCAATTGATATAGGAACAATCATGATCTATGAGTTTAAGGATCCTGATAGCCCAGGTAGAGTGACCTACTTAGATCACGCTTCGGAGAGGATCTTTGTGGTGATAGAAAATGATAGGCATGCTTACACTTGGAAGGGTGAATTCGTTTTCCCCCAACCAAGATCGAATGTATCCTATGGTCACCCTGGAGCCGGAACATCCCAAGCTCATGGAATGCAAAGAGACAGAAGTAGAGATAGACCAGAAGTAAGCTTTGCCAACCCAGTGGGCAGAGAAAGAACGAGGACGGAAACAAATAGAGTAGAACCTGAGATACTTAGAGCTCACAGGAATCAAAGAAATGCGGATGAGTTCCCTCTACCACGACCTAGAGAGCACACAAGGACTTTGAGACCGACTCAGCTAGTTAAGTCCATGAAGAACTACTTCGATGGCACTGGAGATCCATACAATCATGTGGCTGAGTTTAGGCAAGTCTTGAGAGCTGAACAAGTGGAGGATCTATTCACGCAGTACAATGCCTTTGGTCTGACCCTTAGGAACACTGCCCTGACATGGTTTCAGCCACTAAATGAGAGGCAATTCAGGAGTATAGACCAACTCCTAGAGGCTTTCATTATTGAATTCTCTAAGAGTGGCATAAGGCATAATACCTCCTCGCTGATTCACAGCTTCAAGCAAACCCCTCAAGAAACCGTGAGACTTGCAGGAAGAAGATTTAGGCAATACTTAGAAAGATGCCCTGTTTCGGAGCTACCCACGCCAGCTAAGCAAGTGGCTTTATTCTTGGATGGATTGCTAAGTACTAAATTGAGATCTTATGTGTACTTGAAGGACCCTAGGACCATAGAAGAGTGTGTGCGCATGTGCATTGACATCGAGGATAACCTAGGGGAGGAGTTAGAGCTTTCCAAGATATACAAAGATTCAGATAGTGCCTCTAACCTCTCTTCCACACAATCCACATCAATTGAGGAACTTGCAGAGAAAGTAGCTCAGAAATTAGGTGTCACTAACAAACAAATCCCAAGGTTTGCCCCTGTGAAAAGGTGCTATACTTGTGGTGGCGACCACATGGCGAACATATGTCCCATTATGGCTCAACCCCAAGTTAATCCTAGTAGCCAATACTGCACTATAGAACGAAGGTACACCAATCACACCGCGCAAGATTGCCCCTACAATAAGCAAACCGTTAGGCAGACGTACCCACAACCATACCCTCAACAAGGAAGATACCAGAACCAGTACCCACCTCAGCAGTATGCTAGGCCTTAACAAACCTACCAACCCTACCAAAACCAACAAAGGCCTCAGCCTGTGCTAGCACAACAACCCCCAGCTCCAGCTAATGTGATTCCGGTAAAGTATGCTGTTGCAGAAGAAAACCTCAATAGAGTTATAGTTCCTGTAACACCAGTGCTTTCAGAAAGTGATCCCAGTGACCATAGCTTTGATTCTACACATGTTGATAGCCCCGAGGCTTACTACATGCAATCTCCTGAACATGGTGAGTCTTACTATAGTGAAGAGCCAAATGAACCTAGTTGGGAGTCAGATTACACAAACATCATGTATACAAACCCCAATCCTAGGCCTCAACTTAGGCAGGTAAGACCTCCATTCCCCAGAGGACCATGCTACAGATGTCAAGGAGATCATCTCATTCGTGATTGTCCGGTGCCTCCACCTACACAACCCCAGTCAGTAACGATCCAGGGTTTTTGCCAAGACTGTGGAAAGGAACATCTCTTACGAGACTGCCCTAGGAATCCTAGTAATATGCCAAAAATTACTCCTATTAACGTTATTGGGTTAGTGGTAGATTCCACAAGAAGTGTCACTTCCACTACACCTGTGCAAGTGATCACTAGAGCTCAAGCATTGCAGAAAAACCAAGGGGTAAACCAGGAGAAGAGCCCAGATGTTAGTGAAATAGAGAGCATGACAAAAAAGAGGACTAGAGCTTGGAGAGATAGCCGTGAAAGAATGAAACGGCAATGGGCAAAAAAGATGAGTGAACTCGAGGAAAGCCTCAGAGAGACAAAGGCTAGGATAACTGAACTCACATCTCAAACTCCCTCTCACATTACCCCACCTCCACCATTCCCAACTCCATCCGACCCGCCACCTTCCGACCCGCCTCAACTAATTCCACCACCCCCTAGAGTAGGATCAGTCCTAGCAGATCCCACTCCCGAGGACCTTAACATGATGCTTAAGGCATATCAGGCCAGAATCCAAGAAGGGCCAAATGTAACTGATCATGAAAAGTGTTACCCAAGAGCAGAACTAGAGTTAGAACGAACCAAAATTTGTGCTAAGATGGTGGAATTGGCTCAGACCATGTTTGAGGCCAGTCGCCTATTTAACATCTCTAGTTCAGCGAAGACACAGTTGCACTTTGATGGACTGTTAGAAAGAATAGAGAAGCTAATTGCACAATCAGAAAAGGAACCCGCCTCTCAACACAAGGACAAGGCAAGTGAAAGATTAAGCATTCCTGCTCAGGAAGCCTATGTGCCTGAAGTCTATGTGCCTAACTCTACGGAGCCAGACACATCATCTTCTATGAATCGGTTCACACCAGAATTCCTACGCGAGATTCAAGAGGACAAATGGGCTAAAGAAAGTGAAGTCCCTCCTCCTATTGAACTTGTGGATGATGCACATGACCAGTTCCCACAAGACATCCCATCCATTTATGAGGAGCAGGAGAGCACTCACTCTCAGGACAGACTAGACTTTGAATCTAACTCTCTACAAGAATTACCCCACTTCACAGGCCCATGGGAAGCTAAGTCTACTTGTATGAGAGCACCCACGGTCATGGTAAGAAACGAAGATTCAGTCATACCTAAGAACACAGAGGTAGTGAAGAACACCAAAGTGCAGTGCAATCTCACTTTGGAAGAGCTACTCAAGGTTAGACCTGAATTATGGAAACATGTCGCCAAACAAGTACCAGAGATAGCAAAACCTCGTTCCCAGGTAGGATCACATAGGACAGTACCAGAGATACCCTTGGACAAGATAGGAGATATGTGTGAAGGTGAAGAAGGTAACACCTATCTTCCCATTACCTACCAGGAGTACACCACCAAGGCAATTTTGGACTCAGGTGCAGGAGTTGCAATTGCCACCACTTCCCTATGGAAGCGTTGGGGCAAGCCAGCACTCAGGCCAACGAGAATGAAATTGCAGATGGCCAATGGTCATATTGAGAGACCCTTAGGATTGCTAGAAGGAATAACTCTCACCACCTGTGGTGTCGAGTTTGAGCATACATTTGCTATATGTGACTTCAGCAAAAATCATGCCTATGAGATGATTTTGGGAAGACCATTTATGCGACAGTTGCAAGTGGTACAGGACTGGGGAACCAACTCCTTGTATTTGCAACATTTAGGTGTTACGACCAAAGTGAATCTCAAAGATTACTCTCATAGAGATGTCCCTCCCATCCAATGGAACCCCATCCATAGAGCCAAAGATGATACGGAATCTGTGCATTCCCTAGGATCAGGATCCTCATGGATGCATGAAGACACTCACTTATGGATGTGTAAGGTAGCAGTAGAAGAAGAGAAGAGAGAGAAAGCCAGAGAGGTAGGTGCAAAAGAGAACCATAGATCAATTCAAGACCCAGCCTATGCACCTGTAGTTTTTCCTGATGAGGAATTTGAACCCCATGGCTGGGCAGAAATCCTAGCAACAATGGATGTAGCCATCAATGAGGAACAATGGACACCTCACTGTGATGAGGATGGTGTTGCGAACATTTGTTTTATGTAGGGTACAAGTTTCAAATTATGTAAATACCTTTGGGAAGTCTTCAAATACTTCAAGAAGGCTCATATTATTCATAAAATGTAGCAAAAATACCACGTGAGTTCTAGAACATGGTGAGTCAAATTAGTGAGTCACAAGGGAGCTTCAGTGGTGTCCTAGTGGAAGGTCGATGTGGCTAGTTCTCAAAGTCCATCAATACTTTGCTTATTTGAGCACTTGAGTCATGTAATACCTCCATCCAAGTGTCTACCACGAATTTAGATGTATTAGGAAGGTTTTAGATTAGTTTCCCATGCTATAAAAAGAGGAGAAAAGTCGTGATCTTGTGGGATGTCCAAGAGAGTCATATGTGTATCTCTACACTGCTGTAGTTTTGTATGCAGAGATTGCAGAGCTTGTATCTCCCTAATTATATATCCAAATTACATGTTTGATAGCTCATTGGAAAGCTCTTACTGTCTACTTTCTTTCTGTAACGTTTCATAATCATTGGATTTGTGAGCTGAGAGCAACACTCTCTGCAAGTAGTGTGTGTTCTCTGTTTTTTATCCCTGCTGAAGGTCTCCATTAAACCTCAAACTTGCAGAGGTCATATTTCCTTGTGTATGTATCCAAATCATGTGTTCTTTGGCTTGTTAGAAAGCTCTTTGAGTCTACTTGTATTCTGGAAAGTTTCAAAGTCATTGGAGTTGTGAGTTAAGAGCAGTAGTCTCTGCAAGTGATGTGTGTCCTCAGGTTCATCTCTGTTTCAAGGTCTCCATTAAAGCTGCATATTGCAGAGGTCATAGCTCATTGTGTATTTATCCATTTGAGGTGTTCTATATCTTGTTGGAAAGCTCGTAGAGTCTAGTTTATGTGTATGAAACAGTTTTGGAAAATTCCAAGTGAGTAAAGAGAAATTTGCTCTGCAAGAAAATTGGTCTGTGCATACAAGTTTGTGAAAAAGTCAACTAGGTCCTGTTGGGTTTCACCTACTTCTAGCTGTACTTTGGAGATCATTAAACTCCAACATTGGTATCAGAGCAAGTACTTGGAGGCTTGGAGAAGGTTATCATACCTTGACGAAGAATTTGAAGCTATCAAGGAAGCAGTTCATCATCAACACTACACAAAGGTAGAAGAAGATTGCAAGGAGGCATCTGAAGCAACATCCAAGCAAAGAAAGGTGCACATACCTCATTTACAAGGTGAATATTATATTTCTTCTCATCACACACATTGGAAAGGAGGCTTAAAGGAGGAAGCTTAGCATTTGTATTATGGGAGACCAACATGCACAAATAGAGAAGCTTGATAAGACCAATTATCAAGCATGGAAGTTTAGAATCACAGCATACTTGCAAGGTAGAGGCTTGTATGGTTTGATTGACGGCACAGATATCAAACCCACATTACCAGAGGACCCAAATCAGCAACAATTGAGGGAGTTTAGACTTTGGAATGAGAGAGACAAAAGGGTTATATTCATTTTATCACAAAATATTCAAGATTCAATGGTAGGACACATACAAGATCTAGACACAAGTAGAGATGTTTGGCTTGCATTGGAAAGGTTGTATGCTACAGGTACAAGAGCAAGGAAGATTCAACTCAAAAATGAGTTGAATAACATAAAGAAAGATACAAGGACATCGGTCAATGATTACATATTGAAAGTTAAAGAGATTGCAGATCAACTAGGATCAATTCAAGCTCATGTGGAGGACGACGACTTGGTTGCATATACTCTCAACGGACTCAAAGATGATGAGAGATGGAAACCCTTCATTACTTCAGTTTATGTCCGAGGAGAATTACCAGATTTTGATCAACTTATTGCCCTCATGGTCACGGAGGAGATGAATCTAAATGGTTCTACTTCAAATCAAAAAGGATCTCAAGGACAAGCTCTTTATGTCGGATCATCAAGAGGTGGAAACAAAGGTGGAAGAGGTTCAAATAGAGGTCGAGGAAGAAGGAGCCATGATCAAAGGACTTCAAGTGGCTTCTTCAACACAAGAGGAAGAGGAAGATCAAGCGCTAGAGGTACGAGAGGCTACTACAACTACAACCAAAGACAAAGGAGTGAAGATAATAAGAACAATTGCTATATATGTGGAAGGTATGGACACTATGCCAAAGATTGTTATCAAAATGAAAATAATCAAGGTGGTAATCAAAGAGGAGGCTATTCAAGAAGAGGTAAACAACAAGGAAATTATGCAGTTGAAGGTAAAAGTGATGATTATGATTCTCTTCTTATGATGAATGTAGAAACTAAGATGAATTGCAATAGCGATGTATGGTATGTAGATAGTGGTTGTTCTAATCACATGTCTCATGATGCTTCATGGTTTTCTAATATGCATAATCCGTCATGTAAAGGTCATGTTGAAACAGGAGATGATACAACACATAAGATTATGCAGGTTGGAGATGTTGTTATGCAGGATAAGAGCAAGAAAAATTGCTTGAAGGATGTACTTTATGTGCCAACGATCACTAAGAATTTGATGTCGGTTGGTCAAATGGTAGAAAAAGGTCTACAAGTGAGATTTAATCATGCAGGTTGCTTCATTGAGGATCCAAAGCAAAGGAGGTTAATTGCTAAAGGTCAAAAACAAGGTAGATTGTTTACATTGAAGGTAAACCCAAATCATACAAACTATTTCTCTTATGGTATGCATCGAATAGCAGAGCTTGATCTATGGCACAAAAGGATTGGACACATGAATGTACACAGGTTAAAGGAGCTATCAAAGAAGAGGATTGTTGAAGGATTACCTGATCTTACTAAGCAACATATGGTGCATCTTTATGAAGCATGTCAAATGGGTAAGCAGAGTAGACAACCTTTTAAGCATTCAAGCTATGTAAGTGATGGTTTGCTAGATCTCATACACACAGATGTGTGGGGACCTACTAAAGAGGCATCCTTGGTTGGTAATAAGTACTATGTATCATTCATTGATGATCATAGTAGAATGACATTTGTGTATTTTATTAAACATAAGAGTGAGGTCTTTGATTGTTTCAAGAAGTTCAAATCATATGTCGAAAAGCAAACAGGAAGGTATATTAAGAAGCTAAGATCCGATGGAGGAGGAGAGTATTTCTCTCAAGCTTTTACTGATTTTTTGTATGATGAAGGTATCAAAAGAGAAGTTACATGCAGGTATACTCCACAACAAAATGGAGTCATAGAAAGAAGAAACAGAATCATAGCAGAAGCATCTAGAAGCATGCTTAATGATATGTGTTTGCCTAATTATTTTTGGGCTGAAGCTGTTAGCACAAGTGTTTACATTATGAATAGAGTTCCGACTGCTGGAGTTCATCATTTGACACCATATGAGGTATGGCATGGAAGGAAACCAAGTGTAAGTCATTTGAAAGTATTTGGCTGTGTATGTTATGTACATGTACCTAGTGAGGTGAGATCTAAACTTGATGCGAAATCAGAAAAATGTATATTTATTGGTTATGCAGATACTCAAAGAGGATATAGATGCTATAATCCTCATACCAATAAGGTTGTTGTGTCAAGAGATGTAAACTTTGATGAATCACTTTCATGGTATGCAGATAAGAATTGTTTGCAGGTCATGGATGAAAATGAAGAAGGTGTGGTTGAAGGAGAAGAATGCATAGTTCAGCCATCAGGAAGTTTAAATGATGAAAGGAGTGGTTTAGATGAAGAAAGAGGATCACCTTTCAATGGAAGATTAAGGCAAGAGTCACCTCCAAGTGTTAAAAGTAAAGGTAAACTCAAACTTGTTGAAGTTAATGATGAAGGAGAGGAAATTAGTGATGTATGTGAGTATGGAGAATCATCAAAGGTTCCTAATAAGAAAGGAAGAGCATCTACATTGGAGGTAAGAAGAACTTCAAGAGTAAGTAAGCAACCTCAAAGGTACACTTATGAATCTTTCATGAATACTCATTATGCTTTTATGACAAAAGTTGAGCAGGAAAATGAACCCACATGTTATGATGAGGCCAAAGGAGATGAAAAGTGGGAGAAAGCAATGAGAGAAGAAATGGAAGCACTACAGGATAACAAGACTTGGAATTTAGTTCCAAGTACACCAAAGCAAAAGGTAATTGGTTGCAAGTGGGTTTTTAAGATTAAAAGAAATAGTGATGGTAGTGTGTCTAGATATAAGGCTAGACTTGTAGCAAAAGGATATAATCAAACTCAAGGTGTGGACTATGAGGAAACATTTAGTCCAGTAGCAAATATGGCAACGGTGAGAACTTTGTTGGCTTTGGCTGCAAGTAAACGGTGGAATATATATCAACTCGATATAAAGAATGCCTTTCTTAATGGTGAGTTAAATGAAGAAGTGTATATGTCACAACCAGATGGTTATGTGGATGCAAAATGTCCTAATCATGTATGCAGGTTAAAGAAGGCATTGTATGGTCTTAAGCAGGCACCAAGGGCATGGAATGCAAGGTTGGTAAAGTATCTTATGCTGCAAGGATACACAGCGAGTCATGCTGATCCTTCACTTTATGTAAAACATGTAGATGGCATGTGTGTCTATGTATGCATTTATGTGGATGACTTGTTGATTACAGGGAATGATGCAAAAGCAATTGATGAGATAAAAGGTAATTTGGGAAAGGAATTTAAAATTTCAGATCTTGGTTTGCTCAGATACTTTCTTGGGATTGAAATTGTGTATAGCGATGAAGGTATGTGGTTGATACAAAGAAAGTATATATGTGATATGCTGAAAAGGTTTGGTATGCAGGAATGTAAATTTGTTTCTACTCCAATGGAATGTAATGTAAAGCTAAGCGCAAAGGAAGGTGATGAGTTGCATGATATGAATGTATATAGATCCATGGTAGGATCTTTGATTTATGCAACAAAAACTAGACCTGATATATGTTATGCAGTGGGAGTATTGTCACAGTTTATGCATGAACCTAGAGTACCTCATATGCATGCAGCGAAAAGAGTGCTTAGATATTTGAAAGGTACCATGAACGAAGGATTATTTTATAGTCATGATGCTGATCTAACTCTTAAAGTCTTTAGTGATGCAGATTGGGCTGGAAGCAAAGATGACAGAAGATCCACAAGTGGATATGTGGTAATAGCAGGAAACAAGACATTAACATGGAGTTCAAAGAAACAGCCTACAGTTGCTTTATCTTCTACAGAGGCTGAGTATAGAGGTTTAGCATTGGCTACTACTGAGGTTATGTGGTTTAAAAAGTTGTTTCATGACTTCAATGTGCAGGTTGATGTACCACTGATATATGGGGATAACTTGAGCAGCATTCATATGACCTCAAATCCTATTTTTCATGCTAGAACAAAGCATATAGAGGTTCACTATCATTATGTTCGAGAGAAGGCCATGAACAATGAAGTGCAGGTTTCTTTTGTTGGTACAAAGGATCAAGTTGCAGATATCTTCACCAAATCCTTGGATGGACCAAAGCTTCAAAGATTCAACTATATTCTTGGCATGAAGGAAATACCCTTTGAAACTTGAGGGGGAGAATGTTGCGAACATTTGTTTTATGTAGGGTACAAGTTTCAAATTATGTAAATACCTTTGGGAAGTCTTCAAATACTTCAAGAAGGCTCATATTATTCATAAAATGTAGCAAAAATACCACGTGAGTTCTAGAACATGGTGAGTCAAATTAGTGAGTCACAAGGGAGCTTCAGTGGTGTCCTAGTGGAAGGTCGATGTGGCTAGTTCTCAAAGTCCATCAATACTTTGCTTATTTGAGCACTTGAGTCATGTAATACCTCCATCCAAGTGTCTACCACGAATTTAGATGTATTAGGAAGGTTTTAGATTAGTTTCCCATGCTATAAAAAGAGGAGAAAAGTCGTGATCTTGTGGGATGTCCAAGAGAGTCATATGTGTATCTCTACACTGCTGTAGTTTTGTATGCAGAGATTGCAGAGCTTGTATCTCCCTAATTATATATCCAAATTACATGTTTGATAGCTCATTGGAAAGCTCTTACTGTCTACTTTCTTCCTGTAACTTTTCATAATCATTGGATTTGTGAGCTGAGAGCAACACTCTCTGCAAGTAGTGTGTGTTCTCTGTTTTTTATCCCTGCTGAAGGTCTCCATTAAACCTCAAACTTGCAGAGGTCATATTTCCTTGTGTATGTATCCAAATCATGTGTTCTTTGGCTTGTTAGAAAGCTCTTTGAGTCTACTTGTATTCTGGAAAGTTTCAAAGTCATTGGAGTTGTGAGTTAAGAGCAGTAGTCTCTGCAAGTGATGTGTGTCCTCAGGTTCATCTCTGTTTCAAGGTCTCCATTAAAGCTGCATATTGCAGAGGTCATAGCTCATTGTGTATTTATCCATTTGAGGTGTTCTATATCTTGTTGGAAAGCTCGTAGAGTCTAGTTTATGTGTATGAAACAGTTTTGGAAAATTCCAAGTGAGTAAAGAGAAATTTGCTCTGCAAGAAAATTGGTCTGTGCATACAAGTTTGTGAAAAAGTCAACTAGGTCCTGTTGGGTTTCACCTACTTCTAGCTGTACTTTGGAGATCATTAAACTCCAACAGATGGCTATGACATTTCAGTCTTCTCCATAGAGCCAATCATGGGAGAGGCAGTCCTAGAAGATTGCGAATCTAGCCCTGATGCATTTGAGGATGCAAGTGACTCCGATCTAGAGTCAATCATTATGGACCCACCTTTTGCATCAGATGAAGAATACTTCCATGAAGTAGAATTTCAACCCCAGAGGCATGGAGAGCTTACAAAGGATGTAAGATTAGCCACACATGTGACCCCGAAGGAAGAAGGAAAGAAACGAAAGAAGAGAGAAGTCTCACCAGAAGAGGAAGAATCTTTGTTTGAGGTCCCAGAAAATTTTAAGAAGTATGAGATAGACGACAGGAGGGTCATGATAAGAATGCCTAAACGAGAGGCACAATCAGGAGAGGCCTATGATAACAAAGAAACCACCAAGAAAATAGTAGTGGCCCTAGAAGAAGGAGAGGAGAGATGCACGTACATAGGCCATGACCTAACAGAGGAAGAAGAGCATGCGTTAATAGCCTTGCTAAGAGAATACAGAGATGTATTCGCTTGGAGTTACAAGGATTTGAAAGGTGTTGATCCAGAAATATGCTCACACACTATCCCCATGACCTCGGATGCCAAACCTTCTAAGCAAAAGCCCTATACATATAACGATAATTACGCTATCAAGATTAAGGAGGAGATAGATAGATTGGTTGAAGCTGGATTTATCTATGAAATTGAGCACACTGAGTGGGTATCCCCCATCGTAGTGGTGCCCAAGAAGAATGGCAAGCTACGTGTATGCATTAACTTGAAGAAGGTTAATGCAGCCACAATTCGAGATAACTATCCGCTTCCCATCACAGAACATCTCTTAGAAAGAGTAGCAGGCAAGGAAGTGTACAGCTTCCTCGATGGATTTTCGGGCTACAATCAAGTAGCCATAGCTCTAGAAGATCAGCATAAGACAGCTTTTGCCACAGAGTGGGGTATATTTGCCTTTCGTGTAATGCATTTGGGCTTACCAATGCACCAGCTACCTTCTAGAGACTAATGTGCCATGTATTTAAGGAGTTCCTGAGGAAGAATTTAGAAGTCTATGTTGATGATCTTTGTGCTCATTCCAACATTAGACAAACCCATATTCCTGAACTCAGATAAATCTTTGACAAATGTAGAGAATATCAAGTCTGCCTGAACCCAGAAAAGTGTGTCTTTATGGTCAGGCAAGGCAAGATTCTAGGACACATAATGTCAAAGAATGGCATATCCACTGATGAAGAGAAAGTGAGAGCCATAGCAGAGCTACCTAGGCCAAGGAATGTCAAGGAAGTACAAGCCTTCATGGGGCATTGTGGTTACTACCGCCGGTTCATTCACATGTATGCGGTCATTGCAAAGCCCATGTACGGACTTCTGACTAACTTTGAGTGGACTGAGGAATGTGAGAATTCCTTCAATGAGCTTAAACGAAGATTATGTTCAACACCAATCTTGACCACACCAGATTGGAATAAGCCATTCCATGTTCACGTACATGCATCCAATTATGCTATTGGGTGTGTGCTTGCTCAACCTACTGGTGAAGGTAATATGGATCTTCCAATTGCCTATGCCAGTACACAATTGAATGCAGCTGAACAAAATTACACCACTACTGAGAGAGAAGGCTTAGGCATGGTATATGCAGTCAAGAAATTTAGACACTATTTGCTTGCAAATACGTTTAAATTTTTTACTGACCACCAAGCATTGTTATATCTCAAAAACAAGCCATGCAATACAGGAAGATTAGTAAGATGGTTTCTCTTGCTAATGGAATATGATTTTGAGGTTGTGGTAAGGAAAGGGAGGAATCATTTGAGAGCAGATCATCTCTCTAGGCTCACATCTGGAGAAGCCCCACAAGGAGTGTCAGATGACCTTCCTGATGCTTACTTGTTTAACTTGGAAGTGGTACCGCAGTGGGCTAAGCCATTAGTGCCAGTATTGACATACGGACCTAACCATCCAGTAATAAACATGCAGGATAGAGAGGTAGTAAAAGCCCAAAAGTATCACATCATGGCAGGAAGTATGTACAAGCACACAGATCAAGGAATCTTGGCTTGTTGTGTGGAAGAGGACGAGTACAATAAATGGTTGCATTTAGCACATGTAGGTGCGTTAGAGCAACACTACTCAAAGCAACGAACCTTACAGACACTAAGGAGACTCGGAGTACATTGGCCAACTATGGAAGCTGATGTCCAAAGGTTATGCAAAGAATGCCCAATCTGTCGCACTAAACCACCTGTGGAACATGCCACTCTTTATCAAGTGTCCATAGTGCCGGATTGGAGTGAACCTCTAGTATCCTTCCTGAGGACGAAAACATTCCCCCCAGACATGACTTTGGCGAGGAAAAGGAGTTTAGAACAAGAAGCCCAGGATTACTCACTTATTGGTGATAATCTATACAAACGTGGTAAAGACGGTTACCTGAGACTATGTGTCCATGAGAGTGAGTATCTCAAGATCTTGGACAATGCTCACCAAGGTGTAGCAGGAGGACACTTTGGACGAGATCGGGTGATCAAGGCAATACTATTTGCGGGCTTCTGGTGGCCGACCCTTCACATGGATGCACATACCTATGTGAAACGGTGTGACGTTTGCCAAAGAACTCAGTATCCTATACGTAAAGACGAGATGCCACTGAAACCCATGATGGGTGGACGTGCATTCTCTAAGTGGGGAATAGACTTCGTAGGTCCTATTAATCCCCCAGCTAAGGGTTCTCATGCAGAATACATCATTGTTGCAACAGACTATCTAACTAAGTGGGTAGAGGTAAAAGCCACAACGAAGAACGATGCTCAAACAACAGCTAAGTTTTTATTTGAGAATGTGTTCACTAGATACGGGCTACCCATAGAGCTAGTTAGTGATAGAGGCACTCACTTCTTGAATGAAGTGATTGAAAATCTGCTCCAAGAATTCTTGGTAATACATAAGAAGTCTGCTCCCTATCACCCTCAAGCAAATGGCCAGGCTGAGAGCACCAACAAGATCTTATGCAATGTATTGACGAAATTAGTGAACAATAAACGCTCTGATTGGGACAAACAGCTACACCATGCTGTTTGGGCATACCGAGTTGCCTACAAAACGGTACTCCAAGCCACTCCCTTTCAAATGGTGTTTGGTCAAAATGCTGTGCTACTATCACTCTAGCACAATGGTGAGTACCAACGTGAGGAGATACACCTCATAAATGTCAATCCGTGGAGACGTGAGGACCGGTATGAAGACCACGAGCAAGTGATGGCACAAGTGCGTGAGTGAAAGCACACAAGCATGCACACACATACACACACACGCGCACAAGGTAAGAGCAAAGAGTGGAACAATGGAAAGCTTCGATTACCAAAGAGCTCTCTTACAAAACTGAAATCTACCACAAGCTAAAGCTCAAAAATGAGCTCTCCAGCCCTTTTTATAGTTTTTGAGTGGTTTTTGGCCCTGTCCAGACCTAGTGTCCGGCCTAGTTAAAAAATAGGTTCCAGGGCTTATTTGGGGGCTCAAACGGAGTCTAAAAATTATGAAAATTGGTAGAATGGTAGTTCTAATACTCCTCAAGCTCGAGGACTCCTCGGCTTGAACAAAATGGAGTTATAAAAATGAGAAATGGTATTTACAATGGTTTTTAGTGATGAAAATCACTATTTTTGTAGGGATTTCTTCTGAAAATTTGACAGGTGCTTCTTGGAGCTCCCTACTTGCTCCTTCTTCTTGTGTGTCCACTTCCTTGATGCGCTTCCATGCTTTGTCCTTGACCTTGAGCTTCAACACTCCCCCCCCCTCTTGAGTCTGTCGTCCCTGACAGACCCTGGTTGTAGTGGTCGTTCCATGTAGTACCTTGGGAGGTAGCGTCCTTTGCGTCCAACAGGGGCGATCCCTCTTCCCAATGTATCCTGGTCGTTTGTCTGGTTCTTCACTTTTCCACGGTTATCTCTTGCAGTTTGTAGTCCCTTTGTACGTACTTCTGCCTTGTATGCCATCTGGATGGTGCATTTGTGAGTTTTCCAAAACTGCTAGCTGCTCAAAGGAGGTGGTCAATGTTGATTGTGAGCAACTCTCGGTGGTGGATGGCGTCCTTGCTCTTGTTGTTGTCGTCTTGATGGCATCTGGTTCTTCCAAAGATGGCTTTTCATGGTTTTCATGCCGAGTACTGGTAACCCATAACGAATGGTGGGTAAGTGCATTAGTGCATGGGTTGAACGAAATATGTGCCTTGTGCATGGCCTTGTAATGTGGCCCTACATATGCGTACTTGGAAAATGCATGGCAAGAAGTATGGTGCAAAAGATTGGGTCTTGAGCTAAGTGCTCAAGGGTATGCTGACGAAGAGGTTTCCTAATCTGTCATGGTTAGAGTGTTGTTGAAGCATGCACGTCGTACCATGGTGAAGGGTCCGTTGATCTTCATCTCTTCGTGTTGTGGTTCCCTCATGGTGTTTGACCGTCGGCTTGTCCTTTTTGTTGAGGGATGTCCTTGCTGGAAGTTCGCTGATGAGCATTTTCAAGCACATAGTCTTCTTTTTTTTTTCTTCTTCTTCTTTTTTTTTTTTTTTTTTTTTTTTTTTTGTTGGAACACTATGGCATCAAACAAGAAGAAAGAGGTTAGTATCAATAACATATTTTGCATGTGAAAATTGTGTCTCATGTGCATGGGATTTCTCAATTGTGTCTATGCACGGCCATGTAAGGTGGCCCTACATTGATGCATACTTTGGAGATGCATGACCTGAATGGTGCAAAAGACAAGGTTATGCCAAAGGCACATGGTTGCTGCTGGTCGAGGCCTTGATGTTACTTGTATACTTGATGAATTCTTTGATTGGAGGTGTCTATTGGATTTCGAAATGATGTAATCCTCCGGATTGGAACCCATGTTGGAATAGGGTTTGGCCCTGTAGAGATCACCTCAGGCCACTTCTTCTTTGGATGCTGTCCCAACTTTGGTATCCAGTGTGGTTGGCCCCTTGGTTCTGTGGATGTTGTTTGTGCTTTTGGCTTCCAAACCCATATCCTGGGTGAGTGCCTGTTTATTCTTGTAGAAGGGTTGAGTTTATCTTCTTTTGGTCTTTGTGCTCTGTCTTTACCCTTTGCCTTCCTTGGCTTCTTTGTTGAGGCCTTTCGCATGGTGGGGAGCATAGGCCTTTGTACGTGTAAGAGCTTCTTGGGTACCCACATCTGTAATCGCCCTTGTTGAGCTGTAACTAATTTTTGAGGCACCCAAATTTGTACCTGATTGTGGTCGACCTTCCTTGATAGCTTCGGTACCCAAATTTGTTGGATTCTTCGTGCTTGAGCCTGTCGTAGGTGATTGGTCCTTCTTGTTTCATGGTCGATCTGGTTGGGTGGAAATCTTTGAGGCCACATCGATGGTTGCACTCCTTTCTTTACCCAGATCTGCTTCATGCCCATAACTTCTTTCTGCTTGAAGGCTCTTTGTCTATTTGATAGACTAGCTGTTTTGCACTGTTTTGCTTGCTTCTGAGGTTGAACTACTGTGGATGCTTTACTCTTTGAAAAACAAGAAGAAGGTTCATCTTGCCTTTGCGACTGCCCTTCTGTGATTGAGTCCGTCTGGATCATAGAGCTTTTGACATCTACAACATCTTGTTCGAGAAGATTAGCCTTAGAGGAACAAAGAGAGTGTGTGGTGTCAGTGTCAGTGGGCATGCGATTCTCCAATTCTAATGTAATGCATTGATTATATACCCACACTTGAAGAAGTTGACTTCTTAGGTTCAAGTTGACAGCATGGTCATAAATCCAATCTTGACCCAAGACAAGTGGCTCTGTGAGGTCCTCATCATGACACACTAGCATTTTGACTTTTATTGGAACATCTTGAAGGTAGATGGGAAGTTCCACCTCTCCCAAACAAGGGGTTTCCACGCCTCCTAATCCTATGAGATAGGCTTCTATGGGCTTGATGTCCAATTGCAGATCTTGGCAGTAAGAAAGTCGAACTGCACTAGTTGCTGCTCCTGAGTCAACCAATGCTCTCACAGTCCTTACACTCTTTCCTTGTCCTACCTCTATATTCACAAAGGGCCGGCGATCAATTATTTGGGAAGTAGTTATGCTTGATTTTTGGCACATGTCCATGTGATATTTTGGAGCTTTTGTGTTGACATCTAGGCCTAGCCGCCGTAGCTTATTTCTTCTGATGCGCTCTCTCGCCTCTGCTTGTGCTTCTTCTCTAACCCTTAACTCCTCTTCTTTTCGCTTCTTAGCAGTGTTGAGTCTCATGAGCATTTCCTCTGTAAGAGGTTCTTGATATAACTTGACTCGGCATCCACTAATATAGTTTGGTAAGATATCACCTTCTAAAGTGGCCAATTGAACTGCACCGCTAGTGGAGAGTCTATTAATGATCATGGGTCCATATCCTCGTTTCTCCAATTTACGGGCATGTTGCTTTAGCGTATAAACCAGCACTAGATCTCCTTCCTTCAATCCTTTGTCCTTTACATGGGCATCAAAGTATGCCTTTTGCCTTTTCTTTGCAGCATAAATGCCTGCTGCTGCCCGTAGCCTCGTCTCACCTAAGCGTTCTAGATCAAAGATCCTGGAAGATAGCTCATGTCCATTCCACTCATGCTCTTGTGCTACTTTCAAGGCTGGAATTAGGAAGTCCAATGGTAGCACGGCATTCTGTCCAAAGACCATCTGAAATGGGGTGGCATTGAGTACCGTTTTGTAGGCAACTCGGTATGCCCAAACTGCATGATGAAGTTGTTTGTCCCAATCAGAGCGTTTATTATTTACCAGTTTTGTTAATACGTTGCATAGGATCTTATTCGTACTCTCGGCTTGTCCGTTAGCTTGTGGGTGATAGGGGGCAGACTTCTTGTGTATCACCATGAATTCTTGAAGGAGATGTTCAATGAACTCGTTCAAGAAGTGCGTACCTCTATCACTAACCAACTCTATTGGTAACCCATATCTAGTGAACACATTTTTGAATAAGAACTTAGCCGTCGTTTGAGCATCATTCTTTGTCGTGGCTTTTACTTCCACCCACTTTGTGAGGTAATCTGTGGCTACAATAATGTATTCTACATGGGAGTTTCTAGCTGGGGGGTTGATGGGACCTACAAAGTCGATACCCCACTTTGAAAATGCACGTCCTCCCATCATTGGCCTTAAAGGCATCTCGTCTTTTCTTATCGGATATTGGGCACGTTGGCATGTGTCACATTTCTTCACATAAGTATGTGCATCCATATGAAGAGTGGGCCACCAAAGTCCTGAGAATAAAATGGTCTTAATTACTCTGTCAGGCCCAAAGTGTCCACCCGCAGCACCACTGTGTGCAGTTTCTAAGACTTTCAAATAGTCTGATTCATGAATGCACAGTCTTAGGTAACCATCCTTGCCTCTTCGATATAGGTTGTCTCCTACTAAGGCATAGTCTTGAGCCTCTTGCTCCATGCTCCGTTTTCTTGCAAGACTAGCCTGATTGGGTAATGTTCCCGATCTCATGAACTCAACCAATGGAGCACTCCAATCTGGGATTAATGACACATGATAAAGAGTGGCATGCTCCACTGGGGGTCTCTTCTGGCACACTGGACAATTCTGGATCCACTCCTGTATTTCTTTGTCCATGCTAGGCCAATACACTCCTAACCGTTTTAGATTCTGCAATGTTCGTTGTTCAGAGTAGTGATTTCCTAGCAGTCCCTCATGGGCTTGTTGCATCCAACTAGTATGTTCGTCGTCCTCAACACAACAGGCTAATACGCCCTCGGTATCTTGCTTGTACATACTTCCGGCCAATATTTGATACTTTTGTGATTTTACAATTTCTTCTTTGCTTGTCTTCACATTTTTATTTGCAGGCCCGAAGGTTAGGACCGGTACCAACTTATTTGCCCACTTAGGAACAGCTTCTAAATTGAACAGATAAGCATCGGGCGATTCATCAGACACTCCTTGCGGTGGCTCTCCTGAAGTGATGCGAGAAAGATGGTCTGCCCTAAGATGGGTTCTACCTTTCCTGACAACAACTTCAAAGTCGTATTCCATTAGTAAGAGGAACCATCTTACTAAGCGACCTATATTGCAAGGTTTATTGACCAAGTATAGTAAAGCTTGATGATCGGTGAAAAACTTGAACTTATTGGCCAATAGATAGTGTCTAAACTTTTTCACAGCGTATACCATGCCTAAGCCTTCTCTCTCCGTTGTGGTATAATTTCGTTCAGCTGCATTTAATTGCCTACTAGCATATGCTATCGGCAAATCTAGGTTTCCCTCACCTGTGGGTTGTGCTAGCACACATCCTATTGCATGATTGGAGGCATCTACATGGACATGAAAGGGTTTGCTCCAATCCGGAGTAGTCAATATTGGTGCTGTGCACAAACGTCTTTTCAGCTCGTTGAAGGAATTCTCGCATTCTTCGTTCCACTCAAAATTGGTTAACAACCCATAAAGAGGTTTAGCTATGATGGCATACATGTGGATAAACCTACGGTAATATCCACAATGGCCCATAAAGGCTTGTACCTCTTTAACATTCCTTGGTCTTGGCAACTCTGCTATCGCTCTTACCTTGTCTTCATCTGTTGAGATTCCATTCTTAGAAACAATGTGACCTAAGATCTTACCTTGTCGTACCATGAACACACACTTCTCTGGGTTCAGACACACCCGATAATCTCTACACTTGTTGAAGATTTGTCTGAGCTCAGGAATGTGGTAACTTCTTTGTTGGGAATGCGCACATAAATCATCCACATATACTTCTAAGCTCTTCCGCAAGAACTCTTTGAAGACATGACACATGAGCCTTTGGAATGTTGCAGGTGCATTGGTGAGCCCAAATGGCATCACACGAAATGCAAAGATTCCCCATTCTGTGGCAAATGCCGTTTTGTGTTGATCTTCGGGGGCAATGGCTACTTGGTTGTAACCTGAAAATCCATCGAGGAAGCTATAAACTTCCTTGCCTGCAACACGCTCCAATAAATGTTCGGTGATTGGAAGTGGATAACTATCTCTGATCGTAGCGGCATTAACTTTTTTAAGGTTAATGCACACTCGCAATTTTCCATTCTTCTTTGGCACCACCACAATGGGGGACACCCATTCAGTGTGCTCAATCTCATAGATGAATCCAGCTTCAATCAGCCTGTCAATTTCCTCCTTTATTTTGGCTGCATAATTGTCATTATATGTGTAGGGCTTTTGTTTGGTGGGCTTGGCATCAGCGGTCATCGGAATCGTATGAGAGCAAATCTTTGGATCTACTCCTTTCAAGTCTCTATAGTGCCATGCAAACACATCCCTATATTCCCTTAATAGAGCTACAAGCTCTGCTTCTTCTTTTGCACTTAGGTCATCTCCTATGTACGTACATCGTTCTTCGTTCCCTTCAATGGTCACTACAACTTTTTTGGTCTTTTCTTTATTGTCATAAGCTTCTCCTATAATGGCCTCTCTCTTAGGCATCCGTACCAAAATTTTTCGGTCTTCCACTTCATATTTCTTGAAATTTTCTGGTACTTCAAACAATGATTCTTCCTCTTCTTGTTTCACAGCTTTTCTTTTCTTTTTCTTTTGACCTCCTTCACTTCCTTCCTTCGAATTTATTGTTTTAACACTCGTGAGGGGTTCTGCTTCTTTTTGGGTTAACACTCCTATGTCTTCTAAATAGTGTTCCTCTGAGTCAAAGTAAGTATCCATCACAATGGATTCTAGATCATCGTCATTCTCTTCTTCTTCTATGAACTCACTAGGATCACACTCTTCCAACAGGGGCTGACACATGAACACTGAAATATCATAACCCTCCTCATCACAATGAGGTGTCCATTGTTCTTCATTGACTGCTATGTCCATGGTAGCTAAAATTTCTGCCCAACCATGAGGCTCAAATTCCTCATCTGGAAATATCATCGGTGTATAGGCTGGGTCTTTTATTGGTCTATCTCCTGGGGGAGTTCCTTCTTCTCTCGCTTTTAGGCGCTTTTCCTCTTCCTCTGCGACCTTGCACATCCACAAGTGAGTATCTTCATGCAGCCATGATGGATCAGGTGAACTTCCAGAATGCACGGAGATAGAATCTTCTTTCGCTTTGTGGATAGGGTTCCACTGTAGGGGTGGTACATCTCTGAAGGTGTAATCCTTCAGATTGACCTTGGTGGTGACCCCTAAGTGTTGTAAGTACAAGGAGTTGGTCCCCCAATCCTGTACTATTTGCAACTGTCGTAGGAAGGGTCTTCCTAGGATCATCTCGTAGACATTATTTTTCTCAAAGTCACATATAGCAAATGTATGTTCAAACTCTACACCACAAGTGGTTAGAGTTATCCCTTCAAGCAATCCTAGAGGTCTTTCAAAATGACCATCTGCCATTTGAAGCTTCATTCTAGTTGGTCTTAATGTGGGTTTGCCCCATCGCTTCCACAAGGAGGTGGTCGCAATAGCAACACCAGCACCCGAATTGACAATTGCTTTGGTTGTGTAACCTTGATAGGTGATCGGAAGATAAGTATTACCTTCTTCACCTTCGCTCATGTCTCCTATCTTGTCGAGAGGTATCTCTGGAACTTTTTGCTTAGAGCCTACTTTTGGCATATTGGATTCAAGTTCTGGAACTTGATCCTTCACATGATTCCATAGCTCAGGTTTTGCTTTGAGCAGCTCTTCCACAGTGAGATGACATTGAACCTTAGTGTTCTTAACCACATCAGTGTTTCTTGGAATCACTGAGTCTTCATTCCTCACCAATATTGTGGGAGCTCTGATCTGGATAGATTCAGATTCCCATGGGCCTGTGAAATGAGGCAACTCTTGTAAAGAATTAGATTCAAAATCTAATCTTTCGTCTTCCTGTTGCTCTGCTTGGTCTCCATAGATAGACGGAATGTCTTGGGGAAATTGATCATGAAGATCATCAATCTCAGGAATAGGAGGGAAGTTACCCTTCTCCTTGGCCCATTTCTCTTCTTGTATTTCCCTCAAGAACTCTTGAGAGTACTGTTGTATTGAAGGAGGTATTCCAGCATCCGTGGAATTAGGAACATAAGCTCCCATTGATGGTGAGCTTCCTCTTCCAATAACTGGTTGAGCCTGTGGAGGTAAAGAAACTTGTGGTTTGTTTACCAACTGCTCTAATCTTTCTAGTAAGCCTTGGAGATGCAAATCTGATTTGACAGAGTTTGTCTGATTGAACTTCTGACTAGTCTCAAGTATAGCTTGAGCTTGTTCTACCATTTTCATGCACATTTTCATCCGTTCAATCTCTAAATTTGCTCTAGGGTAACTCTTGTCTAGGTTTGCAGCTGTTGGCCCTTCTTGAAGACGAGCCTGGTAGGCCTTGAACATCATGTCCAAGCCTTCTGGGGTTGGATTTGCAAGAACAGAACCTGATTGCGGTCTATTTACAATGGGTGGTGGGGTGGAATGAGGTGGGGTGGATGGAGCTTCGGTATGTGGGGGGCTTTGAGATGCCATGTCTTCTATTTTTGTTTTGGTATCCCTTAGGCTTTCTTCTAGCTCGGATAGCTTTTTGTTCCACTTGCGATTAGCCTTCTCTCTGGTGTCCTTCCATGTTCTTGGTTTCCTCTTACTAGGCTCTCCTGACTCACTTGACTCCGTTTGCTCGGATGGTTTTGCTTGTTGTGCAGCCTGTGCCCTAGTAACTGCCTGTACAGGAGCCACATTACTGCTACTTGAACTTGAATCTGCCACTAAGCCTACCACGTTGATGGGTGTGACCTTGGGTGCACTAGAGGGATTCCTGGGACATTCTCTAGGAAGATGTTCCTTGCCGCACTCAGGACAAAATCCTTGTATTGTGATGTTTTGTCCTAGTCCTAGAGCTGGTTGGTGGGGGCATTCACGAATGAAATGGTCGCCCTGACATCTAAAGCATGGTCCTCTAGGGGCTTGTGGTCTTACTTGTCTCAATTGGGGCCTAGGATTTGGATTCGTATACATAACATTGGAGTATTCTGGCTCCCAATTTTGTTCCATAGGTGGTGTCCCATATTGACATTGAGAAGTCTCACTTTGCTCAGGTGACTCTATGTAATAAGCATGTGGACTATCTTCATGGAAGTAGTCTGAACCATGAGCGTGAGAATCATTTCCTGAGACCAATGGGGTTAGTGGCACCAAAGCTCTATTAGGGTTCTCCTCTGCCATCGTATATTTAACTGGGATCACATTGGCAGGAGTTGGCGGTTGGTTTCCTAGGACTGGTTGTGGCCTATATGGTGCCTGATATTGCTGCTGGTATTGAGGCTGATTTTGTTGTGGCCTATAATATGGCTGTTGGTACTGATTCTGATACCTACCCTGCTGGTAAGGTTGCTGATAATTTTGTCTAACAGCCTGCCTGTTATAGGGACAATCTTGAGCCGTATGATTTGTGTATTTTCTCTCAATGGTGCAATACAGAGCATTAGGGTTTCCTTGGGGTTGATTCGTCAACGGGCAAACATTAGCCATGTGATCTCCTCCACATGTATAACATCGCTTCACTGAAGTGACCCTTGGCATTTGTCTATTTTGAACTCCTAGCTTTTTGGCCACTTGCTCAGCTATCTCATCTATCTCAGTGGAGGTTTTAGAGGTATGACCTGTAGAACTATCAGAGTCTTTATAGAGTTTGGATAGTCCTAATTCCTCACCCAAGTTGTCTTCTATGTCAATGCATATCCGTATACACTCTTCTATGGATCTAGGCTCTTTCAAGTATACATATGACCTTAATTTTGTGCTCAATAGGCCATCTAAAAACAGTGCCACCTGTTTGGCTGATGTGGGTAATTCAGGTACAGGGCATCTTTCCAAGTACTGTCTAAACCTTCTTCCGGCAAGTCGCACTGTTTCTTGGGGTGTCTGCTTGAAGCTGTGGATCAAGGATGATGTGTTATGTCTGATACCACTTTTGGAAAATTCCACAATGAATTCTTCTAGCAGCTGACCTATCTCTCTATAGTTGCGACTGTTTAGAGGTTGAAACCAAGCTAAGGCAGTACCCTTAAGAGTCAAACCAAATGCCTCGAACTGGGTGAATAAGTCTTCAACCTGTTCAGCTCTTAGCACTTGTTTGAACTCCGCCACATGATCATAAGGATCTCCAAATCCATCAAAGTAGTTCTTCATTGTCTTAACCACTTGAGAGGGTCTAAGGGTTCTTGGGTGCTCTCGTGGTCTAGGCAATGGGAAATCATGATCATCTCTTTGATGCCTATAAACTCTATGTCTCTCCCTTTCAGGTCTTTCTGTTCCATATCCTGATCTGTCTCTACCCATAGTGTCTGCAAAGCTTACCTCCGGTCTCTCTCTAGTCCTTTCCCTCTGGGTTTCATGAGCCTTGGATGATCCGACTCCTTGGAGGCCCTGGGAAACATTAGATCTTGGTGGAGGGAAAATTGATTCACCTTGCCAAGTGTAAGCATGTCTGTCATGATCTGATACCAAGAATAATTTCTGAGATGTGTGATCTAGATAGACTACTTTCCCTGGTGTCTCTGGGTCCTTGAATTCATAGATGGTGACTACTGGGCTGGGTTGATCTGGCCTAAATCTCCAAAAGGCTTCCTCAGTTTCTCTATTCATGAATAGTTCTATGCTTTTGTTATCTTGAGGAATCCATTCTGGAGTGATCACTCTAGTCAAGACTGACTTACCTCTAGGGGTCTTGGGTTCTCCTCCTAGGCCTCCTTGCTCTAGGTCTCCTATCTCATTCTCAGGAATGATATTTCCAAGCTCATCTGTCCTATCTGGTAAGTTAGTAACCACATACATGGTTCCTTCCTTATCAATGTACGCCCCCTCTTCAAACTTGACCACTGGGTGTTCAAGTCCAAAGGGTTGGTCAGGATTCTTGAGTTGAACCACTGATCGTGTTAGACCATCCTCATAGATGCGAGCACCTACTTGGTTGGTCCTGATATACTCCAATTGGGTCTTATAGGGACCTTCTGGTGTCTGTAAATAGGCAGTGCCTGAGCCACATGTGGGTCTCTCCATGCTAAAAGACATTTCTGAGTCACTGGATTCTGAACTTCGTGTGTAAGGATAACCACTAAGCTGTTGAGCCCAAGACTTGGCTGTATGGTTGACACTAGCCTCAGATGACCTAATGCTTTGTCTATCCTTGCCTAAGTGTCTGCCAGATCTCAGGTTCATAAGCCTTGGCTTCTAGTCCCAAAGTTCTCCTCTATTGCTCAAAATCCTTTGGAACACCTTGGTTTTCTAATTTCCTTGAGGGTCAACTTCAAAATACCCTATCTAATAATCCTGGTTGTACTCCCCACGAGCTTTCCAACAAAACCAAAATCACAGCAATCGGATTTCGTATGAGAAAGTTATGCCAGTTCAGGGTTCTGGGGGTTAAAACAGGGAAACAGGGTCTCTCAGGAAATGCTTCAAATCAGGCGATACACGACATTTGTAGGACACGATACTTGATACTTGAGGAACTCGATACACGATACTTGGCATGTATCGCGATACCTGAAGTAGACGATACACGATCTTCAACAAGTATCGTGAGCAAACTCCACGATACACGATAGTTGAGAAATATCGCGATACTTGATATCCACGATACTCGGCAAAACGATACTTAGCTCAAGACGATACTCGATACTTGGAAGAAAACGATATACGACCTCTGATAAATATCGCGATCTCTGATAAACGATACCGATCGCCGACCGAAACGATACCGATCTCTCATGCAAACGATACACGACCTATGAACCAAACGATACACGATCGCTGGTGAATATCGCGATCTCTGATAAACGATCTTTGGCACCAACGATACTCGATACCTGGAGCAAAACGATACTCGACACAGAGCAAGTATCGCGATCTCTGAAGACCAAACGATACACGATACTTGACTATCACGATACTTCGGTCAAACGATACTGGGCACAAACGATACACGATCGGCTACAAGTATCGCGATCTTTTAGCGAAAACGATACACGATACTTGGATTGAAACGATACACGACACAGATCAAGTATCGCGATCTCTGAAGACCAGGCGATACACGATACTTGGTGGATATCGCGATCTTTGATCCAAACGATACTTCTCAAGTATCGCGATCGGTACGAAACGATACACGACCGGAGGGAAATATCGCGATACTCAACCACAGGAGCACAACGATACTTGATAAGTATCGCGATACTCGACCGCGGGAGCAAAACGATACTTGACCCTTAGACAAATTTTGAAAGAGATTTTTTGAATTTTGCTTCAATAAACTTGTTGTACTAGCTCTCCTACCCTCTCCTCTCTCTCTGTATCATCCCAAATCACTCCTTTTCACCTCTGTCAGTACCAAACGATACCTGACGCAGATCGTTTCCCTTTCCAAACTCAATTTGCTGAGAAAATATAGATTAAATGGGTGTTTACTCACCTTGAGAGCCTCTCTAACTTCTTTGTCACTTCCCCTTGCACTATGTAACCCCAGCTTGTCCGATTTCTCACTCACGATCTTTGGCGCGGCTTTCGCGATACTTGGCGCAGCTCCCACGATACTTGGTGCAGGTTTAGTCTTGTCCGGGGCTATTCACTCAGATTTTTAGTTGTTTTGGTGCTACTTCTTCAGCGCCTCTGTTCTGCACCCTCTCTAAGCTTCTTGCTCACAACCACAAGTAAAAACAAGGTGAATGTACTCTAAAAAATGGAAAAAACTGAGAAGATGAAGGTGGGTGGAGATGGTGATGATGGTGAAGATGAAGAAGAAGGAAAATTCAAAAACTGAACTGAAAATGATGATTTTTTTACCTTCCAACGTCGCTACTCTACGTCTTACCGTCACACGCTCGTCCTCCAAGCTCTCTCCCCGGCAACGGCGCCAAATTTGGTGTCACTCTAGCACAATGGTGAGTACCAACGTGAGGAGATACACCTCATAAATGTCAATCCGTGGAGACGTGAGGACCGGTATGAAGACCACGAGCAAGTGATGGCACAAGTGCGTGAGTGAAAGCACACAAGCATGCACACACATACACACACACGCGCACAAGGTAAGAGCAAAGAGTGGAACAATGGAAAGCTTCGATTACCAAAGAGCTCTCTTACAAAACTGAAATCTACCACAAGCTAAAGCTCAAAAATGAGCTCTCCAGCCCTTTTTATAGTTTTTGAGTGGTTTTTGGCCCTGTCCAGACCTAGTGTCCGGCCTAGTTAAAAAATAGGTTCCAGGGCTTATTTGGGGGCTCAAACGGAGTCTAAAAATTATGAAAATTGGTAGAATGGTAGTTCTAATACTCCTCAAGCTCGAGGACTCCTCGGCTTGAACAAAATGGAGTTATAAAAATGAGAAATGGTATTTACAATGGTTTTTAGTGATGAAAATCACTATTTTTGTAGGGATTTCTTCTGAAAATTTGACAGGTGCTTCTTGGAGCTCCCTACTTGCTCCTTCTTCTTGTGTGTCCACTTCCTTGATGCGCTTCCATGCTTTGTCCTTGACCTTGAGCTTCAACAGCTACCTTTAGACTTTTTGATACCTACATTGAAAGTGGCACAAGAGCATGAATGGACGGGTCATGAACTCTCCTCTAGACTTTTTGACCTTGAACGATTAGGAGAAACAAGACTGAGAGCAGCTGCAGGGATATATGCAGCTAAGAAACGACAGAAGGCATACTTTGATGCCCACGTTAAGGATAAAGGTTTAAAGGCAGGGGACTTAGTTTTAGTCTACACATTGAAGCAACATGCGAGGAAACTGGAGAAGAGAGGCTACGGACCTATGATCATCAATAGGATCTCCACGAGTGGAGCAGTACAACTAGCCACTTTAGAGGGTGATGTTCTCCCAAACTATATTAGCGGATGCAGAGTCAAGTTGTATCAGGAACCTCTCACAGAGGAAATGCTAAGTCGACTCAATACTGCTAAGCAACGTAAAGAGGAGGAAAAACGAATTCGAGAAGAAGCTCAAGCAGAAGCCCTAGAGCGAATACGGAGAATGAAATTAAGAAGACAAGGTAGAGAGCACCCTAGGCAAGATGCATATGCAGATCAAGGATATGACGTAGCTATGTGTGAAGTTTCAGGTGTTAGCTCACATAGGATCACTGATCGACGTCCTTTCATAACCTTAGATATAGGACAAGGAAAGAGTGCAAGGACTGTAAGAGCCTTGATTGACTCAGGTGCAGCCACTAGTGCTGTTAAATTGTCTTACTGTCAAGAGTTGCAGTTAACTGTCAATCCTGTGGAAGCATATCTCATAGGATTGGGAGGCGTGGAAACCCCTTGCATGGGCGAGGTGGAACTTCCCCTCTATATTCATGATGAGGCAATGACAGTTAAAGTACTAGTGTGTCAAGATGAGGACCTCACTGAACCCCTTGTCTTGGGTCAAGGCTGGATCTATGACCAAGCAGTCAACCTAAACCTAAGAAGTGGACTTCTTCAAGTATGGGTGAATCAGACTAGAATTACAATTGAGTTAAATAATGGAGCACTCAAGGAACTAGAAAAGACACGGACTCCTGGTCCCTCCAGGGGTGCACATGAAGTTGACCATGCTGTTCTTGTCCAAGGCTATGTGATGCAGAAGAATGAAGATCTCAAAGAAGGAGTCAGAACCACAATGCAACTCCCTTCTTTTCCAAAGGCCAGAAGGAGGCAGCAACTAAGGGCAGATCAATCACTGAAGACTCTCCAGGCAAGAGACCAAAAGAACGCGCGAAGCAGAACAACTCAGCCGATGAAACAAATGTGGGTGCGGAAAGACGAGCTGCCGACCGTAACTAAGTCGCAACAACGGTCTCAACTTCCTATTAGTAATCAACGACTTGATGCTAATAAGAGGACTCCTAAAACCTCTGTTGATAAAGTGAAGTCCATTTGGGTACCCAAGAAGTCGATGAAGGCTGACCCACAATCAAGACAAATTTGGGTGCCTAAGGCTTGCTTGCGGGCTCAAATAACCCCACGCAATTCACATCATACATGACAGGGTTCACTCGCTCAAGCAGCCGCCACCCACTCTTGTCTGATACACTCGAACACACTGCCACCTAGAAGCACACACAGACTCACTCGTAGATGGGTCCTTAAACAACCCCCTTTTTCAAGTAAATACCCTATCACACCTTCCAGAGCCTCCACAAAGTCAAACTCAAAACCTATCCGTTGCATTTGGCAACCTAAAACTTGTAATAAACCCCCGGACCCCAATTGTAAATCCATGTCCACCTACTAACTACTTCACTATCACATCACATCATTCCGCTTAGCTCGTAGGTCTACCCAATTTCTAACTACACACACTAGCACCGAGCACTTATTAACCCCTAACCTCTCCCGAACTTTAGGTTAATGTTGTAACAGGGGACACTGTGTCATTTTTGTGTCCATTGCAATGTTAATATTTATTCATATATTCTCACAGAACCAGCTGCGAAGTTTTCAACATGGCTGAGGCAGCAGGAACTAGCTCTCACACAGAAACAAGCCCGCAAGTGGTGGACTTAGACAGTTTACCCGTTTTGCCTGAGACAAATGAAAGACCAGAAGAATTGCAGGCCATCAAAATCATACCTATTGCGGACCCTCCGCGTGGCCACACCATGCCCGTAGGAAAGACTTCCCACTGGTTTACTGAGGTGGCAGGACCCTTGGGTGAAGGAACGTACCTATGGGAATCAGAGTTGGACTTCAATGGGAAGCAAGGCAGATACCATTTCCTTACAAGAGAATTTGAGAAATTACAAAATGCAGAAGGTCTACGTTCAATATGGGAAAAGGCAGGATTGAATGCATATTTCAGTGCACGGCTGCCAAAGCCCAACTTCATGCGATGCTACTATCTCATCAACACCTTGACTCCAAACCAGAACCCAAAAGGTGCAAGCTCATTTGTGATTCCATCTCTGACAAAGGGGAATGAGCTCAAGAGATTCAGGCTATCAAACAACTTGGTGAGAGAGGCTCTAGATATGTGCGGAATGCATATTCCTACAGAAAAGGAAACACTAGTACCGGATTACATGAAGAATCGAAGTCTCACCAAACTCAAGGACATGGTGTCCATGACGCCTAATATTGCAATACACCTTTGCATGTGCATGCAACACTTTGCTTTCCCGGCACAAGATAGATTCACCATGCCGCCCAAAAAGATTTGGTTTAGTTTGTATCTGGCAGAGACACAGAGCCTCACCATCAACTTACCCCACTGGATAATTGATCAGATACACCTAGCTCACAAACGATGGCCGCGGAAACAGGTTTTATATGGTTGCTGTGCTCTGACGAGAATCATTTATAGGTGTTTGGCTTATGACATTCCTATTCAATGGGCCCTAATGTGGAATCGTGTAGAGCAGTTTAGAGGCAGGACATCCACTGGACCCCCTTCTAAGAAGATGAGAGGCACTGTCCAAGTCCCATGTGCTCAACCACGTGGAGCCACCCTAACACCAGGTGTTACCCCTCCACCCCGAAGAGTCCGACCATTCACACTCCAACTTCCAAGACGCAGCACCGATGGTTCCACCTTGATATTCCCTCCTATCCCAACCGATCTTGAATTTCCCAGTGGTGCACCTTTGGAAGAACTCACTAATGAAGATTTTGAACAATTATTACAAGATGTAGAGCTGGAGGCAGAAGAGGCACAACAAGCAGAAAACGTGCAAACGCAGGCCACAACCTCCCAAGCACCTGTCACCCCAGTTGAAGTGGATGAAGAGGATGACGGAGATGAAGAACAAGAGGAAGATGAGGAGGATTATGATCAAGAGCATCAAGAGGAGCAACAAGAAGTGCGAGAACTTGTAGGTGCACCAGCATATGCATCTCAACTACAAAGGTTATACGACACAATCAAAGCAGTACAAGAAAGGCATCAACTCTCTCTTGTATCAGGTCAAGCTTTGATGCAAGAAATGCTATCAGATGAGGGGGTGGACCAACATTTCATTGACACCCTCAAATTAGTGTCAGAATCTTTAGGAGTTCCTGGGCTGTCCACACTGCAGTCCGCCAGTCCGTGAGGTATGACAAACGCAGAGTTGACACGTTACCACGAGCAGGTAAGACTATCAGGATACCCGTCACAGAACAAGAAGTACCCATTGAAACAATAGCTACCCCCACAACCACCACTGACCTCTCTGCCGAAACCTTCGTTCAGACATCACCCATCTCACCCTAGCATCCTCCATCACCACCTTCTCCACCACCACCACCACCTCCTACCATGGAAGAAACGATAGTCATCACCTCTACCTTCACTTATAACCCATCCTCATTCAAATCATTCTCATTTCGAGAACCCACCTCACAAGACACCCTCTTCTCCTTCGTCACCAATCCCTTGTACACTTCATCCCTTCTATCCTCCGAACCCATGACTGGCCATCCCATAATTCCAAGTGTAGTTGGAAACCCAGCACCCATCGAAGGCACCCTGTGTTTCCCAGCCTATTCCCCACTACGGGCACCTCCATTCCATGACCCTCACTTCCCATCTGGCCCCTACCCCTCTTCCAACTTGACCTCACCACCCCAATACCCGTCCTTTGTGGAGCAGTTCATCCGCTCTCCAATGTTTCAGAGGCACATTTCCCCGATGTTCGCAACGACATCAATTTACACGAACACCACACTCACTTCACCTACCATACCCACCTACATGGTAGCCCCTGTACACACCACTTTGTCTGACCCAATGGACATTTCACCAACCACAGCACCTCTCCCCACGATTCCACCATCTCCCCCTCCCTTACCCCCCACCTCACCACTCACATCATTGGCACACACAGCATTCACTACCCCCCTACCCAATCCCACCTCCCCTGCACTTCAAACTTTTCCCCTTGCATCTCATAATGTAAATAGCACGTTCAACACCTTACTTCAGTGTGCACATCAACTACAACAAGAATACCATCAATTGGAAGAACGCACTACGGCCCTCCAGGCAGAATCTCAACGTCTGCAAGATAGGGTCACCAGTCTTGAAGCTGACTACCAAACGCTCCTAACCGAGCATACCACCTTACAGCAGGCTCACTCCGAACTGGAATCAAAGACATCAACTGTGGATGACCAAGCAGTCAAGGAATTAGAAACAGTGCTCCAAGCACAAATGATATCTAATGCTACACTCAGATGCAACATTGGGCTATTAAGGAAGCATATGGCAGCAGCACTAGAAGAGAACAAGAGACTTCAACAACAAAACCAAGACAACTTTGAAGCGGCTATGGAAGGAACTGTAGGAGCAACCATTAGCCCTACCAGATATAGAGCAGTCCCATCGGAAGACATTCGCATCTTACTTGAGGAGCATGCAAATTTCTTGGAGTCATATGAAAAGTTAGAGACTGAATGTGCAGATCTAAAGAAACAGATAGCCAATGTCCCCACAGCTCAACAGGAGCCGGCAATCTTGCAACACTCTACAGAAGAAGTAGAGACCCTCCGGAAACAGGTGGCAGAACTCCAAGCACGCCTCTTACCATATGAAAGACCACCCTCGCCCATTGAAGAACCAGAACCTGAAACAGTAGTGGAAATCCCCGTCGATGACAGCTATGAAGAGCCATACGAGCCGATGCCGACACCCGGTGGTCGAACTACAGAAGAAGGACAAGACACTTTAGAAATTCAAGTTCCAGATTGGGTCAAAAGGGTCGAGAAAGTGGGTAAGACACATGATGATCGTGTGGCCGTGCAAATGCAATCTCTCACAAATCTGGAAGAAACTGTCCTTCGGTCTTCCTACTTTCAAAACTTATCCCATCAACGGTTAATCACAACATCAGAGTCGCAATACATGCCTTATTTTGTCTTACTACACGATTATAATGCACAAGTCAAAAGACATACAGGGAAGGAGCCCACATTCGCCACTCAATTTGAGCTAGGGGATTTACCGACAGATGCACGTGCTGGCTCGATCTTCCAACCTAATTGGCGTGCACGTCTACTAACCGATTACCTAGAGATAATGAGCACCTGGGCAACCATGCCACTATATATCAAGTATAATCCATGCTATTGCCCAGTGGTACGTCGCAGATCCTGGCAAGCATTTGCAATCAAGGTACGCAACAATAAAGAATGCTCGGCTTGGGTTAACTATCCATATTTTGCTCCACCTCGAGGGACCCCAACCGTAGCCTACATGATATCAACAATTCGGCACTGGTCTACACGTCTAAATAATGTACCCGACATAGCAGTGAAAATGTGTATGAAGATATTCGAGCTCATGACCATTGTCTTCAAAACCTTTCGGAATGTACAAGCTCCATACATCTCTGCCCCTGGATTCTCTCAAGGTAACAAGGATTTAGTCTACGACATGAGCCAGACTCCCTCGGTCACTATAATCTTTGCCTGGCATGCACGAATAAAGTACTTACCCGCATGCTTCAAGCAGACATTTGAGGAAATGTTCTCTACGGGATTCTGGGAATATCATTCCGAAATCTTCATTCCCAGACCCACACATTTGCTACATCTATTCGCAGTAGAACAAGCGATCCATGCAGATCAGTTACGTCTGCCACATCCGGACATTCCAGGACCAATTGATTGGGATCGTATGATGACAGACTTGGCCAGAGGACTACGCCTACAAGAACATCAGCTTGCCACTAAGGTTGTGGAATATTACATCCAACACTCCCAGCAACAAGGGTCTGTCAGGGACGACAGACGCGAGAGAGGGGGGGGGGGTGTTGAGAGCAATATGGGCACCCAAGGACTGACTAGACAAGGAAGCCAGCGGAGAGAGTCAGAGCGAGGTGAAGGAGTAAGTAGACAAAGCAGTCGACGCAAATCTAGCAGATAGGCCCTTCAAATTTTTCCAAATCAACATCTTTATAACAGTGATTCTTATCACTAACAATCATTGTAAATACCATTTCATATTTTTGTAGCTCCATTTTGTGCAAGCCAAGGAGTCCTTGAGCTTGAGGAGCCTTAGAAGTACCTACATATCAATTTTCATATTTTTTAGACTCCGTTTAAGCCCTCAAATTGGCCCTGGAACCTAATTTTTAACTAGGCCGGACACTAGGTCTGGACAGGGCCAAAACCTAGTCAAAAACTATAAAAAGAGCTAAAGAGCTCATTTTTGAGGTTAGATTGTAATTGAAATGAACTTGTAATAGCTTTTTGAAAGTAATCTAAGAACTCCATTGCTTCTCACTCTTTGTCTTGCCGTGTGTGCGCGTGTGTGTGTATGTGTGTGCATACTTGTGTGCTTCTCACTCACGCACTTGTGCCTCCACTTGCTCGAGGTCTTCATACCATCCTCACGTCTTCTCGGACTGACATTAAAGGAGGTGCTACTCATCACTGAGCTACACACCCTATCTAGGGCAACAAAGACCGCAACCAGTCCTAGCTCAGCAACCTCCTGTCCCCACCAATGTGATTCCAGTAAAGTATGCAGCGGTAGAAGAAAATCTAAATAGAGCTTTAGTGCCAGTGACATCCTCGCTTTCAGAAAGTGATCCAAGTGATCATAGTTTTGACTCCACCCATGTTGAGAGCCCCCAGGCCTACTACATGCAATCACCGGAGCATAGTGAGTCATATTATTATGAAGAACCGAATGAATCTAGTGGGGAGCCAGAATACGCAAACGTCATGTATGCCAACCCCAACTCGAGATCCCAACCTAGGCAGATGAGACCTCCATTTCCTAGAGGGCCATGCTATCGTTGTCAGGGAGATCATCTCATTCGTGATTGCCCTCTACCTGCACCGACACAAGCCCAATCGGTGACAATTCAAGGCTTTTGTCTCGATTGTGGAAAGGAGCATTTGTTACGAGAGTGTCCCAAGAACCCCACCAATATACCAAAAATTGCTCCTATCAATGTTATTGGCTTAGTGGTAGACTCCACAGGAAGCGTGACTTCCATAGCCCCAGTACAAGTCATCACGAGAGCCCAGGCACTTAAGCAAAACCAAGACTTAGGCCAAGAAAAGAATGCAGAAGTTAGCGAGACTGAGAGCCAGAATAAGAAGAGGACAAGAGCTTGGAGAGATAGCCGTGAACATATGAAAAGGCAATGGGCAAGAAAGATGAACGAACTTGAGGAAAGTCTACGAGAAACCAAAGTCAAAATCATAGAAATCACATCTCAAACGCACTCTCACACATCCCCGCCACTACCATCCCCTTCACCCTTCATTCCTCTACCCACCAATCCCCCACACGTAACCCAACCATCACCCCGAGTAGGATCAATCTTAGCCGATCCCACTCCTGAAAATCTAGACATGATGCTTAAAGCATATCAGGCTAGAATCCAAGAAGGGCCCAATGTAACAGATCATGAGAAATGTTACCCTAGAGTTGATCTAGAGCTTGAACGAACTAAGTTGTGTGCCAAGATGGTGGAATTGGCTCAAGCCATGTTTGAGACCAATCGCCTTTTCACTTGCTCTAGCTCCACTAGAACACCATTGCATTTTGATGGTCTGTTAGATAGATTGGAGATGTTAATTGCAAAGTCTGGAAAAGGAGACAACTCCCAGGCTAAGGAGAAGGCAAGTGATAGAATAAGCATTCCTCCCAAGGAAGCTTATGTGCCTAACTCCACTGAACCAGACACCCATTCTTCTATGAATCGATACACACCCGAATTCTTGCGAGAGATTCAAGAAGAGAAATGGGCTAAAGAGAGTGAAGTTCCTCCTCCCATTGAACTTGTGGATGACACACACAATCAATTCCCACAAGAACTTCCGTCCATTTATGTAGAGCAGGAGAGCGTCCAATCTCAAGAGAGATTCGACTTTGAGTCCAATTTCTTACAAGAGCTAACCCATTTCACAGGTCCATGGGAAGCTAAGTCTACTTGTATAAGAGCACGGACCGTCATGGTAAGAAACGAAGATTCAGTCATACCTAGGAACACGGAGGTAGTGAAGAACACAAAAGTGCAGTGTAATCTCACTTTGGAAGAGCTGCTTAAGGTTAGACCAGAAGTGTGGAAACATGTAGCCAATCAAGTGCCCGAAGTAGCAAAACCACATTCCCAGGTAGGATCTCAAAGAACAGTGCCAGAAATACCCTTGGACAAGATAGGAGACATGAGTGAGGGAGAAGAAGGAAACACCTATCTCCCCATCACTCATCATGGCTACACAATCAAGGCCATTTTGGACTCAGGTGTAGGAGTTGCAATTGCTACCACTTCCTTATGGAAACGTTGGGGCAAGCCAGCACTCAGGCCGACGAGAATGAAATTGCAGATGGCTGACGGTCACATAGAAAGACCCTTAGGATTACTAGAGGGGATAACTCTCACTACTTGTGGTGTAGAGTTTGAGCACACATTTGCTATCTGTGACTTTAGCAAAAATCAAGCCTATGAGATGATTTTGGGGAGACCATGTATGCGGCAGTTGCAAGTGGTACAGGATTGGGGAACCAATTCCTTGTATTTGCAACACTTAGGTGTTACAACCAAAGTCAATCTCAAGGATTAATCTCATAGAGATATCCCTCCTATCCAATGGAACCCCATCCATAGAGCCACAGATGATACGGAATCGGTGCATTCCATAGGATAAGGATCCTCATGGATGCATGAAGACACTCACTTATGGATGTGTAAAGTGGCAGTGGAAGAGGAGAAAAGAGAAAAAGCCAGAGAGGTAGGTGCGAAGGAAACACATAGATCAGTTCAAGACCCAGCCTATGCACCTGTAGTGTTTCCGGACGAAGAATTTGAACCTCACGGATGGGCAAAAATTCTAGCAACTATGGATGTAGCCATCAATGAAGAGCAATGGACACCCCACTGTGATGAGGATGGCTATGACATTTCTGTCTTCTCCATAGAGCCAATCATGGGAGATGCAGTTTTAGAAGAATGCGAACCTAGCCCTGATGCATTTGAAGATGCAAGTGACTCCGATTTAGAGTCAATCATTATGGACCCACCCTTTGCATCAGACGAAGAATATTTCTATGAAGTAGAAGTTTACCCTCAGAGACATGAAGAGCTCACTAATGATGTGAGATTAACCACACGAGTGACCACTAAGAGTGAAGGAAAGAAAAGGAAGAAGAGAGAAGCCGCACCAGAGGAGGAAGAATCCCTGTTTGAGGTCCTTGAAAATTTCAAGAAGTATGCAATAGAAGATAGGAGAGTCATGGTAAGAATGCCAAAATGTGATGCACAAGCAGGAGAGGCCTATGATAACAAAGAAACCACCAAGAAGGTAGTGGTAGCCATAGAAGAAGGGGAAGAGAGGTGCACTTACATAGGACATGACCTCACTGAGGAAGAGGAGCATGAGCTGATAGCTTTGCTAAGAGAGTACAGAGATGTATTCGCTTGGAGCTACAAAGATTTGAAAGGTGTAGACCCTGACATATGCGCCCATACGATTCCCATGACCACAGAGGCCAGACCTTCAAAACAGAAGCCATACACATACAATGACAACTATGCTGCCAAGATCAAGGAAGAGATAGACCGCTTGGTTGAAGCTGGATTTATCTATGAAATTGAGCACACTGAATGGGTGTCCCCCATTGTAGTGGTGCCCAAAAAGAATGGTAAATTACGTGTATGCATTAACTTGAAGAAGGTTAACGCAGCCACTATCAGGGATAGTTATCCGCTTCCTATCACCGAGCATTTATTAGAAAGGGTAGCCGGCAAGGAAGTGTACAGCTTCCTAGATGGGTTCTTTGGCTACAATCAAGTAGCCATTGCACCAGAAGATCAGCATAAGACGGCTTTTGCCACAGAGTGGGGCATATTCACTTTTAGAGTAATGCCATTTGGGCTTACCAATGCTCCCACAAGCTTCTAGAGATTGATGTGCCATGTGTTTAAAGAGTTCTTGAGAAAGAATTTGGAAGTCTATGTTGATGATCTCTGTGCTCATTCTAACATTAGACAAACACATATACCTGAACTCAGGCAAATCTTTGACAAATGTAGAGAATATCAAGTCTGCCTGAACCCAGAAAAGTGCGTTTTCATGGTCAGGCAAGGCAAGATTTTAGGACACAGTGTCAAAGAACGGCATCTCCACTGATGAAGAGAAGGTGAGAGCTATTGCAGAACTACCCAGGCCAAAGACTACCCAGGCCAAAGAACGTCAAGGAAGTGCAAGCTTTCATGGGGCATTGTGGTTATTACCGACGTTTCATTCACATGTATGCCATCATTGCAAAGCCTCTGTACGGACTTCTGACAAACTTTGAGTGGACTGAGGAATGTGAGAACTCTTTCAATGAGCTCAAACAACGATTATGCTCAGCACCAATCTTGACTACACCAGATTGGAATAAGCCCTTCCATGTGCATGTGGATGCATCCAATTATGCCATTGGATGTGTGCTTGCACAACCTACTGGTGAAGGTAATATGGACCTTCCAATCGCCTATGCTAGTAGACAACTGAATGCAGCTGAATGGAATTATACCACGATTGAGAGAGAAGGACTAGGCATGGTATATGCAGTTAAAAAGTTTAGACATTACTTGCTTGCAAATAAGTTTAAATTTTTTACTGATCATCAAGCTCTACTTTACTTGGTGAAGAAGCCATGCAACACAGGTAGATTGGTAAGATGGTTTCTCTTGCTAATGGAGTATGATTTCGAGGTTGTAGTAAGGAAAGGGAAGACTCACTTGAGAGCGGATCATCTCTCTAGGCTCACATCTGGAGAAGCCCCACAAGGAGTATCAGATGACCTTCCTGATGCTTACTTGTTTAATTTGGAAGTTGTACCTCAGTGGGCTAAGCCATTAGTGCCAGTATTGACATACGGGCCTAATCACCCAGTCATAAACACTCAAGATAGAGAGGTAGTAAAAGCCCAGAAGTACCATATCATGGCAGGAAGTATGTACAAACAGACAGATCAAGGGATATTGGCTTGTTGTGTGGAGGAGGATGAGTACGCTAAATGGTTGCAGTTGGCACACGTAGGTGCTTTAGAGCAACACTACTCAAAACAACGAACCCTACAGACACTAAGGAGACTCGGAGTGCATTGGCCTACTATGGAAGCTGATGTACATAAGATGTGTAAAGAATGCCCAATCTGTTGCACTAAACCACATGTGGAACATGCCACTCTTTATCAAGTGTCCATAGTGCCAGATTGGAGTGAACCATTAGTAGCCTTCTTGAGGACGAAAATGTTCCCTCCAGATATGACCCTGATGAGACAAAGAAGTCTAGAACAAGAAGCCCTAGATTACTCAATCATTGGTGATAATCTATACAAGCGTGGTAAAGATGGTTACCTGAGACTATGTGTCCATGAGAGTGAATATCTCAAGATCTTGGAGACTGCTCACCAAGGTGTAGCAGGAGGACACTTTGGACCAGATCGGGTGATCAAGGCAATACTATTTGCGGGCTTCTGGTGGCCGACCCTTCACATGGATGCACATATCTATGTGAAACAGTGTGATGTCTGTCAGAGAACTCAGTATCCTATACGCAAGGATGAGATGCCACTGAAACCCATGATGGGTAGACGTGCATTCTCTAAGTGGGGAATAGACTTTGTTGGTCCTATTAATCCCCCAGCTAAGGGCTCACATGCTGAGTATATCATTGTGGCCACAGACTATCTAACGAAATGGGTAGAAGTGAAAGCTACGATGAAGAATGATGCCCAAACAATTGCTAAATTCTTATTTGAGAATGTGTTCACTCAATATGGGCTACCCATAGAGCTAGTAAGTGATAGAGGGACTCACTTCTTGAATGAAGTCATTGAAAATCTTCTTCAAGAGTTCTTGGTGATACACAAGAAGTCTGCCCCCTACCACCCACAAGCTAATGGACAAGCCGAAAGCACAAATAAGATTCTATGCAATGTGCTAACCAAATTAGTGAATAACAAACGCTCTGATTGGGACAAAAAGCTACACCATGCTGTTTGGGCATACAGAGTTGCCTATAAAACGGTACTCCAAGCAACGCCCTTTCAGATGGTTTTCGGCGAGAATGCAGTGCTACCATTGGATTTTTTTATACCAACCTTGAAAGTAGCACAAGAGCATGATTGGACAGGCCATGAGTTGTCCTCTAGACTCTTCGATCTTGAACGACTAGGTGAAACGCGATTGAGGGCTGCAGCAGGAATTTATGCAGCCAAGAAGAGGCAAAAGGCATATTTCGATGCACACGTCAAGGATAAGGGCTTGAAAGCAGGAGACCTAGTCCTAGTCTACACCTTGAAGCAACATGCACGGAAATTAGAGAAGAGAGGTTACGGGCCAATGATTATCAATAGAATCTCCACAAGTGGAGCAGTTCAACTAGCCACTCTAGAGGGTGATATTCTACCAAGTTACATAAGTGGATGCAGAGTCAAGTTATATCAAGAACCCCTGACTGAAGAGATGCTAAATCGACTCAACATTGCCAAGAAACGTAAAGAAGAAGAGAAAAGAATTAGAGAAGAAGCACAGGCAGAAGCTTTAGAACGCATGGACGAATGAAATTGAGGAGACAAGGCAGAGACCCACCTATGTTTGACAGTCAAGAATCTGTAGGCTATCCTATGGCCATGTGCGAGGCTTCAGGTGGACATTCCCATAGAATAATCGACCGACGGCCTTTTGTAACCCTAGAAGTAGGACAAGGAGAGAGTGTAAGGACAGTGAGAGCTTTAATTGACTCAGGGGCAGCGACTAGTGCAGTTCGACTGTCTTACTGCCAAGAGCTGCAATTACAAATCAATCCTATAGAGGCATATCTCATAGGATTGGGAGGTGTGGAAACCCCTTGCATTGGTGAGGTGGAACTTCCCCTCTACATTCAAGAGGTGCTAATGGCAGTCAAAGTGCTAGTGTGTGAAGACAAGGATCTTACCGAACCTCTTGTCTTGGACCAAGACTAGATCTATGATCATGCAGTCAGCCTCAACCTAAGAAGTGGACTTCTTCAGGCATGGGTAGGCCAAAACCACATCATGATGGAATTAGAAAATCAAGCACACAGGCCGCTAAAAGAGGCACCGAATCCTGGTCCTTTAGGAGTCCACCTGAAATGAACCATGCTCCTCTTGACCAAAGTTCTATGGTGCAAAGGATTGCCACTCATGACGAAGGTACAGAAGTCAACAAGGAGCTCCCTTCTTTTCCAAAGAGAATTCAAGGAAAGCAAGCCGAAAAATACAAGATATAGAGGAGCCCGAGGACCAAGAAGAATGAACACCAACCAGTACAATACAGAATACCCCATGGCATGAAGCAGATCTGGATACGCAAAGGTGAACGACCCTCGGCTTTGGAGACAGGATTCCAAAGAGGCATCAAGCAAGCTACAGTGTCGAGGGCTACAGCGAAGGAGTACCCTAGGCATCAATCTAGACAAACCATTTCTATTTGGGTTCCAAAGCATTCAATGAAGGCTATCCCAAAGGCTAGACAAATATGGGTGCCCAAGACGTGCTTACTAGCTCAAATAACTTCACCTCCAATCACAAGATCAAACCAACACTCACGAGTCCTATTGGCTCCCATCCAAAGGCAACCATCTACACTCCACACCACCACATTCTCGGTCACGCCTCAAAATGTTTGGAAATGGGTACCCAAAAAGTCCCAAACCCAACACACTCCAGCCTGCAAACCCTCACACATCATCGCCAATAAAAGCAACGATTCCAGCATCAAAGTTTGGAGACCTAAACCCCATGTCAAACCCCCTGACCCACCTCTGTAAATCCTTCCCCTCTGATGTAGGTGCATTCTGAGAACATTGCACAACCAAAGTATGCATCTAGGGTGAAACCTAACCTACTAACCCACTTGTATACACATCGCAAACACTTCACACACTAACCTCTAACCACTCGGAATGTCATGTTGGTATTGTGGAGGGAACACCATAACATCCTGTTTCCAATGCAATGCTAACGTGCCTCTCTCTTCTTCTAGCAGATAAGCATCAGCAACTACAAGCACTCTCATGGCAGAAGCAACAGGTCCGAGCTCACAGGCAGGAATAATTACTGTAGGAATTGATGTGGATAGTCTACCTGTTGATGTGCCTCCAACTAAACGACCTGTGGAGCTGCAACACCTTCAGCAGATCCTGGTACCGGATCCACCCACAGGGATCATAGAAAGAGTCCATGCCAATTCTCATTGGTTCAATGGCATGCCAGGCCCATTAGGAGAGGCTAAGTATATATGGGAGTCTAAGTGCGAGTATGATAGATCTTGGGTCAGATTCCAATTCTTCTCCAAGGAGTTTGAGACTCTACAGAACACGCAGGATCTTCAGACCATATGGCAACGTGCAGGGCTAGCTGAGTACTTCGAGGCACCATTACCCAAACCAGAACTCTTCCGATGCTACTACCTGGTCTCAACACTATAGGCTAATGTAGAAAAGGACAAACCATGATCATTTGTTCTTCCTTCCTTGTTGGGCAACAATGAGTTAAAGAGGTTTGAACTTACCTTGGAGTTGGTGAGCTCTGCTTTGAATATGCACAGGACACATGTACCTTCTGAGAAGGATGCTCTCGTTCCTACTCACATGAAGGATAGGAAACTACTGAAGCTTAAAGACATGGCAGCACTCACACCAAACGTGTCCATCCCTCTCCGTATGTGCATGCAACATTTTGCTTTCCCCGGTCAAGACCGCTTCACACAACCGCACAAAAGAATTTGGTTCGCTCTCTACTTAGCGGAGACAGGTGCGTTACCAATTAAGCTTCCTGTATGGATTATAGAGCATTTGTATGAAGCAAATAAAAGGTCTTCTAGGAAATTTGTGGTGAACGGTTGTTGTGCAATCACACGCATTATCTACTGGTGCCTAGCATAGGATGTTCCCATTGAACGTGCCTTAACTTGGGCACAATTACAAATGTTTAAGAAGCTCAAGACGTCCACACATCAATCCAAGCACATGAGGGGTTCGATCCCTTGTGTCCAGACACGTGAAGTTCTGACTACTCCTGAAGTATCGCCACGAGGGGAGGCCACTGTACCTCCCTTTACCATTAGAATACCCAGGTCTGGATCTGAAACTACGACACAAGCTGCCCCTTCAGCCCCTCCTGCTCCATCTCAATTTGAATTTGCTACAACTGGAGATGCTGAAGGAATGGATCCCCAGGACTTCGAAGCATTCTTACAAAGTACACAACTCTCTGATGTAGAGTTTTATTCAGATACAGAAGAACAAGGCACATCTTTACAAAGAAGGAGAAAATCCACAGAAGGTCGCCATGTACATTGGGGTGACAATCAGCAAGGTCAACAACAAGGACACCTAGAAGAAAAAGGAGCAGACGAAGAGGAGACCACTGAAGCCCCAGCTTATACAGCAGAACTCCGAAGGCTGTATCAAATCATGGAACGAGTGCGATCGCAACAAGTGCTCACCGAACAGAGCAGTCGGGTGCTCATGGCTCAGCTTTTAGAAGAAGCAGGAGTTGACTCAGAATACAGTGAAGGTCTCATATTAATGGCATAAATATATGGGGTAGTAGAAGCAGTTCGGACCGCCATTAGGAGGTCTCCAGTTCAATATGATCCACGAAGATTCCAAACACGACCACGGTCAGGTAAAAACATCCAGATCCCCATTACAACGGCAGAAGGGCCGATTATTACATCCGAACCCATTGAGACAACCTCCCAAGCAGCAGTAACCGCTAGCCAAGAGCATACAATCATCCATGAAGAGTCAACTGAACCACTACCACCCACACCCCCACCATCGCCCCCTAGAACAGAAGCGGTGGAGATCACCTCGACCACCCAACCCACTGAACAAACCTTCATCTTCCGTACTCCTACCTCTAGCTCAACCCTATTCTCCACCTTTGAAAACCCAAACTATGAAGCAACCACCATCACTACACAATCCACCGAATCGCTCATAGAGCCTGCCCTAGGACAACCATCCCCCATACCCTCAACCATAGGTCATCCTGACGCTAGGTCCATATTCATGGGATTCCCTGCTACCACGCAACCTTTCATGACCTCCCCGCCTCTACGACCTCAACCCCCAACCACCATCTCTCCACTTCTCCAATCCCTCCATGCCTTCCTTGCTAGACCCAGGTGTCATCCATTCCCTTTATTTTCAGCCCCCAACCCCACTTCTCATCTATACACCACTTTTTCACACACACACCACCTACCATTCCAATGTATATGGTAGACCCCACACTCGCATCCACTCCTGAAAGTATGGACATTTCACCACCCACGGCACCTCCCCCACCCCCCCACACTTCCACCTTCTCCCACCCCCCCCCCCACCAATTTCACCGACACACACATCTCCATTAGACACATCATTCACTCTTGCCCTTCCCCAATCCCCTCCCCGTGCATCCTCCATTGTACAAACCACACCATCATCCATAGGAAATGCATTGGACACCATGCTCACATGTATATCACAATTAAGGACAGAGTACAATCAGCTCCAGCAACATAACGCACGACTGCAAGAGCACTCGGAGCTACTACAACACCGCCTTGCTGCACTAGAAGAGGAAAATGCTCGCCTCCATACACAATTCCATACTCTACAAGAGGCTCATAGCATATTGGAGGTACAGTTACAGAACACAGATCAGGAAGCAATACAAGTGGTAGGTCATCTACGGACACAGCTGGAACGCAATTCAAAGCTTCAGCAAAATATGGCACTACTCAAGCGACATCTTACTGTCGCTCATGAAGAGAATCGATGCCTGCAATTACAAAATCAGGAAAACCTAGAAGCAGCTATCAAAAGCACACCTGGGGCACCCATCAGTCCCTCAAAATTTCAAGCGGTGACCCCTGATAATATCAAGATAATCTTGGAAGACTATGCCATCCTACTTGAAGCCCATGACCAGTTGTCAGAGGAACTGGGTCAACTAAAGCAGAAACACCAAAAAGAAACAACAGCGGCCTCTCAAACCACCTCCTCCACGGGTTCACTTCTCACAGACTCAGAGGCCTTAAAAGATCTCCAGAAATAGGTCACCGAATTGCAGGCACCTCTACTACAATATGAGAGACCAGCTTCCCCTCTAGAGGCTCCCATCGACGAAGAAATAGTACAAATTCCTGTGGAACAAACATTTGAAGAAGAATACGACCTGCAACCCTTCCCAAGAGGTCAACAAATGGAAGAAGGTCAGGACACATTTGAAGCACCACGACCCCCATGGCTACGACAAGTGGAGGAAATCGGGAGTTCACATGAAGAGCGCACAGTAGTGCAAAATCAGGCCATGAGGGTCATAGAGGAAACTGTGCTGCAATCTGATTACTTCAAGAACTTGTCATCGAGACGCCTTATCCTCTCATCTGAACTCCAATACAGGCCTTACTATATTATTCTGGCTGATTATAATGCAGAAATACAGAGAGTCACAGGGAAGATACCTTCCTTCGCAACCCAATTTCAACCCGAAGACCTTCCTCCCGAGGTGCAAAAAGGCAAGATCCGTCAACCAACATGGCGGCAGAAACTTCTTGAAACCTATCCTGAAATGCTCCGCACCTGGAACAATGCGCCATTACATCTCCTCTATAATCCATGCTATGGCCCTGTTCCACGATGCCGCTCATGGAAAGCATTCAACATAAAGGTCCAGAATAACGCACAATGCAAGGAATGGCTCAATTATCCATACATTGCGCCACCACAGGGACCACCGTCAGTAGCGTACATGATGGGAACAATTCGACATTGGATGCCGCAATTGAAGCCCATGACAGATGTGGCAGCTCAAATGATACTTAAGATTTTAGATATGATGTAGGTAGTACTGAAAACCTTTAGAAATGTTGTAGCCCCACAAATACGTCTACCGGGGTTTACAAATGGAAATTATGATTTGGTGTATGACATGAGCACCACCCCTAGTATTCGTGTGGCTTACGTCTGGCATGCACGCATCAAATACCTCCCTGCATGTTACAAATAGACATTCGAAGAAATGTTCAGATCAGGTTTCTGGGAGTATCACTCGGAGGTCTTCGCACCGAAGCCAACACACCTGCTCCATCTCTTTGCTTGTGAACAAGCCATGTACTCCCAGTACTACACCACACCGCAGCCAGAGGTCCCCGGTGCAATAAATTGGGATGCATTGGAAGCTGACCTAGCAAGAGGCTTAAGGATAGGAGAACATGAATTAGCCACCAATGTCATCCAATACTACATCGACCACCCGATAGAACAGAGGTCTGTCAGGGGCGAGAGACACTAGGAAGGGGGGAGTGTTGGCATACAAGTCAGATGAAGAGCATACTAGCACAACGGAGCAGTCAGGCACAATACGGCAACAAGGCCCAATCATTTTTTCCATGGACCATTTACAACTCAAGTGATTTTAATCACTACACAAACATTGTAAATTCCGTTTTTGGTAGAATAGACTCCATTTTGTTCAAGCCGAGGAGTCCTCGAGCTTGAGGAGTATTAGAATTAGCTACATATCAATTTTCATAAATTTTTAGACTCCATTTGAGCCCTCAAATAGGCTCTAGAACCTAATTTTTAACTAGGCCGAACACTAGGTCTGGACAAGCCCAAAGCTAGTGAGAAAACTATAAAAAGAGCTAGAGAGCTCATTTTTGGGGTTAGATTGTTTGTGAATTGAGCTTATGTAAGAGACTTTTTGACTAATGCAAAGAACTCCATTGTTCCTCTCTTTGTTCTTACCTTGTGTGCGCGTGTATGTGTATGTTTGTGCATGCTTGTGTGCTTCTCACTCACACACATGTGCCTTCACTTGCTCATAGTCTTCATACTAGTCCTCACGTCTCCACGGATTGACAATTATGAGGTGAATCTTCTCACGTTGGTACTCACCATTGTGCTAGAGTGACACCAGCCTACACCAATAAGACTAGTGTCAACGGTTAGGATTACAGGCTTATTTCCTGTATAGTCAATACATTTCAAAATAGAAGCATTGATAAGCAATTGCTTTAGCCATCTCATTGTTCTAGAATGCTCATCAATCCAAAAGAATTTCTTTCTTTTTCTTAATAAATCATAAAGTGGATTTGCGACGTGAGCAAAGTGAGGGATCCAGATGACATAGAAAACACATGCACCTAAGAATCTCCTTACTTCACTAACATTACGACATCACTCAGAAATCCTACTAATGGCATCAACTTTTGTTGGATAGGGTCTAGGACCGTAATGGATACATAAATGTCCAACTATCAGCACTTCATTGATACCAAAAGTAGATTTTTCTAAGGAGAAAGTTAGTCTTACCTCTTCAAATCTTTCAAATATCTTTTCACAATCAGTTCTGAAACCAGATGAATCTAAACTTTCATCTTTTTCTTTTTCCACACACCCTTTTATTGGAATGTCATCAATAAAAGGCATCGTCACTTTTGGGATAAAGTCATGTAAGACCAGATTCATAGCATTCATCATATGTGCCACAGAATTCGTGGCTCCTTGTGGTAAAGTACACATGCATACTAAACCCAAAGGAGTCTTCATCGTGATCACATATCGACTCTCAATCGCTAATTGAAACTGATCATACCCTGAATACAGGTCTCCCATTGAATAGATAGAGTGACCGGCAAATGCCTCAACAAACTCATCTACAATGGGACCTGATCCTACATTCCTAATAGTGACTTTATTCATACGATGAAAATCCTGAATAAAGCGTAGCTTCCCGCTCTTTTTCGGTACCGTGAACCACCTATTGGAATATGGTGCAGAGGATGGTTCCAAGAGTCTCATGGAAATCTTCTCCTTTATCAGTCTCATTAGCTCAGGTAAATGAGTCTTTGGGACTGGAATCGGATGAACATTCTAAGGAATGTATGGTACAGTGAAAATAATCATCGGAGCTACCAACTTTGGGTCTGCACATCCTTTCTCGTGTGGGAATAAAGAAAATGCTTTACCATGACGAACAATCATCTTGGTAAATTGATCTTTTTCTATTTGAGAAAGAAATTCATCATCGAATTTAATATATTTGTTACTCTCCTCTGTAAATATATGACCTATATTAGTTCGATCTCTAAGTATAGGGTCATCTGATACTCGCCGAAATATATCATGACTATCTTTGGGTAAGGATTGAGCTACAGGCTTAATTTTCTTTTCTATAGTTTTGTATTTAGTTTCTATGCTAACTTCATGTTCTAGGATGAATTCGCTAATAATCTCATAGTCTTGAATGGAGTTAAGAATAATCAGATTTGATTCTAAATTTTCTTGTGAAACATTTTCTAGTTCTTCTAATAAAGTAGAACTTTTAGATAGTTCAATTATACACTCAATTTTTTCATCACTAAAAATTAATCCTAATTTTCTAAAATATTTTTCAGTTTGTTTTCTAAATATTTTTGTAAGATTTTTCTTAGTAATATAATATAAACTAGTCTAGTTGTAGGAGTACAAACTAAGTAATCTTCAAATTTATGTTCATTGATAGGCGAGACATCAAAACAATGTCCACTATTGTCCCGCTCAATAGTGGAGTCTAGCAGAAATTTTGATCATAATATGCCCCATATTCTCTTATAGCCAATGGATCATCATATACATGACTGATGGAGTCAATGGGATTTCTTCTTAAGTTCTTTCTATTTCTAGTGTGATTTGAGCATACTATCATAACTTGCAAAGAATCCATCCTTGATTTGGATCGAATTCTTGCATACACTGACCCGTCGTTCATTGCTTTTGTTTCCATTCTCATCTCAGCTATGAATGGTTGTCTGAGAATTAATTCATACGAACAATTATCTTGAATGAAGAAGTGAAACTCTTCTCGAATGCCACCTATCATTATAGGCACATTCGCACATGCACCTAATAAAATGCCAAAGCCATTGTCAGCTATTCTCATCCTCCAGTCGTGCTCTTTGCCGATTGGCCATCTAAATTTATCAAAAAACTTCTTTGAAATAACGTTTATCTCTGACCCCGAGTCAATGAGAGCCAGAGCTAAACATGAATCCTTCTCATCTCCAATTCTAATTTTCACTTCTCGTGTGCCCCATATCCAGAAGATAGAATTGAATTTACTTTCACTCTTTAACATCTCATCATCAGGTTGTATGGGTCCTAAAAAGTTTCTATTTATGCTATCAGTTGTAAATTCTTCATCGTCTTCATAATCACTCTCACTTAATGTGACTCCATTATTCATAGCTAGAGTTTCTTTTGCTATATCTTGCATATCCTCATCTTGTGGCAAAGGAAAATGTCTTCTTCTAATTAGTCGAATAAAACTGTCCTTGAACTCTGGTTTTGCTATGGAAAACACTTGTTCAAGAGACATTGTCACTTGAATTTTTAGAAGAATGTCATTTAAAATTTTCCTAGCATCATTTTTCTTCTCAAGCTCGGAAATCATAATAGCACGTGGAGGTCTTCTACCTTCCTTTTCCCCTTTCTCTTCATTTTGTTTTTGATCCTCTTTATTTTCAGTTTTAGAGTTTTCTTTTTTAGATTTTTTTTGTTACTCTTGTGATTGAATATGCTCATCTGTTGGCTTTTTGCCTTCCTTAATCATCTTTCTTTTCTCCTCTTGAGATAAATTTGTATCCTTAAGCTGAACTTTTTTATCAGTTTTCTTCTCATCCTCTCTTGTCTGTCTTCTAGTCACCCTTCTATCTCCTTCCTCTACATTATCCTGCATATAATCTCGTCTCCGTTTTTCCTCAGCATTAGCAATGTGAGAATAAACAGAGGCTTGATCTACAGGAGATCTCCATGCTGTTTTATACATTATCTCATCTCTAGCCCTTACTAGTGCTTCTATCGAATATGGATTTTGGCTAGGCATAGAAAGAGGCCTATCCTCGAGTGGCTCTAATCTAGTAGCCGAGGTACTGGCAGTTGCATTAGAGATTGTTAAGTTTTCATATAGCTTTTTCATTCCTCCTTTGCCCTAATTGACGGATAAAGGAAGACGTGACCTAAGTCATACAATCTTCTATCTATTTCTACAACTAATTGATTTTTCTTTACGCTTTTTAAATCATCACATGCAAAAGTTGTGTGCTCCTGACTATCACACCACATACATCTCTTTTCGCCAGTCCCTCATTTTTCATTATTTCTTTGAAAGGGTGGCTAAGCAGCAAACTGTGGAGCTGGCTAGAAGACTAGTTGAGGAGGAATGTATTGAGGCATAACTGGTTGAATGGACGGTGCTTGCCCTACATCACTACTGCTAGCCTCAGGATCATTAAACCTAATGGAGTAAACTTTATTATTCAATTGGGCAACCTCTTTTGAAAGATATGCCTGCATGTTCATGACATTCTCCATCTGCTTACATAGAATATCTAGTTGAAATTATATCGGAGCTTTAGTGGCAACTGAATTGTTAGCCGTAGCCGTAGTCATAGGCATTGGCATGTAAGCTTGCCTTGCAGCACGAATCTCCCTAGGCTGAGAAGCATTAGGTCTAGCATACAAAACCATTTGCCTTTGCTTCATTTGAGCAACAACCTCTATTTCTCTTTTTACTTTTTTCCAGTCGTCAGTCAGTCCATACCTTTTTCCTGGCTCCTCTATATGTCTCTCAACTTAAGGCTGCCCTATCCTCGGGACTTAGTATCTTAAGGAAATATATAATTACATTTGGATTTATTGCATTTCTATCATCTTTGGGGAGTTGAGCTAAACGTCTCATAAAATCACCATGAAGATGAGTTAAGGATTCATTGCTCTTTACAGAGTTTATCCAATGCAAAAATCCTTCCCGACTATGTTGGCTAAAGTCCTCAAGGTAGAACATCTTATGTAATTCTTTTCTAAATTCTTCCAAAGTTTTATTGGCGTGCTCTTGTATGCTTTCTAGAATTGAACTAGAAACAACACGGCCAAAATATTTGACTAAAATATCATCAGGTAAACCCTGGATTTGCACTTGCTTCTCAAATGCATCCAAATATTCTGTAATGTTTAAGCCAGTGAATTTTCCTTTTTCTTTTAAAATAGCTTGGACTGTGCGTGTTCCTTGCTTTTCAATCATCATATTTTCGAACATCTCCTCCATTTTGCGTTCTTGATAATGCTTTGAATGGAGTAGAAGATCCCTAATAGGAGGTTCTAATTATTCTCTAAACTGCCTAAACCTATCACTAGTTGATAAAGCCAGGGATGTTGGCTTTATCTAATCCTAGGTTTTACTATTTCTAAATTCTTTTCTTAAATCTTTTTGTTTTCTTAACTTTATACTTATCTTTTTGACTTGATCTTATAGATTTATAAATAGATTTTTCTTTTAATTTATAATTTTAAATTTTTTTGAACTTTTTAGAACTTGAATTTTTAAACCTTTTTAATTCAAAAGGTTTCTCTAATAAAGTAGATAAATTTTATAAAATATTTTTTCTTGATTTAGATCTTTTGGGTTTTTTAACAAAAATTACTATTAATTTCTTTAATAATATTTTCTTTGATTTTGGATAAAACAAGAAAGAAATAAAAGCAATAACTATAAATCAAAAGAACTTAAATCTAAAATCCTTTTTATGCTATAAATTTCTTTTTATAGCAATGAAATAAAGCAAACAATCTATCTAAAACCCTTTTTATGCAATGAAGTAAAGCAAACAATCTTTCTGTTTCAAAATAAAATCTTTCTTTTGGGTGCTGTAAAAAATAATCTTTTTATAAGACTTTCCTAAGATCTAATATGAGGATGTTGAAATGCTTTAAACAAAACTATCTTTCCTAAATAAAAAGAAATGTTTCAATACTTTTCAATGCAGTATGAAAGTGCCTAATTCCTAATGTAAATGAAAACAACCTTCTTTTTTTTTAAGTGATGTGAATAAACTAAAAATAAAGGAACTTGAAAAACATCTTACTTGAAATTTACTTGATGTAGAGACACGTGATATGTTTTTACAAACCTTTTAGTAAATCCTAAATACAGAACTAAAAGTGAATGTGAAAAAGTCTTGATCTTCTTGTATGTTGATGGGAGGATGAAGTGAAGAAGCTCCTCTAGTTACATATCCTTCTTCCCATGGAGGCGCTCCGGTCATAAGACCAACCCTCAACACCTAGGAAAAAAGTAAGCAGTAAAATCTTCACGTTTCGTTGCAGCTTCTTTCTTCACTTTCCTGCATACAAGAAGAAGATAAAGTTAATTGTTTAAAATAAAACTAAAAAATACAACAAAAATCCTAAGCACACTATCGTAATGCTTCACGTCAGGTTCACCAATGTTGTCGTAGAGGGGTGTGAAGGGAGGCAAACGCTCATCCAACAGATTCACGCTAACCTAACCATGTGACTACACACAAGGTGCTTCTTAGTATACTTCGAGTTTTGGATTGAGATCTCAGTCTTTGGGTGAGAAAAGCTAGTAGTTTTTAATCTATTTACGTTTAATTTAAGAACTAAGATTCCTATGAAATTATATTCCTAGAATTTTGATATGCTGCAAAAATCAATTCCTCTTTTAGTAATTTGGTTAGGTTTTTCTTCAATAATACAATTTTTAATAATAGCTATTTCATTATTTTCAAATTGATTTTTCCTATTAGGGATAGATAGGAATAAGATTTCTTTTTCGTTATTTTCAGGAAAAGCAATAGAACAAAAAGTTTTAAATCTAGATACTCTATAATCATCAGGTGAAGTGTATAAAGTTTCGTTTACAATAACGTCTTTTACTTTTTCTACTTCTATATTATCCTTGATTTCGTTAATTTGAGCAGTATTATTTCCTAATGGTGTGGGTAAAAATGTATTAAAAATGAAAGAGTTATCTATCTTCTTTTTAAGAGGAGTTTTACTAGTGGAAGCAATATTTGAATTCATGAAAAATAGAACACTACGGGCCGTAAGGAAGTGCGTTCCTATACTTAGCTAATGCTTCTAAATATGAGGGCAAAATTATTTCCTCCCTAGTTATTCTATTTTTAATTATATCAACTATCACGTCTTTGTTTTGTTTTGATTTAGTATTTCTTTTTAAATTAGGTAGAAATAAATCCTCTTTATTCTCAGGTTCCGGTAAAACTATAGAAAGTAAAGGCAAAACCCTGGATACGTTACGATCGTATTCTACTGTATGTTAAGTCTCATCAACTATTTTATCTTTAAATATTTATATTCCTTCACTTACGTTACTAATCGTACTATCAATAGGTGATGGTAGAAGTGTTCCTATAACAAAAGAGTTATCTAATTCTTTATTATCAATAACAGAACCGCTTATTGACGCTAAATGCTACATATGAAAACGGAATATATAAAACTTTAATTAATTCATAAAGTGAAAGTATGAAAAACTTTAGGATCAATTCTTAAGCCTATATAAAAGCTTATAATAAGATCTAATACAATTCCTTGAGAATATTCCTATACAAATTTATAATTTCTAATATCATATGCTGCTTCAATCTCGTAATCTCATCTAATCTCGTAATCTCGTAATCTCGTAATCTCCTTTGCAATGATCTGCAGAAGTCACGTTAGCCAACATAAGTATGCTTTTAATAAACATAAAACACTCATACTTAATATAATTTTAAACCTATGCTAACACATATTAGTTAATCTTCTAATATTATATGTATTATGCATATGCATTTATGTATACATACACAAGCTTACATGAAATATAATCATACTTGCATGCATACTCATGCACTACACATGCTAACCCACATGCACACATGCACTTATAAATACACATACATGCAAATTCACTTCACATACTCATGCATTCACTTATCATATGTTCATTCACTAAAATTCATTACATATATACATGTGCACATGCATCTCTCACATACATGGACACATGCTAATTCTATCATACATGCATATGCACACTATATTTATGCATATATGCATACTCATATGCATATACAAAAACATACATGCATACAAGCAAAATTCATTCATGCATTCATGCATCTCATATACTAACATACATGCATACATGAATACTATCATACTACTCACATATATTTATATACATACATCATTTCTTATGCACACATGCACATAATTCTTCACATGCAAACATGCATACCTATACAATTCATGAATTCATACACACTTATTAACATAGATGCATATGCTCACACATATGCATGCATATCTATTGCATGCATACATATACTTAAATGCATTTGGATACATGTAAAAATTAATCATGCAGACAATCACACATCATCACTCATGCATACATGCACTTAACATGCATACATATCATGTTAACATACATATGCACTCATGTTAACATGCATATGCATACTCATACCATATGCATACAATACTCATACCATATGCATACATACTTCACATGCACACATGCATATCTACACATGCTTACATGCACTCATCACTTCCTAACTTTCATGCATATACATTTGTGTATCACATGCATACACTCATGCATACATGCATACATATGCACATCATGCACTCACTTAATATGCACATGCATAACTAACTTTTGTTCTCATGTATTCACATGCATTTATCATATGCACATGCAATTATGTATAAATACATATCTTATGCATGCATACACATTCATCTTCAATACACATGCATCCATACACATGCATACTTATCATACATACACATGCACTTATGCATATGCATTCATAAACTCATTAGCATCTATATGATCATATCTATATACTTAACTTAACATTCTCTCTCTCTCTCTCTCGTTCCCTATCTCTCTCTTTCACACACATTCTCTCTGTTGTGCGAGTCTTGATGAAACAATGAAAGTACATGCAAAGAAGGATGGCACAAACAAAAACAAAAAAAAGAAAAACAAGAAACTGTGCAATGAGGCCGGGGTGAACTTTATAAAAGCTGGCAGCTTGATTGGAGATGAGCTCATGAGCCAGCCTGCGTAGTTTCTGGGTAATCTCAAGACGTTCCCATCACCCTTCTATGGAGACAAACTTGCAGACAAGCTTATCATCACAAAACCTTCGCAACACAAACATCAAAAGGAAGCATGCAAAAAGATGCATCAGGATGTGAGCTGATACACGATATACATAGGTTTCCTCTCTCTCTCTCTTGCTCTCTGCCTCATCTGCTCTCTGGTTCAAAGACCACTTGAACGAAAAACCAGGAAATCTTGTCAGAAGGTTTCCATATCATCACATATGAATGAGAAGAAGCACAAGCAGGTGAAGAGGAGAACGTTATTCCGGTGAGCGTTGGAGATAAATGAGGTGATTTCAACTGAAACTCCACTGTTATCGCATTCTCCGAGGGACCTCACTCATTACAGGAATGACCTTACTCATTACAGGATCTAAGATTTGATGAACAGATCCACGCGAAAATATGCTCAAAGCGTGTATAACGATAGTACGGGAAAGACACAGTAAAGCCTTCAGTATCTTCAGCGATTAATCTTGCAGCAATCGATGCTGATTATACCCACGGCTATGTGTATACATTATGCGTTAGCTGCCATGGGATACGAGAGATGAAGACAGAGTGAGATTGCGAGGCATTTCCACAGCGCCCAATAGCCACGAATCTACATGTTTCTCTCTCACTCTGCCAGAACAGTAGCGCCATCTGTATCTTTGTCTCCTCCATCAGGAAAGACAGAAATCTGAGCAGAATCTCTCTCTCATGCGATCTCAGTCATCGCTTGTATATGCGATCTACAGCAACACCCGGAATGATGGGAGATCTTCAGAAAACTCTTTTTCTACTGTGCGCACTAGTAGCCCACCATCTCTCCATCCTTCCATCCTTCAATAGCAGCCAAAAGAGCTAACAAAGCTCTATCTCTCTCTCCGTTCTCTCTCTCTCTCTCTCTCTCTCTCTCTCTCTCTCTCTCTCTCTCTCTCTCTCTCTCTCTCTTCACGCCTCTTCAGCCAGAATGTCACTAAGATCAGTCTGCACCCTGTGTACTGCCAAGAGCACTGTCGTCTACACCTGATGAGAGGGGGGAACATTGAGTCCTCTTTCTTTTTCTCTGCGCATGCATATTAAGTACATGAAGCAAGATGGGCATGCATTTAGGGCCACAGTTCTTGGATGCATCTGTAATGCTATGATTGAAGATAGTGCTATTGTTGAAGGCAGCGAATGCGATGAAGGCATGTATACCAGCTATTGCCGGTTGGCCTAGAATTGATGCCTTATCCAACCCACTCGTCAAACTGCACTGCTTGTCCCGAGATAGCATCTGTAGCAGTCTAAGGTCCATGCCAATGTCACGCTCTAACCATGCCAATTAGTGCTGCTGGTAAACAATTTGTTGGTGTTGTTGAAAGTGAGGGTAGTGGCGCAGCTTTTGTCGGAGGCTGTCGTGTTCTGAGCAATTACTAGAGTAAAGAATAACAACACCATCAATAATAGCAGCTCCAGGTAGCTTCGAAGCTGAGAAATGTTGTTGGGTAGCGTACGCAAGTCTGCCCTCTATTTGCCACAAACTCTTTCGAAAAGAAAACACTCCAACCTATGCGTGCGCTTTTGCCACAAACTCTTTCGAAAAGAAAACACTCCAACCTATGCGTGCGCTTGAGTGCTTGCATAGAGAAAAAGCAAAACACAGAGGCTTCTCACAATACCTTACCTGCAAATGGTATATGTGCAGATGGCCCTAAGGACGTTCAAGTGGAGTCAACCACCATTCTTCCTTCTCGCCTGCTAGTCTCTACCTCTTTCCTTCTGTGTTCTTCTACCATTTCTACCATAAGATCCATCCACAACAGGCGAAAAAGGGAAGAAATCAAATGCTCTCTCTCTGCTACAATCTTCTTGCCTCCATTTCTGAGCGCAATCTCCCTCATCCTGTCGACCTGCTCCAAACCTGCAACCTTCCTCTCCCTCTCTCACTCTCATTCTATATGCATACGCAAGCAAACCAGAAGCTTCTCTCTCCCTCTCTGTTTCACTCTGTATGCATGCACAAGCAAATCGACAGTATCTCTCTCCCTATATGCATGCACAAACAAACCGGCAGTATCTCTCTCCCTCTCTCTTTCACTCTGTATGCATGCACAAGCAAATCGGCAGTATCTCTCTCCCTCTCTCTGCTTCGCGTACGCACCTGCAGGAGTCACATTAGCCAATCAATGAATTCTAGTAGTTTTATTTATAGACTTTCTACATGCATATTCTTTTAGTTAACTTACATGCATATCATACGCATAGTCACTTTAGCATGCGCACGATTCTTAGTTAACTTTCACACACACATACTTATTTTGATTTACGTATGCACATATTTATCTATGATATTATTGTTTAATTCTAAACTATTATATACTTAATCGAATATATGACTTAGTAAATAAACTATTTTGAACCTATAATTTTAATATATATTAAATTAAATTTTTGTTTTATTCATCAATTAATCAAAAGAATTAAGAGCGTTTTATTTATTATAGATTAAAATTTAGATTTGATAAAATAATCTAAACAAATATATTCATAATTTAAATATAATATTTATTAATTGAATTATTATCATTTATGTCTTATTGCATCAATGGCCTTATATATACCCCTCTGTACTAACCATATCTTTCGGATGCCTTTTAGTTGATCAAGAGCACATGGGATTAGATGCTTTTAGTGAAAAAGATATCAAGATACATACATAGCAGAAATAGATATAAGGTGGAATCACACATTTATTAGAAGTTCCTAGATATTGATAGATATTTTTGGGTAGACAAACATTGGCATGCAAGATTAGGAACATAATTAGATACACATAAATATATATATATGTATTCTTTTTTTACGTGCTCATGAAATCATATATGTAAAACACAAGCATAAAGATCCATACACAATCCAATATGTTATTACCTATGTATTCAATATCAATGCCTATAAAATACTTATTCATAAACTTAATTACTTGAAATCTTTGTTTAGTCCAGCTCTTCACGGATTTGTTGTCTACAGGTACTAAGAGAGATTAGTCAAAGAAATATACCAAAATAGTTTGAGAGAGATAAAAGTTATTCATCTTAAAATCAAAAAGTTTTTATTTTTCTAAGTGTTGATATGGAGTTGGAAATCCTTCCAACAATGCACAGTCTTAAGTATCCATCTTTGCCTCTTCGGTATAGGTTGTCTCCTACCAAGGTATAGTCTTGAGCCTCTTGTTCCATGCTTTGTTTTCGTGCAAGACTAGCCTCATTGGGTAGTGTTCATGATCTCATGAATTCTACCAATGGAGCACTCCAATGTGGAATTAATGAGATGTGATAAAGAGTCGCATGCTCCATTGCGGGTCTTGTCTGATACACTGGACAATTCTTAATCCAGTCATTTATTTCTTTGTCCATACTAGGCCAATACACTCCTAAATGTTTTAGATTTTGCAATGTTCTTTGTTTAGAGTAGTGATTTCCTAGCATTCCTTCATGAGCTTGTTGCAACCAACTGCTATGTTCATCGTCCTCAACACAACAAGCTTATACACCCTCTGTATCTTGTTTGTACATGCTTCATGCCAATATTTGATACTTTTGTGATTTTACAATTTCCTCTTTGTTCATTTTCACATTCTTGTTTGCAGGTCTGAAGGTTAGGACAGGTGCCAACTTATTTGCCCATTTAGGAACAGCTTTTAAATTGAACAAATAAGCATCAGGTTTTTCATCCGACACTCCTTGCAGTGGCTCTCCTGAAGTGATGCGAGAAAGATGGTGTGCCCTAAGGTGGGTCCTACCTTTTCAAAAAACCACTTCAAAGTCGTATTCCATTAGTAAGAGGAACCATCTTACTAAGCATCCTATATTACAAGGTTTACTGACCAAATACAATAAAGCTTGACGATCAGTAAAAAAACTTGAACTTGTTGGCCAATAGATAGTGTCTAAACTTCTTCACAACATATACCATACCTAAACCTTCTCGCTCAGTTGTGGTATAGTTTTGTTCAGCAGCCTTCAATTTCTTGCTAGCATATACTATAGGCAAATCTAAATTTCCTTCACCTATGGGTTATGCTAGCACACATCCTATTGCAGGATCGGATGCATCCACGTGGACATGGAATGGTTTATTCCAATCAAGAGTGGTCACTATTGGTGCTAAGCACAAATGTCTTTTTAGCTCATTGAAGGATTTCTCACATTCATCCTTCCACTCAAAATTCTTCAACAATGCATAAAGAGGTTTAGTTATGATTGCATACATGTGGATAAATCTACAATAATATCCACAATGGCCCATAAAGGCTTGTACCTCTTTAATGTTCCTTGGCCTCTACAACTCTGCTATGGCCATTACCTTGTCCTCATCTGTTGATATTCCATTTTTAGAAACAATATGACCTAAGATCTTACCTTGTCGTACCGTGAACACACACTTCTCTGGGTTCAGACACACTCGATATTCTCTACACTTGTTGAAGATCTATCTGAGCTCAGGGATGTGGTATGTTCTTTCTTGGGAATGAGCACATAAATCGTCCATATATACTTCTAAGCTCTTTCGCAAGAACTCCTTGAAGACATGACACATAAGCCTTTGGAAAGTTGCAGGTGCATTTGTGAGCCCAAATGACATCACACGAAATGCAAAGATTCCCCACTCTATGGCAAAAGGTGTTTTGTGTTGATCTTCTAGGGCAATGGCTACTTGGTTGTAGCCTGAAAATCCATCAAGGAAGTTGTAAACTTCCTTGCTTGCAACAGGCTCCAATAAATGTTCAGTGATTGGAAGCGGATAACTATCTCGAATCGTAGCAGCATTAACTTTTAAGGTTAATACACACTCGCAATTTTCCATTCTTCTTGGGCACCACTACAATGGGGGACACCCATTCAATATGCTCAATCTCATAGATAAATCCAGCTTCAATCAGCCTGTCGATTTCTTCTTTTATTTTTGCTGAATAAGTGTCATTATATGTGTAGGGCTTTTGTTTGGTGGGTTTGGCATCAGCAGTCATGGGGATAGTATGAGAGCAAATTTTCGGATCTACTCCCTTCAAGTATTTATAGTGCCATGCAAATACGTCCCTATATTCCCTTAACAGAGCTACAAGCCCTGCTTCTTCTTTTGCACTTAGGTCATCTCCTCTGTATGTGCATCTCTCTTAATCCTTTTCAATGGTCACTACAATCTTTTTGGTCTTTTTTTATTGTCATATGCTTCTCATTTAATGGCCTCTCTCTTAGGCATTCGTACCAAAACTTTTCGGTCTTCCACTTCATTTTTCTTGAAGTTTTCTGGTACTTCAAACAATGATTCCTCCTCTTCTTATTTCATTGTTTTTCTTTTCTTTTTCTTTTTACTACCTTCACTTCCATCCTTTGAATTTACCATTTTAATGCTTGTGAGAGGTTCTTCTTCTTTTTGAGTTATCACTCCTATGTCCTCTAGATGGTTCTCCTCTAAGTCAAAGTAAGTATCCATCACGATGGATTCTAGATCATCGTCGTTCTCCTCTTCTTCTATGACCTCACTAGGATCACACTCTTCTATCAAAGCCTGATACATGAACATTGAAATATCATAACCCACCTCATCACAATGAGGTGTCCACTGTTCTTCATTAACAACAATGTCCATGGTGGCTAAGATTTTTGCCCAACCATGAGGCTCGAATTCCTCATTTGGAAATATCATCGGTGTATATGCTGGGTCTTTAACTGGTCTATCTCCTGGGGGAGTTCCTTCTTCTCTTGCTTTTAGGTGCTTTTCCTCTTCCTCCGCGACCTTGCACATCCACAATTGAGTATCTTCATGCAGCCATGATGGATCAGGTGAACTTCCAGAATGAACAGAGATAGAATCTTCTTTCTCTTTGTGGATAGGATTCCACTGTAGGGTGGTACATCTTTGAAGGTGTAATCCTTCAAATTGACCTTGGTGGTGACCCCTAAGTGCTGTAAGTACAAGGAGTTGGTTCCCCAATCCTGTACTATTTGCAATTGTCGCAGGAATGTTCTCCCTAGGATCATCTCATAGACATTATTTTTCTAAAGTCACATATAGCAAAGGTGTGTTCAAACTCTACACCACAAGTGGTTAAAGTTATCCCTTCGAGCAATCTTAGAGGTCTTTCAAAATGACCATCTGCCATTTGAAGCTTCATTCTAGTTGGTCTTAATGTGGGCTTGCAACATCGCTTCCACAAGGAGGTGGTTGCAATAGCAATGCCAGCACCCGAATCTACGATTGCCTTGGTTGTGTAACCTTGGTAGGTGATTGGAAGATAAGTATTACCTTCTTCACCTTTGCTCATGTCTCCTATTTTATCAAGAGGTATCTCTGGAACTTTTTTCCTAGAGCCTACTTTTGGCATATTAGAATCAAGTTCTAGAACTTGATCCTTCACATGATTCCATAGCTCAGGTTTTGCTTTGAGCAGCTCTTCTATAGTGAAATGACACTAAACCTTAGTGTTCTTCACGACGTCAGTGTTTCTTGGACCCACTAAGTCTTCATTTCTTACGAATATTGTGGGAGCTCTAATCTGGAGAGATTTAGATTCCCATGGGCCTATGAATTGTGGCAACTCTTGTAAAGAATTAGATTGAAAATCTAATCTTTCATCTTCTTGTTGCTCTGTTTCGTCTCCATAGATAGACGAGATATCTTGGGGAAATTGGTCATGAAGATCGTCAATCTCAAGAATAGGAGGGGGATTACCCTTCTCCTTTACCCATTTCTCTTCTTGTATTTCTCACAAGAACTCTTGAGAGTATTGCTGGATTGAAAGAGGTGTTCCCTCATCCACGAAATTAGGAATGTAAGCTTTCCTTGGCGGTGAGCTTTCTCTTTCAACAACGGGTTGAGCCTATAGAGGTAAAGAAATCTGCGGCTTGTTTACCAATTGCTCTAATCTTTCTAGTAAGCCATGAAAATGCAAATCTAGTTTGGTAGAGTTTGTCTGATTGAATGGATTGATTGGTCTCGAGCATAGCCTGAGCTAGCTCTACCATTTTCATGCACATTTTTGTCCGTTCAATCTCTAAGTCTTCCCTAGGGTAACTCTTGTCTAGGTTTGTAGTCGTTGGCCCTTCTTAAAGTCGAGCCTGGTAGGCCTTGAACATCATATCCAAGCCTTCTGGGGTTGGATATGCAAGAACAGACCGTAATTGTGGTTTATTTACAGTGGGTGGTGGGGTGGGATGAGGTGGAGTGGATGGAGCTTCGGCATGCAAAGGGGTTTGAGATACGATGTCTTCTATTTTTGTTTTCGTATCCTTTAAGCTTTCTTCTAATTCGGATAGCTTTTTATTCCACTTGCGATTGGTTCTTCCCCTGGTATCCTTCCAAGTTATTGTTTTCCTCTTACTAGGCTCTCCTGATTCGTTGACTCCGATTGTACATATGGTTTGGCTTGTTGTATGGCTTGTGCCCTAGTAACTGCCTGTACAGGAGCCATATTACTGCTACTTGAACTTGAATCCACCACTAAGCCTACCACATTGATGGCTGTAACCTTGGGTGCACTAGAGGGATTCTTGGGACACTCTCTCAGAAGATGTTCCTTGTCGCACTCAGGACAAAAGCCTTGTATTGTGATGTTGTGTCCTTGTCCCAGAATCGGTGAGTGGGGACATTCACGAATGAAATGGTCACTCGGACATCTAAAACATGGACCTCTAGGGGCTTGCGGTCTTACTTGTCTCGCTTGGGGCCTGGGGTTGGGATTCATATACATGAGATTGGAGTATTCTGGCTCCCAATTTTGTTCCATAGGTGGTGTCTCATATGGGTAGGAATAAGCCTCACTATGGTCTGGTGACTCTGTGTAATAAGCTTGTGGACTATCTTCATGGGAGTAGTCTGATTTATGAGCATGAGAGTCATTTTCTGAGACCAACGGGGTTAGTGGCACCAATGCTCTATTAAGGTTCTCCTTTGCCATTGCATACTTAACTGGAATCACATTAGCAAGAGCTGGTGGTTGGTTTCCTAGGACTGGTTGTGGCCTGTACAGTGCCTGATATTGGTTGGTGTTGAGGTTTATATTGTTGTTGTGGCCTATAGTATGGCTGTTAGTAGTGGTTCTCACACCTACCCTGTTGGTAAGGTTCCTGATAATTTTGTCTAATAGCCTGCCTATTGTATGGACAACCTTGAGCTGTATGGTTCATGGATTTTCTCCCAATAGTGCAATATGGAGCATTATAGTTTCCTTGGGGTTGAGCCATCATTGGGCAGACATTAGCCATCTGTTCTCCTCCACAGTTGTAACATCGCTTCAATGAGGTGACCCTTGGTGTTTTTCTATTTTGAACTCCTAGCTTTTTGGCAACTTGCTCCACTATCTCATCTATCTCAGTGGAGGTTCTTAAGGTATGACCAATAGAATTGTCAGAATCCTTGTAGAGTTTGGACAATCCGAACTCCTCACCCAGATTGTCTTCTATGTCAATACATATCCGCACACACTCTTTTATGGATCTAGGCTCTTTCAAGTACATGTATGATCTTAACTTGGTGCTCAGTAAGCCATCTAATAACAAGGCCACTTGTTTAGCCAGTGTGGGAAACTCTGGAACAGGGCATCTTTCTATATACTGTCTGAACCTTCTTCCTGCAAGTCGCACTGTTTCTTGAGGTTTTTGCTTGAAGCTATGGATCAAGGATGATGTGTGTTGGCAAATGAAGCAAGTACGAGCATACATGCAGATCTAGCACTAAGGCAACCCATTAAATTTTTCCAAACCTTACACCATGTTAAAAGTGATTATCATCACTAAAATCCCTTGTAAATATTGTTTCACCTTTTTGTAGCTCCATTTTGTACAAGCCGAGGAGTCCTCGAGCTTGGGGAGCCTTAGAAGTAGTTGCCTGCCAATTTTCATAATTTTTAAATCTCGTTTGAGTCCTCAAATAAGCCTTGGAACCTAATTTTTAACTAGGCCGGACACTAAGTCTGGACAGGGCCAAAGCTAGTCAAAAACTATAAATAGAGCTAGAGAGCTCATTTTTGGGATAGCTTCTTGTAGTTTTGAGCTTGTATGAGAACTTTGTTGCAATAGAAGTGATTCCATTGTCTTACTCTCTTTGTTCTTGCTGTGTGTGCGCGTGTGTGTATGTGTGTGCATGTTAGTGTGCTTCGCACTCACACATTTGTGCCTTCACTTGCTCGAGGTCTTCATACCATCCTCATGTCTTCCCGGATTGACATTAAAGGAGGTGCTACTCATCACTGAGCTACACCAAATTTTGGCACCGTTGCCGGGGATTCGAGCTTTGAGGACGAGCGTGTGATGGTAAGACGTAGAGAGGACGCTGTGGAAGGGATTCGCGACGACTGGTGGATCAAGACAACCGTCTCGCTAACGGCGCACGCTGGGTGCTTGGAGCAAGCTCAGGTAACATGAAGACTCAAAGAAAAAGAATTAGAACTTTAGCATAAATCTGTTTTCACTTAATATGATCTTTGGAATTGTACCTCACAATGTAGTAAAAAATCATATCATGTCATATTAAAAAATAAGTGGCGTTTCATGATTTCACAATAATTTTCTTTGTATTCCTCAGATGTCAAATTTGATTCATAAAAGGATGCAAATTTTCAATGTTCTCATTCTTTAGTTTAAAGAGTTTCTACCAGATTTCCAAAAAAAACCTTAGAGAAACATACACACTTAAGCAAGTGCATAAGAACTGTTTCTCTCAATCTCATAAACAAAAGAACAAAGCCTTGATCCGCAATTATGACAACATTTCTGAAACAAAGAACATTAGAAAAATGTATATACATGATTTGATCAAACATTATGTAGCTCAGACATCGTTTCTATCAAAAGGTTTTATGTTTTATACTAAGAACGAATATGCAGATGTTACACTGACAACCAACTCATGACAAGGAGTATATAGATCAAAAAATGCGATTGAAGCAATATAGTCAACACCAATCACGCTCTTCACCTGGATAGAGTGTTTCAACTTGTTTTTATCTTTTCACTCACTAATCAAAATTAATCAGCACAAAAGTATGTTTTAATTGACAAGCCAATTGACTTTCACTTCCCTCGTACAATTTTGGTAATATAAGATAAATGCACAGGCGTCTTATTTATCTTCTCAAACAAACAATTGATTAATGAATCATAAAAAAATACTTCTTCCATCATTATGTTTCAGAACAACAAGCGCATCTTTGACGCTCTAACAGCGAATAGATACATACCAATATCTAAAAAACAACAGAGATATGCAGATAGAATTTGAAAGTATGGCAATATTAATATTTGATCAGAGAGCGCAATCTTAGATTAACGTGTGTCAAACCAACATATTCAGAGTCTAATAAATGTATAGCATCACAGATGCGTGCAAGTTTATATCATTGCCTCTCTGCTATCTATTTAAATAATACTCACGCAATCTCTCAGAAACAACATTTACCTTTCGCTCGCTGGCATTGGCTTTCCCTTTTAACGTTAAATTAGCAGAATCGATGATTTCATGTAGCGATTATTGAAATTATATACAAAACCTTCTGAAAATTGGCCTTCTTCTTCGTATGTGTGCCTGCATCAGAAAAGACAATTCCAGAGATTTGTTGGGTCAAAATTGCAGAGCACCGATGGTTGAAGATTGTTCCGAAATTCTGAGTGCCCACTCCTCTATTGCCCCTTTAGTTTAGATTCTACTATTGCCTTGTTGAAAGCTTCCTTTAGGATCCATATCACTATTGCAATTCAGAAGCATCGCCAAAAACATTGTCTGATTAGCTCTCCTGCATGGATCTCCACGCCTTTTTCTTCCTTTTATGTTGCTCGTCAATTTTTCCCTCCCCCAGCTCAAAAGAAATTCTAATTATAGTATTTAATGATCAATTACAACACCTTTTCATGAATAGAATACGGTGTCAAAAGATCCTGATCTCATCATGAACTAAACAAGTCTGAAATGCATAGCAATGAAATAACGCAATTTAGCAACTAACAATTGTCATGTCAATGAATAAGAGTTCCAAAGGGTTGAGAATCACAAACATGATCAAAATATCTTATGTCAATGTTCAGTTTGGTTCATGAAAAAAAACATTCACCTATACACCGAAGCAGCATTCGAATGATTGGCTGGATAACAAATTATTAAAATCATCACCTTGCAAAGAGGACATGAATCAACAGGTATGTCTTTTTGTTTTTGAAGCGAAGAAGAGTCGATGTTATATATATAAGACAAAAGGTTTTGTTTGTTTTGCGCAGCGGGAAAGATTATCTGTAAGATGACTTTAAATTTATAAACAAGAAAACAAAAATTTAGTTACTGTAATATCTGTGCATCACATAATTTTAGTAGAATTGATAATCCAACGTTTTATTTTTTGTTTACAGACTGTCAACAACTAAGCGCATACCAAACGTTGTGGGATGAAGTCGTCAATAAAACATATCAAAATGATTCAATTATTAGAGATTCTAAGAATAGTTTAATTTCATCACAAAAGTTCAAAGTAATAAAGCATACTCAGGATTTCGTCGACGCACAAATTGATGGATGCTTTTAAGAGCGTCATTGCTGGAGTCAATAACATCAGTTGTACGAGTGCAGAGTCAAATCATCATTGTTGTCCCTTCTTACTTCTAAAGAGCGTGGAGTGTTTTGCGCAGCTCGTGCCTTGTCCTTCAGAAGAATAAATCTTCCATAAATCCATCCTTCCGTCATCCTCTTCTGACAGCGCACATCTATTAGAGTATCATTGGCCTTTTTTTTTTTTGTAAGCAGATGCGTACAAAATTCATGAACTCCTTCACGATAGACCTCTGCCTGTATTCGTTGTCGTCCCCCCATTTTTGACCTCTGCATGCGCTACTTTCGTCCTCTGTGGCCGCCATTCCTAATGCATGCGCCTCCTTTTCTCATGCATTCCTCAATGAACAGGCAGTTTATCAAAAGTGGACGGACGACAGAGAATTGATTCGATCAATAGTGCCAAGTTGACAAAATTTGTTAGTGCATATGTACTTTCATCACATCCCGCAACATCGACGAGTTCTAGAAACAATCCTCAGATAAAAACGTGAGCGTCCATTGAATTTAATGTACAAACCCTGAATGAACTATATCGCCAATTTGTTGTGTGAATAATCGTGAAATTTGGCCTCGATCAAATATTAGTTGCCATAAGATCAAGCATCCACCAGTGAACATAAAAGTTGTGGATGTCAATCTCTAGAAAGATAAATAATACTATATCCTGAAGGTTTATATCTTCTGTCCTCCTTCTCATAGATTAGCTCCTTGTTAGATAGTAGCCAAAAGGAATAGGGAATGGAGCAGAGCATGGTCATTGGATTTCGGATCAACCTTCTATTCTCCATCCACGCCTGAAAGTATATAAACTTTTCCGTGAATGCAAATTGTTTGTCTTGATTTGTCTTCGAAGTAAGGAGAGTATTTCTCTCCGACAACGCGTTGGAATGGTAAGTAGTAGGTAAATTTCTGATTTTTCTCCATCTCCATCTCCATCTTCATCTCCACCTTCATCTCCTTCTCCACCTTATATTCTCATTTCCAAACCATTTCCTCATTTGCTTTGTGCGAGTTTGAGAGAGAGCGAGTGTGTGTTCTTGCTTGTGTGTGTTTTTTTTTGCATGTTTCTTGCAGGTTGCAGCTCCATCATCATCTCCAGCAAGCTCAGGAGGTACGGATTTTGTCTGCGCAAGCCCCGTGGTGTCGAGCTCGAGCTATTGCGACACTTCGAAACTTCACCCGATTACGATTCTGAGTGCACCACGACACTGCACAGGCCTAGAACTCCTAGGATCACTAGACAAAACAGCAAAATTCACCATAACCCGACCTATCGCGACACCTCGAAGTATCGCGATACCCACGACTTATCGCGACACCTTGAAGTATCGCGAAACCCCCGACCTATCGCGACACCTCGGAGTATCGCGACACACCGACCCCACCTATCGTGACACCTCGAAGTATCATGACACTCTCGACCTATCGCGACACCTCGGAGTATCGCGACACACTGACCCCACCTATCGCGACACCTCGAAGTATCGCGACACTCCCGACCTATTGTGACACCTCGGAGTATCACGACACACCGACACCCCTATCGCGACACCTCGAAGTATCGCGACACTCTTGACCTATCACGACACCTCGGAGTATCACGACACCCCCAAGTATCGTGACACTCCCAAGTATCGCGACACCCCGACCTATCGCGACACCTCGACCTATCGTGACACTCCCAAGTATCGCGACACCCTGACCTATCGCGACACCTCGACCTATCGCGACACTTCCACCTATCGGGACACCTCCATCTATCACGACACACCGACCCGACCTATCGCGATACACGGCCTTAACGCATGAAAATTTTAGAGTGAATTTTTGAGTGAATTGAGGTATATTTGGGCTTAATTTTAGACACATTGGGATAACATTAGAGCCTTAGGATGTGGGCAAAAGACCTAGAAACCAGAGAGGGATCTCTTGAACCCTGAGAGCCTGTTTTGACCCCTAAGTGCCTGATTGGTCATAACTTCACCATACCAACTCTGATTGATGAGATTTTGGTCTCGTTAACCATTAGGTGGAACTAGGTGGTCATAAGATTTTGGGGGATCAGTGAGTTACTCCAAGGGGGGTCCATAATTGCTGATGTGTGTCTTTCAATTCATTGTGGTAAATGAGCTATATTAACTTGTGAAATTTTGCAGGAACATTGCGTGCACTCAAGGTATTCCAAGGTAGGCTAGCAAGGGTGAGTACCAAGCTTGGGAGAAGGCTTCCTGGGCTGGTGTAGAAGTCTGAGCAACCAGAGTATTGAGGTTGGGAGTTCTCTCAACCCTCCTTTGTCAATTCCTAGCCTAGGCTAAGTACGACTTAGGTGTGGTACTTAATTAGGTCAGCGCCAGGCACAAAATAAGTCTAAGAGAACTAATCAACCAAGTGCAAGCATTAAGTAGGACTTAAGTGCGAAAACCCTAAGGAAAAAAAGTAAGCTTGAATCGATCAATTATCAAGTGCGAAATTCACTTAAGTATTCTGGACGTCGAGATATCAGACAAGTTCATAAACATAATAATCAACTAAAAAGAACAAAGTGATTGGTGCAAAATAACCTGCAATGAGAGTGTACTTGGGACCAAAGGGGGTAGATAAACCAGGCATATGAACCTTAGGTCAGGCAGACACTTAGGCCGAGACAGACAAAGCCTCAGATCTTCTGAAGCTAGTGTCAATCACACTGCTAGGTCTTGGGCCCAGCAGTTGAGTGATTACCCATACACTCCACGACCAGAAACAAGTGATTCTGAAATGTCCCATCACATGGAGACACTAGTAGGTAGTTCAGGGGTGGCTTATCTAGAAAAGCCAGAGGGACCTTACAAGACTCAACTAGAATACATCAGGACCAATCGTCTCGGTGCTCGCATCTAGGAAGACGAACTGAGAAGATCTGTGGTCCAGATTAAGAACCCCGATCAACCCCATGGACTAGAACACCCGGTAGTCAAGTTTGAGAATGGAGCATACCTAGATAAAGAGGGGACTATATATGTAGTCACCAGTCTTCCTGATAGAACTGATGAGTTTGGAAATGTGATTGCGGAGACCGACATGGGTGATATAGAGCAATGGAATTTAGAGAGAGAGCCAAGAACTCCCCGTGGTAAATCTGTCTTGACCAGAATCATGACTCCAGAGTGGATTCCACAGGATAATAAAAGCATAGATTTGCTTTTAAACCGAGAAACCGATGAGGCCTTTTGGAGATATAAACCTGCTCACCCTCAAGAAGTGAGTGCTCTCACAATCTATGAGTTTAATGACCCTGACAGCCCAAGCAAAGTAACATACCTAGACAATACATCAGAGAGAATCTTCATGGTCACCGAGCATGGAAGACATGCCTACACATGGAAGGGTGAATTTGTTTTTCCCCAACCACGGTCTAATGTGTCCTATGGTCACCAAGGAGCCAGGACCTCCCAGGCTCATGGAGCTCAAGGAGATAGAAGTAGAGATAGACCTGAAGTAAGCTTTGCCAACCCCCAAGGAAGAGAAAGAAGGAGAACGGGGACAGATAGAGAAGAAACCAAGAGATTTAGAGACCCAAGGAACCAAAGAAATGCTGATGATTTTCCTTTGCCAAGGCCAAGAGAACACACTAGGACTCTGAGGCCAACTCAACTGGTGAAGTCCATGAAGAATTACTTCGATGGCACTGGAGACCCTTATGACCATGTGGCAGAATTTAGGCAAGTCTTGAAAGCTGAACAGGTAGAGGATCTATTCACACAATATAATGCTTTTGGTCTAACCCTTAGGAACACTGCCCTTACGTGGTTTCAACCACTGAACGAGAGGCATTTCAGAAACATAGAACAACTCCTAGAAGCATTTATCATTGAGTTTTCCAAGAGTGGTATAAGGCACAACACTTCCTCACTAATTCATAGCTTCAAGCAAACACCTCAAGAGACGGCCAGGCTAGCAGGAAGACGGTTTAGGCAATACCTAGAGAGGTGCCCGATGCCTGAGTTACCCACACCGGCCAAGCAAGTGGCTTTGTTCTTAGATGGCTTGTTGAGCACCAAGCTTAGGTCATATGTGTATTTAAAGGACCCCAGAACTATAGAAGAATGCGTTCGCATGTGCATAGACATTGAGGATAATCTAGGCGAGGAGTTAGAGCTATCAAAAATCTATAAGGATTCGGATAGCTCTAGTAGTCTCACATCTGGTCAGTCCACATCCATTGAGGAACTTGCTGAGAAGGTAGCTCAAAAACTAGGTGTCTCTAGCAAACAAATTCCAAGATTTGCCCCAGTTAAGCGGTGCTACACTTGTGGAGGTGACCATATGGCAAATGTATGTCCCATTATGGCCCAACCCCAGGTGAATCCTAGTAGCCAGTACTGCACCATAGAGCGAAGGTACACCAACCACACTGCACAGGACTGCCCATATAGCAAACAAACTGTTAGGCAAAATTACCCTCAGCCATATCCACAACAGGGTAGATACCAGAATCAGTACCCTCCACAAAAATACAACAGACCACAGCAACCTTATCAGCCACCTTATCAAGGGTAGCAGAGACCTCAACCCGTCCTAGTGCAGCAACCCCTTGCTCCAACCAATGTGATCCCAGTGAAATATGCATCTGCTGAAGAAAATCTGAACAAAGCCATAGCTCCACTCACCCCAATGCTATCAGACAGTGATCCAAGTGACCATAGTTTTGACTCCACACATATTGATAGCCCACAGGCTTACTACATGCAGTCACCCGAGCATAACGAGTCATACTATTATGAGGATCCAAGTGAAAATAGTGGGGAGCTTGAGTATGCTAATGTCATGTACACAAACCCCAACTCTAGACCTCAACCTAGGCAGGTACGACCCCCATTCCCTAGAGGACCATGCTTCAGATGTCAGGGAGATCACCTTATACGTTATTGTCCACTGCCTGCCTCTACACAACCCCAACCAGTGACAATTCAGGGTTTCTGTCAAGACTGCGGAAAAGAGCATCTCCTACGAGATTGCCCAAAGAACCCTAATAACATGCCTAAAATCACTCCTATCAATGTCATTGGGTTAGTGGTAGACTCTACGGGAAGTATAACTGCCACAGCCCCAGTGCATGTGGTCACTAGAGCCCAAGCCTTGCAGCAAACTCAAAGAGTAGGGTAGGAAAAGAGTGCTGAGGTTAGTGAGACAGAGAGTATAACCAAGAAAAGGACAAGAGCATGGAGAGATAGCCGGGAGAGAATGAAAAGACAATGGTCACAGAAAATGAGTGAACTTGAAGCAAGCTTGAGAGAAACCAAAGCAAAGATAAGTGAACTCGCATCTCAAAACCACTCTCACACCACCCATCCACCACCTTTCCCTTTACCCGCCAATCCATCTTCTTCCATTCCCCAACCTTTCAATACACCACCCTTGACCCACCCACCACCCAGAGTAGGTTCAGTCCTAGCCGATCCCACTCCTGAAGATCTAGATATGATGCTTAAAGCATATCAGGCCAGAATTCAAGAAGGGCCAAATGTGGCAGATCATGACAAGTGCTACCCTAGAGCTGACCTAGAGATAGAGAGAACCAAGCTGTGTGCGAAAATGGTCGCATTGGCTCATACCATGTTTGAAGCCAGTTGCCTTTTCAACTACTCAGGCTCAGCTAAGACACAATTGCACTTGGATGGACTCCTAGAGAAGTTAGAGAGCATAATTGCAAGATCTGCCAAGGAAGAAAAAAATCGAGAAAGAGATGAGGCAAGCAAAAACATAAGCCATCCCCCACAGGAAGCTTATGTGCCTAATTCCACTGAATCAGACACCTCCTCTTCTATGAATAGGTTCACTCCAAAATTCCTACGAGAGATTCAAGAAGACAAATGGGCTAATGAAAGTGAAGCCCCTCCTCCCATTGAACTCGTGGATGACGCACATGATCAGTTCCCACAGGACATCCCTTCTATTTATGAAGAACAGGGAAGTGTCCACTCTCATGAGAGGTTAGACTTTGAGTCTAATTCCTTGCAAGAGTTACCACATTTCACAGGCCCATGGGAAACCAAGTCTACTTGCCTAAGAGCACCCACACTCATGATAAGAAACGAAGATTCAATCATACCTAGGAATACAGAGGTAGTAAAGAACACTAAGGTGCAGTGCAATCTCACTTTAGAAGAGCTACTCAAACTTAAGCTAGAAGTGTGGAAACACGTAGGCAAGCAAGTGCCAGACATAGAGAAATCGCGTTCCCAGGTAGGATCTCATAGAACAGTGCCTGAAATACCATTGGATAAGATAGGAGACATGAGTGAAGGAGAAGAAGGAAATACCTATCTCTCAGTTACCCATCAGGGATACACAACCAAGGCAATTTTGGACTTAGGTGCAGGAGTTGCAATTGCTACAACTTCCCTCTGGAAGCGTTGGGGCAAACCAGCACTCCGACCGACGAGAATGAAATTGCAGATGGCCGATGGCCATATTGAGAGGCCCTTGGGATTGCTAGAAGGCATAACTCTCACTACATGTGGTGTCGAGTTCGATCATACATTTGCTATATGTGATTTTAGCAAAAATCATGCATATGAAATGATCTTGGGAAGACCATTTATGCGGCAGTTGCAAGTGGTACAGGACTGGGGAACCAACTCCTTGTACCTGCAACACTTAGGTGTTACGACCAAAGTGAATCTCAAAGATTACTCTCATAGAGATGTCCCTCCTATCCAATGGAATCCCATCCATAGAGCCAAAGATGATACGGAATCTATGCATTCCATAGGATCAGGATCCTCATGGATGCATGAAGACACCCACTTATGGATGTGCAAAGTGGCAGTAGAAGAAGAGAAAAGAGAAAAAGCCAGAGAGCTAGGTGCAAAAGAAACACATAGATCAATTCAAGACCCATCCTATGCACCTATAGTCTTTCCTGACGAGGAATTTGAACCCCACGGCTGGGCAGAAATCCTAGCAACAATGGATGTAGCCATCAATGAAGAACAATGGACACCTCACTGTGATGAAGATGGCTATGACATTTCAGTCTTTTCCATAGAGCCAATCATGGGAGAGGCAGTGTTAGAAGAGTGTGAACCTAGCCCTGATGCATTTGAGGATGCAAGTGACTCCGATCTAGAGTCAATCATTATGGACCCATCCTTTGCATCAGCTGAAGAATACTTCTATGAAGTAGAATTTCAACCCTAGAGGCATGGAGAGCTTACAAATGATGTAATGCTAGCCACACATGTGACCCTGAAGGAGGAGGGAAAGAAAAGAAAGAAGAGAGAAGTCACACCAGAAGAGGAAGAATCTTTGTTTGAGGTTCCGGAAAATTTTAAGAAGTATGAGATAGATGACAGGAGAGTCATGATCAGAATGCCTAAACAAGAGGTGCAATCAGGGGAGGCCTATGATAACAAAGAAACCACGAAGAAAATTGTGGTAGCTGTGGAAGAAGGAGAGGAGAGATGCACGTACATAGGCCATGACCTGACGGAAGACGAAGAGCATGAATTGATAGCCTTGCTAAGAGAATACAGAGATGTATTCGCTTGGAGCTACAAGCATCTGAAGGGTGTTGACCCAGACATATGCTCACACACAATCCCCATGACCTTAGATGCCAGACCCTCTAAGCAGAAGCCCTACACATACAATGACAACTACGCCGCCAAGATTAAAGAGGAGATAGACCGCTTGGTGGAAGTCGGGTTTATCTATGAAATTGAGCACACTCAATGGGTATCCCCCATTGCAGTGGTGCCCAAGAAGAACGGCAAATTACGAGTGTGCCTTAACTTGAAGAAGGTTAACGCAGCCACTATCAGAGATAATTATCCGCTTCCTATCACTGAGCATCTATTAGAAAGGGTAGCAAGGAAGGAAGTGTACAACTTCCTAGATGGGTTTTCGGGCTACAATCAAGTAGCCATTGCTCCAGAGGATCAACATAAGACGGCTTTTGCCACGGAGTGGGGCATATTTGCCTTTCGGGTAATGCCATTCGGGCTTACTAATGCACCTGCTACCTTTCAAAGATTGATGTGTCACATGTTTCAAGAGTTCTTGAGGAAGAATTTGGAAGTCTATGTTGATGATCTGTGCACTCATTCCAACATTAGACAGACCCATATACCTGAACTCAGACAAATCTTTGATAAATGCAGAGAATATCAAGTCTGCTTGAACCCAGAAAAGTGTGTTTTCATGGTCAGGCAAGGCAAAATTCTAGGACACATAGTGTCTAAGAACGGCATATCCACTGACGAAGAGAAAGTGAGAGCCATCGCAGAACTACCTAGGCCAAAGAATGTCAAGGAAGTACAGGCTTTCATGGGGCATTGTGGTTACTACCGCCGGTTCATCCACATGTATGTTGTCATTGCAAAGCCCATGTACGGACTTCTGACTAACTTTGAGTGGACTGATGAATGTGAGAATTCCTTCCAAGAGCTTAAACGAAGATTATGTTCAGCACCAATCTTGACCACACCAGATTGGAACAAGCCATTCCATGTTCATGTGGATGCCTCCAATTATGCTATTGGATGTGTACTTGCACAACCTACGGGTGAAGGTAATATGGATCTCCCTATTGCCTATGCCAGTAGACAATTGAATGCTGCTGAACGGAACTATACAACCACAGAACGAGAAGGATTAGGCATGGTGTACGCGGTTAAAACGTTTAGACACTATTTGCTTGCAAATAAGTTCAAATTTTTTACTGATCACCAAGCTCTACTGTACCTGGCAAACAAGCCGTGTAATACAGGCAGATTAGTAAGATGGTTTCTCTTACTAATGGAATATGACTTTGAGGTAGTAGTGAGGAAAGGCAGGACTCATTTGAGAGCAGACCATCTCTCTAGGCTCACATCTGGAGAGGCCCCACAAGGAGTATCAGATGACTTACCTGATGCTTACTTGTTTAATTTGGAAGTGGTGCCGCAGTGGGCTAAGCCATTAGTGCCAGCATTGACATACGGGCCTAACCACCCAGTAATAGCCACACAGGATAGAGAGGTAGTAAAAGCCCAAAAGTACCACATCATGGCTGGAAGTATGTACAAGCACACAGATCAAGGGATCTTGGCTTGTTGTGTAGAAGAGGACAAGTACGCTAAGTGGTTGCAATTAGCACATGTAGGTGCATTAGAGCAACACTACTCAAAACAACGAACCCTACAGACCCTGAGGAGACTAGGAGTGCATTGGCCGACTATGGAAGCTGATGTCCAGAAGTTGTGCAAGGAATGCCCAATCTGCTGCACTAAAACACCTGTGGAACATGCCACTCTTTATCAAGTGTCCATAGTGCCGGATTGGAGTGAACCCCTAGTATCCTTCCTGAAGACGAAAACATTCCCTCCAGACATGACTATGACGAGGCAAAGAAGTCTAGAACAAGAAGCCCTAGATTACTCACTCATTGGTGATAATCTATACAAGCGTGGAAAAGATGGTTACCTAAGACTTTGTGTTCATGAGAGTGAATATCTAAAGATCTTGGAAACTTCTCACCAAGGTGTAGCAGGAGGACACTTTGGACCAGATCAAGTGATCAAGGCAATGCTATTTGCGGGCTTCTCGTGGCCGACCCTTCACATGGATGCACATACCTATGTGAAACGGTGTGATGTGTGTCAGAGAACTCAGTATCCTATACGCAAAGATGAGATGCCACTGAAACCTATGATGGGTGGACATGCATTCTCTAAGTGGGGAATAGACTTTGTAGGCCCTATTAATCCCCCAGCTAAGGGTTCACATGCTGAGTATATCATTGTGGCCACTGACTATCTAACTAAGTGGGTAGAGGTAAAAGCCACAACAAAGAACGATGCACAAACAACAGCTAAGTTCTTGTTTGAGAATGTGTTCACCAGGTATGGATTACCTATAGAGCTAGTCAGTGATAGAGGGACTCACTTCTTGAGTGAAGTTATTGAAAATCTGCTCCAAGAATTCTCGGTAGTACATAAGAAGTCTGCCCCCTATCACCCCCAAGCTAATGGCCAGGCTGAGAGTACAAATAAGATCTTATGCAATGTACTGACAAAATTAGTGAACAATAAACGCTCTGATTGGGACAAACAGCTACACCATGCTATTTGGGCATACCGAGTGGCATATAAAACGGTACTCCAAGCCACACTCTTTCAGATGGTGTTCGATCAGAATGCGGTGCTACCCTTGGACTTTTTGATACCTACATTGAAGGTAGCACAAGAGCATGACTGGACATGCCATGAACTCTCCTCTCGAATCTTTGATCTTGAACGTCTAGGCGAGACACGATTGAGAGCTGTAGCAGGAATCTATGCAGCGAAGAAGAGGCAAAATGCATATTTTGATACACATGTGAAGGATAAAGGCTTGAAAGCAGGAGACCTAGTCCTAGTCTACACATTGAAGAAGCATGCACGAAAATTAGAGAAAAGAGGCTATGGACCTATGATCATAAATAGGATTTCAACTAGTGGGGCAGTACAACTAGCCACTTTGGAAGGCGATATTCTCCCTAGCTACATAAGCGGATGTAGAGTCAAGTTATACCAAGAACCCCTGACTGAAGAGATGTTAAATCGGCTCAACACTGCCAAGAAACGTAAAGAGGAGGAAAAACGAATTCGAGAGGAAGCACAAGCAGAGGCCTTAGAGCGCATCCGACGAATGAAATTGAGGAGGCAAGGGAGAGATCAGCCTATGATGGACACTCAAGAGTCTCCAGGCTATCACATGGCCATGTGTGAGGCTTCAGGTGAACATACCCATAGGATAGTGGATCGACGACCTTTTGTGACCCTAGAAGTTGGACAAGGAGACAGTACAAGGACCGTAAGAGCTTTACTTGATTCAGGTGCAGCCACTAGTGCAGTTCGGCTTTCTTACTGCCAGCAGCTGCAATTGGAGGTAAAACCCCTAGAAGCATATCTGATAGGATTAGGAGGTGTTGAAACCCCTTGCATGTGAGAGGTGGAACTTCCCCTCTACATTCAAGAGGTCATCATGCCAGCAAAAGTGCTAGTGTGTGAAGATGAGGATCTTACCGAACCTCTTGTCTTGGGCCAAGACTGGATCTATGATCACGCAGTCAACCTCAACCTAAGAAGTGGAATTCTTTAGGCTTGGGCAGGTGAAAGCTATCTTACAATTGAATTAGAAAATCAAGTACTGAAACCAGTAGGAAGGGCACCAACTCCTGGTCTCTCCAGGAATCCACATGAAGGTAACAATGCTGTTCTTGTCCAGAGTTCTATGGTGTAGAGGAGTGTCCATCTTCCCGAAGGTACAGGAGCCAATAAGGAGTTCCCACCTGATCCAAAGAAGATTCTAAATAGGCAGACCGAACATCACTCGACACGAAGGAGGCCGCTGATCAAGAGGCAGGAGCGCCAACCAGTGCAACACGGAGTACCTCGTGGCGCGAAGCAGATCTGGATATGCAAGGATGGAAAACCCACAACTCTAATAGCAGGTTCTCGAAAAAACAAGCCACACCATCAAGGACAAAATTGAAGGAGTACCCTAGGCAACCTCCTAGGCGCATCACGTCTATTTGGGTCCCTAAGCAGTTAATGAAGGCTAGCCCCAATGCAAGACACATATGGGTGCCCAAGGGCCTGTTTGCGAGCCCAAATAGCTCCAACTCTAGTTACTGGCATAATTCAACACTCACAAGTCCTCTCGACTAACAACACAGGAACTCTACCTAAATACCACGCTGACCCACACTCAGTCAAACCGAGGAATGTCTGGAAATGGGTTCCCAAAAGGTCCCAACTCCATCACACTCTAGTTCATAAATCTCTACCTGTCTTTAGCTCTAAGAACTACGAATCCTCTATCAAAGTTTGGAGACTTAAACCATGTATCAAACCCCCTGACCCAATTTTGTAAATCCATCCACTCTGACATAGGTGCATTCTGAGTCCATTGCATAACCAAAGTATGCATCTAGGATGACACTGACCTCTAATCACCACTCACATCTATCACAAACACTTCACCTCTAACCACTAACCTTCGGGATTGTCATGTTAGTATTGTGAAGGGAACGCCATTACATCCTGTTTCCTATGCAACACTAATGTGCCTTTCTTCTTCTAGCAGATAAGCACCCGATTCCCATGGCAGCAGCAGTAAGCACGAGCTCTCAGGAAGGCACTAGCACGCAAAGCAATTGGGATACCATGCCTGTGGAGGCTCCACTGACAGCTAGGCCTGAAGAGTTTTTGAACGTGAGAAGAATTCCCATTCCGGATCCACCAAGTGGCCTAACAGAAAGAGTAAAGGGGCATTCTCATTGGTTCAATGAGATGCCAGGAGACTTGGGAGACGCAGATCATATCTGGGAATCCAAGTTGGAATTCGGAGGAGTATGGTGGACATTCCAATTCTTCTCAAGAGAATTTGAAACATTACAGAATGCAGCTCCTCTTCAGGATATCTGGTAGAAAGCGGGATTGCAAGATTACTTTAGTGCAGCTTTGCCTAGACCGGATTTTCTCAGGTGCTACTACTTAATTGCCACACTGAAGCCGACAGGAGATAAAGATCATTCAGGCACATTCCTGGTGCCCTCTCTATCAAACCAGGAAGAAATGAAGAAGTTTGAATTGAATATTACTTTAATCAGGGAAGCCCTTCAGATGTATGGCACCCATGTACCCTCCAATCGAGATCCCTTGATACTAGAGTTGATGAAGAACAACAAAATCAAAAAGTTGAAAGAAATGTGTGCCCTCACCCCCAACATCGCCATACCACTGCGGATGTGCCTTCAACACTTCGCATTTCCAGCTCAAGACCGCTTCACCCAACCTCATAAGAAAATATGGTATGGACTATACCTAGCAGAGACTGGAATCTTGCCAATTAAAATGCCCCTATGGATCTTGGACCAGTTATATGAAGCAGGCAAGCGAGGCGTGAGGAAGCATACCTTGAATGGCTACTGTGTGATTACCAAAATTATCTATAGATGCCTTGCCTATGATGTGCCGATCGCAAGGGCCCTTAAATACTCACAACTGGAATTCTTCAAGGGTCGGAAGTCAGGGGTTCAACCTGCGAAAAGAATGCGTGGATCACTTTCACAGGTCCTGATCCCTCGTGAGGCCACAACAGAAGCTTCCCCTAGAGAAGAGGCCCAAGTACACCCTTTCACCATCCATCTCCAAGGAACACAATCAGAGGATATGGTACAGCCCACTCCATCTGCCCCTCCACTACCCACCGATGCTGAGTTTGCATCCATGGCCACATTAGCAGAGGATCCAAATTTTGACTTTGAAAACTTCCTGTAGACTGCCTACTTATCTGATAGTGAGTGTTTTTTTGACCATGCCGGTCCCAGATCATCATCCCAAAGAGAACAGCCACAGAGTGAGGCAAGAAGGGTACATTGGGAAGATGAGACACAACATCCTCATGCTCAAAGCACACAGAATCAGGAAGAAGCACGGGGAAATGAACCAGAGGAGAGTGAAGAGGAAGCTCCTGCCTACACGACACAACTCAAACGGCTCTACAAGACAATCAAGCAGGTACAGAAAAGACACAAGTTATCAGAAGAGGCAAATAGAGCACTAGTGAACCAGATGCTGCAAGCGGAGAATGTCGACCCGCATTTCGTAGAATCATTGAATCTCTTGGCGAAAACATGCGGAATAGGGGAGGCCATGAGGACCATGGTCTATCGTAATACCCCTCCATATGACCAACGAAGGATCGATACAAGACCATGACGGGGAAAAATGATTCAAATGGAAGTCTCTACCGCACTGCCTACCATAACTTCAGAAGATGTTCACATGGCCAGCCCAACTCCCACTGAGGAACCAGATGTAAATACACAGATACCATCTCCACCATCACCTCCCATCCAGCCCTCAGAACCCTTCCCCACTAGTCTTCCTGAACAACCAGTATCCATCCATGATGAAACCATTATACACACCACTACTCATCTATCCTTCCCTTTACCTACATCCACCACTTCCATCCGATTTTCTGAACCCCATATAGGTCATCCTGCCACCGATCAAACTATAATAGGTCACCCTTCATATCTCACAGCCCTCAGACAGCCACTTGCCACTAGCCAAACCTTAACACACCCATTTCCATCCACCAATACATTTCCTCCCTCCCAACCCCTATCCACTGTACCCCTTTTAACCCCCTCGGAATCAACCCAAGTCACCGAACCTTCATTCTGGACAAACCTTGTAAATATACTCCAACAAGTTGAGAATTATAATAAAAAGTCGCTTCCCCAATCCAACTCCCCCACATTCACGGCCACCACTAACACACCACCTACCATTCCCGTGTTCACAATTCACACTTCACACACTATCACGTCCGAGCCCATGGACATTTCACCACCCACAGGAGCACCCACCAGCACGGTTGTTCCAACATCATCACATTTCACTTCACTCATAGGCACATCATCCACTTTTCCCTTCCCCATTTCCTGACCCTTTGCATTTTCCACCTCTACCCCTGCATCCACATCATTTAGTAATGCACTAGACACCATGTTCGAAGCGGCCACTCTACTTAAGCAAGAATATAAATTACTGGAAGAAAACAACACAGAGCTATGCAACCTCTCGGCTCAACTCCAGGCACGTGTCAATGCCTTGGAGCTAAGTAATACAACATTACAACACGAAGTGACTGTCCTCCAACAATCGAATGCAGAGATGGAAGCCAAGTATATGGAGATAGGTAAAGCTATGAAGGAACAACTCAGAGATCAGTTGGGCCGCAATGCTAGACTACAAAGAAACATGACTCTACTTCGTCGCCACTTAGCAGCGGCTCAAGAAGAAAACAGAAGGCTACAGCAACAAAACCAGGAGAATCTAGAAGCAGCCTTGGAAAATACCCCTGGAGCACCTATAGACCCCGCCAAATTCATGGCTATTCCCTCAGCACACATTCAGGAGGCATTAGAAGAATATGCTACCCTCTTGGAGGCACACGACCAGTTAGTAGACCAGGTAAAGGACCTACAAAGATCCCAAGTGCATACACCACAACCACCAAGAGCTAAAGAGATGGTCAATGTTGCAACCTCACCAGAGCCTGAATCATCAATAACCAATGAAGTACTAGAGCTACGACAGCAGGTGGCTGAATTAAAGATTAAGTTATTACAATATGAACGACCACCCTCTCCACCTGATCAGCCAAACGAAGAGGAGACCATTGTCATTCCGGTGGAAGAAACATTTGAAGATAATTATGAGCCACAACCTCTTCCAGGAGGTAGAATCACTAAAGAGGGACAGGATACATATGAGGAACTCCCATCGGCATGGATGAAACAGGTAGAAGAAATGGGGCGGACTCATGAAGAATGTATCTCCAACCAGATGTTGACCATGAAGAGCATTGAAGAAACCATACTTCAATCAGAACACTTCAGACATCTGGCCCCTAGAAGACTGATAACTAGTTCAGAGTTATAGTATAAACCATATTTTGTACTGCTGGCTGACTATAATGCTGAAATCAAACGCCTCACCAACAAATACCCCACCTTCGCAACTCAGTTCGAACCAGAGGATATCCCAGAGGCAGCCAAAAAGGGGGCCATATTCCAACCTATCTGGAGGCAGAAATCACTGGAAATATATCCGGAAATGCTACGGACATGGGACCATGCTCCCATGCATTTCAAATATAACCCTTGCTTTGGGCCAGTTCAAAGAAGGAGATCATGGAAAGCATTCGCCATCAAGGTTCAGAACAATGCAAATTGTAAACAATGGCTAAATTATCCCTCCATTGCACCCCCAACAGGCACACCTACAGTAGCATATATGATGGCTACTATCAGACATTGGCTTCCACGCCTCCACCCCATGCCAGACGTAGTTGCCCAGATGATGCTCAAAATATTGGATATGATGCAGGTAGTGCTTAAAACCTTTCGTAATGTATGTCACATTCAGCCTCCGATTCCCGGGTTCGTTAATGGTAATTATGACCTACCATATAATATGAGCACAACCCCAAGCATACGAGTTGCTTATGCATGGCAGGCACGAATCAGATATCTCCCTGCCTACTACAAGCAAACTTTTGATGATATGTTCACCACGGGGTTCTGGGAGGCACACTTAGAGGTGTTCGCGCCACGGCCCACTCATTTGCTACAGCTCTTCGCATGCGAACAAACGATGCATTCAGAGCTCTACACAACACCACAACCGAACATACCGGGAGCAGTCAATTGGGATGCCTTTCAGAGAGACCTGATCAGAGGGCTACGGATCTAGCACTAAGGCAACCCATTAAATTTTTCCAAACCTTACACCATGTTAAAAGTGATTCTCATCACTAAAAACCCTTGTAAATATTGTTTCACCTTTTTGTAGCTCCATTTTGTACAAGCCGAGGAGTCCTCGAGCTTGGGGAGCCTTAGAAGTAGTTGCCTGCCAATTTTCATAATTTTTAAATCTCGTTTGAGTCCTCAAATAAGCCCCGGAACCTAATTTTTAACTAGGCCGGACACTAGGTCTAGATAGGGCCAAAGCTAGTCAAAAACTATAAATAGAGCTAGAGAACTCATTTTTGGGCTAGCTTCTTGTAGTTTTGAGCTTGTATGAGAACTTTGTTGCAATAGAAGTGATTCCATTGTCTTACTCTCTTTGTTCTTGCTGTATGTGCGCGTGTGTGTGTATGTGTGTGCATGTTAGTGTGCTTCGCACTCACACATTTGTGCCTTCACTTGCTTGAGGTCTTCATACCATCCTCATGTCTTCCCGGATTGACATTAAAGGAGGTGCTACTCATCACTGAGCTACAATGTGTTATGCTTGATGCCACTCTTGGAAAATTCTACAATGAATTCCTCTAGCAGTTGACCTATCTCTCGGTAGTTGCAACCATTGAGGGGTTGAAACCAAGCTAAAGCAGTACCCTTGAGAGTCAAATCAAATGCCTCGAACTGGGTGAACAAGTCCTCAACCTCTTCAGCTCTTAAAACTTGTTTGAACTCGGCCACATGATCATAAGGATCTCTGAATCCATCAAAATAGTTCTTCATTTCCTTGACCACTTGAGAAGGTCTAAGGGTTCTTGAGTGCTCTCGAGGTATAGGCAATGGAAAATCATGTTCATCCCTTTGATGTCTATGTGCTCAATGTCTATCTCTTTCAAGTCTTTCACCTCATGTCCTGATCTGTCTCTGCTCTCAATGTGTGCAAAGCTTACCTCCAGTCTCTCTCTAGCTCTTTCCCTTTGGGTTTCATGAGAGTTGGATGATCCTGCTCCTTGGAGACCTTGGGAAACATTAGATTTTGGTGGAGGGAAAATTGATTCACCCTGCCAAGTGTATGCATGCCTATCATGTTCTGTTACCAAGAACATTTTCTCCGATGTGTTATCTAGATAGAAAACTTTGCCTGGTGTCTCCGGATCCTTGAACTCGTAGATGGTGACTTTTGGGCTAGGTCGATCTGGCCTGAATCTCCAAAAGGCTTCCTCTGTTTCTCTACTATTCAAGAATAGTTCTATGCTTTTGTTATCTTGAGCGATCCAATTTGGAGTGATTACTCTAGTCAAGGCTGACTTACCTCTACGGGTCTTGGGTTCTCATCCTAGGTCTCCTTGCCCTAGGTCTCCTAGGTCGTCCTCAAGAATGATATTTCCAAACTCATATGTCGTGTTTGGTAAGGTGGTAACCACATACATGGTTCCTTCCTTGTCAATGTATGAACCCTCTTCAAACTTGACCACTGGGTGTTCAAGTCCAAAAGGTTGATCTGGATTTTTTAGTTGGACCACTAATCGTCTCAGGCCATCCTCATAGATGCATGCACCTAATTGGTTGGTCCTGATATACTCCAATTGTGTTTTATAGGGACCTTCTAGTGTTCGTAAATAAGGAGTAGCTGAGCTATGTGTGGGCCTCTCCATGCTGAAGGACATTTTTGAGTCACTGGTTTCTGAACTTAGTGTGTAGGAATAACCGCTTAGTTGATGTGCCCAAGACTTAGGTGTATGGTGACAGTGGCCTCAGATGATCTAATGCTTTGTCTATCCTTGCCTAGGTGTCTACTAGATCTCAGGTTCATAAGCTTTGTCTTCTAGTTCAAAATTTCCCCTTTGTATGAGAAAGTTATGCTAGTTCAGGGTTCTGGGGGTTAAAACAAGGAAACAAGATCTCTCTGGGAGTACACAGAACACGCGATACGATACCATATTTTCCACGATATGCGATACCACTGTAGACGTTACCACCTTAGACGATACAATACCACCAAGGTGATACCAATTTCCACGATACAATATTGCTTGTGTTACGCAATACGATACCATAAGGTGCACGATACGATACCAGAATAATAGATGATACGATACTAAGTGCACAATACGATACCAATCATGCATATGATACGATACCACTTAGTCAACAATAGGATACCGTGGCTGACACGATACGATACCAGGTGGACCACGATACGATACCACTTGACCTCGTGATTTGATACTACTAGGCGAGAGATACGATACCAAAACTAGAGGCAATAGGATACCAACTTGGCCGACGATAGGATACCGCTCAATCGACGATACAATACCGGGACCAACACAATACGATACCACCGGGATGACTGTGATCGCAATACCAGCACTTGACAATATGATACCAGAATGGTATCGCGATACCTCAAGTGGGTGTGCACAATATGATACCTCGACAAGTATCATGATACACGGGAGTTCTGGTATCGTGATACCAAATCTCAACCGGACACGATACTTGGAGTTTTTGACACCCAAATTAAATTGTTTTTGCAAATATGAGTACCTTCTGTCCTCCTTGTCACTCCTATGTCCCTGTAGATGCAAAGTCACCCTTCAAACTCACGATACCACTACCACGATACCACTACCACGATAGCAAACGTAGGTCGTTTCAGCCGCACCATACTTCGCTTAGTTTTTGATGTTTTAAGTGGATTTAAAGGCTATTTCGTTAGTGTTTCAACTCTAAACACCCTCTGTGCTTGTTCCTCATAGTCACAAGTGAAAAAGGAGGTGAATGTACACTCAAAAATGAAAACAATTAGAGAACATGAAGATGGGGAGGAAATGGTGACGATGGTGAAGATGAAGATGAAGAAAAACTGAAAAATTGAATTGAAAATGGTGCTTTTTTTACCTTCCAATGTCGGTTCTCTACGTCTTACCGTCACACGCTTGTCCTCCAAGCTCTCTCCCCGGCAACGGCGCCAAATTTGGTGTCACTCAAGCACAATGGTAAGTACCAACTTGAGGAGATCAACCTCATAAATGTCAATCCGTGGAGACGTGAGGACTGGTATGAAGACCGAGAGCAAGTGATGGCACAAGTGCGTGAGTGAAAGCATACAAGCATGCACACTGTCACTCTAGCACAATGGTGAGTACCAACGTGAGGAGATACACCTCATAAATGTCAATCCGTGGAGACGTGAGGACCGGTATGAAGACCGCGAGCAAGTGATGGCACAAGTGCGTGAGTGAAAGCACACAAGCATGCACACACATACACACACACGCGCACCAGGTAAGAGCAAAGAGTGGAACAATGGAAAGCTTCGATTGCCAAAGAGCTCTCTTACAAAACTGAAATCTACAACAAGCTAACCTCAAAAATGAGCTCTCCAGCCCTTTTTATAGTTTTTGAGTGGTTTTGGCCCTGTCCAGACCTAGTGTCCGGCCTAGTTAAAAAATAGGTTCCAGGGCTTATTTGGGGGCTCAAACGGAGTCTAAAAATTATGAAAATTGGTAGGGTGGTAGTTCTAATACTCCTCAAGCTCGAGGACTCCTTGGCTTGAACAAAATGGAGTTACAAAAATGGGAAATGGTATTTACAATGGTTTTTAGTGATAAAAATCACTATTTTTGTAGGGATTCCTTCTGAAAATTTGACAGGTGCTTCTTGGAGCTCCCTACTTGCTCCTTCTTCTTGTGTGTCCACTTCCTTGATGTGCTTCCATGCTTTGTCCTTGACCTTGAGCTTCAACACTCCCCCCCTCTTGAGTCTGTCGTCCCTGACAGACCCTTGTTGTAGTGGTCGTTCCATGTAGTACCTTGGGAGGTAGCGTCCTTTGCGTCCAACAGGGGCGATCCCTCTTCCCAATGTATCCTGGTCATTTGTCTGGTTCTTCACTTTTCCACTGTTATCTCTTGCAGTTTCTAGTCCCTTTGTACGTACTTCTGCCTTGTATGTCATCTGGATGGTGCATGTGTGAGTTTTCCAAAACTGCTAGCTGCTCAAAGGAGGTGGTCAATGTTGATTGTGAGCAACTCTCGGTGGTGAATGACTTCCTTGCTCTTGTTGTTGTCATCTTGATGTCGTCTGGTTCTTCCAAAGATGTCTTTTCATAGTTCTCATGCCAAGTACTTGTAACCCATAACGAATGGTGGGTAAGTGCATTAGTGCATGGGTTGAACGAAAGATGTGCCTTGTGCATGGCCTTGTAATGTGGCCCTACATATGCGTACTTGGAAAATGCATGGCAAGAAGTATGGTGCAAGAGATTGGGTCTTGAGCTAAGTGCTCAAGGGTATGCTGGCGAAGAGGTTTCCTAATCTATCATGGTTAGAGTGTGGTTGAAGCATGCACATCTTACCATGGTGAAGGGTCCGTTGATCTTCATCTCTTCGTGTTGTGGTTCCCTCTTGGTGTTTGACCGTCGGCTTGTCCTTTTTGTTGAGGGATGTCCTTGCTGGAAGTTCGTGGATGAGCATTTTCAAGCACATAGTCTTCTTCTTCTTCTTTTTTTTTTTTTTTTTTTTTTTTTTGGAACACGATGGCATCAAACAAGAAGAAAGAGGTTAGTATCAATAACATATTTTGCATGTGAAAATTGTGTCTCATGTGCCTGGGATTTCTCAATTGTGTCTATGCACGGCCATGTAAGGTGGCCCTATATTGATGCATACTTTGAAAATGCATGCCCTGAATGGTGCAAACGACTGGGTTATGCCAAAGGCACATGGTTGCTGCTGGTCGAGGCTTTTGATGTTACTTGTATACTTGATGAATTCTTTGATTGGAGGTGTCTATTGGATCTCGAAATGATGTAATTCTCCGGATTGGAACCCATTTTGGAATAGGGTTTGGTATTGTAGAGATCACCTCAGGCCACTTCATCTTTGGATGCTGTCCAAACTTTGGTATCCAGTGTTGTTGACCTTTTGGTTCTGTGGTTGTTGTTGGTGCTTTTGGCTTCCAAACCCATATCCTTGATGATTGCCTGCTTACTTTTGCAGAAGGGTTGAGTGTATCTTCGTTTGTTCTTTGTGTTTTGTTCTTACCCTTTGCTTTCCTTGGCTTCTTTGTTGAGACCTTTTGCATGGTGGGGAGCATAGGCCTTTGTACGTGTAAGAGCTTCTTGGGTACCCACATCTGTAATCGCCCGTGTTGAGCTGTAGCTAATTTTTTAGGCACCCAAATTTGTTCATGATTGTGGTTGACCTCCTTTGATAGCTTCGGTACCCAAATTTGTTGGATTCGTCGTGCTTGAGCCTGTCGTAGGTGCTTGGTTCTTCTTTTTTCATGGTCGATCGGGTTGTGTGGGAATCTTTGAGGCAACATCGATGGTTGCACTCCTTTCTTTACCCAGATCTGCTTCATGCCCATAACTTCTTTCTGCTTGAAGGCTCTTTGTCTATTTGATAGACTGGTTGTTTTGCACTGTATTGCTTGCTTCTGAAGTTGAACTACCGTGGATGCTTTACTCTTTGAAAAACAAGAAGAAGGTTCATCTTGCCTTTGCGACTGTCCTTCCATAATTACGTCCGTCTGGATCATAGAGCTTTTGACATCTACAACATCTTGTTCGAGAAGATTAGCCTTAGAGGAACAAAGAGAGTGTGTGGTGTCAGTGTCAGTGGGCATGCGATTCTCCAATTCTAATGTAATGCATTGATTATATACCCACACTTGAAGAAGTTGACTTCTTAGGTTCAAGTTGACAGCATGGTCATAAATCCAATCTTGACCCAAGACAAGTGGCTCTGTGAGGTCCTCATCATGACACACTAGCATTTTGACTTTTATTGGAACATCTTGCAGGTAGATGGGAAGTTCCACCTCGCCCAAACAGGGTGTTTCCACGCCTCCTAATCCTATGAGATAGGCTTCTATGGGCTTGATGTCCAATTGCAGGTCTTGGCAGTATGAAAGTCGAACTGCACTAGTTGCTGCACCTGAATCAACTAATGCTCTCACAGTCTTTACACTCTTTCCTTGTCCTACCTCTATAGTCACAAAGGGCCGTCGATCAATTATTTGAGAAGTAGTTCTGCCCGAATTTTGGCACATGTCCATGTGATATTTCGGAGCTTTTGTGTTGACATCTAGGCCTAGCCGCCGTAGCTTATTTCTTCTGATGCGCTCTCTAGCCTCTGCTTGTGCTTCTTCTCTAACCCTTAACTCCTCTTCTTTTCTCTTTTTAGCAGTGTTGAGTCTCATGAGCATTTCCTCTGTAAGAGGTTCTTGATATAACTTGACTCGGCATCCACTAATATAGTTTGGTAGGATATCACCTTCTAAAGTGGCCAATTGAACCGCACCGCTAGTGGAGAGTCTATTAATGATCATGGGTCCATATCCTCGTTTCTCCAATTTGCGGGCATGTTGCTTTAGCGTATAAACCAGCACTAGATCTCCTTCCTTCAATCCTTTATCCTTTACATGGGCATCAAAGTATGCCTTTTGCCTTTTCTTTGCAGCATAAATGCCTGCTGCTGCCCGTAGCCTCGTCTCACCTAAGCGTTCTAGATCAAGGATCCTGGAAGACAACTCATGTCCATGCCACTCATGCTCTTGTGCTACTTTCAAGGCAGGGATTAGGAAGTCTAATGGTAGCACAGCATTCTGTCCAAAGACCATCTGAAATGGGGTGGCATTGAGTACCGTTTTGTAGGCAACTCGGTATGCCCAAACTGCATGATGAAGTTGTTTGTCCCAATCAGAGCGTTTATTATTTACCAGTTTTGTTAATACGTTGCATAGGATCTTATTCGTACTCTCGGCTTGTCCGTTAGCTTGTGGGTGATAGGGGGCAGACATCTTGTGTATCACCATGAATTCTTGAAGGAGATGTTCAATGACCTCATTCAAGAAGTGCGTACCTCTATCACTAACCAACTCTATTGGTAACCCATATCTAGTGAACACATTTTCGAATAAGAACTTAGCCGTCGTTTGAGCATCATTCTTTGTCGTGGCTTTTACTTCCACCCACTTTGTGAGGTAATCTGTGGCTACAATAATGTATTCTGCATGGGAGTTTCTAGCTGGGGGTTTGATGGGACCTACAAAGTCGATACCCCACTTTGAAAATGCACGTCCTCCCATCATTGGCCTTAAAGGCATCTCGTCTTTTCTTATCGGATATTGGGCACGTTGGCATGTGTCACATTTCTTCACATAAGTATGTGCATCCATATGAAGAGTGGGCCACCAAAGTCCTGAGAATAAAATGGTCTTAATTACTCTGTCAGGCCCAAAGTGTCCACCTGCAGCACCACTGTGTGCAGTTTCTAAGACTTTCAAATAGTCTGATTCATGAATGCACAGTCTTAGGTAACCATCCTTGCCTCTTCGATATAGGTTGTCTCCTACTAAGGCATAGTCTTGAGCCTCTTGCTCCATGCTCCGTTTTCTTGCAAGACTAGCCTGATTGGGTAATGTTCCCGATCTCATGAACTCAACCAATGGAGCACTCCAATCTGGGATTAATGACACATGATAAAGAGTGGCATGCGCCACTGGGGGTCTCTTCTGGCACACTGGACAATTCTGGATCCACTCCTGTATTTCTTTGTCCATGCTAGGCCAATACACTCCTAAACGTTTTAGATTCTGCAATGTTCGTTGTTTAGAGTAGTGATTTCCTAGCAGTCCCTCATGGGCTTGTTGCATCCAACTAGTATGTTCGTCGTCCTCAACACAACAAGCTAATACGCCCTCGGTATCTTGCTTGTACATACTTCCGGCCAATATTTGATACTTTTGTGATTTTACAATTTCTTCTTTGCTTGTTTTCACATTTTTATTTGCAGGCCCAAAGGTTAGGACTGGTACCAACTTATTTGCCCATTTAGGAACAACTTCTAAATTGAACAGATAAGCATCGGGCAATTCATCAGACACTCCTTGCGGTGGCTCTCCTGAAGTGATGCGAGAAAGATGGTCTGCCCTAAGATGGGTCCTACCTTTCCTGACAACAACTTCAAAGTCGTATTCCATTAGTAAGAGAAACCATCTCACCAAGCGGCCTGTATTGCAAGGTTTATTGACCAAATATAGTAAAGCTTGATGATCAGTGAAAAACTTGAACTTATTGGCCAATAGATAGTGTCTAAACTTCTTCACAGCGTATACCATGCCTAAGCCTTCTCTCTCCGTTGTGGTATAATTTCGTTCAGCTGCATTCAATTGCCTACTAGCATATGCTATCGGCAAATCTAGGTTTCCTTCACCTGTGGGTTGTGCTAGCACACATCCTATTGCATGATTGGAGGCATCTACATGGACATGAAAGGGTTTGCTCCAATCCGGAGTAGTCAATATTGGTGCTGTGCACAAACGTCTTTTTAGCTCGTTGAAGGAATTCTCGCATTCTTCGTTCCACTCAAAATTTGTTAACAACCCATAAAGAGGTTTAGCTATGATGGCATACATGTGGATAAACCTACGGTAATATCCACAATGGCCCATAAAGGCTTGTACCTCTTTAACATTCCTTGGTCTTGGCAATTCTGCTATCGCTCTTACCTTGTCTTCATCTGTTGAAATTCCATTCTTAGAAACAATATGACCTAAGATCTTACCTTGTCGTACCATGAACACACACTTCTCTGGGTTCAGACACACTTGATAATCTCTACACTTGTTGAAGATTTGTCTGAGCTCAGGAATGTGGTATCTTCTTTGTTGGGAATGATCACATAAGTCATCCACATATACTTCTAAGTTCTTTCGCAGGAACTCTTTGAAGACATGACACATGAGCCTCTGGAATGTTGCAGGTGCATTGGTGAGCCCAAATGGCATCACACGAAACGCAAAGATTCCCCATTCTGTGGCAAATGCTGTTTTGTGTTGATCTTCGGGGGCAATGGCTACTTGGTTGTATCCTGAAAATCCATCAAGGAAGCTATAAACTTCCTTGCCTGCAACACGCTCCAATAGATGTTCGGTGATTGGAAGTGGATAACTATCTCTGATTGTAGCGGCATTAACTTTTTTAAGGTTAATACACACTCGCAATTTCCCATTCTTCTTTGGCACCACCACAATGGGGGACACCCATTCAGTGTGCTCAATCTCATAGATGAATCCAGCCTCAATCAGCCTGTCAATTTCCTCCTTTATTTTGGCTGCATAATTGTCATTATATGTGTAGGGCTTTTGTTTGGTGGGCTTGGCATCAACGGTCATCGGAATCGTATGAGAGAAAATCTTTGGATCCACTCCTTTCAAGTCTCTATAGTGCCATGCAAACACATCCCTATATTCCCTTAATAGAGCTACAAGCTCTGCTTCTTCTTTTGGACTTAGGTCATCTCCTATGTACGTACATCGTTCCTCGTTCCCTTCAATGGTCACTACAATCTTTTTGGTCTTTTCTTTATTGTCATATGCTTCTCCTATAATGGCCTCTCTCTTAGGCATCCGCACCAAAATTTTTCGGTCTTCCACTTCATATTTCTTGAAATTTTCTGGTACTTCAAACAATGATTCTTCCTCTTCTTGTTTCACTGCTTTTCTTTTCATTTTCTTTTTACTACCTTCACTTCCTTCCTTTGAATTTATCGTTTTAATACTTGTGAGGGGTTCTTCTTCTTTTTGGGTTAACACTCCTATGTCTTCTAAATGGTGTTCCTTTGAGTCAAAGTAAGTATCCATCACAATGGATTCTAGATCATCGTCATTCTCTTCTTCTTCTATGAACTCACTAGGATCACACTCTTCCAACAGGGGCTGACACATGAACACTGAGATATCATAACCCTCCTCATCACAATGAGGTGTCCATTGTTCTTCATTGACTGCAATGTCCATGGTAGCTAAGATTTCTGCCCAACCATGAGGCTCAAATTCCTCATCTGGAAATATCATCGGTGTATAGGCTGGGTCTTTTATTGGTCTATCTCCTGGGGGAATTCCTTCTTCTCTCGCTTTTAGGCGCTTTTCCTCTTCCTCTGCGACCTTGCACATCCACAAGTGAGTATCTTCATGCAGCCAGGATGGATCAGGTGAACTCCCAGAATGCACAGAGATAGAATCTTCTTTCGCTTTGTGGATAGGATTCCACTGTAGGGGTGGTACATCTCTGAAGGTGTAATCCTTCAGATTGACCTTGGTGGTGACCCCTAAGTGCTGTAAGTACAAGGAGTTGGTTCCCCAATCCTGTACTATTTGCAACTGTCGTAGGAAGGGTCTTCCTAGGATCATCTCGTAGACATTATTTTTCTCAAAGTCACATATAGCAAATGTATGTTCAAACTCTACACCACAAGTGGTTAGAGTTATCCCTTCGAGCAATCCTAGAGGTCTTTCAAAATGACCATCTGCCATTTGAAGCTTCATTCTAGTTGGTCTTAATGTGGGTTTGCCCCATCGCTTCCACAAGGAGGTGGTTGCAATAGCAACACCAGCACCCGAATCGACAATTGCTTTGGTTGTGTAACCTTGATAGGTGATCGGAAGATAAGTATTACCTTCTTCACCTTCGCTCATGTCTCCTATCTTGTCGAGAGGTATCTCTGGAACTTTTTGCTTAGAGCCTACTTTTGGCATATTGGATTCAAGTTCTAAAACTTGATCCTTCACATGATTCCATAGCTCAGGTTTTGCTTTGAGCAGCTCTTCCACAGTGAGATGACATTGAACCTTAGTGTTCTTAACCACATCAGTGTTTCTTGGAATCACTGAGTCTTCATTTCTCACCAATATTGTGGGAGCTCTGATCTGGATAGATTCAGATTCCCATGGGCCTGTGAAATGAGGCAACTCTTGTAAAGAATTAGATTCAAAATCTAATCTTTCGTCTTCTTGTTGCTCTGCTTGGTCTCCATAGATAGACGAGATGTCTTGGGGAAATTGATCATGAAGATCATCAATCTCAGGAATAGGAGGGAAGTTACCCTTCTCCTTGGCCCATTTCTCTTCCTGTATTTCCCGCAAGAACTCTTGAGAGTACTGTTGAATTGAAGGAGGTATTCCAGCATCCGTGGAATTAGGAACATAAGCTCCCATTGGTGGTGAGCTTCCTCTTTCCATAACTGGTTGAGCCTGTGGAGGTAAAGAAACTTGCGGTCTGTTTACCAACTGCTCTAATTTTTCTAGTAAACCTTGGAAATGCAAATCTGATTTAATAGAGTTTGTCTGATTGAACTTCTGACTAGTCTCCAGTATAGCTTGAGCTTGTTCTACCATTTTCATGCACATTTTCATCCGTTCAATCTCTAAATTTGCTCTAGGGTAACTCTTGTCTAGGTTTGCAGTTGTTGGCCCTTCTTGAAGACGAGCCTGGTAGGCCTTGAACATCATGTCCAAGCCTTCTGGGGTTGGATCTGCAAGAACAGACCCTGGTTGTGGCTTATTTACAATGGGTGGTGGGGTGGAATGAGGTGGAGTGGATGGAGCTTCGGTATGTGAGGGGCTTTGAGATGCAATGTCTTCTATTTTTGTTTTGGTATCCCTTAGGCTTTCTTCTAGCTCGGATAGCTTTTTGTTCCACTTGCGATTAGCCTTCTCTCTGGTATCCTTCCATGTTCTTGGTTTCCTCTTACTTGGCTCTCCTGCCTCACTAGACTCAGATTGCTCGGATGGTTTTGCTTGTTGTGCAGCCTGTGCCCTAGTAACTGCCTGTACAGGAGCCACATTACTGCTACTTGAACTTGACTCTGCCACTAAGCCTACCACGTTGATGGGCGTGACCTTGGGTGCACTAGAGGGATTCCTGGGACACTCTCTAGGAGGATGTTCCTTGCCGCACTCAGGACAAAAGCCTTGTATCGTAATGTTTTGCCCTTGTCCCAGAGCTGGTTGGTGGGGACATTCACGAATGAAATGATCGCCTTGACATCTAAAGCATGGTCCTCTAGGGGCTTGTGGTCTTACTTGTCTCAATTGGGGCCTAGGATTTGGATTCGTATACATAACATTGGAGTATTCTGGCTCCTAATTTTGTTCCATAGGTGGTGTCTCATATTGACATTGAGAAGTCTCGCTTTGCTCAGGTGACTCTATATAATAAGCGTGTGGACTATCTTCATGGAAGTAGTCTGAACCATGAGCGTGAGAATCATTTCCTGAGACCAATGGGGTTAGTGGCACCAATGCTCTGTTAGGGTTCTCCTCCGCCATCGTATATTTAACTGGGATCACATTGGCAGGAGCTGGTGGTTGGTTTCCTAGGACTGGTTGTGGCCTATATGGTGCCTGATATTGCTGCTGGTATTGGGGTTGATATTGTTGTGGCCTATAATATGGCTGTTGGTACTGATTCTGATATCTACCCTGCTGGTAAGGTTGTTGATAATTTTGTCTAACAGCCTGCCTGTTATAGGGACAATCTTGGGTCGTATGATTTGTATATTTTCTCTCAATGGTGCAATACAGAGCATTAGGGTTTCCTTGGGGTTGAGTCGTCAATGGGCAAACATTAGCCATGTGATCTCCTCCACATGTATAACATCGCTTCACTGAAGTGACCCTAGGCATTTGTCTATTTTGAACTCCTAGCTTTTTGGCCACTTGCTCAGCTATCTCATCTATCTCAGTGGAGGTTTTAGAGGTATGACTTGTAGAACTATCAGAGTCCTTATAGAGTTTGGATAGTCCTAATTCCTCACCCAAGTTGTCTTCTATGTCAATGCATATCCGTATACACTCTTCTATGGATCTAGGCTCTTTCAGGTAGACATATGACCTTAATTTTGTGCTCAATAGGCCATCTAAAAACAGTGCCACCTGTTTGGCTGATGTGGGTAATTCTGGTACAGGGCATCTTTCCAAGTACTGTCTAAACCTTCTCCCTGCAAGTCGCACTGTTTCTTGGGGTGTCTGCTTGAAGCTGTGGATCAAGGATGATGTGTTATGTCTGATACCACTTTTGGAAAATTCCACAATGAATTCTTCTAGCAGCTGACCTATCTGTCTATAGTTGCGACTGTTTAGAGGTTGAAACCAAGCTAAGGCAGTGCCCTTAAGAGTCAAACCAAATGCCTCGAACTGGGTGAATAAGTCTTCAACCTGTTCAGCTCTTAGCACTTGTTTGAACTCCGCCACATGATCATAAGGATCTCCAAATCCATCAAAGTAGTTCTTCATTGTCTTAACCACTTGAGAGGGTCTAAGGGTTCTTGAGTGCTCTCGTGGTCTAGGCAATGGGAAATCATGATCATCTCTTTGATGCCTATAAACTCTATGTCTCTCCCTTTCAGGTCTTTCCGTTCCATATCCTGATCTGTCTCTGCCTACAGTGTCTGCAAAGCTTACCTCCGGTCTCTCTCTAGTTCTTTCCCTCTGGGTTTCCTGAGCCTTGGATGATCCGACTCCTTGGAGGCCCTGGGAAACATTAGATCTTGGTGGAGGGAAAATTGATTCACCTTGCCAAGTGTAAGCATGTCTGTCATGATCTGATACCAGGAATAATTTCTGAGATGTGTAATCTAGATAGACTACTTTCCCTGGTGTCTCTGGGTCCTTGAATTCATAGATGGTGACTACTGGGCTGGGTTGATCTGGCCTAAATCTCCAAAAGGCTTCCTCCGTTTCTCTATTCACGAACAGTTCTATGCTTTTATTATCTTGAGGAATCCATTCTGGAGTGAGCACTCTGGTTAAGACTGACTTACCTCTAGGGGTCTTGGGTTCTCCTCCTAGGCCTCCTTGCTCTAGGTCTCCTATTTCATTCTCAGGAATGATATTTCCAAACTCATCTGTCCTATCTGGTAAGTTGGTAACCACATACATGGTTCCTTCCTTATCAATGTACGCCCCCTCTTCAAACTTGACCACTGGATGTTCAAGTCCAAAGGGTTGGTCAGGATTCTTGAGTTGAACCACTGATCGTCTTAGACCATCCTCATAGATGCGAGCACCTACTTGGTTGGTCCTGATATACTCCAATTGGGTCTTATAGGGACCTTCTGGTGTCTGTAAATAGGCAGTGCCTGAGCCACATGTGGGTCTCTCCATGCTAAAAGACATTTCTGAGTCACTGGATTCTGAACTTCGTGTGTAAGGATAACCACTAAGCTGTTGAGCCCAAGACTTGGCTGTATGGTTGACACTAGCCTCAGATGACCTAATGCTTTGTCTATCCTTGCCTAAGTGTCTGCCAGATCTCAGGTTCATAAGCCTTGGCTTCTAGTCCCAAAGTTCTCTTCTATTGCTCAAAATCCTTTGGAACACCTTGGTTTTCTAATTTCCTTGAGGGTCAACTTCAAAATAACCCCACGAGCTTTCCAACAAAACCAAAATCACAGCAATCGGATTTCGTATGAGAAAGTTATGCCAGTTCAGGGTTCTGGGGGTTAAAACAGGGAAACAGGGTCTCTCAGGAAATGCTTCAAATCAGGCGATACACGACATTCGTAGGACACGATACTTGATACTTGAGGAACTCGATACACGATACTTGGCATGTATCGCGATACCTGAAGTAGACGATACACGATCTTTGATAGGTATCGAGATCGCTGTATAACGATACACGATTCTTACCTTGTCACGATACACGATAGTTGAGAAATATCGCGATACTTGATTTCCACGATACTCAGCAAAACGATACTTAGCTCAAGACGATACTCGATATTTGGAAGAAAACGATACACGATCTCTGACTTAGGCGATACCCGATCTCTGATAAATATCGCGATCTCTGATACAAACGATACACGATACTTCTCTAGACGATACTTGATCGCTGACAAAACGATACACGATACTTGTTAGGTATCGCGATCGCTGAACCAAACGATCTCTGAGCCAAACAATACCCGATCTTTGTCCCAAAACGATACACAATCTTTGACAGATATCGCGACCTTTGATTGAAACGATCTTTGGCACCAACGATACTCGATACTTCGCTCAAAAACGATCGACGATACCTGAACAAAACGATACGCGATCTTTGGTAAGTATCGCGATCTCCGAGAAGCGATAGACGATACTTAAGCCAAGCGATCACGATCTTTGATCCAGACGATCTTTGGCCGAAACGATCTTTGGCCTGAGCGATACACGATGCCTGGGAAATATCGCGATACTCAACCACAGGAGATTCACGATACTTGTCAGGTATCGCGATACTCGACCGCGGGAGCAAAACGATACTTGACCCTTATACAAATTTTGAAAGAGATTTTTTGAATTTTGCTTCCATAAACTTGTTGTACTAGCCCTCCTACCCTCTCCTCTCTCTCTGTATCACCCCAAATCACTCCTTTTCACCTCTGTCAGTACCAACGATACCTGACGCAGATCGTTTCCCTTCCCAAACTCAATTTGTTGAGAAATTATAGATTAAATGGGTGTTTGCTCACCTTGAGAGCCTCTCTAACTTCCTTGTCACTTCCCCTTGCACTATGTAACACCCGGTTGCCCGGTTGCTCACTCACGATCTTTGGCGCAGCTCTCGCGATACTTGGCGCAGGTTTAGTCTTGTCCGGGGCTATTCACTAAGATTTTTAGTTGTTTTGGTGCTACTCCTTCAGCGCCTCTGTTCTGCACCTTCTCTAAGCTTCTTGCTCACAACCACAAGTAAAAACAAGGTGAATGTACTCTAAAAAATGGAAAAAACTGAGAAAATGAAGGTGGGTGGAGATGGTGATGATGGTGAAGAAGGAAAATTCAGAAACTGAACTGAAAATGATGATTTTTTTACCTTCCAACGTCGCTACTCTATGTCTTACCGTCACACGCTCGTCCTCCAAGCTCTCTCCCCGGCAACGGCGCCAAATTTGGTGTCACTCTAGCACAATGGTGAGTACCAACGTGAGGAGATACACCTCATAAATGTCAATCCGTGGAGACGTGAGGACCGGTATGAAGACCGCGAGCAAGTGATGGCACAAGTGCGTGAGTGAAAGCACACAAGCATGCACACACATACACACACACGCGCACCAGGTAAGAGCAAAGAGTGGAACAATGGAAAGCTTCGATTGCCAAAGAGCTCTCTTACAAAACTAAAATCTACAACAAGCTAACCTCAAAAATGAGCTCTCCAGCCCTTTTTATAGTTTTTGAGTGGTTTTGGCCCTGTCCAGACCTAGTGTCCGGCCTAGTTAAAAAATAGGTTCCAGGGCTTATTTGGGGGCTCAAACGGAGTCTAAAAATTATGAAAATTGGTAGGGTGGTAGTTCTAATACTCCTCAAGCTCAAGGACTCCTTGGCTTGAACAAAATGGAGTTACAAAAATGGGAAATGGTATTTACAATGGTTTTTAGTGATAAAAATCACTATTTTTGTAGGGATTCCTTCTGAAAATTTGACAGGTGCTTCTTGGAGCTCCCTACTTGCTCCTTCTTCTTGTGTGTCCACTTCCTTGATGTGCTTCCATGCTTTGTCCTTGACCTTGAGCTTCAACACACACACATACACAAACACATGCGCACAAGGTAAGAGCAAAGAGTGGAACAATGGAAGATCTTCGATTACAAAAGAACTCTCTTACAAAGCTCAAATCTACAACAAGCTAGCCTCAAAAATGAGCTCTCCAACCCTTTTTATAGTTTTTTGAGTGGTTTTGGCCCTGTCCAGACCTAGTGTCTGGCCTAGTTAAAAATTAGGGTGTAGGGCTTATTTGGGGGCTCAAACGGAGTCTAAAAATTATGAAAATTGGAAGGATGATAGTTCTAATACTCCTCAAGCTTGAGGACTCCTCGGCTTCAAAAAAATTGAGTTGCAAAATTGAAAAATGGTATTTACAATGGTTTTTAGTGATAAAAATCACTATTTTTATAGGGATTTCTTCTGAAAATTTGACATGTGCTTCTTGGAGCTCCCTACATGCTCCTTCTTCTTGTGTGTCCACTACCTTGGTGCACTTCCATCCTTTGCCTTAACCTTGAGTGTCAACATCCTTTTATGATTTGTCAATTCTCAAAAAGAAGTTTGTCAAGAAGAAGATGAAAGAAAAGAAGAAATGCTTCTCTCAAGAAGAAGAAGTTTAGGCATTTGCAGTGTGATCTGATATCTGTAATGAAGAAAAACTCTTGTAAAGCAGAAACTTGCTCAACTTGAAATGTCATCTTTGTAGTTTCGAAGACTTAATGAAGCCTATTCCATATAATTTGTCCAACACAAGCGTGCAAAGTTTTTATATTCTTGTGTAGTTGTTGTGTTTAGCATTGTCTAAAATAGAAGGTGGTGAACCTGACTTTCTGGCGTGCTTATTCACTCTGTGTGATTAAGATCAGCACCAAGTTTATTCTTTTGCATGAATTTGATCAAAGTCAATAGTGATGTGTTGAACCCGAACCCCAACACATTTGGCGATCCTATTGTGTTGCTAATGAAGCAAGAGATAAAGGATGGGAAGAAGAGGAAGGTTCAGTAAGGTCTATTATACAAGAGCACAAGCACAATTAGGTAACATGGAGTCATCCTCATATCAGCATGATTGGTATGAAGCTAAGGAGGAATCTAATTTGGAAATTGCAGAGGACGAAGGAGGAACAGGTGAAGCAGAGGCAAGGATAGTGTGCGGTATACTAGGAGCATTATTCCTAATAGAAGCAACTATAGGAGATAGACGATGACTCTAGTTTGATCCACTTGTATGGAAAACCAGTCAAAGAACTAGGGATACACGTTAGCCATAGCCAATGGCACAACCACCTCCAAATACCAAGGTCAAAGCAGCCCATTTTAGAGGAGGCTCTAAGAAGATGTTGATTCTCAAGTTCCTCAATTCGAGATAAAGTGGAAAACCAATGGATATCCAGTCATATATGGTGATGACATCAAACTCTGGCAATTTGCTGCTACATTGGAAGGAAGAGCAATGAGCTCATTTAATTGATATTGTATTACTCATTACTCATTTATAAAGATTTAGGAAAGAAAAAACTCCTTCTGATGTGTTAAGAAAGTTCAGAGAAGTTAGACAAAGGACCATGTTAGTAGAAGACTATGCTAAAAAATTTAGAACCTTAATGGAAAGATTACAGGGTAACAAGAGACCTACCGACAAGATGTTGGTAGGTTACTCTCCAAAGGGATTAAGGAGTAGCATTAGACATGCAGTTGCAAGTGTGGATATTGGTAATGGTTTTGATGTATTAGTGTTAGCAGCTGCAAGAGTGGAAAGAAGATTTGAAAGATAAAAAAATAGACATAGTGATTCAAGTTCAGAGGCTGAGTTGAATTAAAAAATGCAATTAGAGAAATGGACAACTAATTGTGATTCGGATACTCAGGATGAAGAAGTGATGGTAAGAAGATATCGCAAGCATAAAGGTAAACAAAGTAAAGATGAAGCTTTGATTAGTAAGTTAAAGAAACATGGATATTCTATAATAGCTCCAAAAGAGAAACAATTTTGTGACATTTTTTATAAAGATGGACACACAACAAATCAGTCTTGGTATAACCCCAAGCATAGATGGCAAATTTCAAGGTAGGACAATAGAAATAATAATGAAGTGGCCACCAATCAGGCTATTCCAATTCAGGCACGAGGTAATTTTCAGGGGAGCATGTTCAAGGGAAAGGATCGAGTACCGGTCTCATCATAGAAGAAAAGGAAGTACATAAACTACTCAAATTGCTTCATCATGGAAATAGTGATTTTTATCACTAACACAATGTAATATATGTATGTACATCCAATTAGCATGAGTGTGACTCCATTTTGTACAAGTTGATGATTCCTCGAGCTTGAGTGGTCTAAGTAGAAAGCTCACACCAATTTTTGTATTTTTTGGAAACCGTTAGGTAGTTCAAATTAGAGGTAGAACCTATTTTTTAACTATGCCGATCACTAGATGTGAAACCAATCAAAACTAGACAAAAACTATAAATAGAGCTAGAGAGCTCATTTTGTGGTTGTTGTTGAACTTAAGAGCTAGAACTAGAAGAGCTATCGTAATTAGTTGGTAATGGATATGAGTATGAGTTCCCTCCTTCCTTCCATTGATCTCCATTGCAACTTTCCTTATGTGTGTGTATGCATGTGTGTATGCTCATTGTATTTCTCACAATCATCTTCATGCACGATCTTCATATCGGTCTAACCTCTCCATGGATTGAAAATTACGAGGTGGAACTCCTCACGTGGGTGCTTTCCATTGTGTTAGAGTGACACCAAATTTGGCACCGTTGCCAGCGACGAGCTCTAGGTTGAACGTGTGATGGTAAATGTGTTGGAAGGTAAAATTTCTTCGTTGTTTTGTTGTTTTTAGCTAGTCTTTACACACTTCTACTCCGTTGTTCCCCTAGTATCATTCTCTGTTATCATTGCAAACTCCAAAAAAATCACCAAAAATTAGTCATATTCCCTCTTTCTCTTTTCTTTCTCTCATTTGTGTGTGTGCGAGAGTGAGAGAGAGATTTTGCGGGTTTGTGTTCATGTTTTTTGGTGCACTAATCTTGCAAGGCAGCCTCTAGAAACCACGGATTTGCAGAAAACGTAGGAAAAAACTCGATTTTTCTCTCAGAAATTACCGTTGAAGCTAACCATCGCGACTCTTAGACAAGGTATGAATTTGGGCTAACTTTTTGCATGAAGGAGGAGCCTAGGTAAGCGGTTGCATAGATCTATGCTTGGTTTTGTGAAATTGCATCGTTTTCTGACCATCGGGATGATGATACATCATCATGATTGTGTCTGCCATCGTGATGGTCAATGACCATCATGGCAATTGGATCACGCCATCATGATCACATCTGACCATCACGATAGTGACTCACCATCACGACGGTGCTTGACAATCACGATCTTGACTGGCCATCATGGCTTGATCATCACAATTATGCTTGACCATCGTGGCTTTGATCGTCGTCACTTGACCATTGTGAACTGAGTGTAAGAGAATGAGGATTACGACCACCACGTGCTAGAGAGATGACTCTCCTCCCAACCAAATGCCTCTATATATAGCTCTCTCCAGGGGAATACCTTCTTGGGCACGTGGATACTAGCCAGCCATGTGTCGGCCATGTAACTGCATGTGTGCCAAGTATCCTAGTCAACTCAAGTTAACTAAAGTGGATGCTTCTAGAAGGCTCTAGATCTCTTTGGGCAAAATACTCTCCCCATGTCCCCCATGGGGACTGAACCCAAGACCTCCTCCTTCACATCCTTGAGACTTAACTACTAAGCTAAGTGGATCACTTGTTCACAAGAGCACAAGACCTCCTAGTAAGTCTAAACTTGAGATCTTTGTTCATACACACAGATGACCAAACGGTGTCCCATTTCAGATCTGTCTGAACCGGCCAGACCCTTGGATCATAGAATTACTTTATTACACTGACCATTGTGATCCTTAGTGATCATCGTAGCTTGACCGTCGTGACTTGATCGTCACGATCGTGACTAATCGTCGTGACTTGACAATCATGACTATGACTCACGATCGTAGGGCCTGTTCATCATGACTTCTGACCATCGTGGGTGTCACACCATCGCAATGGTGACACACCATCGTGATTGTGTCTGACCATCACGATTGTTAGATAAAATGCTAAATTAGGGTTTTTGCACATAATTTTTAAATTTTTTGGAGTAATTTCTTGACATTAATTGTGAACCCTTGTGTGTGGCATAGAGCAAAGGGAGAAGGCTGGTACCTCGAGTTCTCGAGAAAAGTCAAAACAACCGCTTCTTAAGTCTAGGAGAACTTTGTAAGTGGAATTTCCATTTCTTTATTTACTGATAATTTCTTTGAGCAAAGATATATTGTGATCAATCGAGTGTTTTAGGACTCCTAGTGTAGCCAAGATTTTCCATAACCCATTGAGTGATAGGTAGTTGACAAGTGAAAGGGTGAAGGGGTCAAGCCTAAAGGAATTTTGTGATTGGAATATGCAACGCTCAAATGAATTAAAGATAAACACATTAAAATGATTCCTTGTGACAAATGTAAACAAGACAAGAACCCCTAAAGAAAATGCATAAACAATTAAGTGATTGACCTAATTAAAGGGGTGAGTGCGACAAGGTGAGATTAGGATTAATGAACCTGAGATCTAGAAAATACTTAGGGAAAAGTGATAAACGGAGTGTTTGATCTTCTAAGACTAGCGTGGGAACTACAACACGATGGTGGGCACAACAGCTAGGTAGTTATTCATACAAAGTTAGTTCAGATATGGGTGATTTGGATATGTCTTTCAAAACAAGTAGACCAGGGGTGTCGTTTAATGTATCCCACCTAGAGAGGATTGAGGGACCCTACAAGACTCAATTGGAGTATATTCATACGAATAGATTGGGTGCCCGAGTATATGAGGATGGCCTTCATAGGTCAGTGATTCAATTACATAATCTCGAACAACCTATGGGATTAGACATCCAGCCATTAAGTTTGAAAACGAATCTTATATAGACAAAGAAGGGAGCATGTATATCATCGCAATTAGGGCAGACTCAACGAATGAACTAGGTGAGATGGTAGAAAATGCAAACATAGATGTGGGAGGACACAATAAACATATTGAGGAACCCAGAACACCAAGAGGAAAATTTGTACTAACGAGGGTGATAACTCCTAAGTGGATGCCCCAATACAATAGGAGTATAGAATTGTTTTGGAATAAGGAGACCGATGAAGCCTTTTGGAGATATAGGCCAGAGCATCCTACAGCGGTAGAAGCAAACATGATTTATGAACTAAAGGACCCACTGACATTAAGGAGGTGGAGCTTCCATTGTGCTAGAGCAACACCAAATTTGGCGTCGTTGCCGGGGATCGAGTCTAGGACGAATGTGTGATGGTAAGAGTATAGCAAGAAGTGGCGTTGAAAGGTAAAATTTTCAGTTTTTGTTGTTGTTTTTACTTAGTTTTTGGTGTTTTTCACCTGCCCCACACTCCATCTTCATAATTGCATCACCTTCTTCCACTTCGAAAAAATCAGAAAATTCACCATATCCACCCATTCTCCACATTTCCCCTCATTTGTGCATGCGAGAGAGAGAGAGAGCTTTTGTGCTTGCATGTGCTATTGTGTTTTTGAGTTTTCTTGCAGGTATAGTGCTCCAGAGCATCAAGAAGGCTGCAAAAAGGTAAGAAAATCACTTTCTGTCAGAAAATGCCGACTGTGTCAGAGCATCGCCATGGTATGCCAAGTTCGGAATTTGAGGTAAGCGAGTTCACCACGCTGTAGGTGACACAAGCGCATACACGAATCCACACTTGCATCTTGAAAATTTTCATTTTGGTGGACCATCGCGATTGGCTCACGCCATCGCGATTGTGTCACACCATCGCGATTGGCTCACGCCATCACGACGGCTCGGCCGGACCATCGCAACGGTCTCGCACCATCGCGACGGCTCACTTGAGCCATCATGACGGTTCACTTGGACCATCACGACGATCCCGTCGACCCCACGCCATCACGATTGGCTCATGCCATCGCGACGATGCTGCCACGTGGCAAGCTAGACCATCGCGACGATACCCTCAGACCATCACGACACCTCGACATTTGAACCATCACGATTGGCTCACGCCATCGTGCTTTGTGACCATCGCGACGGGCTCATGCCATCGCGATTGTCCTGTTGACCGTTGACCGATGCCATCACGATTGCTCGCCGAATTGACCATCACGACGGTTCATTCACTCCATCGCGACAGTTCGCACCTTCGCACCATCGCGATTGTGCCATGCCATCGTGACGGTTCACGTGGACCATCGCGACGGTCCCAGACCATCGCGATTGTCCAACCCAAACACAAATTTTAGGGTTTTATTTTTGGGCAAATTTGGGGCTATTTTTTGAAAATTTTTAGGTGATTGCACTCATAGGAGACCCCTTAGCGCATATTTGGAGAAAAACTTGTTTGTCAGTTTTTACTCCCCAGAGCCTGAATGCTCATATCTTTTTCATACGAAGTCTTTTTTTTGAGCTTTATAGCTCGTTAGAGGTTGACATAGTCGGGACTAGAAATCTAGGGGGGCAACATAGAACTTTGGGCAAAAGGGAAAGGACCTTCAAAGGTGTATAAACTCAAGTGCTTGATCATCCATTTGAGAATCGGTCTAATAGTGGAATTTTACAAGTCTAGCAAGGACAATCAAGGGCAATCAAGGCAAGGCAGTGAAGAATGCAGGGCTTGGGAAGCGCGGCTTCTTGGGCATCAAGGCAACCAACAAAGCTGACTCGAGGTTGGAAGATTACTCAACCCCCTCAGTCAATTATTAGCTTAGGTTAAACGATTAGCATTGTGGATTAACGATGATAGGAACGCCCCAAGTGCAAGAGATTAAAATTTTCAAGTCCAAGACTAAAGTAAAGGTGTAGGATACGAAAACCTAAAGGAAAGAACTTAATTCTGATGGAATGAGAACTCAAAAGTACCACAAAAAGTGGACTCCTAACGCTAACAGTAAGACAAGACAAGAACTTAAAGATATTTAAAAAGAATCAAGCAATTAAAAACAAGGAACATTAATGGTCAGAGGAAGTAAACTCATGAACCTTAGATCGGGCAAACACATAGGTAAGTCAGACCGACAAAGCCTTAGATCATCAGAAGCAAGTGTAGGAACCATTGCACGATCCTGGGCACAACAATTGAATAATAGTTATCCCTACAAATTAAGCTCAGATACTAGTGAATCAGAAATGGCTTTTAGCACGGAAAGACCAGAAGGAGGGTCAAACATAGCATATTTAGAAAGACCCAAAGGACCCTATAGGACTCAATTAGAATTTCTCCGAACCAACCGATTAGGTGCTCGCATCTATGAGGATGGTTTGCAAAGACAAGTGGTGCAAATGCACAACCCGGATCAACCCATTGGATTGGAACGTCTAGTGGTGAAATTTGAGAGAGATGCGTACATAGACAAGGAAGGAACGATGTACATCTTAAGTACCCAACCCAATAATACCAATGAGTTTGGCATAATTCAAGTAGAGATGGAAGCTAAATCCCAAGGAAAAGAACCAGTAGGAGAAGAACCTAGAACACCTAGAGGGAAATTTGTACTAACACGAGTACTAGTTCCAAATTGGATCCCTCAGGATAATAGAAGCATAGAGCTGTTTGTGAATAAAGAGACAGATGAAGCATTTTGGAGGTACAGAACGGAACAACCTAGCGAGGTAGGCTCCATCATAATTTACGAGTTCAAGGACCCGGATACACCTGGAAAGGTGGTATACCTGGATGAAACTTCTGAAAGAGTATTTGTAGTACCAAACCACGCAAGCAACACCTATACATGGAGAGGTGAGTTGGTATTCCCTCCATCTTGAACAAATGTAAACACGAGTCAACAAGGGGCAGGAACATCCACGTTAATCAAAGGGAGAAGAACAAAGAGAGACTAGAAGTAAGTTTCAATCATCCCATAGGGAGAGATAGAACCACCATAGACACGGACAGAGTGGATAGACAAAGAGAACCTAGAATGCCAGGTGGTAGAGATGATTTTCCTCTACCTAGACCACGTGAACACACAAGAATATTGAGACCCACTCAGTTAGTAAAATCCATGAGAAACTACTTCGATGGGACAGGAGATCCCTATGACCATGTTGTGGAATTTAAGCAAGTGTTAAGAGCAGAGCAAGTAGAAGACATGTTCACACAATATAATGCTTTTGGACTAACGTTAAAGAACACAGCTTTAACTTGGTTCCAACCATTGCAACAAAGGCAATTTAGAGATATCCATCACTTCTTAGAGTCGTTCATCACTGAACTCTCTAAAAGTGGGATCAGACATGACACGTCTTTGTTGATTCATAGCTTCAAACAGACCTCTCAAGAAACAGTTAGACTGGCGAGACGTAGGTTTAGACAATATGTTGAAAGATGTCCTATGCAAGAGTTACCCTCACAGGCCAAACAAGTGTCATTGTTTCTAGATGGCTTGTTGAGCTCAAAACTATGCCCCTATGTGTACTTGAAGGAACCAAGAACGCTAGAGCAATGTGTAAGAATTTGCATAGACATTGAAGACAACTTAGGAGACGAGTTGGAACTCTCAAAAGTCTATAAGGACTCAGACTGTTCATCTCTAGCATCCACGAAATTGTCTAGCTTAATAGAGGACCTAGCATAAAAAGTGGCCCAGAAACTAGGAGTTTCTAGTAAACAAATGCGTAAGTTAACAACTAATGTACGTTGTTACACCTATGGTGGAAATCATTTGGCAAATGTGTGTCCCAACGCAACACAACCAGAAGCCAACCCTAGTGGCCAGTACTGTACGATTGAGAGACGCTACACAAATCACACCGCTCAAGACTGCCCATACAAAAAACAAGCAGTGAGACAGAACTACCCGCAAGCATACCCGCAACCAGGTAGGTATCAAGGCCAATATAATACTCAGCCTCATTACTATAGGCCTCCTCAGAACTACCCTTATCAGGCTCAACAGAGACCTCAACCTATTTTAGCTCAACAGCCACCCCCACCAGCTAATGTCATCTCAGTCAAATATGCTGCTGCAGAGGAAAACCTCAATCAGGCTTTAGTTCCCGTTTCACCCCTAATTACTGATAGTGATCCGAACTCAAACAGCTTTGACTCTACTCATGTAGATAGTCCACCCGCGTATTACATAGAGTCACCAGAACATGTGGAGACATATCAATACGATAGTCCACCATTGGAACCCAGTTGGGAGCCCGACTATGCTAATGTGATGTACACAAACCCTAATCCGCGGCCCCAATTGAGACAATAGAGACCAGAGGGCCCTAGAGGACCATGCTTTAGGTGCCAAGGAGATCATTTCATAAAGGATTGTCCACATCCTCCGATAGCAGGACAGTCACAATACTATAATATACAAGGCTTTTGTGTCGATTGTGGTAAAGAGCATGTCATCAAAGATTGTCCTAAGAACCCTGCTAATGCTTCAAACGTGATACCAATAAACGTGATAGGTATTGTGCACAACACAGATGGATCCAACCCTACATACGTACCTATCCAAGCTATAACAAGAGCCCAGGTGCTCTTACAGAATCAACAACTTAATGCTGAGAAAGTAGCCGAAACTAGTGAAGTTGGAGAGTCTAGCAGTAAAAAGACGAAATCATGGAAAGATTCTAGAGAAAGAATCAAGAGAAAATGGAGTAAAAGGATAACCGAGTTGGAAGGAAGTCTCAAGGAATCTAGAGCCAAAATCCTAGAATTGACTTCACAGGAATTACATCAGGAGAACCCAGCTCAGAGATCAGGATCAGTTCTAGTAGAACCCATACCAGAAAACCTAGACATGATGTTTCGTGCATATCAGCAAGATTAAAGGACGGACCCCAGATAGTAGAAATGAGTAAGAATTACCCTCGAGTAGACTTAGAAATCGAGAGGACTAAACTTTGCATGAAGATGGTAGAATTAGCACAAGCAATGTTCGAAGCCTCTAGATATCTTAATTGGAATAACATGGCAAAACCTGAATTACACTTTCAAGGATTAATGGAGAGGCTAGAATACTTGATTGATAGCAAGGAGAAAAAGAATCCGCATAGGAACCCCATTGCCTCGGAGACACAAGAAAGGAATGCACCATCCCTGTCTCAAGTACCCAACATAGAAAGTCAAGACAACCTGACTTCCATACATAGGTATTCACATGAATTTCTGAGAGAAATCCAAGAAGAGAACTAGAGAAAAGAACAAGGAACCCATCCTCTTATTCAAGAAATAGACGACTTGCAGGAACAATTTCCCCAAGACATTCCCTCTATCTAAGATGATGTAGAGGAGGAGCAACTGAGCGAACACACAGGTTTTGAATCCAATTCTTTGCAAGAGTTACCTCAGTTCACAGGACCTTGGGAAGCTAAGTCTATTAGTATGAGAGCACCCATGATAATAGTGAGGAATGAAGAATCAGTAATCCCTAGAAACACGGAAGTGGTAAAGAACACTAAGGTACAATGTCATCTTACACACCTCCAAGACCCTTATTTCCCTTTCCACCTCCATTGACCTTTTCCCCCGTCTCACCCCCTCGACCCACCATAATTCCTCTTTCCCCTTTCCACCAAGGAGTACAAGAGACCCCCTTTGTAAATTACTCTTCAACTTTTGTAAATCCTTTATTTACACCCATGCACGCACCCACTGTCACCCCACTATTCATAGTCACTGCACTTGATACCACATCCAATGACATGGACATATCACCGCCTACAGCACCACCACTCACATCTTCCATTGTACCACCATATTTAGGCACATCACAATTTTCTACAATCACCACTGCATCCACATTCCCCTCCCCATTTCCCTTCCCCTTTGCATCGACACCCACACACACCGCAATTGCATTCACTCTATCACTAATATTATCACCCACCATAGACACTGCATTTCGACAGATGTTCACATGCATGACTCAAGTAAGAGATGAGTTTGCATTTCTTGGAACTAATTATGAGACGCTGCAGAAGACAACCAATGAGTTACAGTCGCATCTCAATTCAGTGACCATCGAGAATGCCTCACTAAACACCAGATACCAAGAGCTACGAGAGGCTTATCATAAATTGGAACTAGAAAGTGAAGAGAAAACCAAAGAGGCCGTCACAGATATCAATAACTTGTTGAGGGCCCAGATGATTCGCAATGCAACACTCACTAGGAACATGGGCTTACTCAGATGACACTTGGTAGTAGCAAAATAAGAGAACCAGCGCTTACAAGAACATAACAAAGAGAATTTAGAAGCTTCCCTAGATCAATCCGACCAACCATTAAGCCCTAGTCGTTTTAAAGCCGTGCCCTCCGAATCTATGAAAATGTTGCTAGAGGATCATATCAGATTGTTAGATGAATATGACAACATGAGCGAGGAGTTCTAGAAGCTCACAGAAGAACACAAGATATTGCAGTTAAGAGCACCTGTACCACAAAGACTACTAGCTCCTGCGGACCCATCTCCTGACATCGTTGAGCAACTCAACGCATTACGGGCCCAAGTGTCAACACTTCAATCACAGATAGCAGTATATGAAGCACCCCTGAGGCCAGAATCCCCACCGAGACTACCAGCAGAGGAAGAAACAGTGACTATTCCGGTGGAGGAAACTTTTGAAGAAGCGTATGAACCTCAACCCATCCGAGGCGGACGAGTCACAGCTGAAGGCTAGACGACTTTCAAACTTCCAACTCCCACATGGATGAAGACGATCGAAGAACTTGGCACAACCCACTCAGCAAGGGTAGAGGTGCAATTACACACCATGGAAATGATTGAAGAAAGAATTTTACAATCTCCTGATTTCGCTCATTTGGCCCCGTGCAGATACATATCTGGGCATGAGCTACAATACAAGCCTTACTTTATGTTAATGGCCGAATAACAGTTGGCCATAGAGAAAGAAACAGGCAAGAAACCCTCTCACGCTGCTCAGCTTGAGCCTGCCGATTTGCCAACAGATGCGCAGCGAGGAGAAATCTATCAACCAGATTGGCGCAAGGATTTATTATAGAAATATCCAGAGATGATAAGTACTTGTGTCAAGGCACCACTACATTTAAAGCACAACCCATGTTGGGGACCAATGCCACGTTGCCGCTCCTGGAAGGCATTTGCTATTAAAGTACAAAACAACAAGCAATGCCAGGATTGGCTTAATTACCCGTACTTCACTCCCCCCACCGGACCACCTACAATCAGATACATGATGGCAACTATTTGTCACTGGCTCCCTCGCTTAAAACATATAGAGGATATAGCAGCGCACATGACTGTCAAAATATTTGACATGATGCAGATGGTTTTCAAAGTCTTTCGTCGTGTCAAGGCACCCCATGTGAACACCCCGGGTTTCGAGCATGGCAATCTAGATCTTGCATATGATATGAGTACAACGCCATCGCTTCGAGTGTGTTATGCCTGGCATTGTAGAATCAAGTACTTACCGGCGTGCTATAAGCAGAATTTCGAAGAAATGTTCACAACCGGTTTCTGGGAATACCATTCGAAAGTGTTCATTAGCAGGCCTATGCATTTACTCCAATTATTTGCCTGTGAACAAATGGTATATTCCACGCATTATCGACTCCCGCCATCAGATGAACCGCAACCAATTGATTGGGAGAAACTCGAGGAAGATCTGGCCTGAGGAATTCGAATATCAGAGCACACCCTCACTCAAGACCTCGTACAGAATTACATCCGACAGACTACACAACAAGGTTCTGTCGAGGATGACAGAAGCGAGAGCGAGGGGGGTGTTGGCAGCAGTCAGAGGCATAGAAGACGCGGAAGCATGTAAAGACAGAGCAGGGAGTCATTCAAATCATTTTTCAAAGAATTATATTTTATAAATACTTTTCAAAACCTCCAATAGTGATTTTCATCACTTTTGTAACATATGTGATATAGAAAAATCCTTTCTGTAATCTATAGCTCCATTTTGTGCAAGCCGAGGAGTCCTCGAGCTAAAGGAGCTTAGGTAGAATGAGCGTACCAATTTTGGTTATTTTTAGACATTGTTTACCCTTTCAAATAGCATCTAGGACCTATTTTTTAACTATGCCGGTCACTAGATGTGAAATCGGTCAAAACTAGTCTAGAATCTATAAAAAGAGCTAGAGAGCTCATTTTTGAGGTTACTTAGTGTGAGCTTAGAGCTATTTTGAGCTTGTAATTGAGATCTTGAGCAACAGACTTGATTTCCTACCTTCCATTGTGTCTTGCCTGTCTCTTTGTTGTGTGTGTGTATGTGTGTGTGCATCTCTATGCTTCTCACCTTCACTCTCACTACATCTCACATTCATGATCTTCATATCACTCCTATCTCTTCCGCGGATTGACATTAAGGAGGTTGAGCTTCTTAACGTGGTTCTCACCATTGTGCTAGAGCAACATAGGGCAAGTAGTATTTAACCCCATGAAAGTCACCTCACGCACACAAACTAAACCAAAGGAACCTTTGAAGACCACTCTATCTGAAAGGGCTAGGGCAGACTTAGAAAATCCTCAAGCAGGCTATATGGATTCACACGCCATCTTGAAGGAGATTTAGGAACAAAGATGGAGGCAAGAACAAGAATCACAACTTCCTATACTCGAGATTGATGACTCAGAAGAACAGTTCCCTACAGACATCCCATCTATTTATGGAGATCAAGTGAATGATTGGCCAAGCGAGCACACTAGTTTTGAATCTAACTCTTTACAAGAGTTACGTCACTTCACAGGCCCGTGGAAAGGCTACTCAATCCAGGTGAATCCCCCACTATTCGAGTAAGGAGAGAGAACTCAGTTCTTCCTAGGAACACAGAAGCTATTGAGAACACTAAAGTACGATCCCATTTGACCTTGGACAAGCTATTGAATATCAAACCAAAACTATGGAAACATGTAGCAGATCAGTTCCCGAAAATAGCCACAACCTCCTCTAGACTAAGTGCAAGAGGAAAGGTGCCTGAAATACCCCTAGATAAGGTGGGAGATGCGAGTGAACGAGAGGAAGGTAACACTTATTTGCCCATTACGTACCAAGGTCACACTACCAAAGCCATCCTAGACATGGGTGCAAGAGTAGCTATTGCAACTTCTTCTATGTGGAAATGTTGGGGAAAACCAACCCTTAGACCTACTAGGATGAAGCTGCAGATGGCAGAGAGACATATAGAAAGACCCTTAGGACTGTTGGAAGAAATTACTCTATGCACTTGTGGAGTAGAATTCGATCACACCTTTGCAATATGTGATTTTGGAAAGAATCAAGCATACGAGATGCTCTTAGGTAGACCTTTTATGTGAAAATTACAGGTAGTACAAGATTGGGGAACCAATTCTTTGTACTTACAACACCTAGGAGTAACCACAAAAGTGAACCTCACAGACTATTCACATAGGGACATACCCCCTTTGCAATGGAATACGGTACATAGGAACGAAGAGGAGAAGGAATCGGTACATTCCTTAACATCAGACCCATCATGATTACATGAGGATACACACCTTTGGATGCGTAAAATCGCCGCCAAGGAAGAGGAATGTATGAAAGCCAGAATGTCAGGAGTAGGTCTCACCTCTAGACCTATGGAGGACCTAGCATACGCTCTTGTAGTCTTTCCAGATGAGGAATTGGAACCCTATGGCTGGGCAGAGATTCTAGCAACTATGGACATTGCAATTAATGAAGAACAATGGACCCCCGATTGTGATGAAGATGGTTATGATATATCCATCTTCACTGTAAACCTAGTGAAGGAAGAAACATAAGACGATAGTCTTGAAAGAGAAATCTTTGAACGGAGTAAGCAAGTGAACGATGAAGAATGGGAAGTAGATTCGAACCGACCTTAATGTTCTTCGGAAAAGGAATTTCTAGGTTGGGTAGAAGCCTCACCACCTCTAGGAAGGAAAAGGATAATTCAAGTTCTTGTAAAGGAAATCAAAAGAGGAGGAAGGAAAAGAATGGGAAAACTGAGGAAGAAAAACCATTGATGGAAGTGCTAGAAAACTTTAGGAAATATGCAGTGGAAGACCAAAAAATCATGATCAGAATGCCAAAAAGAGACAAAAGTTCCAGAGAATCTTATTGTTGATATATTTAGGTAGTGATGTGTGTGAACACACTAGGACCGCCGGGGCACTTTTTTCCCTCTTTAAGAGGTTTTTTTCCCCCGGCTTGTATATACGCCTATTGCCCTAATGGGCTACTGATCTTAGTACATTCTCTAGTAATAAATTCAGTCTTGTGTGTTATGCTCCAAGCTTCTTCTTCTTCCTTCTGCTGTTCGTGTGCTTCCGCAGACATCTAACTCCAACAATTGGTGATAGAGCAGGTCGTCGCTTCATCTAAGGCGCCATCAACACTCCTCCGTTTACAGTCTCAGAATCGCACGAATTTTGGTGAGCATACTCAACGTGTTTCCGAGATCAAAACATCTTCGCTTTGTAGTGCCGAAATCGTGATCTGAGCTCGTTTCGGCCTTCGAACGCATTATCGTAGTGCTTGTGCAGGCTATTTCGTCTTTTTGTGCCAAAGGTATATACATGTTTTTGTTCGCCAGTATAAGCTTCTCGAAGTCTGCTACAGGCTTAACAGAACTCGTCTGGGCAGTTCCGTTCAACTTTTTGAGATACAGTCAATTTTTTGCATCAAGGTATTTTAGTCACCGGCCATGGCTCAAAGCAGTGATGTATTCCGTATGTTGGCTGTTGAGGATAAGTTGGATGGTACCAACTACCCATTATGGGCTTATATGATGCGACATGTATTGGTCGCAAAAGGATTGTGGAACATTGTGTAGAGTGATAAGGCAGTAAAATGTATTTTTTTTGGGTACAGTTCTGAAAGTAAAGGTCATCGTCTATATCATCCACAGACTAAACCCATTCTGGTTAGCCGTGATGTTTTTGTGGAAGATGCTATTCAACCATTGCTTTCATGTACCAAGGAGACATCTGTTAGCTCCAAAGACATGTATGATACTTTGATGCCTCTTTTTACAGGTGGACAGTCTAGTGCTGGTCCTAATGAGGCAACTTCTCAGCCTTTGCAAGTTTCATGTGATGATGCAGATAATTCTATTTTTGATGCAGATGTACATGATGCACTTATTGATGAGAGAGCTGATATTGAGCAGGAAAGAACTATGCCAAAATGGCTGGTGTAGACTTTGCGTGACAGCAAATTAGATGCACCTCTGTCATATTGTACTCGTTCAGGCTCTCATAGTGCCTCTTTTGCATCAGATTGCTATGCTATGGCTGTATCTAGTCTCTGTGATGAGAATGAGCCTGTTTCGTTTGATGAAGCACTAAATTCTGAGAATTGGATGGCTGCTATGCAATCTGAATGTGATGCTATAATGAAGAATGGTACTTGGTCTTTATGTGACTTGCCTCTTGGCAAGAAGGCCTTTGGCACTAAGTGGGTATACAAGCTGAAGCATAAACCTGATGGTACAGTGGACAGGTATAAGGCTAGGCTTGTTGCAAAGGATTATGTGAAGGAAAGAGGCATTGATTTTGATGAGACCTTTGCACCTACATGCCGTATGACTACTGTTCGGAGCATTTGTGCACTTGCAGCCCATCATGGTTGGAATGTACATCAGTTGGACATTAAAACAACATTTCTGAATGGTGACCTACATGAAGAAGTGTATGTTTTTCAGCCCCTTGGCTTTGTGCAGAAAGGGCTTGCAAACCAGGTGTGCAGGTTAAAGAAGGCATTATATGGTTTAAAGCAAGCACCACGTGCTTGGTATGAGAAGATACATGCCTATCTGGTTGCACATGATTTTGAGAACAATCCAACTGAAAGCACCTTATATCTTAAGCGTGCTAATGATGTGCTTCTGATCATTGTTGTCTATGTTGATGACATGCTGCTGCTCACTGGTCCTATTGAGAAGCATATTGCTGATTTCAAGGCTGATTTGCATGCCTCATTTGAGATGTCAGATTTGGGGCATTTGCATCACTATTTGGGCATTCAGTTTATGCAAGTTGATGGTGGAATGGCTTTGTGTCAAATAAAATATATTGACACATTATTGGAGCGTTTTGGCCTTGAAGACTATAAGCCTATTGCCACTCCTATGGAGACAGGTTTACAATTGAGTCTTCATGATGCTGGAGATGCATTTGATGTTGTTCTCTATCAGTAGGCTATTGGATGCTTGATTCATTTATGCATTACTTGGCCAGATATTGAGTTTGTTGTCTCACAGATGAGCAGGTTTATGCATTGCCTAGGAGTCACGCATTGGAAGGCGGTTAAGCGCATCTTTTGCTATTTGAGTGGTACTCGGCTACTTGGGCTGTTTTATCCCAAGGGGGGATCATTACCACCAGATTTGCATGCTTTTTTTGACTCAGATTGGGTTGGTTGCTATGACACTCGTGTGTCCACCAGTGGTTTTTGCTTCATGCTTGGTAGCTCATGTATATCTTGGTTGAGCAAGAAGCAGCCTACTGTGGCCACTTCCAGTTGTGAGGGTGAGTATAGGGCAACTTTCATAGCGACTGTTGAGTGTGTGTGGCTCAGACGCCTTATGGTTGATTTGGGTGTTGGCCAGCCTTCTACTACCACCATCTTCACTGACAGTCATAGCGCATTGGCAATTGCGAGGAACCATGTGTTCCATGCTTGCACTAAGCACATTGAGGTGCATTATCACTATGTCAGGGAGAGGTTCTCTGCTGGGGAGATCAGCTTGGCATATGTGCCCACACAGGAGAACATAGCAGACCTTTTCACGAAGGCTCTGCCTAGGGAGAAGTTTGAAGCTTTCCGCAAAGCTTTGGGCTTACTTCCTTTTGTGGAGTGATCTCCACATTGCTTGGCACTTCCTTATACATGAGTGCCAGCTCCTTGTTCACCGCATCACTCCTACGTGGGATTTGTTGATATATTTAGGTAGTGATGTGTGTGAGCACACTAGGACCGTTGGGGCACTTTTTTCCCTCTTTAGGAGGTTTTTTCCCACCGGCTTGTATATACGCCTATTGCCCTAATGGGCTACTGATCTTGGTACATTCTCTAGTAATACATTCAGTCTTGTGTGTTGTGCTCCAAGCTTCTTCTTCTTCCTTCTGCTGTTCGTGTGCTTCCGCAGACATCTAACTCCAACACTTATGACAATAAGGAAATGACAAAGAAAGTTGTAGTGGCAATTGAGGAAGGAGAAGAATGATGCATGTACATACGACATGATTGCATGGAGTCACAAAGATTTGAAAGGGGTAGATCTTGATATCTGTTCCCATAGGATACCCATGGCCACAGAGGGAAGACGCACTAAGCAAAAGCCCTATTCATATAATGACAATTACGCATTGAAAATCAAGGAAGAAATAGATAGACTCATCGAAGCCGGATTTATCTATGAAATAGAACACACCGAATGGGTATCACCCATCGTAGTCGTGCCTAAAAGGAATGGTAAGCGGAGAGCGTGTATTAACTTAAAGAAGGTCAATGCTGCCACCATTAGGGATAGTTAGCCTTTACCCATCACATAACACCTGTTGGAAAGAGTCGCATGCAAGGAAGTGTATAGTTTCCTTGATGGATTTTCAAGCTATAATCAAGTTGCCATTGTCCTCGATGACCAATATTAGATGGCATTTTCCACCGAGTGGGGTATCTTTGCATTTTGAGTAATGCCTTTTGGGATGAAAAACACACTTGCAAACTTTCCAAAGGTTGATGTGCCACATGTTCGAAGAATTTTTAAGGAAAAATATAAAAGTGTATGTGGATGACCTCTGTACTCACTTAGTGCATAGGCAATAGCATATCCTCAAACTTGAACGCATCTTCGATAAGTGTTGGGAATAATCAAGTATGTCTAAACCCTGAGAAGTGTGCTTTTATGGTAAGACAAGGCAAGATACTTTGTCATATAATTTCAAAAAATGGAATCTCCACGGATGAAGATAAGGTACGTGTAATTAATGAATTACCCAGGCCAAAGAACATAAAAGAAGTACAAGCGTTTATGGGCCATTGTATTTATTACAGATAGTTCATACATATGTATGCAATCATCGCTTAACCACTCTACAACTTGCTAACAAACTTTGAGTGGAAAGAAGAATGTGAGAGTTCCTTTAGTGGGCTTAAACGACGATTGTTTTATGCACCTATTCTAGTCGTGCCTGATTGGAATAAACCTTTTCATGTACATGTAGATGCTTCTAATCATGCCATAGGATGTGTGTTGGCACAACCCACAAAGAAAGGAAATATAGAGTTGCCCATTGCATATGCCAATAGGCAATTGAACACGGCAGAGAGAAACTACACCAGTACAGAGTGAGAGGGACTAGGAATGGTCTATGCAGTGAAGAAGTTTTGCCATTATTTGTTGGCAAATAAGTTTAGATTTTTTACCGACCATCAGGCTCTTTTGTCTTTGATAAACAAACCATGCAACACAGGTAGATTAATACATTGGTTTTTACTGTTGATGGAGTATGACTTTGAATTTGTAGTCAAAAAATGGAAAACACACTTGAGATCTGACCACCTCTCTAGGATAACTTCTGGAGAAGCAGCTATGGGAGTAACAGACGAGCTACCAGATGCCTATCTCTTCAATGTCGAAATTGTCCCGGAATGGGCCAAGTCATTAGTTCCAATACTGACATACGGACCTAAGAACCCTCAAGTGAGGGCCCAAGAGAAAGAAGTAGTGAGAGCACAGAGATACCACTTCTCGCAAGAAGTATCTATAGGCAAGACCATCAAAATATCCTTGCTTGTTGTGTGGAAGAATAGGAGTATAAAATTGGTTGCAATCAGCACATGTAGGTGGACTAGAGCAACACCATTCGAGACAAGCAATGTTATTGAACTTGAAGAGGATAGGTGTGTATTGGCCCTCAATGGAAAAAGATGTCCAACGACTGTGCAAAGAATGTCCAAAGGGTTCTGATAGACCCCCAATAGAACATGCCACTTTATACTAGGTGATCCTGATGCCAAACTGGAGTGAGCCTTTAGTTACTTATCTACAGACAAAGACTTTTCCATCGGACATGACTATAGCACGTAAAGAAAGCCTAGAACAAGAGGCTTTAGAATATAAGCTCATTGGTGATAATTTGTATAAATGAGGATGAGAGGGTTATCTGAGGATATGTGTGCACAAAAGTGAATATCTTAACCTTTTGGAAGCAGCACACCAAGGTGCAGTAGGAGGCCATTTTGGACTTGATTGTGTTATCAAGGCCACATTATTTTTAGGATTATGGTGGCCCACTCTGCATATGGATGCCCACACTTACATAAAATGATGTGATGTATGTCAAAGGACTCAATATCCCATACGCAGGGATGAGATGCCCCTAGGACCCATGATGGGAGGGTGCACATTCTCAAAGTGGGGAATAGATTTTGTGGGACCCATTAACCCCCCAGCAAGGAATTCCCATGCTGAGTACATCATAGTTGCCACTGACGATCTCACTAAATGGGTAGAAGCCAAGGCCACAAGGAAAAACGATGCACACACCACTTTTAAGTTCTTGTTGGAGAATGTCTTCACAAGATACGGACTCCCTATGGAGCTTGTAAGTGATAGGGGTACTCACTTCTTAAATGAGGTTATTGAATATCTATTACAAGACTTTATGGTAGTACACAAGAAATCGACACCGTATCATCCACAAGCTAGTGGACAGGCTGAGAGCACTAGTAAGATTTTGTGCAACATTCTCACCAAAATTATGAACAATCAACATTTGGATTTGGTGAGAGTGCTATGTTGCCTTTAGAATTTTTGATACCCACTCTCAAAATAGCTCAGGAATATGAGTGGATGGGTCATGAACTTTCCTCAAGAATACTTCACTTAGAATGATTGGGAGAGACAAGACTATGAGCAGCAGCAGGAATTTATGCCGCTAAGAAGAGAGAGAATGCTTACTTTGATGCTCATATCAAAGATAAAGGATTGTGAGTAGGAGATTTGGTGCTAGTTTACACCTTCAAACAACATGCCCGCAAGTTGGAGAAAAGAGGATACGGACCCATGATCATCAATAGGATATCGACTAGCGGTGCGGTTTCAACTAGGAACTCTTGAAGGTGAAGTAATACCTAACTACATCAGCGGATGCCAAGTTAAGCTATATCAGACCCTTAACTGCAAACATGCTTAAACAACTAACTCTCACCAAGAAGCGAAAGGAAGAAGAGGAACGAATCAGAGCTGAAGCCCAAGCAGAAGCGTCGGAACATATTAAGCAAATGAGACTATGAAGGAGAGGACTATGTAGAGAACCACAATCAGTGGATGGACCTTGATATCCTGTAGCTATGTGCCAACTTGGAGGAAGAGATGTCTTGAGTATTATTGATTGGAGGCCACTCATTAATATCACTCTCGGACAAGATCCCACGTGCATACAATGTAAGGCTTGAATCGATGGTGCAACAATGAATGCAATTCGACTCTCTCTTTTTAGAGAGTATGAAATTAAGCCTCTTGAAGCCTATCTCATAGGACTATGTAGATTAGAAATGCATAGGTGAGGTTGAGTTACTAGTTTTCATCGAGGATGTGACCTTGACAGTTAAATTGTTGGTTTTCCATGATGACGACCTAATAGATGTTGGTGCAATGCAATCAACAATTGAAGTTTTGATGAAAGATTGAAGTCATGGACTAAAGAAAAGATCAAGTTATGAAACATGAATGAAGTGCATATCCAGAAGATGAAGATGTGTACACATATGTACATTAATTTAGAGTTAGCTCACTTATACTTTTAATTAGTTATGAGCTTGTAAATATTTGACTATATATACAAGGAACAATTTCGGGGCAAACATGCGAGAGTGTAGAGTACAAGAATTCAGAAGAATTAGAAGTGATTAAACACTTGAGAAGTGTGAAGATTAGCTCTCTCATCCAGATGTAAAGTTTTCTAGTAATGAAGAAAAATTGCACGCGATGTTTCTGTGCATTCTCCTTCTGTGCTTGATCATTTCAAGAATCCTTTTGTAGACATCTAACTCCACACTTAATGAGTCTATGGTTAAAGTTTGAGAGCTTAATTGTAAACAGGATATGAGATTTATGAGTAGGAACATTCATATGTGAAGAAGTATTGACTGTCTTTTGAAACAGGCGCAATCTCGATGGTCAAAGATTTGATCATTTCTTAGTGCATAGTTTAAAGTTTTGCACAAATGAGGAGTCAAAATCTAAGTTGGAAGGTAATTCATCTATGGCTAAAAGCATTTTCATAAATGGGTTCTAGTTTGAGAGAACCAAGTGTTAGAAGTTATAGGTGTCTGAATCGACTTCTCAGAAGATCAATTTTAGACATAGCTAACTTGATGAGATCATTTCTCAAGATCTACTGAGTCTTTTGAAATGATTTAACTTGGAGAAGGTGTGCACACTAAAGACGACTCCTTGTGCAAAGTTTTATAAAAAGCTTTACACATTTAATAAGTCAATGAGAGAGTTATGTGCAGAAGACTTTCTGTGTAGTCATCTTCTTTACAGTTTGTTCAAGATTTTGGTATTTGATCATTAATCCTCCAAATTGGTAAAGGTTTTGAGTTACTCTTGATATAGAGGTGCTCTAGCTTCAAGAGTAGCTTGTTCTTTTGGAGATTAACACTCTCCATCAATGGTATCAGAGCAAGTTGCATCAAAATTGAAGAAAGGAGGACCCCGACTGCTACAGTTATAAAGAATTCAACATTTGAAGATACAAAAGGTGAAAGCTTGGAAAAAAAGCTTGTAAAGGAGACGAGAAGATATCAAGGAAGACAAAAGGAGTATCATTCAAAACAAAGGTAACCTTATTCCTTATAAAGTTTGAAGGATTTAATACACAGTTGAAGAAAGGATGGGAGAGTCTCTTTAGATAGAGAAACTGGATAGAGAGAACTATCCAGCATGGTCTATGAGGATGGAAGCTCATCTCATGAGCAAAGACCTGATAGGATACATCACAGGTGCAGAAGAAAAGCCTCAATTCAGAGATCCTAGTGTTCCAACTAGGGATGAATTGTCAGAATTGAAGGCTTGGATGAAGAGAGATGCTCAAGCTAGGAGCATTATCTATATGGGAGTTAATGACTACTTGCTACCTCTCATTAGAGGTCTTGAAAGTGCAAGTGATATATGGAATGCTTTGGAGGAGCATTTCCAAAATACCACAAAGTCAAGGAAGGCATCCTTGTGGGTAGAATTTACCACATTCAAGAAGAAGGCCTCTCAATCCATCTCAGATTATGTAACAAGAATGAAGGACATTGCAGATGCATTAGGAGCAGTTGATGAAGACATTGAGGAGGATAAATTGGTAAGGAAAATCCTTACAGGTTTGAGAGGTGATGACAAATGGAATCCATTCATTTTGTCTACTCAATTATCACTAGATCATTTCACTCCTGATTTAAATCAGTTGCTAGGACATATGCTAACCTTTGAGGAGGATGTCAAAGGTGAAAGTAATAAGAGTGTAGGTCAAGCAATGTATTCAAAGGATAAGAAGAAGAATAGCAAAGGGAAGCAACAAGGAAATGAAGATGAAGGTACAACTAGCCAAGCCAACTTCCTAAGAGGAAGAGGAAGAGGCAGAAGTAATAAAGATGGAGTCAAAGCTTGCTGGATTTGTGGTAAGACAAATCACTTAGCTAATGATTGTTGGCATAATACTCAGAACAATGGTGGATATAATCAGAACTTTAATTCAAGAGGAAGAGGTGGGAAAAATCAAAGAGGTAATTTCAAAGGAAGAGGTAGTAGAGGTTATTTTGGAAGAAATGCAGGTAGAGGATTCCAAAGTCAACAATACAACAATACCTACTACAATTGTGCTTCAGATCAGAAGGAGGATTCAACACTAATAATGAATGCAACTTGTGAAAGACAAAGTGAAGATCAAAGAGTCTTCTACATTGACTCAGGGTGTAGCAATCACCTGAGTGGCAACATAGCCTTGATGACTGATTTGGAGAATAAGGTAACTAATCATGTTAAAGATTATGAAGTTAGGTTCACTAATGAAGGAGTGTTTGTGGAAGACCCTAGCAATGGGTATAAACAAATTGTTTCAGGGAAGAAAGAAGGAAGATTATTCACATTGAAGATTCAAGGTAACATTGGTCATGCCTTGTTCACCTATGGAGGACATAAGATCTCTGAGTTAGATCTTTGGCACAAAAGGCTTGGACATTTCAATGAAAGAGCTATTAAAGATATGGTTAACAATGGTTCAATGCTTGGATTGCCTAAGGTTGCAGGTCAACATATGACATACAAATGTGAGGCATGTCAATTAGGTAAGGCTCATAAGCAATCTTATTCCAAGCATGGGTTTATGTATTCAAAGAAGCTTGAATTGGTACACACAGATGTGCGGGGACCATCAAAGGATTTCAGTATCAATGGTTCAAGGTATTATGTGATTTATGTTGATGATGCTACCAGGTGGATCACTATCTATGTGATCAAAGATAAGTCAGAGGTATGCAATACATTCAAGCATTATCATGTGTATGCAGAAAGAATTACATGTCAAAAGTTGAAGAGACTAAGATCAGATGGAGGGGGAGAGTATTTCTCTAATGAGTTCAATGATTACTTGTGGAATGCAGGTATAAAGAGAGAGGTTACTTGCAGGTACTCTCCTCAACAAAATGGTGTAGCAAAAAGGAGGAATAGAACTCTTGTTGAGTTTGCAAGATCCATGATGAAGGAGAAAAATTGCCCAAATTATTTGTGGGTTGACGCTGTAAATACAACAACATATTTGGTCAATAGATTACCATGTAAAGCTTTGCAGGGTATGACACCATATGAGGCATGGTGGGGTAAGAGATCTACTCTAGATTATTGCAAAGTATTTGGATGTTTGTCATATGCATATGTGCCATCTCAATTAAGGCACAAATTGGAACCTAAAGCTGAAAAGTATGTGTTCATTGGATATGATGATAAGCAGATGGGATATAGTTTGTGGTGTCCATCCACAAAACTATTCCTTGTGTCAAAGGATGTTACATTTGATGAGCAAGGTACTTGGTATGCAGGTACAATCAATATTTATGCAGGTGATGAAGAAGTTGTGAATCAAAAGAAAGGTAAATCAAAGGTTCAGATATTTGATGAAGAAGAGAACAATGAAGTACAAGTTGAAGTTGAAGAAGTGCCAAGGTTTGATCGAGAATGTGATGAACCAGAAACCTCAAGAAGTGGAGAGCTCAGAAGGTCATCAAGACACAAATGGCAACCTACAAGGTATAGCTATGACACTTCTTTTTTGGCTACCAAAGATTATGCTTATATGATAAAGGTAGATGAAGATCCTTCTACATATGAAGAGGCAAAAGGTAAGGAAAATTGGGAGAAAGCTATGCAGGAAGAGTATGATGCATTGATGGAGAATGACACATGGGATTTGGTTCCTAAAACAAATAGTGAGAAGATCATTGGATGCAAATGGGTCTACAAGACAAAGAGGTTTGCATATGGAAGTGTTTCTAGATATAAAGCTAGACTTGTTGTGAAAGGTTTTGCTTAGACATATGGTATAGATTATGATGAGACCTATAGTCCTGTGGCAAAGATGACAACCATCATAACACTCATAGCCATTGCTGCATGTAAAGGTTGGAAATTATGTCAATTAGATGTGAAAAATGCTTTTTTAAATGGTTACATTTCAGGTGATGTTTTCATGGAGCAACCACAAGGATTCAGAGATAAAAGATATCCAGATCATGTATGTAAGCTCAAGAGATCTTTGTATGGTTTGAAGCAAGCCCCAAGGGCATGGAATTATAGACTTGTAAAGTTCTTGAAGGAACTTGGGTTTCAAGTATCAAAAGCAGGTAGTAGCTTGCTTGTTAAAGCAAGTGATGATGGGTTCATTTACATGTGCATATATGTTGATGATATAATTCTTATAGGTATAGATGAGAAAGGCATTCAAAGACTAAAGAAGCAAATGCAGAAAGAGTTCAAGATTAGTGACTTGGGAGACTTGTCATACTTCTTGGGCATGGAGATCTCATACACTCAACATGGAGTGTATGTAACTCAAGAAAGGTATTTGAAAAACTTGTTGATCACATTTAAAATGGATGATTGCAGGGTAGCCCCTACTCTAATGGATGTGAATCATAAATTGAGCAGATATGGAGGAGAAGAGTTCAAGGATATGAAGCTATATCAAAGTTTGGTTGGTAGTCTGATCTATGCTACATTAGCTAGACCTGACTTGTCATATGCAGTTGGAGTATTGTCTCAATTCATGCATTGTCCTAGGAAAGAACATTGGGTTGCAGGACAAAGAGTGTTGAGGTACATTAAGGGTACACTCAAAGAAGGTTTGTATTATGGTTTTACATCAGATACAAACATCAAGATATATGGTAATCCTAATGATAGGAGATCAACATATGGATACTTGTGTTATGTGGGAGATAAGTTAATCTCTTGGTCTTCAAAGAAGCAACACATAGTTGCTTTATCATCCATAGAGGTTGAGTACAAAGGTGTGGTGGAAGCTGCAAAGGAAGTGATATGGCTTAAGACTCTTATGAAGAGTTTTGACATCATTCAAAGTACACTCACTATTCATGGAGATAACATGAGTTCATTATATTTAGCTACTAATCCTGTTTTTCATGCCAGGACTAAACATATTGAGATTCAGTATCATTTCCTAAGAGAGAAGGTGATGGATAAGGAAATTGAAGTTATTCATACTTCAACAAAAGACCAGATAACTGATATGCTAACCAAAAGCTTGGATGGACCAAAGCTACAGAGATTCAAAGACATGGCAGGAATAAAGAAGTTAGAGAAAACCTCAATTGATGATTGAGGGGGAGCTGTTGGTGCAAGGCAATCAACAATTGAAGTTTTGATGAAAGATTGAAGTCATGGACTGAAGAAAAGATCAAGTTATGAAGCATGAAGGAAGTGCATATCCAGATGATGAAGATGTGTACACATATGTACATTAATTTAGAGTTAGCTCACTTATACTTTTAATTAGTTATGAGCTTGTAAATATTTGACTATATATACAAGGAAAAAAGTCGGGGCAAACATCACAGAGTGTAGAGTACAAGAATTTAGAAGACTTAGAAGTGATTGGACACTTGAGAAGTGTGAAGATTAGCTCTCTCATCCAGATGTAAAGTTTTCTAGTAATGAAGAAAAATTGCACCCAATGTTTCTGTGCATTCTCCTTTTGTGCTTGATCATTTCAAGAATCCTTTTGTAGACATCTAATTCCATACTTAATGAGTCTATGGTTAAATTTTGAGAGCCTAATTGTAAACAAGCTGTGAGAATTATGAGTAGGAACATTCATATGTGAAGAAGTGTTGATTGTCTTTTGAAACAGGCGCAATCTCGATGGTCAAAGATTTGATCATTTCTCAGTGCACAATTTAAAGTTTTGCACAAATGAGGAGTCAAAATCTAAGTTGGAAGGTAAGCCATCTATGGCTAAAAGCATTTGCATAAACGGGTTCTAGTTTGAGAGAACCAAGTGTTAGAAGTTACAGGTGTCTGAATTGACTTCTCAGAAGAACAGTTTTAGACATAGGTGACTTGATGAGATAATTTCTCAAGATCTACCGAGTCTTTTGAAATGATTTAACTTGGAGAAGGTGCACAAACTATAGATGACACTTTGTGCAACGTTTTATAAAAAACGTTACACATTTGATAAGTCAATGAGAGAGTTATGTGCAGCAGACTTTCTGTGTAGTCATCTTCTTTACAGTTTGTTCAAGATTTTGGTATTTGATCATTAATCCTCCAAATTGGTAAAGGTTTTGAGTTACTCTTGATATAGAGGTGCTCTGACTTCAAGAGTAGCTTGTTCTTTTGGAGATTAACACTCTCCATCAATAGAAACTATGATCCTAGGCAAGGAATGGTTATACTAGTATGCAATGATTTTAAATATGTGTCGAAGTGTGCTTCAATTGGAACTTGCAAGACAATATCATGAGCTAGCCCTCCAAAGTTGATGTAGGGAGGTGTTAGAGGTGAGAGAACCCCACCTACTATGTGTGGCCTCCCTCAACCTTGTGCAAGTCAACAAACCCTATTGAACAAAATCAAGCAATACCACCCATCCAAGAGAGGAGACAAGGAAGGCAGATAGGAACCAAACGAGTATGGTGGTGTAAGGCTTAGTCTTCAGATGCATGTAAATAGTCACCACTTTTTGGCATGATTGCAGTGGATCCCCCTTCTTTTCCAAAATAGAGTGTGGTTACAACATCTCACCCTCGAGGAGCCCCATCGCCACAACATCCCCACACTCAGGTGCAGCACATAAGAGTGGCTCATTAGACAATCCACTGAAGCATCTCCACAACTGAGGTGGATATGCAAAGTGATCATTTCTAGTGAGTCAAACATTCCAGATCTTTTAAACCCCTCTCAATTTCAATCGAGGCAACAAATTCGATAGATTTGGGTGCCCAAATAATTGATGACTGCTTAATCCAAGTCTTGCCAACTCAAGATACCAAAAAATTATGTAGCTTATGCTTCAACCTTAGTCAACTTGAAGAAGACCTTTTCTGAGACTACTAGGACATCCTACACACCTTCTTTTGTAGATTCCACTTCATCTCTTCTAACCCTTAGTGTGGTACAAAAATGGATCCCCAAGCCTTCATTAATCATGATAACCCTCAACCAAACTCACCCTGATCACCAACTTAGTGAAGCTAAACTCCTATAAACCACTCCCAGTTTGACAAATCCATGTCACCACCATCCTTGTAACATACACTAACTTTGTAGGCAATACTCATTCGAAGTCAATTGTAATGCCACGCACCTCACAAACTCCCATTTACAGTCAAAACATGCACTTCTCACAATTCACCTCTCATAACGTTAAAATCATATACACTGCACAGGAAGCATGTTGGTGGTGGAAAGGAATGGAGGTCCCATCTTCTTGGGATCTTAATTATCTTCCATGACTAATGTGTTTTCATCTTCACTCTAGCTTAGGTTCACTAAACCAACTTTCAATCATGCAAGCAGAAGGTTCTACCAGCGCAATGCTTAGGTAGCCTATTGTTGACTTTTCGGATCTTCCATTTGAGAGCTTGCCTAGTGCTATCCCGACAGAGTTCCAGGGTTTCAGGTGACCTATGCCCATTGAAGATCCTCCTCAAGGACAGACAAAAAGAGTAAGCATCAAGCCACACTTGTTCCAAGGGCGAGCAGGACCCCTGGGAGACATAGAGTTCATATATGAAGCTAACTTGACTTACGATGCGAATGTGTGGAGGTGTTATCAATTCTTCTCACAAGAGTTCGAGAAACACCAACATAGTAAAGAACTCAAACCTATATAGTAGAGGGCTGGTTTCGCAAATTACTTCAGTGAGGAACTCCCCAAACCTGACTTTTATCGATGTTACTATTTGGTGGCTTCTATTAAAGAGCAAGAGTGTAAAGAATTGGACCTTGTCTTTGTACTACCATTCTTGGTTAATGACCCACCCTTCAAGAAGTTTACTTTGTCTTTGGAGGTAATCAGGACTATGCTCAAGATTCACGGCAATTACACATCCAGAGAGAAGGAGCCTCTTATCCCAGAAACTATGAAGCGAAGTGATGTCGATAAATGGCCAGCCATCTCAGCCATCACCCCTTAGTTGACCACTCCACTGAGAATATGCCTACAACATTTTGCCTTCCCTCCGCAAGAATGCTTTACAATCCCGCACAAACGTCTTTGGTTTGGTTTGTATCGTGCCACTATAGGGCCTCAAACAATTGATATTGCTACTTATATTCAGGATCAACTTCTATTGGCCTGACATCGGTGGGCAAAGAAAAAGGTTGTTCATGGATGTTGTTCTCTTACACGCATCATATACATGTGTTTGGCTTATGATATTGTTATAGAGAGAGCTCTCCTAGCTATGCAATTACAACAATATAAAGGCTCTAAGAAAACCACGAGACCACCCAAAACCCACGAGTAAAATGCATGCGTGGCATCATCCCATGCTTACAAGTACCAGAATCGCCATCACCACAACCCACACCTAAAACCTCCCCCCAACGACCTCTAGTTCAACCATAACTAGATGTTCCTCCTCTCCGAGCTTGCCTGAACCGATCTGCTACACTTTGAGAGGTTTCACAGGCAGAGACTGTTGTTCCTACCACCATGATGACTATTGCAACCACAATTGTAGAAGCTACTGTGGCAACTTCTACGTTTGTTTTTTATCGTTTACCTTCCCGGTTACAAGTTTGGGCATTGAGGATATCAACACTACATTTGATTTTGAGATCCTGCATGTATTGTCCAGTGACTTTCAATTTTTGGATACCCATGTTGTTTCTCAAGAATTCGAATGCCCTGCTTACCCCACTACACCCTCAGAGGGTGAGGTAAGGCTAAAGAAGTGCATGTCTTGGCAATTACGAGGTCTAGAAATAAAGATCCCATGGATTGGTAGGAACAAAGAAATATAAGAGACCAAGTTTAGAAACGGATCTAGCAGGACTAGCAAAAACAAGTTGAAGTTCCAAGTTCATCTCAGGAGGAGGATGATGTAGTATTCTTGCAAAAAATGAAGAAGGAGGATAATATTACGTCCAAGCAAGATTTAGAAAATAACTGGCTCGAGGTGATCATTAACTCTTCTTTGCAATTGTCCTTAGATCAATTATTATCTTTGGTACTAGCTTTTTAGAGAGAAGTTATTGAAGAAGCTTGTTGGACAGCAGTGAGAGCCAGCAGCTATGTAGGTACCTTCAACATTAGCTAATAATATTGATCCCACTTATGTGGATTTTGTTGTGCCAGTCATTTAGGTATCGTATAATCAAAGGAAATTTGATGAAGTGTTGCTTGATGGTGGCTCCGGAGTGAATATATTACCTGAACATACTTTTAAAGAACTGGCGAATGGGGTTTTGGCTCTAGTGCCTTTTCAAGTAAAAATGGTAGATCAAACTAGAATTCAATTGTTGGGCTTTCTAAAGTAGCAAGAAATCATAATTGCAGGGATGTGATTCATGGTAAACTTTGTGGTGATTAGAATGTTTGAGTCTACATACCTGTATGAAATGTTGTTAGGACGACCTTGGTTCAGGTTGGCTAAGGTTAAGCATGATTGGGGATTGAATGTGGTGGTGATTACCAAAGGTAAAAAACAGGTGAAAATTCCCATGAAAGGTAGAAGAAACATGTCAGTACGAGAAAAACCACTGATGGCTCAGACCATTAGTTTGGCTGATGAGATAGAAGATGATGAGGAGGAAGAATTTCTGAAGGCAAACCCAACTGTTGTACCAGTTTTGGAAGTATATGTGGAAGGTGTGTTAGCAAAGGATGATGAACTAGTGGAGAAGTGAAGTGAGCCAATTCTAGGTGACACATTGGAGGGTACGCAGTTGAGATGGATGTTTGAACAAATTCTAGAAATTCCTACGTAGGAAAAGTTGGAGAAGCAAGAGAAAGAGGTAATTAATTTAGCTGAAAAGATTTATGAACAAAAATATGCAAGTTTTAGCAGGGTAAAAGAGGACGAACTTCAAGAAATTAATTTGGGGATAGAGACTGAACTGAAGATGGTGAGAATAAGCAAAGAATTAAAGGGTCAATTCATGGAAGACCTGATTTTCTTATTAAAGGAATATGTGGATGTTTTTGCTTGGGATTACTCACAGGTGAAATGAATAGACCCTGATTTACATCAGCATAGGATAAACTTAAAGCAAGATGCAGTTTCGGTTGTGCAACAAAGGTATTTGATGAATTCTAATTTTGCTAAGCAAGTTAGGGAAGAAATTGATAAGTTGTTGGTGGTAGGATTTATTAAACTATTTAATCAGGTTACATGGTTGTCTCCTATCATAGTGGTCCCTAAAAAGAATGGGAAGCTGAGAATTTGTGTTGATTATAGAAAGTTAAATGCAACCACAATTATAGATCCCTTCTCTATGTCATTTTGTGATGCGGTATTGGATGCAGTAGTTGAACACAAGATGTACAGTTTTTTGGATGGATTTTTAGGATACAATCAAATTTGTGTTGCTGAGAAGGATCAGCACAAAACTTCGTTCATTAAAGAATTTGGTGCTTATGTATTTACAGTCATGAGTTTTGGATTGAAGAATGGAATGCCCTCGTTCAATTATGTGCGGCATAAAGTGTTTGAACCTTATTTGCAGGATTTCATGCAAGTCTTTGTGGACGACTTTTTAGTGTTTGGAGAAAAGGTACAACATCTACTGCATTTGAAATCCTATTTTGATAGATGCAAGAAATTTAGGATGGTTCTCAATCCGTTCAAGAGCGTCATTGCAATAAAAGGTGGTATTTTATTAGGACATGTCATTTCTCAAAAAATGAATGGCTATTGATGTGAAAAAATTGAAGCCATTAGGATAACAAAAGCTCCCACAAATGTCAAGGAAGTAATGAGGTTCATTGGTCAAATTAAGTGACATGCTTGGTATTTAAGGTACTTGGCCAACATTTCTTTACCACTTACATGTTTGACAAAAAAGGATGTTCCATTTGTATGGGATGAAGCTCAAGAAAAAGCATTTTAGTTATTAAAGAAGATGGTTTTAGTAGCACGGATTTTGTAGCCTCTAGATTGGTCATTGCCATTCCATACATCGGATGCATCGGATGCTCGGATGTGGATGTAGGAGCAGTGTTGATGTAATAGAAGGAGAAAGGATGGTATAGACCAGTATATTATGCTAGTATGGTGTTGTGTGCAGCTGAAAGAAATTATCCGGTGACTTAAAGAGAAGCTTTAGCAATGGTGTATGCTCTTAACAAGTTTATACATTACTTATTCGGTAATAAAGTGATATTTTGTGTTGATCATCAGACTTTGGTGTATTTGATCAAGAAGCCTTTATCGATAGGAAGATTGGCTAGGTGGATGCTTCTATTGCAAGAATTTGATTTTGTTATTATTCATACTCCAAGGAAAGAGCATGAAATGGCAGATTACTTTAGTAGATTGGAATCAAGTGAAGTACCTACAGGTGTAAATGATGAATTTCATGATGCGGAGCTATTTAATGCACAAATTACTAAAACGGATTCTTGGTATGATCAATTATTAGTGTTTCTAACTGATTGAGCATTACCTCAACATTTTATACTTGATCAAAGGAAGAAGTTTGCTCTTAAAAGTAGACCATATTTGGTTATAGTTGGTGCATTGTATAAGAAAGAGGTGGATCAGGTCATTCGAAGGTGTGTACCAGATTTTCAACAACAAGCCATGTTACAAGAGGCACATGCAGGTCCAGTAGGAGGACACTTGTTAGGAGATATTATATGGAATAAGGTGTTACAAGGAGGATTGTGGTGGCCTACGGTAATAACATATGCTCATGCGTATGCACAAAGATGTGTGATTTGTCAAAAAATAGGCCAACCAAATAATTCAGGTCTGATGTCTGATCATCCTGTTTTACCTTTGGATCCATTTGAAAAGTGGGGTATGGATTTTGTTGGGCCCATGAAGCCCATTACTCAACGTGGTAATAAATACATTTTAGTAGCTACAAATTACTATATGAAGTGGGTAGAAGCCATAGCATTGAAGGATAACAAGGCGGGAAGTGTGGCCAAGTTCCTCTACCACAACATTATGACGAGGTTTGGTTGTCCTATAGAGTTGGTAAGTGATAGAGGTGCTCACTTTCTCAATGAAGTAGTTTCAGAATTAGCAAAAACTCATTTGATTATGCATAAAAAGTCTACAGCATATCACCCATAGGCAAATGGTCAAGCAAAACCTACCAAAAAAACTTTGATTCGTATTCTTAAAAAGTTAATGCATGATAATAAAAAAAATTGGGATTTATTACTTGATTCAAAATTATGGTCGTTCTGAATAGCTTTCAAGGCGATAACAGGTATGAAACCATTCAGATTGGTGTATGGATTGGAAGCTGTAGTTCCCATGGAGTTTGTGGTTCCAAGTCTGAGAGTAACTGTTGAGAAGATGTCTCCCAAAGTATCGGTCAAGTATAGAAGTAAGTATCTTCTTCAGTTGGAGGAGGATCTTTTAGTTAGTGCCTACATAATAGAAGTAATTCAAAGAAGGAGACAAGCTTGGGTAAATATGAATGTGAAATTCAAGCTATTTCACGAAGGAGATTGGGTGATGGTGTACAATTCCAAATTAGGGCCTCATCCAGGAAAACTTACATTGAGATATAAAGGTCCGTATCAGATTATGTAAGACTTACATCAAGGAAATTTTTTACTTGCAGATGTGTTTAGCACAAGATTTGAAAAACCAATCAATGGATTCCATTTGAAGAAAATTCAAGGGAAGCCACCCCATATGGATTGCTTGTCATCTAATTTAGTACAAGGGATGTTTAATTCTAAAAATCAGATTAACAACATTACTAATCATAGAAGTAAGAAGGCCTATTTATCTACATTGTCTTGAGTGGTGGCATGTTTTATTGATAATTGTTGGTCCAAGATTAGATTAAGTACTTTCTTGAGAATGCAATGGTGTTAAATGTGCTAATCTAAAGCTAATGAATAAAATACTCAATTCTGAAGAATATTGGATGCGACAAACACAAGTGCAAGATTTGCAGAAAGAGTTGTAGAGAAAGTTAGAACAACATGAACAAGTTATATCTGAAGTACAAAAGTAGTAGATTGAAGATAAGGATTTGCAAAATCACATTCAACAGATGGTACAACAGACAGAAGTAGTTTCGGAAATGATATTAGATCAAGAGGAAGCATATGTGGAAGCAGTGCAGGATCATGAAGATATTATAGTTGCACATAAAGTTCTAGAGAAAAATATGCATAGGGAGTTTAGTGTCATGGTAATTGATCTAGGGATTTCGTTACCATCAAATTTTGTTCATGAATTAATGCATTTAGACGTGCAATTGGGCACTCTTTCATAGCATTGTTGCAGAAAAACTTATCTTTCTACATTTCGATCAGTAATGATATGCTTTCTGAAGAATGGTTCTTTCAAGGTGTCACTAAGTACCTTTGTAAGATTATGTTGGTGCTCTTATGATAACTTCAAAAGTTGGGGTGGAATAGTAGAAAAGGTGCCCAAAATGTTTGTCTTAGTGAGATTTTGTTGGGCAAGAATAGAACAATTTTGCTTTCTCAGATTTTTATTGGTCGGATTTCATAAAATTGGACTTTTCTCAGTACGTTGTTCATGGCTCAAAATTTGTCGATTCATAGTTGATGAAATCCGACTTTGCTTCATCGAAGTTTCATCTCTCGAAGTGTGCTGGATTGAAAAGCGTGAGTTTGGCAAAAGGTTGTTAGAATGCTATTTTTCGGTATAGTTTCGCGCACTAAAGTTGAAGGCGAAATGCACGAGTAAACACTTTTAAATGATGTCATCAAGCTGTAGGAAGATGTGAAATTATTAGATTTAAATTGCACTCATAGACAAGCATTATCAACAATCACTATTATGTGCGAGCAAGGTGGTGCCGTACAGGTACTTCAGAGACAATTTGAAGCTTGGCACTTGTGTTTTGTATCTATCGAACGCTACTTCATGCCGAGAAAGAAGATAGTCAGTGTAACTTCTATTGTTCCGACTAGCGTTACAACAGAAATGAGAGGCCGAGGGAAACACAAGGAGGTTGCAGCTCGGAAAGATGAGTCCACTTCTGAGGAATGCAATAGTCCACTACAAGAGGAAGAGGAGGAAATTTTGACACCAATATCAACCAGAAGTTTATGCAACCACTGATGGATCCCTTCATGGAATTCAAAATGGAGATCGATGTTAGTTCACCACTGAATGTAAAATGTCTGCAATGTGTGTCTTTCTTTGAATTTGCTTTGCTTCCTTGGTCAACATGGCGATGTAACTACTGTGTAAAGAGTCAATTGGAGATCATCATGGAGACAAAAGGTCAACTTTCTATGCAGGTAAAATTTTCTCTAGAGCTTGTCTCTGAGGTGTTTAAATTACCTTTCTAAAAGGACACTGTAACGTAGAGTTCTATGGGAAATATTACTCTCTGTTTTATGGGATCGTAGTGATTTCGAAAAACTTTATGGATGCCATGAAAAAGACAGTTGAAGTTCTATCAAGCTTGTGTCAACCATAGGTTGATTTGATGTATGTTCTTGAAGTAAGATGCAATGCGCTTACGATGTATCTATAATTTATGAGGTTGATGTATGAGTTTGTGGTTAAGTTTGTTATTGCATGGCCAAGGATTAAAAGAACAAGTGAAAAACAAGATCCATACACCTTCGATTATGGGCTCACCACTCTTCCGCATGTGAATTCCGATTTTGAACATCTTTGGCGTCACTAAAGTTCTTCAACATCCAATGGGCTGAGCGTTTATTTCTTATTCACTAGGTTCAGGACCTCCCTGTTTCTCATTAAAGCCTGATGCTTGTGAAGCCTGTTACGTGCCCCTGCGGGGCTTTGGGCAAAGGGTGGTTTTATTCATTGAGTAGTTTTCCTTTTTTATTTTCTTCTTCTTCACCTCTTGCTTGATTCTTCCTCCACAGGTCCCTCCTCTTGAACTCTGTCATCCTCGATAGGCTTTTTCTTATGACGTATGTGTGAATGACTTCTTGCTCTCTTTAATTCAGTAGATTAGTTTTACATATCATTAGTTCTTTCCATTGGGCTGATTTTACTCCATCATTTGGTGCCTGTCTATGATCTGCAAAGAAGATTAATTCATAGGCCATCAATCAAGCATTTAAATTGGAACTCATTTTGACAAAAATTTCTGAATCCATTTCAAAAAACCGTGTGAAAAATGTTTCTTCAAATGTATGCATATACTCACTCGATAAGAACATTAAGTGTGAGTATATAGCCATGATGGTAAGTTGGCTAGGCATGATAGATAGATAAAAAATAAGGGAATCTGTGCCTTGATTAATGCCGATAAAATTCAAAAAAGTATATTGAGCATGTTTGAGAACTTTCAAAATTGTGAGGAACATGCTCAACACTTTATTCGTCATCTTTATTGCAAGGTCCGGGACTGTAGCATATCTTGATAGCCAAATTTTATTGTACCTACCATATATTCTTTGGTGGGTAAATAATTATGTGGTGGGCTTGGTAACAGTGGGTAGTTTAGCCACTGATTATTGATAGTACCCTATCACTAAGCTTCCCGAAATTGCATACAGGATCTTCTTTGTGGTACTGGTTAAGAGGATGGGTTTACTTGTAGTAAGTATGGCATAGACTCCCAATGCACCCGTAGGGTCAGATTCTTTTCTAAAAGTTTATGTCTCCAGATCTGATCTGCTTTGTCGAATTCTTCCTATGTATAAGAGAATGTATCCATTTTGAACTTCAAGTCTTGATTAGCTTCTTTCTGTGTAGTTTGCTTAATATATTGTCTGGTTTCTTCTTTCAATAGGCCATATGGTACACTAAAGGTCTTCAAAATTTGTTCTAAATTCTTACTTTTGATCTTCGCTTCCTTCATTACTTTCATGACTTGATCTTTGAATTGTTCTATAAGTTGGGACACCAGTAGTGCCCACTCATTGCAGCTTAGTTCTGCAATATTTGGTTCATGTCTATCAGCTCCCTTGTCCTCTTCTTCTTTATCTATTGGTGAATGATGTATGGGGGGAGAAGGAGGATGTACCTCAGTCTCCTTAGTAGCCTCTTGAGAGCTTTGAAGTACTAGTATCACCATTTGATTATTCTGTGATAATTGAGCCCGTAGGCTTCCAGTGGCTTCATCTTTCTTAATGATTTCAGGAGGCATTTAGAAATGATCCATCTTCATAAAACACAGCTGTGCATACTTGTTGATAGGAAGAGCTTAGTAGCTTTGACTACTTATAGACATATAGAGATTGAGCATGCTTTAGCTACAACTCTGTAGCAAATTGATCATCCATGCGAACCTGCCAACTTGAGAGAGAAAGTGATACATGAAATAGAAACATAATATTATAACCTCAACAAAATTACAAGAGAGGAGACTCGGCTGATTGAAATGACTTGCCGCTCAATTCATTCATGTAAAGAGAGTCTATATATATAGACATTTATTTCTTGCGGTGTAGCCTCCTAAATCTACGTAATGAAAATATCATTTGCTGATCTCTTGGGATATGACTTCCTAAAGATATGGTGATGCATTGCTTTTCACGTGATGGATGACATTTACGTGAATCAAAGAAAGAGCATATTTATTTTTTGTTTTGAACAACTTCAAGAGTTTGTTCATATGCATAAGTTTGAAGTTAAACTAAGAACACATTTCTATGAAGAAAATAAAGCTAATAGTGTAGCTAGGTTCTCCAAAATGATGTCTTCAAGATTCATTGAAGCTTGCCATATTTTCAACACTCCCCCTCAAGCTTTAATGAGTAGTCCATGGGATGTGCCAAATAAAATTCTCCTCGAAGCTTGCAACAATAGCTAGCAATGCTTGAGGAAATTTCCATGGTGGCCTTTGCATCCGAATTTGTCGATGGAGTGCTTTCCTTCTCCTTTTGAAGAAGTTTGACTTCAATTGGCTTGATATCTTCATGAAGCTTCTTCTCGTAGGAGTTCTCTGAAGATCTTTAGAAGGATCTTCATCAAAAGCTATTTGAAGAGCAACCGAAGTTTACCTCCAAGCTTTCATGAGATAGAAATAAAAGAATGGATGGCCTCTTGCCATCTCAAGGCCTTCCTGTTCTTCACTTGCTTGATTGTAGTCTTTCATGGCTTCATTTAGACCTTTATTTTGCTTCATTCTTTGGTATGAGAGCTCTGCATGCTCTCCTTTTGATGTCATAGGGTCTTCATCCTCAAAACCTGTCTGAAATACAAATAAAAAATTATTTTCATGATGCATAAGATCTCTTACCATATTTTCTCTTCCCATTGTCTTCTTTTGTATTTTCTCTTTCTCTCTCTCTTGCTCCTCTCTCACTTTCTTCTTATCTTCCATGGCGGCTTCCTTTCTTTGAGTGTTCTCCCTTAGATTCAAATCATTCCAAATCACTATGTAGCTTCTTTCCTTGCTCTCATTGGTGGCTTCCTTCTTCTTGAGATTCCTTGCACTTTCTCCTTTGGCTAGACCATCCTTCAAAGTGGCTTCGTCAACTTCTTCATGGGCTGGTTTTTGTCTTGAAACAGTTGTTCTTTGGCCTTCCTTCTCTTCATCTTCAACTTCAATATTCTTTCTCTCTTTGTCTTTGGTGGAATAGGCTGCTATGAGCTCTCCTAGCTCATCTTCGTCTTCAACAAAAGTTTGTCTTTGTGTTAGGGCCACTGTCCTTTGGCTTCTCTCCACTTGGTCTTCATTTTCCTCTTCATCTTTGATGGAATAGGCTGCTATGAGCTCTCCTAGCTCTTCTTCTTCTTTGACATGATCTCTCCCTTGCTCTTTGCCTCTTGCCATGGCTTTCAAGCCATTGTCTATGTCTCCCCCTTGGTCCTCAGCCTCTCCATGTGGCTGAAAATATACTTGAGAGTCTCCACATGACTCTTCTGCATGCACTCCTTCAATAGGGTGCTCAAGGAACTCTTTGATAGTTCCTTCTGTATCTTCATACCTACACTTCCAAGACTTCTTGGTGGAAATCTGAAAACAACATAAACAAGAATATTTTACCTCCCATTTTGAAGCATTCCTTTGAGTAGTGACCTCCTTGGTGCTCCAAATGTTTAGTGCTCTAACTCTCCATCGAGTGAGATTTTTCAACCTTGCTGAAATCTTCATACCTTGGATTCCCCTTTGGCTTCAACTTTGTTGAGTAAGCCTTCTCGCTCAAACTCCTCTTGAGTGAGCAGTTCAAATACTCAAGCTCCTTTGATTGAGCTTTAGCACAAGCTACCTCCAATATTAGCTTGTCTTTGACCAGGGTGACTTTGGTGATGCCTCCTCGCTCACCTTCCTTCTTGAGTCCTTGACTCTTCCAAAGTGCTCTTTAGCACTCTTTACTTTGAAGTGAACCTCTCGTCCACTTGTCTTCGTCGAGGCCTTCAACAAAACAATAGAGCAATAAGGAACGGGAGATATACCTTAGGCTTTTTTGGAGCCTTCCTTTCTTTTGAGATTTTCTTCTTAGCCTCCCCTTTGTGAAGCTTTTCCAAGCTTCCTTCTTGCAGCCTTCAAAACTTCTCCCTTGAGGCTTTCTTTACTTTTGAATCTTTCAAAACTTCTTTCCTGCAGCCCTTCTTATTTGTGAAGCTTCCTTCTTGCAGCTTTCTTTATTTTGAAGCTTGCTTCTTGTAGTCTTCTTCCTGCTGGCTTCTTCTTGATAGATAGTCTTTGCTTTGAACCTTTGATTGCTTGCAACAAACCTGTAGATTACTTCAAACAATAGCTCAAATGGTTAGCTACACTTGCTAGAGTATCTAAGTATATACATGACATTGAGCTCTTCAAGCTCCGATGGGTTTCGACAAACCTCCATAGCCTCAATAGCTTTACATACGCTTGTAGGCAGCCAAGGTTGTCTCTGATACCATGATCAAAATCGGAATTCACATGCGGAAGAGTGGTGAGCCCACAACCGAAGGTGTATGGATCTTGTTTTTCACTTGTTCTTTTAATTCCTTGGCCATGCAATAACAAACTTAACCACAAAGTCATACATCAACCTCATAAATTATAGATACATCGTAAGCGCATTGCATCTTACTTCAAGAACATACATCAAATCTCTCTATGGTTGACACAAGCTTGATAGAACTTCAACTGTCTTTTTCATGGCATCCATAAAGTTTTTTAGAATCACTATGAGCCCATAAAACAGAGAGTAATATTTCCCATAGAACTCTATGTCTCATCAATTCTTATTGCATATAAACCCAAGACAGTATAGACAATATATATTTAATGCATAGAAATCTATGCACACATTTTATTGAATACAGGCGTTGCATATAAATCTAAGATTCTATATCTCTAATATATATGTACTTCATCAATCCTGGCATATAGAATCTACACGTAAAACAGAGATCATATATCTCTTCTACAATCCATAGGAGTTTTTCTGTGTATCATTTGAATTCCTCATTCTGTTGAAGAATCACTCACGAATTTGACATACAGACAGACATAAAAGAAAAAGAAAGATAAAGAGAAGTGGAATCAAAGTACTCAGAAAATCAAAAAGCCTTAATGAAGGGACAAATTCACGATCGTTATGTACAGCGTAGAATCTTCCAGAATCAGAGTTTGTTAGAGTTCGTTACATCGAATCAAACTGTATATAAAGAGAGAATGTGCATAAGAAGAGAAGGGGGAGTGCGAACAAGAACGTGCGTGAGAAGAGCGTGCAGTTTGAAATAGAGTGCATATAGAGATCAAGAATAGGTTTAGAAGACGCCAGAGATCGCGTGTGTAAAGATGAATAACTGAAACCTGAAATGTCAGGTATTCATCTAAGAGAGAGATGGTAAACAGAAACTACTCAGTGTAGGAGAGTTTCTATAGCTTGAGCAAGAAGAGACCAAGCTAGTTTTGTACACATCTTCTCTAATAGAAAACACATGTTCATGTGGAAGTTTTGTGCGCATTCTTCATATGTGAAGAAACCTGAGTATTTTCGTGTTACGGTATGAAATTCGTTAACAGTTATTTTCTCTCTAAACGTATTTTTCTGTCAGTTACAGTTCTTTCAGTAAACGTATTTTCTGGTAGAACAACGAAGTATATCTCGCAGAATAAATTAAGGTTTTGTATGAGAGATAGCTTATCTTATAGCTAGACATCTCTACTATTAGTTCGTCAAAGATTTCGGTAGAATGAATATGTACACACAGTACAAAGTCTGACCGGAAAGAGGCATTCTGAACTGGTGAAGTTTTTTCTCAAATTTCAGAAAGTGTTCATTCAGTGAAGGAATTTCACGCATCACTTCCTTACTTCTTGTATACTCACTTGAAGTGATTACAAATAGAATAGCAATTGATTCCGGTATAATTACGGTGTCAGTCTGGTGACAGTCCGGTGAAGTTCTAGTGAATTTTTCAGTAAATTCAAAATACAGTCTTATATGTTTGAGTGGCAGTAACCTTGGTAAGCTACTGTTGATTATGGAGGTGTTCTAATATCGCTCTATCTTAGCATCTTTTCGGTGGTGCAGTGAATTCCGCAGGCTTAACAAGGTTCAAGCCTTTGCCGTGACGGCCATCAATAAGTGGTTTCCGGAGAAGAGGAACCACCAACAATGGTATCAAAGCCGTGAGATCTAAGAAGAGGGTTCAAATCCGGTTAACCACACAAGTGGTAACAAAATAATAAAGATTCTGAAGAGTAGAAAGATTCTCAAAGAGCAAACGGAAGTGAAGATACAAGAGAATTCGAAGAACCTTCATAAAGGAAGGTGAAAGCTAACAAATGGCTTCAAGAAACGTTCCGAAGTTATTCTCAAGGGTAAAGGTTCGTAAAGGTAAAACCTTTTAACGTTTCACTCATCGGAAGTAACAGAAACAAGAAGATCATGGCAGATCGTGTCCAAATTGATAAATTGGACAGAGATAATTATCCCGCATGGGTAATGCGCATGGAAGCCTTACTTATGAGTAAGGACTTAATGATGTATGTGACCGGAGAAGAAAAGAATCCGACCTTCGAAGATGATAGTCAACTGGAAAAAGAAGAATTAGAAGCCTTGAAGCTGTGGCAGAAGAAAGATGCAACGGCAAGAGCTTACATTTATAATACCGTTACAGATCATCTACTACCGCACATTAGAGGTCTGGAGAAAGCGGAGGACATATGGAGTGCGTTGGAAGATCATTCCCAAAATACTACGAACGCTAGGAAGGCTAGCTTATGGTCTGAATTCACAACGTTCAAAAAGAAGTCGAATCAAAGCATTAGTGACTATGTTACTAAGATGAAGGATCTAGCAGATAGTCTTGGATCCATAAATGAAGATGTCGAAGATCACAGATTGATAGCGCAAGTGCTCACAAGTTTGAGAGGAGATGAAAGGTGGAAACCTTTCGTACTCTCAACTGAACTTTCTTTAAATCATTTTGTACCACATTTAAATCAGTTGCTTGGTTTGATGCTCACATATGAGCAAGACCTGAAAGGAGATGCAGATAAAGGACAAAGTTCTGCAATGTACATGAAGAACAAGAAGAAAGCAAACAAAGGTAAGTCAAAAGATGAAGAAGAATCGAGTTCTCAAGCTTATTATGCAAGAGGTAAACGCACCGGCAGAGGAAAAGCAAGAGGTTTTGGAAGAGGAAGAGGTAGCCAGAATAACAACAAGAAGGCTTGCTGCATCTGTGGATTAAGTAATCATCTGGCTCATGATTGCTGGCACAATCAACAAGGATCAAATCAAAATCAGAAGAGTAATAGCAGAGGCAGAAGCGGAAGATATCAGAGTAATTTTCAAAAAGGAAGACAGACTCAAAGAGGAGGCTATGGTAGAGGTGGAGTTGGGGACAGAATCAATCCTACAACACCACCTACAACAATTACGCAAATGACACACAGAATGAAAGTCATACATCATTGATGATGAACTCAATCGGCACGTCAGATAACGAAGACCTAAAGGTATTTTACATTGATTTTGGATGTTCTAATCACTTGTCACGAAATATAGAACTGATGTCAGAATTGGAAAAAGGTACTACCAGTCATATTGTTCAAACAGGTGATAATACGAGGCATAATGTACATTAAATTGGAAAAGTGAAATGTAAGAGTGGAGCAGATTTGCTAACCAATGTTTTGTATGTTTGGACAATGCCGAAAAATTTAATTAGTGTAGGATAGATAGTTGAAAAAGGTTTTCAGGTCAGATTTACAAATGAAGGAGTATTTGTAGAAGATCCCGAGAATGAATATAATCATATTGTCGCTGGTAAGAAAGAAGGCAGACTCTTTACTTTAAGAGTACAAGGGAACATCGGCCAAGCGTTGCTCACACATGGTGAAAAGGTGATTACAAAGCTTGATCTCTGGCATAAGAGATTAGGTCATTTCAATGAAAAAGGAATTAAAGCTATGATTTCAAATCAGTCACTACTGGGATTACCGAATGTACATAACCAACATATGATTCATAAGTGCGAAGCATGTCAGATGGGAAAAGCCCATAGGTTACCTTTCCAAAAGAAAGGATTCAAACATGATGAAGTACTCGAACTCATTCATACAGATGTATGGGGTCCAACAAAAGAAGGATCAATCAGTGGCTCAAGGTATTATGTTTTATTCATTGATGATGCTACAAGATGGATAATGTTATTTGTTTTGAAGGAAAGATCAGAAGTATTTTGAACCTTCAAGCATTTTCATGCATATGCTGAAAGACTCACAGGTCGAAAGCTGAAGAGATTGAGGTCTGATGGAGGGGGAGAATACTTCTCCCGAGAGTTCAATGATTATCTTTGGAATGCAGGTATTAAGAGAGAAATAACCTGCAGGTATACGCCACAACAAAATGGTGTATCAGAAAGAAGGAACCAAACTCTAGTTGAGTTTGCACGAGCTATGCTAAAGGAAAAGGATTGTCCAAATTATCTTTGGGTTGAAGCTATAAATACAGCTACATACTTGGTAAACAGATTACCATGTACAACTTTAGATGGAATGACCCCTTATGAAGCTTGGTGGGGAAAGAAACCAACACTTGATCATTGCAAAGTGTTTGGATCAGTAGCTTACGCTTATGTATCATCACAACTCAGACATAAGCTCGAACCAAAAGCAAAGAAATATGTGTTCGTCGGATATGATGAAAAGCAGATGGGTTACAGGTTATGGAGTCCTCTAACAAAATAGTTTACTATTTCCAGAGATGTTACATTTGATGAACAGAAAAGCTGGTATGCAAATCAAAGTCATACAACGGAAGAATTTGAAGAAGAGGAAAGAAGAAGAGAGAAAGGAAAATAAATTGTGCAGGTGAATAGAGATGGACTATATGCAGGCAAGCACGTCCAGGATCGGATCAGGTATGAGAAATGGAGATGAACAGGGATTTGATGAAGAAGTATATTCAGATACACATGAAGAGTTTGAACCAAGAAGGTCAAGCAGGACTAGAAGACAACCAAAAAGGTATTCCTATGATACTTTGTATATAACTCAGAAAAATTATGCATATATGGTCAAAGATGATGAAGAACCTCAGAACTATGATGAAGCTAAAGGCAAGAAGCAATGGGAAGAAGCAATGGAAGAAGAATTCAGTGCACTGGAAGAGAACAAGACATGGGAACTTCTTCCGAAACCAAATGGTAAGAAAGTAATCGGAAATAAATGGGTTTTCAAAGTTAAGAAACTTGTAGATGGAAGGATAGCCAGATACAAAGCTAGACTGGTTGTCAAGGGCTATGCTCAGAAGCATGGCATAGATTATGACGAGACGTTTAGTCGAGTGCCAAAGATGTCAACCATAAGGATAGTGATTGCTATAGCAGCATCAAAAGGATGGAAGCTAAGTCAGCTAGATATAAAGAACGCATTTCTGAATGGATATATATCAGACGAAGTCTATATGGAGCAGCTTGAAGGTTTTGTAAGTTCTAGATACCCAAATTTTGTTTGCAGATTAAGAAAAGCACTTTACAGACTGAAGCAAGCTCCAAGAGCTTGGAATTAGAGACTTGTGAAATATCTCAATGAACTTGGATATCAAAGTTCGAAAGCAGATGCAAGTCTACTCATCAAGAGAACAAATGAAGGTATGATCTACATTTGTATTTATGTAGATGACATTATAATCACAGGTACCTCAGATGAAGGAATTAAAGAAGTAAAGAGATTACTTGAGAAGGAGTTTAAGTTCAGTGATGTAGGAAAGTTATCATACTTTCTTGGAATGGAATTCACATACACAGATCATGGTGTATATGTTACGCAAGAAAGGTATCTCTTAAACTTACTGAAGAAGTTTAATATGGAGAACTGCAGAGAAGCTTCAACACCGCTTGAAGTAAACCATAAACTCAGTAAATATGATGGAGCAGAGTTCAAAGATATGAGAAAGTATCAGTCGTTAGTGGGAATTCTAATTTACGCTACACTAACACGACCCGATCTTAGCAATGCAGTGGGAGTTCTTTCACAGTTCATGCATTGTCCGAAGGATCAACATTGGGTTGCAGGACAGAGAGTTCTTAGATATATCAAAAGAACTATAAAGGAAGGATTATATTATCCTTTTATGTCAAATATAAAGCTGAGAGCATACACTGACTCAGATTGGGCTGGAAGTCAAGATGACATAAGATCAACACATCGGTATATGATATACCTAGGAGATAAGCTAGTGAGCTGGTGTTCGAAGAAACAACACATAGTGGCTTTATCATCAACAGAAGCAGAATATAAAGGACTTGTAGAAGCAGCTAAAGAAGTGATATGGATGCAGACCTTGTTCAAAAGCATGGGTATTGATCAAGGTATACATGTCATATATGGAGATAATATGAGCTCGTTGTATCTTGCAGCGAATCTAGTATTTCATGCAAGAAAAAAGCACATAGAGATTCAGTATCATTTCCTGAGGGAAAAGGTAATGGAGAAGGAGATAGAAATAGTATACACTCCAAAAAAAGATCAGATTGCAGATATTTTGACAAAGAGCTTGGATTGATCAAAGACAAGTAGATTCAAAGAAATGGCAGGTATAAAAGAAAGAAAAATATATGAAAGACAAGAAAAGTCAAATTAGTGATTGAGGGGGAGCTGTTGAAGAATCACTCACAAATTTGACATACAGACAGACATAAAAGAAAAAGAAAGATAAAGAGAAGCGGAATCAAAGTACTCAGAAAATCAAAAAGCCTTAATGAAGGCATAAATTCACGACTGTTATGTACAGCGTAGAATCTTCGAGAATCAGAGTTTGTTAGAGTTCGTTACACCAAATCAAACTGTATATAAAGAGAGAACGTGCATAAGAAGAGAAGGGGGAGTTCGAACAAGAACGTGCGTGAAAAGAGCACGCAGTTTGAAATAGAGTGCATATAGAGATCAAGAATAGGTTTAGAAGATGCCAGAGATCGTGTATGTAAAGATGAATAATAGAAACTTGAAATGTCAGGTATTCATCTGAGAGAGAGATGGTAAACAGAAACTACTCAGTGTAGGAGAGTTTCTATAGCTTGAGCAAGAAGAGGCCAAGCTAGTTTTGTACACATCTTTTCTAATAGAAAGCACATGTTCATGTGGAAGTTTTGCACGCATTCTTTGTATGTGAAGAAACCTGAGTATTTTCGTGTTACGGAATGAAATTCGTTAACAATTATTTTCTCTCTAAACGTATTTTTCGGTCAGTTTTAGTTCTTTTAGTAAATGTATTTTCCGGTAGAACAATGAAGTATATCTCACAGAATAAATTAAGGTTTTGTATGAGAGATAGCTTATCTTATAGCTAGACATCTCTACTATTAGTTCGTCAAAGATTTCGGTAGAATGAATATGTACACACAGTACAAAGTCTGACTGGAAAGAGGCATTCTGAACTGGTGAAGTTTTTTCTCAAACTTCAGAAAGTGTTAATTCAATGAAGGAAGTTCACGCATCACTTCCTTACTTCTTGTATACTCACTTGAAGTGATTACAAATAGAATAGCAATTGATTCCGGTAAGATTCCTGTATAATTACGGTGTCAGTCTGGTGACAGTCCGGTGAAGTTCCAGTGAATTTTTTAGTAAATTCAAAATAGAGTCTTATATGTTTGAGTGGCAGTAACCATGCTAAGCTACTGTTGATTATGGAGGTGTTCTAATATCGCTCTAGCTTAGCATCTTTTCGGTGGTGCGGCGAATTCCGCAGGCTTAACAAGGTTCAAGCCTTTGCCGTGACGGCCATCAATAAGTGGTTTCCGAAGAAGAGGAACCACCAATAGTGGTATCAGAGCCGTGAGATCTAAGAAGAGGGTTCAAGGCCGGTGGATAACCACACAAGTGGTAACAGAGTAAGAAAGATTCTAAAGAGCAGAAAGATTCTCAAAGAGCAAACGGAAGTGAAGATACAAGAGAATTCAAAGAACCTTCATAAAGGAAGGTGAAAGCTAACAAATGGCTTCAAGAAACGTTCCGAAGGTATTCTCAAGGGTAAAGGTTTTTAAAGGTAAAACCTTTTAATGTTTCACTCATCGAAAGTAACAGAAACAAGAAGATCATGGCAGATCATGTCCAAATTGATAAATTGGACAGAGAAAATTATCCCGCATGGGTAATGCGCATGGAAGCCTTACTTATGAGTAAGGACGTAATGATGTATGTGACCGGAGAAGAAAAGAAGCCGACCTTGGAAGATGATAGTCAACCGGAAAAAGAAGAATTAGAAGCCTTGAAGCAATGGCAGAAGAAAGATGCAACGGCAAGAGCTTACATTTATAATACCGTTACAGATCATCTACTACCGCACATTAGAGGTCTGGAGAAAGCGGAGGACATATGGAGTGCGTTGGAAGATCATTTCCAAAATACTACGAAAGCTAGGAAGGCTAGCTTATGGTCCGAATTCACAACGTTCAAAAAGAAGTCAAATCAAAGCATTAGTGACTATGTTACTAAGATGAAGGATCTAGCAGATAGTCTTGGATCCATAAATGAAGATGTCAAAGATCACAGATTGATAGCGCAAGTGCTCACAAGTTTGAGAGGAGATGAAAGGTGGAAACCTTTCGTACTCTCAACTCAACTTTCTTCAAATCATTTTGTACCAGATTTAAATCAGTTGCTTGGTTTGATGCTCACATATGAGCAAGACCTGAAAGGAGATGCAGATAAAGGACAAAGTTCTGCAATGTACAGGAAGAACAAGAAGAAAGCAGACAAAGGTAAGTCAAAAGATGAAGAAGAGTCGAGTTCTCAAGCTTATTATGCAAGAGGTAAAGGCACCGGCAGAGGAAAAGCAAGAGGTTTTGGAAGAGGAAGAGGTAGCCAGAATAACAACAAGAAGGCTTGCTGGATCTGTGGATTAAGTAATCATCTGGCTTATGATTGCTGGAACAATCAACAAGGATCAAATCAAAATCAGAACAGTAATAGCAGAGGCAGAAGCGGAAGATATTAGAGTAATTTTCAAAGAGGAAGACAGAATCAAAGAGGAGGCTATGGTAGAGGTGGAGCAAGAAGTTGGGGACAGAATCAATCCTACAACACCACCTACAACAATTACGCAAATGACACACAGAATGAAAGTCATACATCATTGATGATGAACTCAATCGACACGTCAATTAACGAAGACCTAAAGGTATTTTAGATTGATTCTGGATGTTCTAATCACTTGTCAAGAAATATAGAACTGATGTCAGAATTGGAAAAAGGTAGTTCCAGTCATACTGTTCAAACATGTGACAATACGAGGCATAATGTACATTCAATTGGAAAAGTGAAATGTAAGAGTGGAGCAGATTTGCTAACCAATGTTTTGTATGTTCCGACAATACCGAAAAATTTAATTAGTGTAGGATAGATAGTTGAAAAAGGTTTTCAGGTCAGATTTACAAATGAAGGAGTATTTGTAGAAGATCTCGAGAATGGATATAATCAGATTGTCTCTGGTAAGAAAGAAGGCAGACTCTTTACTTTAAGAGTACAAGGGAACATCGGTCAAGCGTTGCTCACACATGGTGAAAAGGTGATTACAGAACTTGATCTCTGGCATAAGAGATTAGGTCATTTCAATGAAAAAGGAATTAAAGCCATGATTTCAAATCAGTCAGTACTGGGATTACCGAATGTACATAACCAACATATGATTCATAAGTGCAAAGCATGTCAGATGGGAAAAGCCCACAGGTTACCTTTCCAAAAGAAAGGATTCAAACATGATGAAGTACTCGAACTCATTCATACAGATGTATGGGGTCCAACAAAAGAAGGATCAATCACTGGCTCAAGGTATTATGTTTTATTCATTGATGGTGCTACAAGATGGATAACGTTATATGTTTTGAAGGAAAGATCAGAAGTATTTGAAACCTTCAAGCATTTTCATGCATATGCTGAAAGACTCACAGGTCAAAAGCTGAAGAGATTGAGGTCTGATGGAGGGGGAGAATACTTCTCCCGAGAGTTCAATGATTTTCTTTGGAATGCAGGTATTAAGAGAGAAATATCCTGTAGGTATACACCACAACAAAATGGTGTAGCAGAAAGAAGGAACCGAACTCTAGTTGAGTTTGCACGAGCTATGCTAAAGGAAAAGGATTGTCCAAATTATCTTTGGGCTGAAGCTGTAAATACAGCTACATACTTGGTAAACAGATTACCATGTACAGCTTTAGATGGAATGACCCCTTATGAAGCTTGGTGGGGAAAGAAACCAACACTTGATCATTGCAAAGTGTTTGGATCAGTAGCTTACGCTTATGTACCATCACAACTCAGACATAAGCTCGAACCAAAAGCAAAGAAATATGTGCTCGTTGGATATGATGAAAAGAAGATGGGTTACAGGTTATGGAGTCCTCTAACAAAACAGTTTACTGTTTCCAGAGATGTTACATTTGATGAACAGAAAAGCTGGTATGCAAATCAAAGTCATACAACGGAGGAATTTGAAGAAGAGGAAAGAAGAAGAGAGAAAGGAAAATAAATTGTGCAGGTGAATAGAGATGAAGACTATATGTAGGCAAGCACGTCTAGGATCGGATCAGGTATGAGAAATGGAGATGAACAGGGATTTGATGAAGAAGTGTATTCAGATACACATGAAGAGTTTGAACCAAGAAGGTCAAGCAGGACTAGAAGACAACCAGAAAGGTATTCCTATGATACTTCGTATATAACTCAGAAAAATTATGCATATATGGTCAAAGATGATGAAGAACCTCAGAACTATGATGAAGCTAAAGGCAAGAAGCAATCGGAAGAAGCAATGGAAGAAGAGTTCAGCGCACTGGAAGAGAACAAGACATGGGAACTTGTTCCGAAACCAAATGGTAAGAAAGTAATCGGAAATAAATGGGTTTTCAAAGTTAAGAAACTTGCAGATGAAAGGATAGCTAGATACAAAGCTAGATTGGTTGTCAAGGGCTATGCTCAGAAGCATGGCATAGATTATGACAAGACGTTTAGTCCGGTGGCAAAGATGTCAACCATAAGGACAGTGATTGCTATAGCAGCATCAAAAGGATGGAAGCTAAGTCAGCTAGATATAAAGAACGCATTTCTGAATGGATATATATCAGACGAAGTCTATATGGAACAGCCTAAAGGGTTTGTAAGTTCTAGATACCCAAATTTTGTTTGCAGATTAAGAAAAGCACTTTACGGACTGAAGCAAGCTCCAAGAGCTTGGAATTACAGACTTGTGAAATATCTCAATGAACTTGGATACCAAAGTTTGAAAGCAGATGCAAGTCTACTCATCAAGAGAATAGATGAAGGTATGATCTACATTTTTATTTATGTAGATGACATTATAATCACAGGTACCTCAGATGAAGGAATTAAAGAAGTAAAGAGATTACTTGAAAAGGAGTTTAAGTTCAATGATCTAGGAAATTTATCATAATTTCTTGGAATGGAATTCACATACACAGATCATGGTGTATATGTTACGCAAGAAAGGTTTCTCTTAAACTTACTGAAGAAGTTTAATATGGAGAATTGCAGAGAAGCTTCAACACCGCTTGAAGTAAACCATAAACTCAGTAAATATGATGGAGCAGAGTTCAAAGATATGAGAAAGTATCAGTCGTTAGTGGGAAGTCTAATTTACATTACACTAACACGACCGGATCTTAGCAATGTAGTGGGAGTTCTCTCACAGTTCATGCATTGTCCGAAGGATCAACATTGGGTTGCAGGACAGAGAGTTCTTTGATATATCAAAGGAACTATAAAGAAAGGATTATATTATCCTTTTACATCAAATATAAAGCTGAGAGCATACAGTGACTCAGACTGGGCAGGAAGTCAACATGACAGAAGATCAACACATGGGTATATGATATACCTAGGAGATAAGCTAGTGAGCTAGTGTTCGAAGAAACAACACATAGTGGCTTTATCGTCAACAGAAGCAGAATATAAAGGACTTGTAGAAGCAGCTAAAGAAGCGATATGGATGCAGACCTTGTTCAAAAGCATGGGTATTGATCAAGGTATACCTATCATATATGGAGATAATATGAGCTCGTTGTATCTTGCAACGAATCTAGTATTTCATGCAAGAACAAAGCACATAGAGATTCAGTATCATTTCCTGAGGGAAAAGGTAATGGAGAAGGAGATAGAAATAGTATACACTCCGACAAAAGATCAGATTGTAGATATTTTGACAAAGAGCTTGGATGGAACAAAGACAAGTAGATTCAAAGAAATGGCAGGTATAAAAGAAAGAAAAATATATGAAAGACAGTAAAAGTCAAATTAGTGATTGAGGGGGAGCTAATGAAGAATCACTCACAAATTTGACATACAGAGAGACATAAAAGAAAAAGAAAGATAAAGAGAAGCGCAATCAAAGTACTCAGAAAATCAAAAAGCCTTAATGAAGGGACAAATTCACGACCGTTATGTGCAGCGTAGAATCTTCCAGAATCAGAGTTTGTTAGAGTTCGTTACACCGAATCAAACTATATATAAAGAGAGAACGTGCATAAGAAGAGAAGGGGGAGTGTGAACAAGAACGTGTGTGAGAAGAGCTCGCAGTTTGAAATAGAGTGCATATAGAGATCAAGAATAGGTTTAGAAGATTCCAGAGATCGCGTATGTAAAGATGAATAACAGAAACCTGAAATGTCAGGTATTCATCTGAGAGATAGATGGTAAACAGAAACTACTCAGTGTAGGAGAGTTTCTATAGCTTGAGCAAGAAGAGGCCAAACTAGTTTTGTACACATCTTCTCTAATAGAAAACACATGTTCATGTGGAAGTTTTGCGTGCATTCTTCGTATGTGAAGAAACCTGAGTATTTTTGTGTTACGGTATGAAATTCGTTAACAGTTGTTTTCCCTCTAAACATATTTTTCGATCAGTTACAGTTCTTTCAGTAAACATATTTTCCGATAGAACAATGAAGTATATGTCGCAGAATAAATTAAGTTTTTGTATGAGAGATAGCTTATCTTATAGCTAGACATCTCTACTATTAGTTCGTCAAAGATTTTGGTAGAATGAATATGTACACAGAGTACAAAGTCTGACCGAAAAGAGGCATTCTGAACTGGTGAAGTTTTTTCTCAAACTTCAGAAAGTGTTCATTCGGTGAAGGAAGTTCACGCATCACTTCCTTACTTCTTGTATACTCACTTGAAGTGATTACAAATAGAATAGCAATTGATTCCGATAAGATTCTGGTATAATTACGGTGTCAGTTTGGTGACAGTCCGGTGAAGTTCCAGTGAATTTTTCAGTAAATTCAAAATAAAATCTTATATGTTTGAGTGGTAGTAACCTTGCTAAGCTACTGTTGAATATGGAGGTGTTCTAATATCGCTCTAGCTTAGCATCTTTTCGGTGGCGCGGCAAATTCTGTAGGCTTAACAAGGTTCAAGCCTTTGCCGTGACGGCCATCAATAAGTGGTTTCTGGAGAAGAGGAACCACCAACACATTCCACATAAACCGTGAGATACTTGATTAGACCAGGAATTCCAGCCACATAAAATAACCATCAATGTCCTGCAATGTGTATGACTATTAGAGAACTTTTATGTTTGTGTGACTTTATCTGGTTACAACTTTTCTTGTACCACAATCTCATAAATACATAATGTAACACAATCAAAATCAATATTAAATCACATGGAGCATATGTGACCTTATTAACACTGTGTGCACATGACCATTCGGACAAGTACTCATGCAATCATCAACCAATAGCATTATACAATTGTTGCTTTACAGATCATGTTCCAATGAAACACATGTCTATAAGCATACATTGATTCACCATAATGAAGTTCATAATTCATGCATGTATACATGTGAACTCCATATTTCTTGTTACATCATTATCTTCAGCACCTCGTTCACTGTGTAAGTCTGTAACAAAGATACATCAAGTCTCCTGTAAAAGTCACACAAAAAAGCTATTTGCATGTTATTCAATCATATACTTTAGAGCCTTGGTATCACTTGAATCCGTAAACATGTCATTATGCATATGGAGAGATACAAGACATTTTTTGGATCCCACGGCCACAAAATACAGTTCTAAGTGCAAATAATAATAGGCCACAAATTTTATACCTTCTCAAAATAATGCATCTCTTGTTTGTCTCTGTATCGTGTGCTCCTGAATAGCAGTTCTAGTAATGTTGCTTTGATAGCGAGGCATTTAGAAATGATCCGTCTTCATAAAAGACAGCTGTGCATACTTGTTGATAGGAAGAGCTTAGTAGCTTTCACTACTTATAAACATATAGAGATTAAGCATGCTTCAGCTACAACTCTGTAGCAAATTGATCATCCATGCGAACCTGCAAACTTGAGAGAGAAAGTGATACACGAAATAGAAACATAATATTATAACCTCAACAAAATTACAAGAGAGGAGACTCGGCTGATTGAAATGACTTGCCGCTCAATTCATTCATGTAAAGAGAGTCTATATATAGACATTTATTTCTTGCGGTGTATTTTCCTAAATCTACGTAATGAAAATATCATTTGCTGATCTCTTGCTGATCTCTTGGGATATGGTGATGCATTACTTTTCACGTGATGGATGACATTTACGTGAATCAAAGAAAGAGCATATTTATTTTTTGTTTTGAACAACTTCAAGAGTTTGTTCATATGCATAAGTTTGAAGTTAAACTAAGAGCACATTTCTATGAAGAAAATAAAGCTAATAGTGTAGCTAGGTTCTCCAAAATGATGTCTTCAGGATTCATTGAAGCTTGCCATATTTTCAAAAAAAGAATGCTAATAAAACATGACTAAGATAATCACATTCTTAGCCACTAGGTGCATGCTGTGTATAAAATTAACGAGCCAAAACCAATGCATTAGGCCCCGAGTTCTGATCAGTTCCTTGACCGCTAGTAATCTACACCTTCACATCTTCCACAGGAGCTGGCAATGGTCAACTATAAAGATGCTATCAATAAGGAACCAGATCTACTACAAACATAAACCTAAAGACAAGAAGCAAAGCTTTTCAAGGGATGATAGAGACAAAGAGGGGGAGAGTTGCAGAGTAAAGAAGCACAAAAAAGGGATCCCCAAAAATTTTCAAATTTTGGGCATAAGATTTCTTCTTTGTTTTCCTATGAAATACCTCATGAAACTATGTAAATGCACTAGAGGAGTCATCTATATGCATAAACCCCAATTATTGTAACATAATCCTTGTAGCATGGAAGGAGATTAGTGTTTTTCAATAAAGGTGCCGATCTCTAGTGTGAAAGGACCAATTTTAGAGCACATGTATATAAGTCACTTGGTGACTCTTGTAAAGAACTTTTTGCCATTGTGAGAATTGAAGCTGATTTTCGAATTTTCCTTTTTCCTACTCATTAACGTCTTCTCCAAGAGCTTTTGTGTCTGTTTGATGCTTGAAATGTGTGTTTAGGATTGTTTTCTACCCCTTCCCATCACATTTGAACTACTGTAGTGCATGTGCGAGCCTTGAAGAGTTTTGGAGCAGGTATTGGTGTTTTCCACCATTCACTATTTTGTTCATAACTTGAAGTACATTTGTCAGATTTGACTAAAAATACCATGATTAGATGCATCTTGTCAAGAGTTTTGAAATGAATCCACTATTGACCATATTCGAAGATCTGCGCTAAGAGAAAAGTTCAAATTTGTGCTTAATACTGTAACTGGTATCCCGACGTGCATATTCACAGAAATAGTGAGTTGGAGAGGTAGATGAGACAAAACACATGCATTGTAGCATTGATACTTTACTTCCCATCATGTGTGCACATGTCTTCATACCCTTGGTACGTCTAAGCTCTCGGACTGATAATTAAACATGTATTAATCCACCAACATATGCACTTGTGGGGTGATTGAGGTACAGTCTCATCGACACAAGTCCCTAAGGCTTACGACTTAGGTACACATCCATACTCTAGGTAAAGAGCATGCTATGGCTAATTATTTTAGTAGATTGGAATCAGGGGAAGCACAGTGGGAGTGAATGATGAGTTACCACATGCAGAATTGTTTAATGCTTAGATTGCTGATTCAGATTCTTGGTATGACCAGTTTTGGGCATTCCTAACGGATGGGGTGTTGCCTCAGAAATTCACTCAAGATCAGAGAACAAAGTTTTCTTTAAAAACTAGGCCATATTTGGTGATAGCAAGTGCATTATATAAAAGGGGTTTGATCAAGTAATTAGGAGATGTGTGCCGGATTTTAAGCAAGTAGCCGTGTTGCAAGAAGCACATTCAAGAGCCCTAGGAATACATTTATCACGATATATTAAAGGTAAGAAGATTTTGCACGCTAGGTTGTGGTGGCCTATAGTATTCAAGGATGCTCATGAGTTTGCAAAAAGATGTGTTATTTTCCAAAAACTAGGTCAACCAAATAATGCAGATAAAATGATTGATCACCCCATTTTACCATTAGATCCATTTCAGAAATGGGGGATGTATTTTGTGAACCGAATTAAGCTAGTTATGCAACATGGCAATAGATATATTTTGGTAGCAATAGATTATTGTACAAAGTGGGTTGAGCTGATTGCACTTAAAGATAATAAGGCAGCAAGTGTAGCTAACTTTCTCTATCATAATATCATGGCCAGATTTGGATGTCCACTGGAATTGGTGAGTGATAGAGGAGCTCATTTTCTTAATGAGGTAATTTCAAAACTAACAAAGATGCATTTGATTATGCACAAGAAATCTATATCTTATCACCCACATGTGAATGGTCAGGCAGAGAGTACCAATAAGAGTTTATTAAGGATTCTTAAAAAACTAGTACATGATAATCACAAGAATCGAGATTTGATGTTAGATTCCGCAGTCTCATCCTTCAGAACAACTTTTACGGTAACAATGTGAATGAGACCATTCACGTTAGTATATGGTTTAGAAGTCATAATTCCAATGGAATTTGTGGTTCCAAGTTTATGAGTAATTGCAGAAAAGATGTCTCCAAAATTACCGTATGCATAGAAGCAAATATCTTTTATAATTAGAGGAAGATCATTTAGTGAGTTCTTATATTATAGTTTTCATTCAAAGAAGGATACAAGCTTGGGTAAATATGAATGTTAAATATAAAGTATTTCAAGTCGAAGATTGTGTTATGGTTTACAATTCTAAATTAGGACCACACCCAAGAAAGCTAACACTTAGGTACAAAGCTCCATATCAGATTGCCCAAGATTTGGGCCAAGGAACTTTTCTTGCAGTAGATGTGTTTGGTACTAAGATGGACAGAACTATTAATGGGTTTTGGCTAAAGAAATTTCAAGGTAAACCTCCACACATGGATTGGTTCATAGCAAGTTTGGCATAGATAGAGTTTGATCCAGATATTTTACGCAACATCAATAACGATTACAGTCGGATGCTATGTAGTTGGATTTTTGTAGAATTAATCAGAGTTTTGTCGCTCGAATGTTGCTTGATCGGAAGCTATTGGGTTGGCTCTTGCTTAGTCCCAAAAATACGAGCAAAATAGTGTTTTTAACAATGACCTCAAAGAGTAGGCAAAACTTGAATTATTATTTGGATTTCACTTACAACTATTTAAATCATGGCTATTTCGGGTTATGCATGTGGATAGTCTTGTTGTTTGAAAAAGTTGGGTTGCATGAGTGCATTTTCATTCTACTTGCATACATTGCATTTGGGTCGGTATGCCTAAAAAAAGTCGGCAAGCTTAACAGCAGTTCTTAAGTCCGACTCTGCTGCAGAGATGAAGGTTCGATTGAGGAGGAAAGAGAGTGTTGTGCGCAAGGAAGATACGTCAACTGAGGAGCATGATAATTCTACACAAGAAGAAGAAAAGGAGCAGACGTTGTTATCTACAAGTAAATTGGCTCAGTCATTAATGGATCCTTACACAAATTTCAAGCTGGAGCTAGATACCAATGCACCAGTAAATGCAGCCTGGTTATAATAGATGGCTTTCTTTTCTTTTGCCATGTTACCTTGGGAGAAATGGAAATCCAATTATTATGCGAAAGGTCAAGTCAATATTATATGCAAAACTAAAGGTCAGATATCACAACAGGTAAAGTTGTGCCCTAAATCAATTTCAAAAGTTTTTCATTCACCCATTTTGAAGGATCTAGTAGTACCAAAATGTCTAGAAGATGCATTAAAAAAGAAAATTGGGCCTAGGGAATGTGGTAGGAGATAGTATATGCTCAAGAATGTTTTGTATGTGTGATGGGAGCAGTTGAAGTGGTATTTAGAAAGGATATGCTTCATTGTGAAGTATGATTATATGTCAAAAGATAAGTGAGCCTCATAGCTTACCGTTAAATCTTTTCTATTCTCTCCCTCATCTATTTTTTGAGTATTAAGGTGTGTATGTTAAGGTTCATTTGTTGGAAGATCCTGTAAACCTGCGATATATTGTTATTGTTGCCCACTACCACTTCCAACATATGGTATTCAGACCTTAGAATACCAACATTTGGTATCAAAGCATAGTTGACATACACCTTAATAAGATGAGTGACTATAGACTTGAGAATGACGAGAAGCTTGAGGGCATGTCTAATTATCCAATGTGGAGTTTTATGATGATGAACTTGTTAGTATCAAAGGACTTATGAAATATTGTCAATGGCACTTATCCAAGGCCCAGAAAAGTCGGAGAAGAGGCTACTTCATCTTCTTGAAGACCTGTTGTTCCTATTTTTGCTCAACAGGAGGTTAGTGAAGATGAAGAAACTCTTTCATCATGAGGAGTCCGCACTACTACCAAATCACTTCCTACAGAAGAGTGATGATGGGATTCAAGTGATGCTTTAACACTTTCATATATTGCTATGGGAGTCAAAAGGCATATTATACCCCAGATCAGATCTTGCAAAACCTCTCATCAGGCTTGGTTGGAGTTAGAGAATCTCTATCAGAGCTGAAAACTTGCTAGGAAAGCTCATCTAAGGAGACAACTAGCCAACACAAGGATGAAAATTGGTGAATTGGTTCAGACACATATTTTGAAGCTTAAATATTTACGAACCAGTTACTAAATGTTGGAGTCAACATCTCAGATGAAGAGATGGTAAACACACTTCTAAACTCACTTCCATCTACATATCGTGCTTTTGTTACTTCTTTATCTCTCTCTACAAGAGATAGAGAAATTTCATTTGAAGAGCTAGAGTTCCTATTACTTCAAGATGAAGATCAACAAAAGGGTATGGAAGAGAATGATGAAGCCATGTTATCATCATGAAAGGGAAAGAAGAAGAAGGAGACAAAGAAGGAGCAGCAGATTCAACAATCCAAGAAGGAAATTAAGTCTTTTAATCCAAATTCTTCTTGTCCTTTTCCTAATGCTTCCTCTACACCCAAACAAAAATCTTCGGCTACATCTAACTCGAAGGAAGGAGTTTACCATTACTATAAGAAGCCAGGTCATTTCGTAGCAGAATGCAGAGCAAGGATTTTCAACTAGAAGAAGAAAGCATCCTGTAATAGTGCCGAAGATGATCCTAAACCTAAATCTTCAAAGGTAGATTTAGATGCATGTATTACTATTGAAGAAATAGCTTTTGATCAAGCAACATTAAATGCAATCTCAGATAATCCTTGGATTTTAAATTTTGGAGCTACTAAGCATATGACAAGTTGCACAAAGGTATTTTCCTCACTTTCAACTCTTCAGGGAGAAGAGTGACCATTGCAAAAATTCATGATTAGATGTTGAAGGTGTTGGAGAAGTGAACCTTAAGTCCAGAGCAGGTGAAAATTTCACAATTTCCAATGTTCTTTATGTTCCAAAAATAAAGAAGAATTTTCTCTCTATCTCGACTTTCTTGTCAGATGGTTAAAAAGTAGTTTTTAAGAAAGATTCATGTCATATCCTCTCACCTAATGAGGAGCATTGTCTACTTCAAGGTGAAAATAGAAGTGGCATGTTTGTGTTATCCAAAATAAGTCATGCTAATTTTGCTAGGTCTACTATACCTAAGGAGAACATGAAGCTATGGCATGCTAGATTTGTTCATATGAGTTATACAACTCTCAAGCATATCAAAGATCAAGGTATGGTGGAGAGTTTTCCTACTCTTGCTTTACCAAATGATGTAGAGTCATGTGAAGGATGTCTTGAAGGAAGGCTTCACAAACTACCTTTCAAGAAACATGGGTTTATCATGGCCACAAGGAAGTTACAGATCATACATTCAGATGTGAATGGTCCGATGAGAATAGATTCTATTCAAGGTTTCTGGTACTTTGTCATGTTCATATATGATTTCTCAAGATATTCATGGATTTACAATCTTAAAATGAAGTCAAAGGTTTTTCCTACTTTTAAGAAGTTCTTAGCTATGGTTGAAAATGAAATTCAGTCAAAGATCTAGATTTTGAGAAGTGATAGAGGAGGAGAGTACATGTCAAAAGACTTTAAGTATTTTCTTGAAGACAAAGGTTTCTCTCATCAACTCACTATTGCTTACACGCCAGAACAAAATGCTCTTGTAGAGAGAAAGAATATGATACTTGTTGAGATGATGCATAGTATGATGTCATCCAAAATGCTTTCTGCCAAGTTTTGGTTTGATGCAGTACATACAGCTAATCACATTCTAAATAGGTCTTCCGCAAAAGCTTTGAAGGTCATTACACCGTATGAATCTTATTATGGGAAGAAGCCCAATGTGAGTTACTTTAAAGTTTCTAGTTCCTAGCTTATGTTCACACTGAGAAGAAGGATTGTGGTAAGCTTGATGTAAAAGCCATTAAAGCGGTCTTTCTTGGTTATGCAATTGAAAACAAAGGATATAGATTCTATGTTCCAGATATAGGTGATATCCTACTCTCACGCAATGCATATATTGCAAAAAGTCAGATTTATGATAAAAAGGAAGAAATTCCAGATTTCATAAAGACAGGTGACTATGCATTTTTCAGAAGGAATTTGGATGCTTACATTCAGCCATACAAGGGGGGTGATGAACCTACTCAAATCCTAAGAGATACAAGTGAAAAGAGAATTTCATTACCTACATCAATACCTAGTCCATCATCAGTACCTCTTGAAGTTTTGGCTTATGAAGTTGGAGAAGGTTCCAAAGTTCCAGAAGAAAGAGATATTGAAGAACCAGAAGATATACCACCAGTTTTTAGGAATGTGCCAAAGTGGTTATATCAAACTAGGAAGGACAGTGGTATAAAGGAATACACAGGAAGAACCAGAAATCAGAAAAGGAGATAACAAGGAGACCACGTAAATCATGTAGAACATTTTGAGATTCATAATGTTTTAGCCCTTACTTCAGTTGAGAATGAACCAGCTAGTCTTCAAGATACACTACAAGGTGATATGATTATCACAAGTTGTTGGCATACAGGTCATATGAAGAGCATACAGGTACAATAGAGCAGTCATGCACAATACGGCAACAAGGCCTAATCATTTTTTCCATGGATCATTCACAACTCAAGTGATTTTAATCACTACACAAACATTGTAAATTCTGTTTTTGGTAGAATAGACTCCATTTTGTTCAAGCCGAGGAGTCCTCGAGCTTGAGGAGTATTAGAATTAGCTACATACCAATTTTCATAATTTTTAGACTCTGTTTGAGCCCTCACATAGGCTCTAGAACCTAATTTTTAACTAGGCCGGACACTAAGTCTGGACAAGGCCAAAGCTAGTGAGAAAACTATAAAAAGAGCTAGAGAGCTCATTTTGGGGGTTAGATTGTTTGTGAATTGAGCTTATGTAAGAGACTTTTTGACTAATGCAAAGAACTCCATTGTTCCTCTCCTTGTTCTTGCCTTGTGTGCGCGTGTGTGTGTATGTGTGTGCATGCTTGTGTGCTTCTCACTCACACACTTGTGCCTTCACTTGCTCATAGTCTTCATACTAGTCCTCACGTCTCCACGGATTCACAATTATGAGGTGAATCTTCTCACATTGGTACTCACCATTATGCTAGAGTGACACCAAATTTGGCGCCGTTGCCGGGGAGAGAGCTTCGAGGACGAGCGTGTGATGGTAAGACGTCGAGTTGAGACATTGGAGTTATAGGTAATATCCTTTCTTTTCCTTATTTTTCTTCATTTTTTCTTATTTTTGCATCACCATCATCATCCCCACTATCTCCCACCTCCATCTCCATCTCCACAAAAATTTCAGTTTTTTGGTGATATTCCACTCCCCACCTCATTTCCCTCATTTCATTGTGAGAGAGAGCAAGAGAGAGCTTGCATGCGATCCGCTTTTGTGTGTTTTTTGAGCTTTTGTTGCAAGAACTAGCTGTACCACCTTCTCAAGCAGTTTGCGCAGGTACAACAGACTCTGCACAGGTCCTGGGACGACGACCTGTGTCTGTCGCGAGAGACAGAAAAACTTGATATGTTTTGAATGCATGTTTGGCACGGTAACCTACATCATTAGAGCACTCCAAATCACTAGAAGTTTCTAAAAAATTTGCGTTTTTTACAGTCTATCGCAACAGACACGGTCTATCGCGACAGACACGGTCTATCGCGACAGACCAAAACCACGACAGACGATAGACCCCGTCTATCGTGACAGACACCCGTCTATCACGACAGACAGGGACCCACAGCTTGTGTCTATCGCGACAGACACCGTCTATCGCGACAGACACCGTCTGTCGCGATAGACAACCCCCCACGACAGCTTGTGTCTATCGCAACAGACACCGTCTATCGTGATAGACAGACATTTTCGGCAAAAATTAAGGGGTGATTTTTTTGGAAATTCAGGCTAAATTTTGGGCATATTTGCATACTCAAATACTCATATACTTACAAAGGCCTTAGAAAAATGCATTAACACTCCTGAAAGGTTCTGTTTGTCTGTTTAACCCCCTAAACCCTGAACGGTCATAACTTTTTCATACGATTTTTCAGATATGATATTTTGAAGTTGACACACTGAGGGGTAGGTACACCAAGGGAGCTTTAGAGGAAATTTTTTTTAGCAATAAAACAGGGGGAACTAGGGTCATTAAAAAGTGTCTGAAATAAATTGTCTGTCAATTAAAGGATCAAATTGAAGCTAAACTTGGGATTCTTACAGGAACATCGAGAGCTTTTGGAGAAAGCAAAGTAAGTGCCAGGGCGAACAAGCTTGGGAACGTGCTTCCTGGGTAGACAAGCAGCACTACGAGGAGCGACTTGAGGTTGGAACATCTCTTAACCCCCTCAGTCCATTCTTAGCATAGGCTAAGTGCGAGTAGTTGTCCTGATTGACTAGGGGTACGATAGGAACACTCAAGTTTGAAGAGCCTTTAATTTCTCAAGTGCAAGGATAGGCTAAATCGCAGTCTAGGGACAACTTAAAGGAAAAGAAATTAAACTAAGTGGGCGACGAACATCAAATACGACACACTTAAGTGCTCCTGACGACGCTTAATTAAAAACAAGAAAACACATACAAAGGAACTCAAAAGGAACAAGTGATTGGTACCAAAGGATCAACAACGTACAAAGGGCATATGAACCTGAGATCGGGAAGACACCTAGGGAGAGACCGTCAAAGCGTTAGATCATCCGAGGCTAGCGTCAACCATACAGCGAGATCTTGGGCCCAACAATTGAGTGATTACCCCTACGCGCTAGACTCAGAAACTAGTGACTTTGACATGTCGTATAGCATGGAAAGACCTGTAGGTAGCTCAGGAATGGCATACCTAGAAAGACCTGAAGGTCCCTACAAGACTCAATTGGAATACATCCAGACCAACCGCCTAGGTGCACGCATCTATGAGGATGATCTGCGAAGATTTGTTGTCCTAATTAAAAATCCGAATCAGCCCATTGGACTAGAACACCCTGTAGTCAAGTTTGAAAATGGTTCATACATGAATAAAGAAGGAACAATGTATGTGGTCACCAGCCAACCTGAAAGGACAGATGAGTTTGGCAACATAATCTCTGAACCTGAATTAGGTGACATAGAGCAAGGGAACTTAGGAAAGGAGCCGAAAACCCCTCGAGGCAAATCGGTCCTAACAAGGATAATCACTCTAGAGTTAGTTCCCCAGGATAATAGGAGCATAGAATTGCTCTGGAACCAAGAAACGGATGAGGCTTTTTGGAGGTACAAGCTTGAAAAGTCTAATGAAGTGGGAGCTCTTGCCATCTATGAATTCAAAGATCCTGATAGCCCAGGCAAGGTGACCTACTTAGATGATGCTTCTGAGAGAATCTTTGTGGTCTCTGAGCATGGAAGACACGCATACACTTGGAAGGGAGAATTGGTTTTTCCCCAACCTCGATCCAATGTGTCTTATGGTCACCAAGGAGCTGGAACATCTCAAGCTCATGGGACTCAAAGAGAAAGGAGTAGAGAGAGACCTGAGGTAAGCTTTGCCAACTCTTTTGGAAGGGAAAGAACGAGAACAGAAACAAATAGAGTGGAACCTGAGAGACATAGAACCCCAGGGAACCGAAGAAATGGCGATGATTTCCCTTTGCCAAGACCGAGAGAGCACAGGAGGACCTTGAGACCGACCCAACTAGTTAAGTCCATGAAAAAATACTTCGATGGCACTGGAGACCCCTACGATCATGTAGCTGAGTTTAGGCAAGTCTTGAGAGCTGAACAAGTTGAAGATCTGTTCACGCAGTACAATGCCTTTGGTCTAACCCTTAGGAACACCGCCCTGACATGGTTTCAACCACTACACAAGAGGCAGTTTAGGAGCATAGATCAACTTCTAGAGGCATTCATTATCGAATTCTCTAAAAGTGGCATAAGAAATAACACATCCTCCCTGATATACAGCTTCAAACAAACATCTCAAGAGACAGTGAGGCTCGCAAGCAGAAGATTTAGGCAATATCTAGAGAGATGCTCGGCCCCAGAGTTACCCACTCCAGCCAAGAAAGTGGCCTTATTTTTAGATGGATTGTTAAGCACCAAACTGAGATCATATGTGTATTTGAAGGACCCTAGATCCATAGAAGAATGTGTACGCATGTGCATAGATATTGAGGATAATCTAGGGGAGGAATTAGAGCTCTCAAAAATCTATAAAGATTCAGATAGTTCTAGTAGCTTCATTTCCTCACAATCCACATCAATTGAGGATCTAGCAGAAAAGGTAGCTCTGAAATTAGGTGTCTCTAACAAGCAGATTCCTAGATTTGCCCCCGGAAAACGATGCTATACCTGTGGAGGAGACCATATGGCTAATGTGTGCCCCATCATGGCTCAACCCCAAGTGAACCCTAACAACCAATACTGCACCATAGAAAGGAGGTACACCAATCACATAGCATAAGATTGTCCATATAACAAACAAGTTGTTAGACAAAATTATTCTCAGCCATATCCACAACAAGGAAAGTACCCTAATGAGTACCCACAACAACAGTATGCTAGGTCCCAGCAAATCTATCAACCACCCTATCAAGGGCAACAAAGAGCGCAACCAGTCCTAGCGCAGCAACCTCCTCCCCCACCAATGTGATTCCAGTAAAGTATGCAGCGGCAAAAGAAAATCTAAATAGAGCTTTAGTGCTAGTGACATCCTCGCTTTCAGAAAGTGATCCAAGTGATCATAGTTTTGACTCCACCCATGTTGAGAGCCCCCAGGCCTAATACATGCAATCACCGGAGCATAGTGAGTCATATTATTATGAAGAACCGAATGAATCTAATGGGGAGCCAGAATACGCAAACGTCATGTATGCCAACCCCAACTCGAGGTCCCAACCTAGGCCGATGAGACCTCCATTTCCTAGAGGGCCATGCTATCGTTGTCAGGGAGATCATCTCAATCGTGATTGCCCTCTACCTGCACCGACACAAACCCAATCTGTGACAATTCAAGGCTTTTGTCCCGATTGTGGAAAGGAGCATTTGTTACGAGAGTGTCCCAAGAACCCCGCCAATATACCAAAAATTTCTCCTATCAATGTTATTGGCTTAGTGGTAGACTCCACAGGAAGTGTGACTTCCACAGCCCCAGTACAAGTCATCATGAGAGCCCAGGCACTTAAGCAAAACCAAGACTTAGGCTAGGAAAAGAATGCAGAGGTTAGCGAGACTGAGAGCCAGAATAAGAAGAGGACAAGAGCTTGGAGAGATAGCCGTGAATGTATGAAAAGGCAATGGGCAAGAAAGATGAGCGAACTTGAGGAAAGTCTACGAGAAATCAAAGCCAAAATCATAGAAATCACATCTCAAACGCACTCTCACACATCCTTGCCACTACCATCCCCTTCACCCTTCATTCCTCCACCCACCAATCCACCACACGTAACCCAACCACCACCCCGAGTAGGATTAGTCTTGGCCGATCCCACTCCTGAAGATCTAGACATGATGCTTAAAGCATATTAGTCCAAAATCCAAGAAGGGCCCAATGTAACAGATCATGAGAAATGTTACCCTAGAGCTGACCTAGAGCTTGAACGAACTAAGTTGTGTGCCAAGATGGTGGAATTGGCTCAAGCCATGTTTGAGACCAGTCGCCTTTTCACTTGCTCTAGCTCCACTAGAACACCATTGCATTTTGATGGTCTGTTAGATAGATTGGAGATGTTAATTGCAAAGTCTGGAAAAGGAGCCAACTCCCAGGCTAAGGAGAAGGCAAGTGATAGAATAAGCATTCCTCCCCAGGAAGCCTATGTGCCTAACTCTACAGAGCCAGACACAACATCTTCTATGAATCGGTTCACACCCGAATTCCTACGAGAGATTCAAGAAGACAAATGGGCTAAAGAAAGTGAAGTCCCTCCTCCTATTGAACTTGTGGATGATGCACACGACCAATTCCCACAAGACATCCCATCCATTTAAGAGGAGCAAGAGAGCACCCAATCTCAGGAAAGATTAGACTTTTGAGTCTAACTCTCTACAAGAATTACCCCACTTCACAGGCCCATGGGAAGCTAAGTCCACCTGTATGAGAGCACCCACGGTCATGGTAAGAAACGAAGATTCAGTCATACCTAGGAACACGGAGGTAGTGAAGAACACTAAGGTGCAGTGCAATCTCACTTTAGAAGAACTACTCAAGGTTAGGCCAGAGCTATGGAAACATGTAGCCAAACAAGTACCAGAGATAGCAAAACCTCGTTCCCAGGTAGGATCCTAGAGAACAGTGCCAGAAATACCCTTGGACAAGATAGGAGACATGAGTGAGGGTGAAGAGGGAAACACATATCTTCCTATCACCCATCAAGGATACACCACCAAGGCCATTCTAGAATCAGGTGCAGGAGTTGCAATTGCTACCACTTCACTATGGAAGCGTTGGGGCAAGCCAGCACTCAGGCCAACGAGAATGAAATTGCAGATGGCCGATGGTCATATTGAGAGGCCCTTAGGATTGATAGAAGGAATAACTCTCACTACATGTGGTGTTGAGTTCCAGCATACTTTTGCTATATGTGACTTTAGCAAAAACCAAGCCTACGAGATGATTTTGGGGAGACCATTTATGCAGCAGTTGCAAGTGGTACAGGATTGGGGAACCAATTCCTTGTATTTGCAACACTTAGGTGTTACAACCAAAGTCAATCTCAAGGATTACTCTCATAGAGATGTCCCTCCTATCCAATGGAACCCCATCCATAGAGCCAAAGATGATACGGAATCGGTGAATTCCATAGGATCAGGATCCTCATGGATGCATGAAGACACTCACTTATGGATTTGTAAAGTGGCAGTGGAAGAGGAGAAAAGAGAAAAAGCCAGAGAGGTAGGTGCGAAGGAAACACATAGATCAGTTCAAGACCCAGCCTATGCACCTGTAGTATTTTCGGACGAAGAATTTGAACCTCACGGCTGGGCAGAAATTCTAGCAACTATGGATGTAGCCATCAATGAAGAGCAATGGACACCTTACTGTGATGAAGATGGCTATGACATTTCGGTCTTCTCCATAGAGCCAATCATGGGAGATGCAGTTTTAGAAGAATGAAAACCTAGCCCTGATGCATTTGAAGATGCAAGTGACTCCGATCTTGAGTCAATCATCATGGACCCACCCTTTGCATCAGACGAAGAATATTTCTATGAAGTAGAAGTTTACCCTCAGAGACATGAAGAGCTCACTAATGATGTGAGATTTACCACACGAGTGACCACTAAGAGTGAAGGAAAGAAAAGGAAGAAGAGAGAAGCCGCACCAGAGGAGGAAGAATCCCTGTTTGAGGTCCCTGAAAATTTCAAGAAGTATGCAATAGAAGATAGGAGAGTCATGGTAAGAATGCCAAAACGCGATGCACAAACAGGAGAGGCCTATGACAAAAAAGAAACCACCAAGAAGGTAGTGGTAGCCATAGAAGAAGGAGAAGAGAGGTGCACTTACATAGGACATGACCTCACTAAGGAAGAGGAGCATGAGCTGATAGCTTTGCTAAGAGAGTACAGAGATGTATTCGCTTGGAGCTACAAAGATTTGAAAGGTGTAGACCCTGACATATGCGCCCATACGATTCCCATGACCACAGAGGCCAGATCTTCAAAACAAAAGCCATACACATACAATGACAACTATGCTGCCAAGATCAAAGAAGAGATAGACCGCTTGGTTGAAGCTGGATTTATCTATGAAATTGAGCACACTGAATGGGTGTCCCCCATTGTAGTGGTGCCCAAAAAGAATGGTAAATTACGTGTATGCATTAACTTGAAGAAGGTTAACGCAGCCACTATCAGGGATAGTTATCCGCTTCCTATCACCGAGCATTTATTAGAAAGGGTAGCCGGCAAGGAAGTGTACAGCTTCCTAGATGGGTTCTCTGGCTACAATCAAGTAGCCATTGCACCAGAAGATCAGCATAAGACGGCTTTTGCCACAGAGTGGGGCATATTCGCTTTTAGGTTAATGCCATTCGGGCTTACCAATGCTCCCGCAACCTTCTAGAGATTGATGTGCCATGTGTTTAAAGAGTTCCTGAGAAAGAATTTGGAAGTCTATGTTGATGATCTCTGTGCTCATTCCAACATTAGACAAACACATATACCTGAACTCAGGCAAATCTTTGACAAATGTAGAGAATATCAAGTCTACCTGAACCCAAAAAAGTGCGTTTTCATGGTCAGGCAAGGCAAGGTTTTAGGACACATAGTGTCAAAGAACGGCATCTCCACTGACGAAGAGAAGGTGAGGGCTATTGCAGAACTACATAGGCCAAAGAATGTCAAGGAAGTGCAAGCTTTCATGGGGCATTGTGGTTATTACCGACGTTTCATTCACATGTATGCCATCATTGCAAAGCCTCTGTACGGACTTCTGACAAACTTTGAGTGGACTGAGGAATGTGAGAACTCTTTCAATGAGCTCAAATGGCAATTATGCTCAGCACCAATCTTGACTACACCAGATTGGAATAAGCCCTTCCATGTGCATGTGGATGCATCCAATTATGCCATTGGGTGTGTACTCGCGCAGCCTACCGGTGAAGGTAATATGGACCTTCCAATTGCCTATGCTAGTAGACAACTGAATGTAGCTGAACGAAATTATACCACGACTGAGAGAGAAGGACTAGGCATGGTATATGCAGTTAAAAAGTTTAGACATTACTTGCTTGCAAATAAGTTTAAATTTTTTACTGATCATCAAGCTCTACTTTACTTGGTGAACAAGCCATGCAACACAGGTAGATTGGTGAGATGGTTCCTCTTACTAATGGAATATGACTTTGAGGTAGTGGTGAGAAAAGGCAAGACTCATTTGAGAGCAGATCATCTCTCTAGGCTCACATCGGGAGAAGCCCCACAAGGAGTATCAGATGACCTTCCTGACGCTTACTTGTTTAATTTGGAAGTTGTACCTCAGTGGGCTAAGCCATTAGTGCCAGTATTGACATACGGGCCTAATCACCCAGTCATAAACACTCAAGATAGAGAGGTAGTAAAAGCCTAGAAGTACCATATCATGGCAGGAAGTATGTACAAACAGACAGATCAAGGGATATTGGCTTGTTGTGTGGAAGAGGATGAGTACGCTAAATGGTTGCAGTTGGCACACGTAGGTGCATTAGAGCAACACTACTCAAAACAACGAACCCTACAGACACTAAGGAGACTCGGAGTGCATTGGCCTACTATGGAAGCTGATGTACATAAGATGTGTAAAGAATGCCCAATCTGTTGCACTAAACCACCTGTGGAACATGCCACTCTTTATCAAGTGTCCATAGTGCCAGATTGGAGTGAACCATTAGTAGCCTTCTTGAGGATGAAAACATTCCCTCCAGATATGACCCTCACGAGACAAAGAAGTCTAGAACAAGAAGCCCTAGATTACTCAATCATTGGTGATAATCTATACAAGCGTGGTAAAGATAATTACCGGAGACTATGTGTCCATGAGAGTGAATATCTCAAGATCTTGGAAACTGCTCCTTCTGGTGGCCGACCCTTCACATGGATGCACATACCTATGTGAAACGGTGTGATGTTTGTCAGAGAACTCAGTATCCTATACACAAGGATGAGATGCCACTGAAACCTATGATGGGTGGACGTGCATTTTCTAAGTGGGGAATATACTTTGTTGGTCCTATTAATCCCCCAGCTAAGGGTTCACATGCTGAGTATATCATTGTGGCCACGGATTATCTAACCAAGTGGGTAGAAGTGAAAGCCACATCGAAGAATGATGCCCAAACGACCGCTAAATTCTTATTTGAGAATGTGTTCACTCGATACGGGCTACCCATAGAGCTAGTAAGTGATAGAGGGACTCACTTCTTGAATGAAGTCATTGAAAATCTTCTTCAAGAGTTCTTGGTGATACACAAGAAGTCTGCCCCCTATCACCCACAAGCTAATGGCCAGGCCGAAAGCACAAACAAAATTCTATGCAATGTGCTTACCAAATTGGTGAATAATAAACGCTCTGATTGGGACAAACAGCTACACCATGCTGTTTGGGCATAGCGAGTGGCCTATAAAACGGTACTCCAAGCCATGCCCTTTCAGATGGTTTTCGGCCAGAATGCAGTGCTACCATTGGATTTTTTGATACCAATCTTGAAAGTAGCACAAGAGCATGATTGGACAGGCCATGAGTTTTCCTCTAGAATCTTTGATCTTGAATGATTAGGTGAAACACGATTGAGGGTTGCAGCAGGAATTTATGTAGCCAAGAAGAGGCAAAAGGCATATTTCGATGCACACGTCAAGGATAAGGGCTTGAAAGCAGGAGACCTAGTCCTAGTCTACACCTTGAAGCAACATGCACGGAAGTTAGAGAAGAGAGGTTACGGGCCAATGATTATCAATAGAATCTCCACAAGTGGAGCAGTTCAACTAGCCACTCTAGAGGGTGATATTCTACCAAGTTACATAAGTGGATGCAGAGTCAAATTATATCAAGAACCCCTGACTGAAGAGATGCTAAATCGACTCAACACTGCCAAGAAACGTAAAGAAGAAGAGAAAGGAATTAGAGAAGAAGCATAGACAGAAGCTTTAGAACGCATCCAACGAATGAAATTGAGGAGACAAGGCAGAGACCCGCCTATGCCTGACACTCAAGAATCTCTAGGCTATCCCATGGCCATGTGCGAGGCTTGAGGTGGACATTCCCATAGAATAATCGACTGACGGCCTTTTGTAACCCTAGAAGCAAGACAAGGAGAGAGTGTAAGGACAGTGAGAGCTTTAATTGACTCAGGGGCAGCCACTAGTGAAGTTCGACTGTCTTACTGCCAAGAGCTGCAATTACAAATCAATCCTATAGAGGCATATCTCATAGGATTGGGAGGTGTGGAAACCCCTTGCATTGGTGAGGTGGAACTTCCCCTCTACATTCAAGAGGTGCTAATGGTAGTCAAAGTGCTAGTGTGTGAAGACGAGGATCTTACCGAACCTCTTGTCCTGGGCCAAGACTGGATCTATGATCATGCAGTCAGCCTCAACCTAAGAAGTGGACTTCTTCAGGCATGGGTAGGCCAAAACCACATCACGATTGAATTAGAAAATCAAGCACATAGGCCGCTAGAAGAGGCACCGAATCCTGGTCCTTCCAGGAGTCCACCTGAAATGAACCATGCTACTCTTGACCAAAGTTCTATGGTGCAAAGGATTGCCACTCATGACGAAGGTACAGAAGTCAACAAGGAGTTCCCTTCTTTTCCAAAGAGAATTCGAGGAAAGCAAGCCGGAAAATAGAAGATACAGAGGAGCCCGAGGACCAAGAAGAATGAACATCAACCAGTACAATACAGAATACCCCATGGCATGAAGCAGATCTAGATACGCAAAGGTGAACAACCCTCGGCTTTGGAGACAGGATTCCAAAGAGGCATCAAGCAAGCTACAGTGTCGAGGACTACAGCAAAGGAGTACCCTAGGCATCAAGCTAGACAAACCATTTCTATTTGGGTTCCAAAGCAGTCAATGAAGGCTATCCCAAAGACTAGACAAATATGGGTGCCCAAGACCTGCTTACCAGCTCAAATAACTTCACCTCCAATCACTAGATCAAACCAACACTCACAAGTCCTATTGGCTCCCATCCAAAGGCAAATATCTACACTCCACACCACCACATTCTTGGTCACGCCTCGGAATGTTTGGAAATGGGTACCCAAAAGGCCCCAAACCCAAGACACTCCAGCCCGCAAACCTTCACACATCATCGCCAATAAAAGCAACGATTCCAGCATCAAAGTTTGGAGAACTAAACCCCATATCAAACCCCCTGACCCACCTCTGTAAATCCTTTCCCTCTGATGTAGGTGCATTCTGAGAACATTGCACAACCAAAGTATGCATCTTCACCCACTAACCTCTAACCACTCGGAATGTCATGTTGGTATTGTGGAGGGAACACCATAACATCCTGTTTGCAATGCAATGCTAATGTGCCTCTCTCTTCTTCTAGCAGATAAACATCATCAACTACAAGCACTCTCATGGCAGAAGCAACAGGTCTGAGCTCACAGGCAGGAATAATTACTGCAAGAATTGATGTGGATAGTCTACCTGTTGATGTGCCACCAACTGAATGACCTGTGGAGCTGCAACACCTTCAGCAGATCCCGGTACCGGATCCACCCACAGGGATCACAGAAAGAGTCCATGCCAATTCTCATTGGTTCAATGGCATGCCAGGCCCATTGGGAGAGGCCAAGTATATATGGGAGTCTAAGTGCGAGTATGACAGATCTTGGGTCAGATTCCAATTCTTCTCCAAGGAGTTTGAGACTCTACAGAACACACAGGATCTTCAGACCATACGGCAATGTGCAGGGCTAGCTGAGTACTTCGAGGCACCATTACCCAAACCAGACCTCCTCCGATGCTACTATCTGGTCTCAACATTACAGGCTAATGCAGAAAAGGACAAACCAAGATCATTTGTTCTGCCTTCCTTGCTGGGCAACAATGAGTTAAAGAGGTTTGAACTTACCTTGGAGTTGGTGAGCTCTGCTTTGAATATGCACGGCACACATGTACCTTCTGAGAAGGATGCTCGCGTTCCTACTAACATGAAGGATAGGAAACTACTGAAGCTTAAAGACATGGCAGCACTCACACCAAACGTGTCCATCCCTCTCCGTATGTGCATGCAACATTTTGCTTTCCCTAGTCAAGACCGCTTCACACAACCGCACAAAAGAATTTGGTTCGCTCTCTACTTAGCGGAGACAGGTGCGTTACCAATTAAGCTTCCTGTATGGATTATAGAGCAGTTGTATGAAGCAAATAAAAGGTCTTCTAGGAAATTAGTGGTGAACGGTTGCTGTGCTATCACACGCATTATCTACCGGTGCTTAGCATACGATGTACCCATTGAATGTGCCTTAACTTGGGCACAATTACAAATGTTTAAGAAGCTCAAGACGTCCACACATCAATCCAAGCGCATGAGGGGTTCGATCCCTTGTGTCCAGACACGTGAAGTTCTGACTAGTCTTGAAGTATCGCCACGAGGGGAGGCCACTGTACCTCCCTTTACCATTAGAATACCCAGGTCTGGATCTGAAACTACAACACAAGCTGCCGCTTCAACTCCTCCTGCTCCATGTGAATTTGAATTTGCTACAACTGGAGATGCTGAAGGGATGGATCCCCATGACTTCGAAGCATTCTTACAAAGTACACAACTCTCTGATGTAGAGTTTTATTCAGATACAGAAGAACAAGGCACATCTTCACAAAGAAGGAGAAAATCCACAGAAGGTCGCCATGTACATTGGGGTGACGATCAGCAAGGTCAACAACAAGGACATCTAGAAGAAGAAGGAGCAGACGAAGAGGAGACCACTGAAGCCCCAGCTTATACAGCAAAACTCCGAAGGCTGTATCAAATCATGGAACGAGTGCGATCGCAACAACTGCTCACCGAACAGAGTAGTAGGGTACTCATGACTCAGCTGTTGGAAGAAGCAGGAGTTGACTCAGAATACAGTGAAGGTCTCTTATTAATGGCAGAAACATATGGGGTAGTAGAAGTAGTTCGGACCGCCATTAGGAGGTCTCCAGTTCAATATGATCCACGAAGATTCCAAACATGACCACGATCAGGTAAAAACATCCAGATCCCCATTACAACGGCATAAGGGCCGATTATTACATCCGAACCCATTGAGAAAACCTCCCAAGCAGCAAAAACCGCTAGCCAAGAGCATACAATCATCCATGAAGATTCAACTGAGCCACTACCACCCACACCCCCACCATCGCCTCCTAGAACAGAAGTCGTGGAGATCACCTCGACCACTCAACCCACCGAACAAACCTTCATCTTCCGTACTCCCACCTCTAGTTCAACCCTATTATCCACCTTTGAAAACCCAATCTATGAAGCAACCACCATCACTACACAATCCACCGAATCGCTCATAGAGCCTGCCCTAGGACAACCATCCCCCATACCCTCAGCCATAGGTCATCCTGACGCTAGATCTATATTCTTGGGTTTCCCTACTACCATGCCACCTTTCATGACCTCCCCGCCTCTACGACCTCAACCCCCAACCCCCATCTCTCCACTTCTCCAATCCCTCCATGCCTTCCTTGCTAGAAATTTTCAACCTAGGTCTCAACCATTCCCTTTATTTTTAGCTCCCAACCCCACTTCTCATCTATTCACCACTTTCACACACACACCACCTACCATTCCAATGTATATGGTAGACCCCACACTCGCATCCACTCCTGAAAGTATGGAAATTTCACCACCCACGGCACCTCCCCCACCCCTCACACTTCCACCTCCCATTCCCCCCCCACCAATTTCACCGACACACACATATCCATTAGACACATCATTCACTCTTCCCCTTCCCCAATCCCCTCCCCGTGCATCCTCCATTGTACAAACCACACCATCATCCATAGGAAATGCATTGGACACCATGCTCACATGTATATCATAGTAAAGGACAGAGTACAATGAGCTCCAGCAACATAATGAACGCCTGCAAGAGCACTCAGAGCTTCTACAACACCGCCTTGCTGCACTAGAAGAGGAAAATGCTCGCCTCCATACACAATTCCATACTCTACAAGAGGCTCATAACATATTGGAGGTACAGTTACAGAACACAGATCAGGAAGCAATACAAGTGGTAGAAGGTCATCTACGGACACAGCTGGAACGCAATTCAAAGCTTGAGTGAAATATGGCACTACTCAAGCGACATCTTGCTGCCGCTCATGAAGAGAATCGACGCTTGCAATTACAAAATCAGGAAAACCTAGAAGCAGCTATCGAAAGCACACCTGGGGCACCCATCAGTCCCTCAAAATTTCAAGCTATGACCCCTGATAATATCAAGATAATCTTGGAAGACTATGCCACCCTACTTGAAGCCCATGAGCAGTTGTCAGAGGAACTGGGTCAACTGAAGCAGAAACACCAAAAAGAAACAACAGCTGCCTCTCAAACCACCTCCTCCGCGGCTTCACTTCTCACAGACTCAGAGGCCTTAAAAGATCTCCAGAAACAGGTCACCGAATTGCAAGCACGTCTACTACAATATGAGAGACCACCTTCCCCTCCAGAGGCTCCCACCGACGAAGAAATAGTACAAATTCCTGTGGAACAAACATTTGAAGAAGAATACGACCCAGAACCCTTCCCAGGAGGTCAACAAACGGAAGAAGGTCAGGACACATTTGAAGCACCACGACCCCCATGGCTACGACAAGTGGAGGAAATCAGGAGTTCACATGAAGAGCAAACCGTCGTGCAAAATCAGGCTATGAGAGTCATAGAGGAGACTGTATTACAATCCAATTACTTCAAAAACCTGTCATCGAGACGCCTTATCCTCTCATCCAAACTCCAATACAGGCCTTACTATATCATTTTAGCAGATTATGATTGTTCCTCTCATTGTTCTTGCCTTGTGTGCACGTGTGTGTATGTGTGTGCATGCTTGTGTGCTTCTCACTCACACACTTGTGCCTTCACTTGCTCATAGTCTTCATACTAGTCCTCACGTCTCCACGGATTGACAATTATGAGGTGAATCTTCTCACGTTGGTACTCACCATTGTGCTAGAGTGACACAAGTCCCAAGATCGAGTTCAAGTACAGAGATGAGTGTATCTACATGACACAACAGAAATACATTGAGAAATTATTGGAAAAGTTTGAGATGATAGATTCCAAGCCTATGCAGAAACCTATGGATGTTAATGTGTTATTACAGTTGAAAGCAGATTCAGAACCATTTAATGCTACATTATATATTCAAGTAGTGGGTTGCTTGATATATCTATGCAATACACATCAGGACATTCAGTTTGCAGTTTCTCAAGTATCCAGGTTTATAAACAGTCAAATCAAGATTCAATGGAAATAATTCAAGAAAAATTCACAAGAATTTTTGCAGGTTATTGAAACTTATACCATTGTGACATTGAAGGGGGGATTGTTGGAAACAATGTCCACAACTTGTCCAAAAATCCTCAATAACTCCAGCATATGATAATTATGTTTGAATACATCTTCAAGAAACCACGTCAAGCGAGGTGGATAGGAAAATATTGTTCTAAAGAACTCGCCTGGGTTCGAATCTCATCAGGCGCAGATTGCATAATTACTTTTTGAAAAGTGACATCATTTGTTTTTTTGTTCCGATTAACAATTCGGCGATCGAGTTTTCACGATTGTGTTTCGATGTGTTACAATCATAGTTATTATGCTTCTTACTTGTGCTTTTCAAGAGATACTCTAGCTATATAAGAAGAAGCCATCCTCGTTGTTCATTATCACTCAAGGATCTCTCAAGTGGTCAACGCAAGGACGAGGTCTTCTTGAAGAGAGAGTGTTCACACACTCTTGAGGAGGTGATCACTAGGAGGCTATCCTCAAGGAGGATTTGTCACACTCTTGGAGGAGTTGTGGTATACATCTTGGTGATTATTTGGAGGAGATTTTTCTAGTTACCATCAACATCAATTGTTGATTTACTGTGAGTAGCAAGTCTATTTCCATTCTTACTTGCTAGGTCACTCGTTTCTGCTTTAGGTTGATCAGAATTTGGGTTTGTTGTAAAATAGTTCTAAACTCTTCGTATTCTCCATATTCTCACACACACACTCTTCATACCTCTTAGGCACACAATCTCTTGTATTTAGTTCCTATTTCTGCGTAGATACAGAAATTGTCAGTTTGTATCATATTCTCACATTGTAACTTGACATTGGAATATAGATAGTGTAGGTGAGCCTCATAGCTTACTGTTACACAAATCTCGTCTATTCTCTCTCTATCTCTCACTCATCTATCTTTTTAGTATTAAGGTGTGTATATTAAGGTTCATTTGTTGGAAGATCCTGTAAACATCTGATATATTGTTATTGTGGCCCACTACCACTTCCAACATATGGTATTCAGACCTTAGAATACCAACATTTGGTATCAGAGCAAATGTTGGTATTCTAAGGTGTGAATACCATATGTTGGAAGTGGTAGTGGGCCACAATAACAATATATCACATGTTTATAGGATCTTCCAACATATGAACCTTAACATACACACCTTAAGAATAAAAAATTAGATGAGTGAGAGATAGAGAGAGAATAGAGAGAGAATAGAGAAGATTTCAAGTGTAACGATAAGCTATGAGGCTCACCTACACTAACTTATATATGAATGTCAAATTACAATGTGTGTACATGATACAAACTGACAATGTCTGTATCTAGGAAGAAATAGGAACTAGATACAAGAGATTGTGTGCCTAAGAGGTATGAAGAGTGTGTGTGTGTGTGAGAGAGAGAGAGAATATAGAGAATACGAACAATTTATAATTGTTTTACAGCAAACCCAGATTCTAATCAATCTAAATAAAAAACGAGTGACCTGGCAAGTAAGAACGGAAATAGACTTGCTTATCACAGTAAATCAACAATGAATCTTGATGGTAAGCTGGCACAATCTCTTCCAGATATCTCCTGAAGTAGACCAAAACTCCTCCAAGAGTGTTAGAACTCCTTCTCCAAGATGGCCTCCAAGATCTCCTCCTAGCTTGAGAAGATTGATCACTGTTAGCACTCAAGATCAAGAACAAGGTGCAAGAACATGTCAAAGAAGTGGACACACAAGAAAAAGAAGCAAGTAGGGAGCTCCAAGAAGTACATGTCAAATTTTTAGAAGGAATCCCTATAAAAATAGTGATTTTGATCACTAAAAGCCATTGTAAATACCATTTCATATTTTTGTAACTCCATTTTTTTCAAGCCGAGGAGTCCTCAAGCTTGAGGTTATTAGAAGTATCATCCTACCAAGTTTCATAATTTTTAGACTTTGTTTGAGCCCCCAAATAAGCCCTAGAACCTAATTTTTAACTAGGCCGGACACTAGGTCTGGACAAGGCCAAAACTAGTCAAAAAACCATAAAAAGAGCTAGAGAGCTCACTTTTGGGGTTAGCTTGTTAGAGAATAGAGCTTGTAATAGATTTAAGCTTTTGTAAGAGAACTCTTGTGTAATCGAAGTCCTTTGATTGTTCCTCTCTTGCTCTTACCTTGTGTGTGTGTGTGTGTGTGCATGTTTGTGTGCTTCCACTCACACACTTGTGCATTCACCCGCTCGTGGTCTTCATACGAGTTCTCACATCTCCGCGGATTGACAAGTAAAGGAGGTGGTGCTTATGCTTGAGCTACACCAAATTTTGGCACCATTGCCGGGGAGAGAGCTTTGAGGACGAGTGTGGTGATGGTAAGATCATAGATTTGCAACATTGGAAGGTTAAAAAACTGTCATGTCTATTCATTTCCTAATTTTTCTTCTTCATCTTCATCATCATCATCATCACCATCTTTGTCCATCTTCATCTTCAGTGAAATTTCTTGTTTTTTAGTGCATTTCACCATCTTCATACCATTTTTCATGCATTAGTGTGTGAGAAGGAGCTAAGAAGTGAAAGGGAGAGTAAGCGCCTTTATTTTTTCATGATTTTCTGCACATACGGAGCTTGCCATTGCTCGATGCTCAAAAATTTGAATTTCCCACCAAAAAACAGGATTCTGATTGAAAATCGCGATTTTCATCAAATTCAATTTTTTTTCAAAAGATGCGATTTTCTATTTCCCACCTAAAAGCTTTCTAAAAAGAACACAATTTTGAGGTCATTCTTAGAATCGCGATTCTCTCGTTGTGTTGAAAATCGCAATTCTCTAAGTTTCTCAAAAACACGATTCTCTAGTCATTCTGAGAAGCGTGATTTTTGGCGATTCTCAAAAACACGATTCTGAGGTAAAATCGCAATTTTCATATCATAAAACACGATTTTGGGAAAAACACGATTTTCAGTTGACTCAAAATCGTGATTTTCACAAATCATGATTTTCAGACAAAAACACGATTTTGGGAAAACACGATTCTTTGTTGGCTCCAAAATCGCAATTTTCAAAAACATGACTTTCATCCAAAATCGCAATTTTCACGATTTTCAGAACACGATTTTCATTAAGGTACAAAATTGCAATTTTTAGAACACGATTTTAAGTCAAAATCAGGATTTTCTGGTCATTCTCAAAATTGCGATTTTCAAGCCAAAAACACGATTTTCTATCAAAATCGCGTTTTTCATGATTTTCAGATGGGGATTGCTCAGAATCGCGATTTTCATAAGTGCTTAGCATCACAATTTTCATGATTTCATAAAATTGTGATTTTTGTGGTTGCTTAGCATCACAATTTTCATGATTCCTCAAAATTGCGATTGTCATAAGAGCTCAGCATTGCGATTTTCAGACCCCCAAAATCGCAATTTTCACACAAAATCGTGATTTTTCCAAAAGGTCCTATTTGCCTATTTTGACCCCCAGGAGCCTGATTTGACGTAACTTTTTCATCAAAAGTCCGTTTTTGAGCTCTATAGCTCCTTGGAAAGCTCGTTGTGAATCCCACACAGTTAGATTAATTTTCAGATAGACTAATTTGAAATTGACCCTCAAGTGGGACTAGGAAATCAAGGGGACTCCAAAGGAATTTGAGCCATACCAAGGGGAAATTTTGGACTCTTAACCAAAGCTTATGAACCTCAGATCTGGTAGACACCTAGGCACGGATAGACAAAGCATTAAATCTCTTGAGGCAAGTGTCAACCATACAGCTAAGTCTTGGGCACAACAACTAAGTGGTTATCCTTACGTACTAAGCTCTGACACAAGTGACTCAGAAATGTCTTTTAGCATGGGGAAACCTAAAGGTGGCTCAGGAACTACATATCTACAGACACCAGAAGGTCCATATAAGACATAGTTGGAATATATTCAGACTAACCGATTAGGTGCTCGCATCTATGAGGATGGCCTGAGGCGATCAGTGGTCCAACTCAAAAATCCAGATCAACCCTTTGGACTTGAATACCCAATAGTCAAGTTCGAAGAGGGTTCATACATTGATAAGGAAGGAACCATGTATGTGGTCACCAACCTACCAGATAGGACAGATGAGTTTGGAAATATCATTCCTGAGAATGAGATAGGAGACGTAGAGCAAGGAGATGTAGGATGAGAACGGAAGACTCCTAGAGGTAAGTCGGTTTTGACTAGAGTGATCACTCCAGATTGGATCCCTCAAGACAACAAAAGCATAGAACTATTCTTAAATAGAGAAATGGAGGAAGCCTTTTGGAGATTCAAGCAAGATCAGCCTAGCCAATTGGGCATAGTCATCATCTACGAGTTCAAGGATCCGGAGACTCCAGTCAAAGTTTTCTATCTAGATAACTCATCAGAGAAAATGTTCTTGGTAACAGAAGATGATAGGCATGCATACACTTGGAAGAGTGAATTGATCTTCCCTCCACCAAGATCCAATGTTTCTCATGGCCTCCAAGGTGTAGGATCATCCAAGGATCATGAAAACCAGAGGGAAGAGCTAGAGAGAGGCCTGAGGTAAGCTTTACACACAATGTGGGTAGAGATAGATCAAGAATGGAAGGTGAAGACATGAAAGAGAGAGACATCATCCTTGATCCACAGCTTCAAGCAGACACCCCAAGAAACAATGCGACTAGTAGGAAGAAGGTTCAAACAGTCCATAGAGAGATGCCTTGTTCAATTACCCACACCGGCCAAACAAGTGGCCTTGCTCTTCGATGGCTTACTAAGCACAAAGTTAAGATCATATGTGTACTTGAAAGAGCCTAGATCCATAGAAGAGTGTGTGAAAATGTGCATAGACATAGAAGACAACTTGGGTGAGGAGTTAGGACTATCCAAACTCTATAAGGATTCTGATAGTTCTACTAGTCATACTTCAAGAATCTCCACTGAAATAGATGAGATAGCTGAGCAAGTTGCCAAGAAGCTAGGAGTCCAAAATAGACAAACACCAAGAGTCACCTCATTGAACCAATGTTATACTTGCAGAGGGGATCACATGGCTAACCTATGCCCAATGCAAAACCAGAATGTGAGAGAAAGAAATGCTCCATATTGCACTATTGAGAGAAAATACACAAACGACACTGCTCAAGATTGTCCATACAATAGGTAGGCTATTAGACATAATTATCAGCAACCTTACCCATAGGGTAGGTATCAGAACCAATACCATCAGCCTTATTATAGACCACAACAACAATATCAAGCACCATATAGGCCACAACCAGTCCTAGGAAATCAACCAACTACTCCTGCCAATGTAATTCGAGTTAAGTATGTAGTGGTAGAAGAGAACCTCAATAGAGCATTGGTGCTAGTGACCCCATTGGTACTAGAGAAAATCCTCATGCTCGGAGTTCTGACTACTCCTATAAAGATAGTCCACAAGCTTATTACAGAGAGTCACCTGAGCATAGTGAGACTTATCCTTATCACTACGAGACACCATCTATGGAACAAAGTTGGGAGCTTGAATACTCCAATGTCATGTATACGAATCCTAACCCTAGGCCCCGATTGAGACAAACAAGACCACAAGCCCCTTGTTGGCAGCAGTCAGGGAACCGAAGGAGTCACAAGACGAAGAGAGTCAGAGCGAAGGGATAGCACAAGCAGACATGGCAGTCAAAGAAGATCTGGCAAGTAGGCCATCTAATTTTTCAAGACATCAAGGAGTTGAGCACACAAGAAGAAAGAGCAAGTAGGGAGCTCAAAGAGGTGTATGACAAATCAATAGAGAAAACCCTACACAAATAGTGATTTTCATCACTAAAAACCATTGTAAATATCATTTCGTATTTTTGTAGCTCCATTTTGTGCAAGCCAAGGAGTCCTTGAGCTTGAGGAGCTTTAGAAGTATCTACCTGCCAATTTTCATATTTTTTAGACTCCGTTTAAGCCCTCAAATTGGCCCTGGAACCTAATTTTTAACTAGGCCGGACACTAGGTCTGAACAGGGCCAAAGCTAGTCAAAAACTATAAAAGGAGCTAGAGAGCTCATTTTTGAGGTTAGATTGTAATTGAAACGAACTTGTAAGAGCTTCTTGAAAGTAATCTAAGAACTCCATTGCTCCTCACTCTTTGTCTTGCCGTGTGTGCGCGTGTGTGTGTATGTGTGCTTCTCACTCACGCACTTGTGCTTCCACTTGCTCGAGGTCTTCATACCATCCTCACATCTTCCCGGATTGACATTAAAGGAGGTGCTACTCATCACTGAGCTACACCAAATTTTGGCGCCGTTGCCGGGGATCGAGCTTTGAGGACGAGCGTGTGATGGTAAGACGTAGAGTTGACGCGTTGGAGTTGTAGGTATTTTCTTCACTCTCATCGATTTTCTTTTACTTTCTTCACCATCTTCATCACCATCATCATTATCACCATCTCCCACCTCCATCTCCATCATCGCGAAAAATTCTGTTTTTTGATCATATCACCATCTCCACCTCATTTCCCTCATTTCACTTGTGAGAGAGAGCAAGAGAGCGAAATTGTGTGTGCTGTTTTTGTATGTTTTCTGAGCTGTATTGCAGGTACAGGCTGTATCACCATCCCCAGCACGCTACGCAGGTACGGAATTCGAAGTAACTGTCTGTGTGTCGCCGGGTTCTGTCAATCGCGACCGACAGAAAAGTTGAACTAATTGCTAAACAAAGTGCATATCCATGACCTACAGGCCTAGAGCTTCCCAAAAATGTATTTAGTTTTTTGAAATTCCACAGATTTCTGTCAATCGCGATCGACAAACCACGACGGACAGACCTGTCAATCGCGATCGACACATCAATCGCGACCGACAGGGTCAACGACCGACACAGTCAACGATCGACACGGTCAACGACCGATTGACCACGACCGACAGAGCCTACGCGTGACACGTGTCAATCGCGATCGAGCCATCAATCGCGATCGACCAGTCAATCGCGACCGACATTGTCAACGACTGTTTGACCACGACGGACAGACCTCACGACGGACTTGTCAATCGCGATCGACTCATCAATCGCGATCGACAGAGTCGACGACTGTTTGACCACGACGGATAGACTCTCGCGACGGACCTGTCAATCGCGATCGACTCATCAATCGCGACTGACAGAGTCAACGACGGTTTGACCACGACTGATTGACTTCACGACCGACCTGTCAATCGCGATCGACACATCAATCGCGACTGACAGCCGCGACGGACCTGTCAATCGCGATCGACACGTCAGTCGCGACTGACCTGTCAATCGCGACCGACAGACTTTGCGAACACGTTAGAAGGGCAAATTAGGTTGAATTTTTTGGAAAAAAAAAATAGTGGTCTCAATTTTGGTTAATTGTGGGGCAAACATTAGGGTATGGTATTCCATCGTGAGGCCGTGCCACAAGCAACTTGAGAATTCCTGTTAGCCTGTTTTGAATCCTGTTTTAACTCCAAAACCCTGAACGGTCATAACTTTTTCATACGAAATCCATTTTTTGAGCTCTAGGGCTTGTCAGAAAGCTCGTGGCATATACCGCACGCCCTCAACTGTTTTTTATAAGAATAATGCATTGATTTTCAGATGGGGTATTTGGAAGTTGACCATACCGAGGGGGAACAAAATTCAGGGATCCCTAGAATTATTTTCCAAAAAGTCATAGTGCAAATTGGTGAAGTGTCACATGAATGAAAGTGATTGGTTCTGTCTTTTGAACTTAAGTCTTGAGCTAATCTTGGGCCTTTTACAGGTCCTTTGAGAGCATTGAAAGGCGTTCTAAGCAAGTGTAAGTGCAAGCTTGGGAACACACTTCCTGGGCATTCAAGGGCAACCAAGCAGGAAACAAAAGGTTGGAATATTCTCAACTTCCTCTGTCATTTTTTAGCTCAGGCTAAGTACGAATAGTGCTAGAGGTAAGTCAGGGCAACGATAGGCAGGTATCAAGTTGAAGACTACCTAAAAACTCAAGTTCAAGCTAAAAACCTAATCTCTGTACTGTCGATAACATAAAGGAAAAGAACCTTACGTGGGACGATCAAATACAAGTACGGAAAAATACTCAAGTATTCCTGAAGACGCAATACCAGATAAGATCATAAACATAATAACTCACTAAAAACGAATCAAGTGACTGAGACCAATTGATCTGCAACGAGGTTGTACTCTGGGCAAAAATTGGGCTACTTAGCTAGGCATATGAACCTTAGATCAGGACGGCATCTAGTAAGAGAGAGACAAAGCCTTAGATCTTCAGAGGCTAGTGTTAACCACACTGCTAGGTCTTGGGCCCAGCAGTTGAGCCACCACTCGTACTACCCTAGCTCTGAGACCAGTGAATCAGAGATGTCTCAAGGTATGGAGAGACCTACGGGAAGTTCAGGAGTGCCATACTTGTACAGGGTAGAAGGCCCTTACAAAACGCAGTTGGAATACCTTAGGACCAACCGATTAGGTGCTAGCATCTATGAGGACGGCCTAGGAAGAGCGGTGGTCCAGATTAAGAATCCTGATCAATCCATTGGACTAGAGCACCCAGCAGTCAAATTTGAAAATGGAGCATACTCGGACAAAGAAGGAACCATATACGTAGTCACCAGTCACCCAGATAGGACAGATGAATTTGGAAATGTAATCTCTGAAGCGGACTTAGGTGACTTGGAACAAGGAAACAGGGGTGCGGAACCTAGAACCCCTCGAGGCAAATCTGTTCTCACTAGGATTATCACGCCTGAGTGGGTTCCCCAAGATAACAAGAGCATAGAGTTGCTCCTCAATCGAGAAACTGATGAAGCCTTTTGGAGATATAAATCTAATCAGCCAACTGATATAGGAACTGTCATGATCTATGAGTTTAAGGATCCGGATAGCCCAGGTAGAGTGACCTACTTAGATCACACTTCGGAAAGGATCTTTGTGGTGATAGAAAATGATCGACATGCTTACACTTGGAAGGGTGAATTCATTTTCCCCCAACCAAGATCGAATGTATCCTATGGTCACCCTGGAGCTGGAACATCCCAAGCTCAGGGAACTCAAAAAGACAGAAGTAGAGATAGACCAGAAGTAAGCTTTGCCAACCCCGTGGGCAGAGAAAGAACGAGGACGGAGACGAATAGAGTAGAATCTGAGATACTTAGAGCTCACAGGAATCAGAGAAATGTGGATGGATTCCCTCTGCCGAGACCTAGAGAGCACACAAGAACTCTGAGACCAACCCAGCTAGTTAAGTCCATGAAGAATTACTTTGATGGCACAGGAGATCCCTATGATCATGTGGCGGAGTTCAAGCAAGTCTTGAGAGCTGAACAAGTGGAGGATCTATTCACACAGTACAATGCCTTCGGTCTAACCCTTAGGAACACAGCACTTACATGGTTTCAGCCATTGGATGAGCGACAGTTCAGGAGCATAGACCAACTCCTAGAGGCTTTCATTATTGAGTTCTCTAAGAGTGGCATCAGACATAATACCTCCTCGCTGATTCATAGCTTCAAGCAAACCCCTCAAGAGACCGTGAGACTCGCAGGAAGGAGATTTAGGCAGTATCTTGAAAGATGCCCTGTCCCCGAGCTACCTACACCAGCTAAACAAGTAGCCTTATTCTTGGATGGATTGCTGAGTACAAAATTGAGATCCTATGTGTATCTGAAGGACCCTAGGACTATAGAAGAGTGTGTACGCATGTGCATTGACATTGAGGATAACCTAGGGGAGGAGTTAGAGCTTTCCAAAATCTACAAAGATTCTGATGGTGCCTCTAGCCTCTCTTCCACGCAATCCACATCAATTGAGGAACTCGCAGAGAAAGTGGCCCAAAAACTAGGCGTCTCTAGCAAACAAATTCCGAGATTTGCCCCTGTGAAGAGATGCTACACTTGTGGTGGCGACCACATGGCAAATGTATGTCCCATTATGGCTCAACCCCAAGTGAACCCTAGTAGCTAGTACTGCACTATAGAACGAAGATACACAAATCACACAGCACAAGACTGCCCATACAACAAGCAAGCAGTTAGGCAAGCCTACCCTCAGCCATACCCTCAACAAGGCAGATACCAGAACCAATACCAACCACAACAGTATGCTAGGCCTCAACAAACATACCAACCACAATACCAAGCCCAGCAAAGACCTCAGCCTGTGTTAGCCCAACAACCCCCAGCTCCATCCAACTTGATCCCTGTAAAGTATGCAGCTGCAGAAGAAAACCTAAACAGAGCTATAGTCCCCATAACACCCTTGCTTTCAGAAAGTGATCCCAGTGACCATAGCTTCGATTCTACGCATGTTGAGAGTCCCCAGGCTTACTTCATGCAGTCTCCTGAACATGGTGAGTCTTACTATAGTGAAGAGCCAAATGAACCGAGTTGGGAATCAGATTACACAAATGTCTTGTACGCAAACCCCAACCCTAGACCTCAACCTAGGCAGGTAAGACCCCCATTCCCTAGAGGACCATGTTACAGATGTCAAGGAGATCACCTCATTCGTGACTGTCCCTTGCCTCCACCTACCCAACCCCAGTCAGTAACGATCCAAGGCCATTGCCAAGATTGTGGAAAAGAGCATCTCTTACGAGATTGCCCTAAAAATCCTAATAATATGCCAAAAATCACTCCTATAAATGTTATTGGATTAGTGGTAGACTCCACAGGGAGTGTGACTTCCACTGCACCAGTGCAAGTGGTCACAAGAGCTCAAGCATTGCAGCAAAACCAAACTGTAGGCCAGGAAAAGAGCCCAGAAGTTAGTGAAACCGAGAGCATGACAAAGAAAAGAACTAGAGCTTGGAGAGATAGTCGTGAAAGAATGAAAAGGCAATGGGCAAAGAAGATGAGTGAACTAGAGGAAAGTCTACGAGAAACCAAGGCCAAAATCATAGAGATCACATCTCAACCGCACTCTCACACCTCCCCACCACTACCATCCCCATCACCCTCCATCCCTCCACCCTCTAATACACCCCACGTAACCCACCCACCACCCCGAGCAGGATCAGTATTAGCTGATCCCACTCCCGAAGACATAGACATGATGCTTAAAGCATATCAGGCTAGAATCCAAGAAGGGCCAAATGTAACGGATCATGACAAGTGCTACCCTAGAGCTGACCTAGAGATAGAAAGAACCAAGCTTTGCGCAAAAATGGTCGCATTGGCTCAGACTATGTTTGAAGCTAGTCGCCTATTCAATTACTCGGGCTCAGCCAAGACGCAACTACACCTGGATGGACTTCTAGAGAAGTTAGAGGGCATAATTGCAAGATCTGCCAAGGAAGAAAAAAATCAAGAAAGAGATAAAGCAAGCAAAAACATAACCCATCCCCCACCGGAAGCTTATGTGCCCAATTCCACTGAACCAGACAACCCCCCTTCTCTGGAAAGAATGGAGAATCTAATGGCACACTCAGAAAAGGAACCTGCCCCTCAAAGAAAGGAAAGGGGAAGAGAACGGATAAGCCAGCCTCTTCAGGAAGCCCATGTGCCTCCTCAAGAAGCTTATCTTTTCCCCCAAAAGGCAGATGAGCCTCCCTCGAAAGCTCACGTACCTCCACAGGTTGCCTACATTCCTTCTCAGGGAGCATATGAGCCTGTTCGGAAAAGTAATAGAAAAAGTAATCCTCCCCAGGAAGCTTGTGCTCCAAACATCTATGAAAGCGAGGAAAGAGCCAATGATAGAATAATCCCTCCTTCCCAGGTTGCTTATGTGCCTAATTCTACGGAGCCAGACACTTCTTCTTCTATGAATCGGTTTGCACCAGACTTCCTACGAGAAATTCAAGAAGATAAATGGGATAACGAAAGTGAAGTCGCCCCTCCCTTTGAACTGGTGGATGATGCACACGACCAATTCCCACAAGACATCCCATCCATTTATGGGGAGCAAGAGAGCACCCAATCTCAAGAAAGATTAGAGTTCGAGTCTAATTCTTTACAGGAGTTACCCCACTTCACGGGCCCATGCGAAGCCAAGTCCACGTGTATGAGAGCGCCCACAATCATGGTAAGAAACGAAGATTCAGTCATACCTAGGAACACAGAGGTAGTGAAGAACACTAACGTGCAGTGCAATCTCAAGCTAGAAGAGCTACTCAAGGTTAGACCTGAATTATGGAAACATGTAGCCAAACAAGTACCTGAGATAGCAAAACCTCGTTCCCAGGTAGGATCACATAGGACAGTGCCAGAAATACCCTTGGATAAGATAGGAGATATGTGTGAAGGTGAAGAAGGGAACACCTATCTCCCCATTACCTACCAGGAGTACACCACCAAGGCACTTTTGGACTCAGGCGCAGGAGTTGCAATTGCCACCACTTCCCTATGGAAGCGTTGGGGCAAGCCAGCACTCAGGCCAACGAGAATGAAATTGCAGATGGCCGATGGTCATATTGAGAGACCCTTAGGATTGCTAGAAGGAATAACTCTCACCACCTGTGGTGTCGAGTTCGAGCATACCTTTGCCATATGTGACTTTAGCAAGAACCATGCCTATGATATGATCTTAGGACGACCCTTTATGCGACAATTGCAAGTGGTACAGGATTGGGGAACCAATTCCTTGTACCTGCAACACTTGGGTGTTACGACCAAAGTGAATCTCAAAGATTACTCTCATAGGGATGTTCCCCCTATCCAATGGAATCCCATCCATAGAGCCAAGGATGATACGGAATCTGTGCATTCCATAGGATCAGGATCCTCATGGATGCATGAAGACACTCATTTATGGATGTGCAAGGTTGCAGTAGAAGAAGAGAAGAGAGAGAAAGCCAGAGAGGTAGGTGCAAAAGAAACACATAGATCAATTCAAGACCCAGCCTATGCACCTGTAGTTTTTCCTGATGAGGAATTTGAACCCCATGGCTGGGCAGAAATCCTAGCAACAATGGACGTAGCCATCAATGAAGAACAATGGACACCTCACTGTGATGAGGATGGCTATGATATTTCAGTCTTCTCCATAGAGCCAATCATGGGAGAGGCAGTTCTAGAAGAATGCGAACCTAGCCTTGATGCCTTCGAGGATGCAAGTGACTCCGACCTAGAGTCAATCATCATGGACCCACCATTTGCATCAGATGAAGAATACTTCCATGAAGTAGAATTTCAACCCCAGAGGCATGGAGAGCTTACAAATGATGTAAGATTAGCCACACATGTGACCCCAAAGGAAGAAGGAAAGAAACGGAAGAAGAGAGAAGTCTCACCAGAAGAGGAAGAATCTTTGTTTGAGGTCCCAGAAAATTTTAAGAAGTATGAGATAGACGACAGGAGAGTCATGATAAGAATGCCTAAACGAGAGGCACAAGCAGGAGAGGCCTATGATAACAAAGAAACCACCAAGAAAGTAGTAGTGGCCCTAGAAGAAGGAGAGGAGAGATGCACGTACATAGGTCATGACCTGACAGAAGAGGAAGAACATGCGCTAATAGCCTTGCTAAGGGAATACAGAGATGTGTTCGCTTGGAGTTACAAGGATTTGAAAGGTGTTGACCCTGACATATGTTCACACACTATCCCCATGACCTCAGATGCTAAACCCTCTAAGCAAAAGCCTTATACATATAACGATAACTACGCTGCCAAGATCAAGGAAGAGATAGATAGACTAGTTGAAGCTAGATTTATCTATGAAATTGAGCACACTGAATGGGTATCCCCCATTGTGGTGGTGCCCAAGAAGAACGGAAAATTGCGTGTATGCATTAACTTGAAGAAGGTCAATGCAGCCACAATCCGAGATAACTATCCACTTCCCATCACCGAACATCTCTTAGAAAGAGTAGCAGGCAAGGAAGTGTACAGCTTTCTTGATGGATTTTTGGGCTACAATCAAGTGGCCATTGCCCCAGAGGATCAACATAAAACAGCTTTTGCCACAGAATGGGGCATATTTGCCTTTAGGGTAATGCCATTTGGGCTTACCAATGCGCCAGCAACCTTCCAGAGGCTGATGTGCCATGTATTTAAAGAGTTCCTGAGGAAGAATTTAGAAGTCTACGTTGATGATCTTTGTGCTCATTCGAACATTAGGCAAACCCATATCCCTGAACTCAGGCAAATCTTTGACAAATGTAGAGAATATCAAGTCTGCCTGAACCCAGAAAAGTGCGTTTTCATGGTCAGGCAAGGCAAGATTCTAGGGCACATAGTGTCAAAGAATGGCATATCTACTGATGAAGAGAAAGTGAGAGCCATAGCAGAGCTACCCAGGCCAAAGAATGTCAAGGAAGTACAAGCTTTCATGGGGCATTGTGGTTACTACCGCCGGTTCATTCACATGTATGCCGTCATCGCAAAGCCCATGTACGGACTTCTGACTAACTTTGAGTGGACTGATGAATGTGAGAATTCCTTCCAGGAGCTTAAACGACGATTATGTTCAGCACCAATCTTAACCACACCAGATTGGAACAAGCCATTCCATGTTCATGTGGATGCGTCCAATTATGCTATTGGATGTGTACTTGCCCAACCTACGGGTGAAGGTAATATGGATCTTCCAATTGCCTATGCCAGTAGACAATTGAATGCAGCTGAACGAAATTATACCACTACAGAGAGAGAAGGCTTAGGCATGGTATACGCAGTCAAGAAATTTAGACACTATTTGCTTGCAAATAAGTTTAAATTTTTTACTGATCACCAAGCATTGTTATATCTCGTGAACAAGCCATGCAATACAGGAAGATTAGTAAGATGGTTTCTCTTACTAATGGAATATGACTTTGAGGTTGTGGTAAGGAAAGGTAGGACTCATTTGAGAGCAGATCATCTCTCTAGGCTCACCTCCGGAGAAGCCCCACAGGGAGTATCAGATGATCTTCCTGATGCTTACTTGTTCAATTTAGAAGTGGTGCCACAGTGGGCTAAGTCATTGGTACCAGTATTGACGTACGGGCCTAACCATCCAGTGGTAAACACACGGAATAGAGAGGTGGTAAAAGCCCAAAAGTACCACATCATCGCAAGAAGCATGTACAAGCACACAGATCAAGGGATCTTGGCTTGTTGCGTAGAAGAGGATGAGTACACTAAATGGTTGCAATTAGCACATGTAGGTGCATTAGAGCAACACTAATCAAAGCAACGAACTTTACAGACTTTAAAGAGACTCGGAGTGCATTGGCCAACTATGGAAGCTGATGTCCAAAAGTTGTGCAAGGAATGCCCAATCTGTTGCACTAAACCACCTGTGGAACACGCTACTCTATATCAAGTATCCATTGTGCCAGATTGGAGCGAACCTCTAGTATCCTTCCTGAGGACAAACACATTCCCTCCAGACATGACTCTGGCTAGGAAAAGGAGTTTAGAACAAGAAGCCCTGGATTACTCACTCATTCGTGATAATCTATACAAACGTGGTAAGGATGGTTACCTGAGACTGTGTGTCCATGAGAGTGAATATCTTAAGATCTTGGAAACTGCTCACCAAGGTGTAATAGGAGGACACTTTGGACCAGATCGGGTGATCAAGGCAGTATTATTTGCGGGCTTCTGGTGGCCTACCCTTCACATGGATGCACATACCTATGTGAAACGGTGTGATGTCTATCAGAGAACTCAGTATCCTATACGAAAAGATGAGATGCCATTGAAACCTATGATGGGTGGACGTGCGTTCTCTAAGTGGGGAATAGACTTCGTAGGTCCTATTAATCCCCCAGCTAAGGGTTCTCATGCAGAATACATCATTGTTGCGACAGACTATCTAACTAAGTGGGTAGAGGTCAAGGCTACGACAAAGAACGATGCTCAAACAACTACTAAATTCTTGTTTGAGAATGTGTTCACAAGATATGGGCTACCTATAGAGCTTGTAAGTGATAGAGGCACTCACTTCTTAAATGAAGTTATTGAAAATCTGCTCCAAGAATTCTTGGTAATACATAAGAAGTCTGCCCCCTATCACCCTCAAGCTAATGGACAAGCCGAAAGCACCAACAAGATCTTATGCAATGTACTGACAAAATTAGTGAACATTAAACGCTCTGATTGGGACAAACAGCTACACCATGCTGTTTGGGCATACCGAGTCGCCTACAAAACGGTACTCCAAGCCACCCCCTTTCAGATGGTGTTTGGTCAAAATGCTGTGCTACCGCTAGACTTTTTGATTCCTACGTTGAAAGTAGCACAAGAGTACGAATGGACAGGTCATGAGCTCTCCTCTAGGATCTTTGACCTTGAACGATTAGGAGAAACAAGACTGAGAGCAGCTGCAGGAATCTATGCAGCTAAGAAGAGGCAGAAGGCATACTTTGATGCCCATGTGAAGGATAAGGGCTTGAAAGCAGGAGATCTAGTTTTAGTCTACACACTGAAGCAACACGCGAGGAAGCTAGAAAAGAGAGGCTACGGACCTATGATCATCAATAGGATCTCCACGAGTGGAGCAGTACAACTAGCCACGTTAGAGGGTGATGTTCTCCCAAACTATATTAGCGGTTGCAGAGTCAAGTTGTATCAGGAACCCCTCACGGAGGAAATGCTCAGCCGACTCAACACTGCTAAGAAACGCAAAGAGGAAGAAAAGCGAATTCGAGAAGAAGCTCAAGCAGAAGCGTTAGAACGCATCAGAAGGATGAAATTACGAAGGCAAGGTAGAGATCAGCCTAGAACAAATGACTGTGCTGATCAAGGATATCATATGGCAATGTGTGAAGTCGCAGGAACAAGCTCACAGAGGATAACTGATCGACGTCCTTTCGTAACCTTAGATATAGGACAAGGAAAGAGTGCAAGGACCGTAAGAGCCTTGATTGACTCAGGCGCAGCCACTAGTGCTGTTAGAGTGTCTTACTGTCAAGAGTTGCAGTTAACTGTCAATCCTGTGGAAGCATATCTCATAGGATTGGGAGGCGTGGAAACCCCTTGCATGGGCGAGGTGGAACTTCCCCTCTACATTCATGATGAGGCAATGACAATTAAAGTACTAGTGTGTCAAGACGAGGATCTCACTGAACCTCTTGTCTTAGGTCAAGACTGGATCTATGACCAAGCAGTCAACTTAAACCTAAGAAGTGGACTTCTTCAGGTATGGGTCAATCATAGTCGAATCACAGTAGAGTTAGATAATGGAGCACTCAAAGAACTAGGAAAGGCACAGACTCCTGGTCCCTCTAGGGGTACACATGAAGATGACCATGCTGTTCTTGTCCAAAACTATGTGTTGCAGAGGAATGATATTCTCAAAAAAGGAGTCAGGGATGAAACGGAACTCCCTTCTTTTCCAAAGGCCAGAAGGAGGCAGCAACCAAAGGCGGATCAAAGGCAGAAGAAGCAGAGTACTACCCATGCCGAAAATCAAAAGTACCTGCGCAGCAAAATATCTCAGCAAGTAAAACAAGTATGGGTGCAGAAAGGCGAACACCCGGTAGCACTCAAGCCAACCACACGGGCAAAACCTCTTATTAGTAACCAACAACACGTCACTAATAAGACGTCTTTCGGAAATTCTTCTGCTAACGTGAAATCTATTTGGGTGCCCAAGAAGTCGATGAAGGCTAGCCCACAGTCAAGACAAATTTGGGTGCCTAAGGCTTGCTTGCGGGCGCAAATAGCTACGCCGAAGCCACAACCTATACAGCGTAACCCATTCACTCGCACGGCCAGCATTCACTTGTCTTCAACACTCAAGAACATACCAAGGCCCATGAGCACGAACATACTCGCTTGTAAATGGGTCCCTAAAAGGCCTCATTTTCAAGCCGATACAACTATAAAATTTTCTAGAGCCTCTACGACACCAAGAAAAAGACCCATCCACTGCATTTGGCAGCCTAAGACCTGTAATAAACCCCCCGACCCCAATTTGTAAATTCATCCCCACTTACTAACTGCATTAGTCTCCTAGGACTACCCACGAACTAACTACACACACTGTCTTCGTGCACTTACTAACCACTAACTCACCATCTACCTCATGTTAATGTTGCAACGGGGACCACAACGGATTTATTCTGTCCATTACGATGTTAACACGTGGTTCTATATTCTCACAGAACCAACCAGCAAACAGGGCCATGGCAGAAGCAGGTGCAAGTTCTCAAGCCGGATCCGGTGCCCAGATTGTGGACATAGAAACACTCCTCCTCGAGCCACATCTCACCGCAAGGCTGCAAGAACTTCAAGCCGTGCATGTGCTCCCCATTCAGGATCCTCCTCAAGGGCACACTTCTCAAGTAGGTAAGCATGCGCATTGGTTCAGTGATGTCGCTGGACCATTGGGCGATGGAACCTATTTCTGGGAAGCAGAATTGGAATTTAATGGCAAATGGGGTCGATACCACTTTTTCACGCGCGAGTTTGAAAGCTATCAAAACGCCGAAGTCATGCGATCAGTTTGGATCAAAGCGGGTGTGGACAGTTATTTCAGGGCCCACTTACCAAAGCCGGATTTCTTACGATGTTCATATCTGATCAGTACCATCACGCCAAGCAGGGCCAAGGGAGGCGAGAGCACCTTTGTGTTGCCATCACTGCTGCCGGGTCATGAGCTTAAAAGATTCAAGTTGACCCTCAATCTGGTAAGAGAAGCATTGGGTATGTATGGCATGCACATCCCCACAGAAAAGGAAACAATGGTGCCAGGTCGAATGAAACACAAAGATCTTAATAAGCTGAAGGATATGGTGGCGATGACACCTACCATTGCGCTTCACCTGCGGACCATCATGCAACATTTTGCTTTCCCCGCACAGGAAAGATTCACAATGCCCCCAAAGAAAATTTGGTTCAGTTTGTATCTAGCAGAGACAGAAAGCCTTCCCATCAATGTGCCACACTGGATCATAGATCAGATCCACCTAGCCCATCAGAGGTGGAACAAGAAGCAAAAAAATGTGCTTCATGGATGTTGCGCTCTCACAAAAATAATCTACCGATGTCTGGCCTATGATGTGCCTATTCAGCGGGCACTCATATGACCCCGTGCTCAGGAATTCCAAAGAAGACTATCAGCAGCAGGTCCCCCATCAAAGAAGATGAGGGGGGGAGTACAACTACCATGTGCTCAACCAAGGGGAGCCACCACTACACCAGAAATTACCCCTCCCCAGACACGACGCGTTAGGCCATTCACAATCCGGCTACCAAGACCGAGCACAGATGGGCCTAATCTGGTATTCCCACCCGTCCCATCAGATCTGGAATTCCCACAGGGTTTTACTCTAAATGACCTCACGGATGAAGAAGTAGCCCGACTGATCTATGATTCTAATCTCGAGACGGAAACAGAAGGTGCTCAGGAACCACAACCCCAGACAACAACAGCAGCCCCCACCCGACCCGAAGTGGTAGAAGTCGACGTAGAGGAACAAGAGGAAGAACAAGAGGAAGAAGCCTACGAGGAACAAGAATATGACGAGCTTTCAGAGCTGGCTAGTGCCCCTGCGTATTCGGCACAAATCAAAAGACTATATCGAACCATGCAACTGGTTCAAGAACAGCATAAGATGTCACTGGAATCGGGCAAGAAACTCATGAACCAGTTGCTAGCTGAGGAAGGTGTGGACGAGATGTTCATTGAGTCCATAAACCTTCATGCCGACGCAGTAGGATTGGATGAGGCCATCCATGAGGCAATGGCCTACATTCACAGATTTGAGAAGAGGGTTCCCGTTCGTCCCAGGAGGTCTGGGAAACAAATTCACATCAATGTCTCAGCACCAGGAGAGACAACGCAAGCAGACGAACATCAGGAAGCACCACTGTCACCACCATCCCCACCTCGCACTACACACTTCACTCCACCACATGACACTAGCACCACCTCGTCCACTACCACCACCATTGTCATGGGTATCCCACTCTCTCCGGGGATCCACTTCGGGGGAGTCACCATGCCCACTTTCACCACTCTGTTCACTGACGTCACATCCACTCCACCCACGATCCCCATCTACACTGTCACTCAAACAATTGACACTATGGAAACATCACCTGCAACAGCACCGCTCCCTCCCCCCATGCCACCTTCATCTCCCATACCCCCTCCACCTACATCTCCACTTGCATCCACATCATCCACAACTCCCTTTCCCGCCCCCATTTCCCCTGCATCTTCACCCCTCCCAACATTATTTAATGTAAATAGCATATTTTTAGCATTAAATCAATGTGTATATCAGCTCCAGAATGAGTACAGAGCTCTGGACGGCCGGTACCAACAACTGACAACACACCACCAGAACTTACAAAGGCAATTTCACATCCTACAAGAGGAAAACGCAGAGGTGAATCAACGCTATACAATGCTTGAGCAGGCTCACCAAACACTATTGGAGACACCACAACCATCGACAGAATCAGGTGTAAAACAACTAGAAGCTTTGCTCGAAGTATACCAGGCCGATAACCTACGAGTCAGACGCAACTTGGCACTACTACGAAAACATATGGCCACAGCACTGGAGGAGAACAAAAGACTGCAAAAACAAAATGAAGAGAATCTGGAAGCGGCCATGGAAGGCTCCCCTCACGAGATAGATCCAGAGCAATTTAAAGCAATTCCCACGGAGACGATGAAAACCATTCTGGAAAGCTATGCAGATCTCCTGGAAGCCCATGATGACTTGGAAAGAGAGCGTGACACACTTCAGAGCAGGCTGAAGGAACAGGAAGAACAACCGAAGAGTGTCCCATCAACCTCCACCTCAGACGAAGTAAAGGCCTTAACCGAGCAGGTAGCAGAACTACAAAAGAGGTTACTGACATACGAGAGGCAGCCATCCCCTGTGGTAGAACCAGAGCAAGAAGAGCTAGTCCCTATTGAGGTAGATGAGTCTTACGAGGAACCGTATGTTCCTATGCCAATGCCAGGCAGGCGACGAACCTCAGAGGGACTAGACACATTGGAAGTGGAAGCACCCGAGTGGCTTCAGACACTGGAAAGGACAGCGAACACTCATGAAGAACGGGTGGCAATTCAGATCCAATCACTAGCGAACTTAGAAGAGACCGTCATAAAGTCTGAATACTTCAGAAGCATGTCTCACCATAGATGGATAGGCACCAATAATGACCAGTATGTGCCATTCTGTATACTTTTGGCCGATTACAACGCGGAGATTTAACGACAATGTGGCAAACCTCCCACCTTTGCTACACAATTTGGTCCAGATGATATACCGGAAAGTGCTCAGCGTGGGTCCATCCATCAACCCACCTGGAGAATCAGGCTTTTGGAAACGTATCCAGAAATGGTCCGAACCTGGAATAATATGCCGTTATTTATTAAGTACAACCCTTGTTACATTCCAGTTCTGCGACGACGCACCTGGCATGAATTCACTATAGCTGTCAAAGACATCAAAGCCTGTGCAAAATGGTTGAATTATGTTTATCTAGCACCTCCACGAGGACCTCCCACAGTCAATTACATGATTTCTACAATCCGTCACTGGAGTACTAGGCTACGCAATAATCCTGATGTGATGGCCCAGATGTGCATGAAAATATTTGAATTAATGCTGATCACTTTCAGGACGTTTAAAAACATTAAGGACCCTCACTTCTCAGGTGCAGGCTTTATGACAGGAAACCAAGATCTAGTGTATGATATGAGTACCACCCCGTCCATTGAAGTAATATATGCCTGGCACGCCAGAATCAAGTACCTCCCAGCCTGCTTTAAACAGACATTTGAGGAGATGTTCATCACAGGATTCTGGGAATATCACTCCGAAATCTTTATACCCAAACCATCACATCTCCTCCAATTATTTGCTGTGGAGAGAACTATTTACTCAGAACAATTGAGGGTGCCTCATCCAGATGTTCCCGAACCTGTGAATTGGGATGAATTGCTCACAGATCTAGCACGTGGCTTGCGACTCGAAGAACACCACCTAGCCTCCGATGTCGTCCAATATTATGTTCAAAAATCCTCTAGACAAGGGTCTGTCAGGGGCGACAAACGCGAGAGTGGGGGGAGTGTTGGCAGCAGTCAGGGAACCGAAGGAGTCACAAGACGAAGAGAGTCAGAGCGAAGGGATAGCATAAGCAGACATGGCAGTCAAAGAAGATCTGGCAAGTAGGCCATCTAATTTTTCAAGACATCAAGGAGTTGAGCACACAAGAAGAAAGAGCAAGTAGGGAGCTCAAAGAGGTGTATGACAAATCAATAGAGAAAACCCTACACAAATAGTGATTTTCATCACTAAAAACCATTGTAAATATCATTTCGTATTTTTGTAGCTCCATTTTGTGCAAGCCAAGGAGTCCTTGAGCTTGAGGAGCTTTAGAAGTATCTACCTGCCAATTTTCATATTTTTTAGACTCCGTTTAAGCCCTCAAATTGGCCCTGGAACCTAATTTTTAACTAGGCCGGACACTAGGTCTGAACAGGGCCAAAGCTAGTCAAAAACTATAAAAGGAGCTAGAGAGCTCATTTTTGAGGTTAGATTGTAATTGAAACGAACTTGTAAGAGCTTCTTGAAAGTAATCTAAGAACTCCATTGCTCCTCACTCTTTGTCTTGCCGTGTGTGCGCGTGTGTGTGTATGTGTGTGCATGTTTGTGTGCTTCTCACTCACGCACTTGTGCTTCCACTTGCTCGAGGTCTTCATACCATCCTCACGTCTTCCCGGATTGACATTAAAGGAGGTGCTACTCATCACTGAGCTACACCCCTAGAGGACCATGTTTTAGATGCCAAGGTGACCATTTCATTCATGAATGTCCCCACTTACCAACTCTGGGACAACATCACAATACAAGGCTTTTGTCCTGAGTTTGGAAAGGAACATCTCCCGAGAGAATGTCCTAGGAGCCCCTCTAGTGTGCCCAAGGTTACACCCATTAATGTGGTAGGCTTAGTGGTGGATTCAAGTGCTAGTAGCAATAATGTGCCTCCTATACAAGCAGTCACTAGAGCACAAGCCTTAAAACAGGATAAACTAGTTGAACAATCAGAGTCAGGTGAATCAGGAGAGCCTAGTAAGAGAAAAACAAGAACATGGAAGGATACTAGAGAGAAGGCCAATCGCAAATGGAATAGAAAGTTGTATGAACTAGAAGAAAGCCTGAAAGAAGCGAAAAAAAAAATAGAAGACATTGCATCTCAAAGTCCCTCGCATGTCAACACTCCATCCACACCACCTCATCCCACCCCACCACCCATTGTAAATAGACCACAACCAAGGTTTGTTCTTGCATATCCCACCCTAGAAGGTCAGGACATGATATTCAAGGCCTATCAGGCTGTCTTCAAGAAGGGCCAACAGTTGCAAACCTAGACAAGAGTTACCCTAGAGCAGATTTAGAGATTGAACAGACAAAAATGTGCATGAAAATGGTAGAGTTAGCTCAAGCCATGCTTGAGACCAGTCAAATGTTCAATCAGACAAACTCTATCAAACTCGATTCGCATTTCCAAGGCTTATTAGAAAGATTAGAGCATTTGGTAAACAAGCGGTAGGTTTCTTTACCTCCACAGGCTCAACCAGTTGTTGAAAGAGGAAGCTCACCACCAAGGGAAGCTTATGTTCCTAATTCCACGGATGCTTGAACACCTCTTTCAATTCAAGAGTACTCTCAAGAGTTCTTATGGGAAATTCAAGAAGAGAAATGGGCCAAGGAGAAGGGTAGTCCCCCTCCTATTCCTGAAATTGATGATTTGCATGATCAGTTTCCCCAAGACATTCCATCTATTTACAGAGATCAAGCAGAGCAACAAGAAGACGAAAGATTAGATTTAGAATCTAATACTTTAGAAGAACTGCCACAATTCATAGGTCCATGGGAATCTGAATCTCTTCAGATCAGAGCTCCCACAATAGTAGTAAGACACGAAGACTTAGTCGTTCCAAGGAACACTGATGTCGTGAAGAACACTAAGGTTCACTGTCATCTCACCGTAGAATAGCTGCTCAAAGTAAAACCTGAGCTATGGAAACATGTGGTAAATCAAGTTCTTGAACTTGATTCCAATGTGTCAAAAGCAGGCTCTAAGCAAAAAGTTCCACAGATACCTCTCGACAAAATAGGGTACATGATTGAAGGTGAAGAAGGTAATACTTATCTTCCGATCACCTACCAAGGTTACACAACCAAAGCGATCATAGATTCTGGTGCATGTGTTGCAATTGCAACCACCTCCTTGTGGAAGCAATGGGGCAGACCCACATTAAGACCAACTAGAATGAAGCTTCAAATGGCAGATGGCCATTGAAAGACGTCTAAGATTGCTAGAAGGGATAACTCTAACCACATGTGGTGTAGAGTTTGAGCACACCTTTGCTATATGTGACTTTGACAAAAATAATGTCTATGAGATGACCCTAGGAAGGCCCTTCCTACGACAATTGCAAATAGTGCAAGATTGGGGTACCAACTCCTTGTACTTGCAACACTTAGGGGTCACCACCAAGGTCAATTTGAAGGATTACACTTTCAAAGATGTACGTCCCCTACAGTGGAATCCTATCCACAAAGCAAAAGAAGATTCAATCTTTGTGCATTTTGGAAGTTCTCCTGATCCCTCCTGGATGCATGAAGATACTCATTTGTGGATGTGCAAGGTCGTAGAGGAAGAGGAAAGACGCATAAAAGCGAGAGAAGAAGGAAATTCTCAAGGAGATAGACCAGTTAAAGACCTAGCCTATACACCAATGATATTTCTAGATGAGGAATTTGAGCCTCATGGTTGGGCAAAAAACTTAGCCACCATGGACATTGCTGTCAATGAAGAACAGTGGACACCTCATTGTGATGAGGAGGGTTATGATATTTCTGTGTTCATGTGTGAGCCCTTGTTTGAAGAATGTGACCCTCGTGATGTCATAGAAGAAGAAGAAAACAACGATGATCTAGAGTCCATTGTAATGGATAGCTACTTTAATTCAAAGAAGTACTATTTAGAAGATGTCGGAGTGTTTACTCAAAAAGAAGAAGAACCTCTCACAAGCATTAAAACTTTAAATTCAAAGGATGGAAGTGAAGGAGGTCAAAACGAAAAGAAGAGAAAAGCTGTGAAACAAGAAGAGAAGGAATCATTGTTTGAGGTACCAGAAAATTTCAAGAAAGATGAAGTTCAAGACCAAAAGATTTTGGTACGAACGCCTAAGAGAGAGGCCATCCAGAAGTGTATGATAACAAAGAAAAGACCAAGAAAATTGTAGTAATCATTGAAGAGAATGAAGAGCGATGTACGTACATAGGAGGCGACCTAAGTGCAGAAGAAGAAATAGAGATTGTAGCTCTATTAAGGGTATATAGGGACGTGTTCGCTTGGCACTATAGAGACTTAAAGGGAGTAGATCCGAGAATATGCTCTCATAGAATCCCCATGACTTGTTGATTTCGAGTGTGTATTAACCTTAAAAAAGTTAATGCGGCTACGATCAGGGATAGCTATTCGCTTCCAATCACTCAACATTTATTGGAGCGTGCTGCAGGCAAGGAAGTTTATAGCTTTCTTGATGGATTTTCAGGTTACAACCAAGTAGCCATTGCCCCTGAAGATCAACACAAGATGGCTTTTGCCACCGAATGGGGAATCTTTGCATTTCGTGTGATGCCATTTGGGCTCACCAATGCACCTGCAACTTCCCAAAGGCTCATGTGTCATGTCTTCAAAGAGTTCTTACGAAAGAGCTTAGAAGTATATGTGGATGATTTATGTGCTCATTCCCAAGAAAGATGATACCACATCCCTAAGCTTAGACAAATCTTCAAAAAGTGTAGAGAATATCACGTTTGTTTGAACCCAGAGATGTGCGTATTCATGGTACGACAAGGTAAAATTTTAGGTCACATTGTTTCTAAGAATGGAATCTCAACAGATGAAGACAAAGTAAGAGCCATAGCAAAGTTGCCAAGGCCAAGGAATGTTAAAGAAGTACAAGCCTTTATGGGCCATTGTGGATATTATCGTAGATTTATCCACATGTATGCGATCATAGCTAAACCTCTTTATGCCTTGTCGACAAATTTTGAGTGGAATGATGAGTGCAAAAATTCCTTCAATGAGCTGAAGAGACATTTGTGCACAACACCAATACTGACCACTCCTGATTGGAATAATCCATTCCATGTCCATGTGGATGCATCCAATCATGCCATAGGATGTCTGCTAGCACAACCCACAGGTGAAAGAAATTTAGATTTACCCATAGCATATGCTAGCAGACAACTAACTACAGCTCAACGAAACTATACCACCACTGAGCGAGAGGATTTAGGCATGGTATATGCTATGAAGAAGTTTAGACACTATTTATTGGCCAACAAGTTCAAGTTTTTCACTGATCATCAAGCTATTGTTATATTTGGTCAATAAACCTTGCAATATAGGATGCTTAGTAAGATGGTTCCTCTTACTAATGGAATATGACTTTGAAGTTGTTGTTAGGAAAGGTATAACCCACCTTAGAGTAGATCACCTTTCTCGCATCACTTTAGGGAAGTCACCACAAGGAGTGTCTGATGAATTGCCTGATGCTTATCTATTCAATTTAGAAGTTGTTTCTAAATGGGTACCTGTCCTAACCTTCGGACCTACAAACAAGAATGTGAAAATGAACAAACTAGAAATTGTAAGATCACAAAAATATCAAATATTGGTAGGAAGCATGTACAAACAAGATACAAATGGTGTATTAGCTTGTTGTGTCGAGGACGATGAACATAGTAGTTGGTTGCAACAAGCCCATGAAGGATTGCTAGGAAATCACTATTCTAAAAAATGAACAATGCAGAATTTGAAATGTTTAGGAGTGTATTGGCCTAGCATGGAAAAAGAAATACACGAGCTGATCAAGAATTTCCTAGTGTGCGAAGAAAAACCCCCAATGGAGCATGCCACCCTTTATCATGTATCGTTAATTCCAGATTGGAGCGCTCCATTGGTAGAATTCATGAGATCAGGAACACTACCAAGTGAGGCTAGTCTAGTAAGAAGAAGAAGCATAGAGCAAGAGGCTCAGGACTATGCCTTAGTAGGAGACAACCTATACTGAAAGAGGCAAGGATGGATACTTAAGATTATGTGTTCATGAATTGAACTATTTGAAAGTCTTAGAAACTACACGTAGTGGTGTTGCAGGTGGACATTTTGGTCCTGATCGCGTAACCAAGACCATTCTATTCTCAAGACTTTGGTGGCCCACTCTTCATATGGTTGCACATACCTATGTGAAGAAATGTGACACATGCCAACGTGCACAATATGAACAATATAGTTATATTGTATTAATGAACAATGTTGTACAAGATCATAGGCTTGGTAATCTTAGCCTTATGATGGAGATGTAGGCCATAATGTAGAGCTTACACACATTCAAAATGGAAATGGAGGGCTTGGATAATGAAGCTTCTACCATGACTTTTTCAAGTGACTTTATATAAGTGTTGTTTTCAAATTTGAATTTGAATTCAACTTTTGGCTCTCTCTAAAAGTGATCCTTCATTCTAGGAGATATTCCCTCAATGAAGTAGTTACTTTTCTATCTAACAAGTCCATGAATTTTTTTGGTAGGTGATTACAAATATTCTCAAGCCAATAAAAATTGACTTTTACAAAAGGTAAAGATAAAATTCTGCCTAACAATGGTTTCTATGGAACTTCATATGTGTATGAATTTCAAGCCAAATGTATAGGCTTGGACTTTGCACCAAGAGCTCCCCCTCAAGCCAAACATTTTGGCTTCATCTTCATCTTCAATCTTCATGAATGTCCTGCAATTCAATCATTGATTTAAACCTGCAAAGTTTTGTACCATCTAATGCTTTAGTCAACAAATCTGCACATTGCATATTAGTTGATACATATGCCAACTGAATATCGTTTCTCAATAGCTTCTCTCTCACATAATGATAGTGGACCTCTATATGCTTGGTCCTAGCATGATAAATAGGATTAGCCGCAAGATGTAATAAGCTTTTATTGTCTCCAAAAATTATTGGAGATGTAGTATGCAATCCTAAATTTGTATACAATAATTTGATCCATATGGCCTCTTGAGTAGCATTGGTCAATCCCTTATACTCTGCCTCTGTAGAAGATAGAGCAACTGTAGGTTGCTTCTTTGAAGACCATGATATTGGCTTATCACCTACAAAGGATAAGTATCCAGAGGTACTCCTCCAATCATCTTTGCATCCTTCCCAATCTGCATCTAAGTATATCTTTATGTCCAAGTCTGATGTATATGGGAAATATAGTCCATGATGTTGAGTACCCTTAAGGTACTTCAAGATCCTTTTGGCAGCCTCCAAGTGAGCTACCCTAGGCTTGTGCATAAACTAACTTAGAACACGTTCTCCATAAGCAATGTCAATCCTTGTCAAGGTAACATAGTTCAAGCTTTCCACTATGCTTTGGTAACCTGCAATGTTCTCAAGTACATCATCTTCATGAGCAGTTAATTTTAGGTTTACCTCCATTGGAGTACTTGCAACTTTGGCATCCTGCAAATGAAACTTCTTCAACATATCATGTATATACTTTCTCTGAGTAATGTAAATTCCAGAGTTGGTATAGACTAACTCAAGTCCAAGAAAGTATTTTAGTGATCCAAGGTCACTAATTTTGAACTCCTTCCTCATCTGATTCTTGATTTTTTTGATGCCATGAGCATCATTACCTATAAGTATGATATCATCAACATATACACATAGGTATATTACCTCTTAATTACTTCTCTTGATGAACAGAGAAGTATCTACTTTACTCATTACAAAACCTTGATCCTGAAGATATGTGGTCAACCTATGGTTCCATGCCCTAGGTGCCTGCTTCAATCCATAAAGATCTTTGTTCAATTTACATACATATTGTTAAACGCTTGTTCTAACTATCAGAAGCGCGTTTAAACGAGTATTGGGTTCTTGGGAGTGGAAGCGGTCTGTAAAGATAGAGGCCCTATGCTTATTTCCCAAAATTATGTCACAACACAATATACCAACATTCAAGATTTTATCAAGAATTGGTATCTCATGCTCGATCTTTACGGTTCATCATTTTAACTCTATCAGAGTCTACCGAACACACTGTCAGACTATCAGTATCGAAATACCGAATTACCTCAGAACCCTTTTTTCGAATACACACTACTGTAACATTTAACAGTAGTTCAACCTTCACCGAATAGCGCTCACAATCCTACAAACTGAAAATACAGAAGGACTCAACAGTTTCAAATACACAGTGTTGAAGACTAACACACACTGGAGATAACCATTACTGTAGCCAAATCTCACCGTACAAATACATATATCAATACTGAGGACAACACAATCCTGCACAGCGTTTTTAGGGTCACTACCATAGTTACACATACTTCACCAAACAATTGGCAGAACATTTCAAGAAAGAGGGACACCACGATATACGTACTTAACAGAACAATCACCATAGAGACCCGCAGAGCTACTCTCTCAGACAACAGTCCGACGATCTACTGGATGTAAATAAAACTCACAGCCGCAACAGAGATCGATAGACAACGAACACGGATACGCACAGTATACTCAGAGTACTCAGAAATTAGACAGGCAAACACTACAACAACCCAAACAAGTGTCCATAATACAACACAGAAATGAAACACACTACTCCAAATTAGCCAACTCGACACACAGTAACGACACAGACAATCACCCAGACAGACAGTCTGGTGATTCCACGAATCGTTACTCGCGCATCTCTTTTTCATTGCTTTATATAAAGATTACAACCATCTTGTAACAACCTTTCGCTCGTGCTGAATCTAAAAAGATTCAGTTTTATACAAATGCCAATCCGGTGGCTGACTAACACTGGCATGCACGGTGGACTCAAACCCGCAGGTTTTTACAAAATTACTGTTCGTCTATAATGCCTTCTAAATACATGGTTCTGGCTAATCTAAAGGTTCGGGCAATTTTCTTCTTTAAAGTTTCTAGCATCTGTTTAAGAGTATCCGGTTCTACTAATTGTGCATCTACTCTTACAGAACTTAATGAAATAGCTTCGGTCAGCAAAATTTCTGCCTGAGTCTGCAGAAAGGCTTCTTGTAAATAAAGTTCATAGGAGAGCGCCGCATCTCTAGATACCTTCATATCTGCAACTTGTTTCTCCATTTTGATTACTCTGTCTTTTTTATTGTCCAGCTGATTTTCCCTTGTTTCGATCTCTTGATTATGAAACTGTATGGTTCTGGTGTATGCATCCCTTTCTCTTCGGAGATCTGTTATTACCTTCTGTATTTGAGCTTCCTTGGTCAAATAGTGTTTAAGCATGTTGTTGACATGTGATAAAGTTTCGTTTGTTCTTTGGAGTTCTTCTTCTGTTTTCATAGCCTACTTATGCTGTTCTTGGCTTTGCTGTACTACTTCATGTAGTTGAACTCTGGTTTCTTCTAATAAATTGCCTAAGGCTACTTTGGCATCTTCTTTATCTTGTAGGTCTTGCTTCAGGTGAATTATTTCGGCATTTGCATCATCTATTAACTTATCTTTCTCTTTGAGCTCCGCCAGCATTGCATCTCTCTGACTGGTAATCACTTCTTGTTCAGCAATTCTAGCCTGTAATTCTCTAATCTGTTTATGTAGAATATGGTTTTCTGATTTGACTGCATCAATCTCTTCTTGTAGAGGGGTGATGTCTGCTTCTAGTATATCGACTTTATGTTGGAAATCATTTTTGATAGTATCGGTTACCTCTTTCAATTGTATTGGTAATTGTTGCGATAGATTGATCAGCATTTGTCCCATATTTGCAAGCTTTGGAAATACAGGGAGTGTTGGGAGCGACAGATGAGGACGAGGTTGAGAAGAGGATTCTGTGAGAAGCTGTTATGAGTTCGGTGGAGAATAGTTTGGGGAGCGGAGGTTCCGGTGGTGGAGTGGGGAGAATAGAGTGAGCTTCTGTTACCTTTTCTATTGTTTGTTGTGTTTCAGCATTATCGGCAGCTGTGGACTCGACTGCTTTCAGAAGTTCATCGAAAACGTCTTTAATGATCTGTTCTTCATCTCTTTGCTTTTCCGGCTCCGATTGTTGCTGCGATGCCTCTGGTCACGAGCTTGTTTCAGATTCAGTGTGATCCTCCTGGTCTTGTTGTCGTCTTGTTGAAGACTGTGCTGATGATTCGTGATGCATAGATGTTGCGGGGTCATGGAAAGTTTCTTCGTCTTGTTTTTCTTCTTCTTTGTCATTTCCTTCGGCTGAACCCTGTGCTTCACTTTTAGAGGAACTGATTCTAATTCTTTTTCGGCGGAAGAGTTGATTGAGTTCCTCTTCGTCTTCTTCATCATCTTCCAATAATTGGGCCAATTCTTCATGGTGCAGGACTGGGCCTCTGGGTGGTGGTTGTGCTGCAAGTATGGCCGGAAAAAGGAAAGAAATGATGTGTTGCAGTCTCGACCTTGGCATTCCTCCCTTGTTTACTTGTTTGATTATTGAAACGCATTCCTTGTGAATGCGGTGGAAGAAGTAAGATGCAAAATTGACGGTTTCTCGAGCAACTAAATCAATAGCGGAGTAGAAAGGCCTAGAGATGCCATAAGTTCGCTTCTAGACGTTAAGAATGGCTACGAGGAATTGCAGTGCGGATCTCTCGGGTTCAGGTCGACATAGGACCGGGTATTCGTTTGATGAATACCTAGGAAATAATTGTATCATTGTTGCTACGGGGAGGTTTGGGCCATTTTCTCGACCTTGCTGAGGGAGTCGAAACACATCAGCAAAGGCCTGGAACGTGATTACCATTTGGGAGGGTAGGGATGTGATAGCCCAACTTTGCTCGTTGGCAGGTGTTTTAGCGATAGCGGCGATAATCTGGGCAAAAAATGGGTGGGATTCCACTGAATGCCATGGCAGTTCAGCGAAATTGGATAACCCACGGGTGCGCAGAAACTCTCCTACCTCGGTAGGGAGTCCGTCACGGAAAGCGGCATAGTTTGCCAGAGCTTCCATGGCACGTACGACGACAGCAAGAACAAAACGCAAACGCACAGGGTATACACACTCATACAAATCACGCAAGCACAATAGCGATTTTCGGTGAAACGGAGAAGATTAAGTAGTTGCGCTGCAGTGGAGAGCAATCAAAATCACTAATCATCGTTCGTCGTTGAGATGATAAGTTCTTAACTTCGGTATGCATGCATGAGCAGCTGAAAAGGGTAGGGCGACTGTTGACATAATTAGGTATCAAAACGCGGATATTTACAGACTTATTATTTTTAAGCGTGCAAAAACAAAAGGAAAGAAAAGAAAAGAAAAGGAAAGAAAAGAGAACGCCAAAAGACACGGCCAACCGTGAAATGTTTCAGTGCGGGTTAGATGTTTGTTGGTACGGCCGTAGCTTCAAACCGTTGATGACTTTCGAAAGAGGACTTCCGGTCAAAGTAGTCAACCGAAATGTTGCTGGGCCCACTTGTTGAGAAATCCGGTAGGGGCCCAACCATCGTAACTTGAATTTGCCAATAGAGCGATGTCGGAAAGTTTTTCAACTTTCCAGTTAAAGAACAGAGAACATGAAAACAACTTTATTGGTGATCTCAAACCTTTTATGTTTATGCTAGGGTTTACCCTAATTACTTATTTAATGAGATTTGATGGAGAGTGTTAATCTCCAAAAGAACAACCTACTCTTGAGTTTAGAGCACCTCTATATCAAGAGTAAGTCAAAACCTTTACTAAATTATAGGTCCAATCTCCAAATTATCAAATCTGAGAAAATGTGTGAAGAAGATGAAACACAGAAAAGTCTGCTGCAGAATTTCTTCACATTGACTTATCAAATGAGTAAAGTTTTTGATGAAACTTTGTACTTATCTTCTCCTACAGATTGCGCATCACCTCCAAGTTGAATCACTTGAAAAGCTTTAGTATAACTTGAGAAATTGTCTTCACAAGTTACCTATGTCTGAATCTGCACTTCTGAGAAGTCGATTTAGACACCCCTAACTTCTTAACTTTAGTTCTCACAATATCTAACCCGTTTTGCCAAATGCTTTTAGCCACGAGTAGATCATCTTCCAACTTAAAGATTAAGTGCTTGCTTGCACAAAACTTTAAACTATGGAGTGAGCACTGATCAAAAGATTAAACACGAAATTTGCGCCTGTTTCAGAGAACTGTAGACACTCAACACATATGAATGTTCCTACTCACAATTCTCCTAGCCTGTTTGCAATTAGACTCTGAAATTCAGGTCACAGGCTCATTAACTAACAACTTAGATATCCTCAAAAGGATTCCACAATTGATCAAACACAGAAGGAGCAGACACGAAAAGATCGGGCGCAAAATTTCTTCATTAACTCAGAAATTTACAACTGAGTGATGAGAGCTAACTCAACTAACTTTTCTCTATCTCTTGACTCCTAACTTCCTCAATCTTGGCTTCTACATATGCTCTCATACATGCCCCGACTTTTCTCAAAGTATTTATAGATAATTTGTACAAGATTCTTACTCAACCAAAGATCTGAGTCACCTATGACTATACTAATGTACATATGTGTACACTTCTCTTATCCTCTGAATATGTCTTTCTTCCAAGCTTCAATGGTTGATCCTTCCTTCACTCTCTAACTTTCCAAGTCTTCAATTGGTGATTGGTCTGCACCAACAGCTCCCCCTCAATCATCAATTGAGGTCTTCTCCTTTCTTCTTTATACCTGCCATATCTTTAAACTTCTGTAGCTTTGGTCCATCCAAGCTTTTTGTAAGCATATCAGCTATCTGATCTTTTGTTGAAGTATGTATGACTTCAATCTCCTTGTCCATCACTTTCTCTCTTAGAAAATGATACTGAATCTCAATGTGTTTGGTCCTGGCATGAAAAACAGGATTAGCAGCTAAATACAATGAACTCATGTTATCTCCATATATGATTGGTACTCCATGCATAATGTCAAGACTCTTCATCAAGGTCTTGAGCCAAATCACTTCCTTTGCAGCTTCAACCATGCCTTTATACTCTGCTTCTGTAGAAGATAAAGCAACTGTATGTTGCTTCTTGGAACACCATGAGACAAGTTTATCTCCCACATAACACATATATCCAAATGTAGATCTTCTATCATCTGGATTACCTGCCCAATCTGCATCACTATAAATTTTGATATTTGTATCTGAGGTAAACCCATAATACAAACCTTCATTGAGTGTACCCTTAATGTACCTCAACACCCTTTGTCCTGCAATCCAATGTTCTTTCCTTGGGCAATGCATAAATTGAGATAAAACCCCTACTGCATATGATAAATCAGGTCTAGTTAGAGTAGCATAGATAAGGCTACCAACCAAACTCTGATATTGTCTCATGTCCTTGAATTCTTCACCTCCATACTTACTCAATTTGTGATTCACCTCCATTGGTGTAGGTGCTACCCTCCAATCATCCATTTTAAACTTGATTAACAAGTTCTTCAAATACCTTTCTTGGGTCACAAATACTCCATGTTGAGTATATGTTATCTCCATGCCCAAGAAGTATGATAAGTCTCCCAAGTCACTTATCTTGAACTCCTTTTCCATTTGCCTTTTGAGCCTTTGTATTCCTTCTTCATCTGTACCTGTAAGAATTATATCATCAACATATATGCACATGTATATGAAACCATTTTCACTTGCCTTAACAAGCAAGCTACTATCAGCTTTAGACACCTGAAATCCAAGTTCTTTTAGGAACTTCACAAGTCTATAGTTCCATGCCCTTGGGGCCTGCTTCAATCCATACAAAGCTCTCTTGAGCTTGCACACATGATCTGGATACCTTTTATCTCTGAACCCTTGAGGTTGCTCCATAAATACATCATCTGAAATATAACCATTCAAAAAAGCATTTTTCACATCAAGTTGACATAGCTTCCAACCTTTACATGCAGCAATAGCAATAAGTGTCCTTATAGTTGTCATCTTTGCCACAGGACTATAGGTCTCATCATAATCAATACCATATGTCTGAGCAAAGCCTTTGACCACAAGTCTAGCTTTGTACCTAGACACACTTCCATCTGCAAACCTTTTTGTCTTGTAGACCCACTTGCATCCAATAATCTTCTGACTATTTGGTTTAGGAACCAAATCCCAAGTTTGATTCTCCAATAGTGCATCATATTCTTCCTGCATAGCACTCTCCCATTTTTCCTTACCTTTTGCCTCTTCATATGTAGAAGGGTCTTCATCTGTATTCACCATGTAAGCATAATCTTTTGTGGCTAGAAATGAAGTATCATAACTATACCTTGTAGGTTGCCACCTATTTCTTGTAGACCTTCTGAGTTCTCCACTCCTTGAGGTTTCTGGTTCTTCACATTCAGGATCAAATCTTGGTGTCTCTTCCACTTCAACTTGCACTTCATTATTCTCTTGCTCATCAAATATTTGAACTTTTGATTTACCTTTTCTTTGACTCACTTCTTCTTCATCACCTGTATTGATGTTGATTGTACCTGCATACCAAGTGCTTTGTTCATCAAATGTAACATCCTTAGAAACCATAAATTGCTTTGTTGATGGACTCCACAATCTATAGCCCATCTGCTTGTCATCATAGCCAATAAAAACATACTTTTCAGCTTTGGGTTCCAATTTGTGTCTTAATTGTGATGGCACATATGCATATGCCACACACCCAAATACTCTGCAATGATCTAAGGTAGGTCTCTTACCCCACCAAGCCTCATATGGTGTCATACCCTGCAAGGCTTTACATGGTAACCTATTGACCAAGTAAGTGGCTGTATTTACAGCCTCAGCCCACAAATAATTAGGGCAATTTTTCTCCTTCATCATTGATCTTGCAAACTCAACAAGAGTTCTATTTCTCCTTTCTGCAACACCATTTTGTTGAGGAGAGTACCTGCAAGTAACTTCCCTTTTTATACCTGCATTCCATAAGTAATCACTGAACTCATTAGAGAAATACTCTCCCCCTCCATCTGACCTTAGTCTCTTCAACTTATGACCTGTAATTCTTTCTGCATATGCATGATAGTGTTTAAATGTATTAAACACTTCTGACTTATCTTTGATCACATAAATAGTGATCCACCTAGTAGCATCATCAACATAAATCACATAATACCTTGATCCATTTATACTGAAATCTTTTGATGGTCCCCACACATCTGTGTGTACCAACTCAAGCTTCTCTGAGTGCATAAAACCATGCTTGGAATATGAATGTTTATGAGCCTTACCTAATTGACATGCCTCACATTTGTATGTCATATGTTGACCTGCAACATTAGGCAATCCAAGCACTGAACCATTGTTAACCATATCTTTAATACCTCTCTCATTGAAATGTCCAAGCCTCTTGTGCCAAAGATCTAACTCAGAGATTTTGTGACCTCCATATGTGAACATAGCATGACCAATGTTGCCTTGAATCTTCAATGTAAATAGTCTTCCTTCCTTTTTCCCTGAAACAATCTGTTTATACCCTTGGCTAGGATCTTCCACATATACTCCATCATTAGTGAACCTTACTTCATATCCCTTTTCAACAATTTGACCTACACTTATCAAATTCTTAGGGATTGTAGGAACATACAAGACCTTACTCAATAAGGTGCTTCCATCCTTGGCCTTCACTGATCCAATTGACTTCACATTGTGCTTTGTGTTGTCACCTGTTTGAACAACATGATTAAAAACTTTACTTTCCAAATCAGTCATCAAAGATATGTTACCACTCAGGTGATTGCTACACCCTGAGTCAATGTAGAAGACTCTTTGATCTTCACTCTGCCTTTCACAAGTTGCATTCATTATCAATGTTGAATCTTCTTTTTGATCTGAAGCATAATTGTAGTAGGTGTTGTTGTATTGTTGACTTTGGAATCCTCTACCTGCATTTCTTCCAAAGTAATTCCTTCCACCTCTACCTCTGTAATTACCTCTTTGATTTCTGCCACCTCTTCCTCTTGAATTATAATTTTGATTGTATCCACCATTATTCTGATTATTATGCCAACAATCATTAGCTAAGTGATTTGTCTTACCACAAATCCAACAAGCTTTGCCTCCATCTTTGTTGTTCCTGCCTCTTCCTCTACCTTTGCCACCTCCTCTTCCTCTTAGGAAGTTAGCTTGAGTAGTTGTTCCTTCATCTTCACCTGCTTGTTGTTTTCCTTTGCTATTCTTCTTCTTGTCCTTTGAGTACATTGCATGTCCTGTACTCTTGTCACCATCTCCTTTAACATCCTGCTCAAATGTTAGCATATGACCTAACAATTGATTTAAATCAGGAGTGAAATGGTCAAGTGATAGTTCTGTAGACAAAATAAATGGCTTCCATTTGTCATCACCTCTCAACCCTGTAAGGATTTGCCTTACCAATTTATCTTCCTCAATGTCTTCATCAACAGCTCCTAAAGCATCTGCAATATCTTTCATCCTTGTTACATAGTCTGAGATGGATTGAGAGGCCTTCTTCTTGAAGGTAGTAAACTCTGCCCATAAGGATGCCTTCCTTGACTTTGTAGTGTTCTGGAAATGCTCCTCCAAAGCATTCCATATGTCACTAGCACTTTCAAGACCTCTAATATGAGGTAACAAGTAATCATTGACTCCCATATAGATAATGCTCCTAGCTTGAGCATCTTTCTTCATCCAATTTTTCAGATCTGCTAACTCTTCCCTAGTTGGAACACTAGGATCTCTGAACTGTGGCTTCTCTTCTTCTCCTGTGATGTAAGCAATTAAATCTTTGCTCATAAGATGAGCTTCCATCCTCATTGACCATGCAGGATAGTTTTCCCTATCCAATTTCTCTATCTGTAGAGCATCTCCCATCTTGTATCCACCTGTGTATTGAAAACTTCAAGCTTTACAAGCAATGTATGTACCTTTACTTCAAGTTAGACTCCTTTTGCCTTTCTTGATGTCGAGTAGACTTCTCCTCAGGCTTTTGACTCCAAGCTTTCACTTCTTAGTTCTTCAAATGTTAAACTTCTTGAATCTGCAGCAGTCGGGACCTTCCTTTCCTTGATTTTGATGTCTCCTGCTCTGATACCACTGATGGAGAGTGTTAATCTCCAAAAGAACAACCTACTCTTGAGTTTAGAGCACCTCTATATCAAGAGTAAGTCAAAACCTTTACTAAATTATAGGTCCAATCTCCAAATTATCAAATCTGAGAAAATGTGTGAAGAAGATGAAACACAGAAAAGTCTGCTGCAGAATTTCTTCACATTGACTTATCAAATGAGTAAAGTTTTTGATGAAACTTTGTACTTATCTTCTCCTACAGATTGCGCATCACCTCCAAGTTGAATCACTTGAAAAGCTTTAGTATAACTTGAGAAATTGTCTTCACAAGTTACCTATGTCTGAATCTGCACTTCTGAGAAGTCGATTTAGACACCCCTAACTTCTTAACTTTAGTTCTCACAATATCTAACCCGTTTTGCCAAATGCTTTTAGCCACGAGTAGATCATCTTCCAACTTAAAGATTAAGTGCTTGCTTGCACAAAACTTTAAACTATGGAGTGAGCACTGATCAAAAGATTAAACACGAAATTTGCGCCTGTTTCAGAGAACTGTAGACACTCAACACATATGAATGTTCCTACTCACAATTCTCCTAGCCTGTTTGCAATTAGACTCTGAAATTCAGGTCACAGGCTCATTAACTAACAACTTAGATATCCTCAAAAGGATTCCACAATTGATCAAACACAGAAGGAGCAGACACGAAAAGATCGGGCGCAAAATTTCTTCATTAACTCAGAAATTTACAACTGAGTGATGAGAGCTAACTCAACTAACTTTTCTCTATCTCTTGACTCCTAACTTCCTCAATCTTGGCTTCTACATATGCTCTCATACATGCCCCGACTTTTCTCAAAGTATTTATAGATAATTTGTACAAGATTCTTACTCAACCAAAGATCTGAGTCACCTATGACTATACTAATGTACATATGTGTACACTTCTCTTATCCTCTGAATATGTCTTTCTTCCAAGCTTCAATGGTTGATCCTTCCTTCACTCTCTAACTTTCCAAGTCTTCAATTGGTGATTGGTCTGCACCAACAAGATTTTCCTATTTAACATTCAAGAATTATGGGTATTCAGCCTAGGGTTTCTTGAATTCATGTGTTATTTATAAGAGTTGGTTACTGTTAAGGGTTTAGATGAGTTATAATGGGTTAAAGCTAGGGTTCAGAAGGATTTTAATGATCTAACCCACGGGGTTTTATGGGTTTCCAATAGGGTTTCTAGGATTTAATACATTTAAAGGGTTAACATAGATGTTACTCAAAAACATTAATATCTAAAATTACATATTTATGAATTAAACATTAAATTATATCATTAATAATTATTTTAATTATTTGTATGCATTGAAAAACTAAGGTTTGAATATATTAAATGCTTAACCTAAGTCTAATTTAAGTGCATTATTAAATTAAGAAAATTAAGATAATTCAATTAAAATGAAAAAGTAATGGATAATTAATGAGTGATTTATATGAAAAGTGTGTAAAGAATGGTGTGAGCTAAATGTGTAATTAAAGTGAATGAAAGAGTGGTCTCAATAGAAGATGCACTTAAAGTGAAAAAAGTGGGTTAAGAGAAAGAGTGGAGAGAATTAGATGTGATGAAAAGAATGGTATAAGTAGAGTGTGTAATTAAAATAGAAAAGTTAAACTGGAAAGAGTGGTGAATGTTAATAGGAAAAAGGATGGATGAGCACAAAAAGTAGAAACCAAAAGAGTGGCTTAGAAATTATTTGTGTATGTATAAATGTGTGTGTTAAGCTCTGTTATTTCCTAATGTTTTTCTTTCAGGTACTTCCTCTTTCTTCTTCTATCCTTACCGTGTATGTGTAGGAGAGAATTTGGTTTGTTTTTCTCTGCACTAAATCATCTAGAGAAAGATTGTTATTTTCTTTTCCTCTCTCATCTTGATAGTGGCTGCAGCATCTATTGCATCCATGGAAGAGAGAGAGAGAGCGCTTTTTTTATATATGTTCGTAGGATGTTCGTAGGAATCTTGGATAACATCAGCACGTATCTGGGTATGCGCAGTTTGGATGACCCGTATCTTCTTTGAGCTTTTTCGTAAGTGCCTGGGAGTTTCTTCTGTTATATAGAGAAATACTTCGGAAGAGCGCCCTCGTTGTGCAGGTCCATAGTGCAGTCACATAGAAAAGGTCAGAGGTGTTTCCAGAGCTCTCACTTCGCAAGGATTCCGGTAAGGGATATGATGCGCGAAAAAGAGCAGCTAGAACTACAGCAACATCTTTAAGATCTTTGTTCCCTCCTCAAAATCGTCATCATAATCATCTTTCATCTCACGCCATGCCTGATTCTGCGTGTCATGAGTCTGGCATCGACGCCGCATAAGACAGCAGATTTGCAGGCTTCGGCAACCTGGTCGCAAGTCCTGCCAGTACCGGAACTCGATGAGAAGTCTGTGCTGTGCTTGCGTGCGTGTGTCTGCGTGCGCGTGCTACAAAGCGAGTGACAGAGAGAGAACTAGAGGAGGATCAGAGTAGAACATTCGTTTGTCGCTGGAGATTTCTTGGCCAACTTACGGGCATGCACAGAGCCTAAGAGGAGAATCATCTCCATAGATATGTGTTGACTGGTCCTCAAAGAGAATTACAACGATAGAGAATAATTGCGCGCAGAACTACAGAACAAGATGTAATGAAAGAGTTCTAATAGATGCTGGCTGAAGATGCGCATGCGGAAGGAAGGCTAATTGTGTCCAAACATAGAAGGAGGTGGCTGCCGTCCTGCAGCGGTCTTGCACATTAGCCATGATGATCTCTGCAGAAAGAGCTGCTGCAGAGACTATACATGGATGTGGGGGCTTTGTAGAGGCGAGCTCAGATCTCGCAAAGGCAAGAAAATCCACCGATCCTAAACCCGATTATTTGCATATCACAGTCGAGCTCCAAATCATTGATGGTCTCGTCAAGGATAGAGTACAGTGTGTTCCGAATGGATACTATTTTCTTCCGATTTACGACAAAGAATTTTCTCTCTCTGGTAAAGTTATTGGTGTTGTCGGCGATCCGAGCTATTCTGCCCATGCTGTTGACGGTCCTCAAGATGTCAAAGTGTCGATTAAACGTGTTTCTAATCCGCAAGATTCATCTATCTCTGTTCTGACCTTCCCAAAAAGTGGTTTTAAATTTGATAACGTTATCCCTGGTGTGTATGAGCTTCAGGCAGAGTATCCAATGCTCGTAGTTCACTCAAGCAGCGAGCCTTATATCGAACTGGATTATGGAGATCTTGATATTTGTGACATTTGTTATTTATTGTAAACAGGACTCTCAATAAGTTATTGTTACTATTAATAAGTGATAACATCGTCATTCGACCCCGCACTTTTTTGAGATATCGAGGTATTCTGTCCATAGAAAGAGAGACAGAGAGAAAGAATCATCGATAGAGAGAAAAGAGAGACATAATAATATGTTTGACTTTTTTTTATTTAATTTATTGATAATTTATTTTATATGTACATAGATATATGAGCATAAGTATACATATGTATGTGCACATAATGAAAAGCATAAGTAGGGTATGTATTCATATAAATGAAAAAGCATATGTATAAATACGTGAGAATATGTAAATGCATTAGTATGCACGAACATGAATGCTGATATGCTTAAAAGAGTTTATTGGGAATATGTGATAAGAATAAGTATGTGATTATGATGAGTATGTGAAAGTCTTAATGTATGCATGAACATATGCATGTGCATGATAATGTTTCTTAATGATTTTCTTGTAATGTTACTTACCACCTAATGTTTTTCTTTCAGAAACAAACATTGAAGATTGAAAGCAAAAGTATCAAAGAGCATCGTGACAAAGAGAAGATTTCAACAAATCACCCAACAATCGGATATAAATCCTTAGAAATTTTTCTGATTAAACCTTGTATAGGACTCTCATATTATTAGCTATCGTTTAAAGCAATTATATCATCCCGTATTGTCATCAGGATTCAAGCGAACTCAAAATTGTATTTGCATTCTTGTTAATTACAATTTCTCTTGTTTATCTAAAAAGATTTGGAGTTGATCATTCGTATGTCGATAGAAAAAGGAACAACTAGTAATGCTAAAAATGATTCTGTTAGGAAACATGAATTAGAACATTTAATTTTAAGCACTTTATTACCATCTCCACTTGAACCTTCATCTACCAACGAACATAGTGAGCCTGAATTACTCAAAGATAAAATAGTTCACGAGACGTTACGGCCGATTGAATACGATCGTCTTGTTTCGCGCTTATTACCATTATTTACCATCGTCTTGCCTGAACCAGAATTTAACGATGACTTATTTCCACCAGCTTTAGTGCGGAAATCAAGCATAGATCAAAATACAACTGAAGAACAGGAGCTAATTAAAAATCAAATTACCAAGGAAACCTTAGTGTCACCGTATCAAATCGAAGCCATGGAACTATATAGGGCAGCACAGCCTTACGGGGCTTAAAACATTTAAAGTGTTTCCATTATCGACTTTATATTTCCTAGATTTTACGAGTAATGTAGAAATTCTGTTGTCAATCATTTGTTTTTTTCGCATCTTTCGCACGTTTAATTCTTAGAAATTCTTTTATCTTAGACTCACAAACATATATTCCCTTGTACCTACGATTGTCTCATACACCCTGCGTGTGCCGAGGGATATCCTGGCTGCCTGATCCACCAGCCGTATGTCCGCAACTTCCCGACATCTTGGTGAACCCGACGTGAAGGTTCGGCACGACACTGTAGGTATAAAGGTATATTTACTTTCTGTTTTGCATATGCATAAATAGATAATTTAACGATTGAAGGAGGCGTATCGACATCCGTTGTAGCTGCAGCTGATTGATCCTCGTCACGCCACCTTTATCCATCAACTTTCATAAACATGACGATTGCACATGCATGAAAAGATTTTGCATTGAGCACATTCACAACGAACCTCTTCATCAAATTGGCTGATCAGGTATATGTTTTCTTATTCTGTTGCATAATAGTAGGAAAGTTTTCTTTATTTCTATTTCTAAAGTAGTAGGAAATTTTTCTTTATTGCATAGGAATAGGAAAGTTTCTTTATTGCAAAATAGTAGGAAAAGTTTTCTAAAGTAGTAGGAAAGGATTCTTTTTAACAAAATTGTAGAAAAAGTTTCTTTATTACTAAAGCATAGGAAAAATTTTCTTTTTCAAAGTAGTAGTAAATTTTTCTTTAGTTTTGTTGGTAAAGAAATAGGAATATTTTCTGTATTTCTGTTTCTGTTATCACGGAGTCGAATCAGGAACAAGATATAGACGGATTATTACGAGAATTATATACGTATATTTCATATTTATCTATAAAGTTAGACTTATCCACTATGGCAGATCACTTTGAAGAACAGCGAATTTGGAAGATCATAGATGCCATTAAAACAGATAGGGGGGAATTTACTGGAATAAATGTAACAGCTTATCTTAAATATTATGAACAATTAACAGAACAATATGGGTTACCTGAAGACAATAAAAAAGATACCTTTATACGAATTGCTCATGGGTTCACTAGAGAGAGAATCCAATTGCGAGTAGTCCAACCAAACATGACTTGGGTGGATTTCAAGACTCGGCTTCTTACTGAATTTTCGCATGAAGATTACAGTAAGAATAATAGAGCCACATTCATGCGATGGGTAGTAACAACAAAGTTAGACCAACATATAACTCAGGGATTAGCTGAATTTGATATCAAATTTAATCAAATGCCTCAAGCAGACAGAACAGCTCTTGAACCGGATAAATTAAGAAATTTTCTAAACATGATAGATCCATCTCTTAGACGAGAGCTAGAACCAATGCTTGAGGATGGAGCGACTGCTAGTGGGCTTACTGGAAATTGGGATAATGTAAGAGCAGTTGTCCATAGGTTAGCCCAAAGACAAGAGCGAAATCAGATACAAACTCCAAGAATATATGAAAGAGATGTGCCAGGAAAAATAGATAATGACCTCACTCCTCATAACTCTAGAAAGGATGACTCTGAACTTACAATGTTAAAAACATCAGTCGAATCACTTGTCAAACATGTGGAGACTTTGGCAACTGAAATAGCTACTATAAAGAGCATGCAAGAGCTTAAATTGAGAGATCAGGAGAAACCAAAAGAATTAGAACAAAATCCTAGGAATCAGATGCCAGCTAGAAGACCATTTAACCAAGCGCGTAGATGTCTCTGGTGTGATGATTTGGAGCATCCACACTGGACATGCAACTTATTTAAAGAGGCCAAGGATAAGAATTGGGTCACAGAAGTAGATCGAAAGATCTGTGACTATGTAACAAAAAGGCCTTTGGCATCAAACTATGGCAAAGGGGGTATGAAAACTTTCTTTGAAGCCTCCACGAGCCAAAATACATATGCTTGTAGGCTGGATAGTGAAGACTCTAATTGTGATTTCTAGGAGCAGGTTTATGATACTGCTAGTAGAGGCAAGTTATCTATTGAGAACTTATATGCTACGAGCTCGGATATTAGATCAAAAACATGTTGGAATGAGCCAGTAGACATGTTCTCAGTTTATGCCCACAAAATTAATATCGATGAGAAGAGGAAACGGGATGAAGAGGGACAGTCTAAACGAACAACTAGGGCTAGAAAAGAGGGTGAAACGACTGATACAATTAAAGAACCGCCTATGATGGAGCCTAGTCAAGAACCAAAACAACAGGAACAAGAAAAGAAGTCTCAAAATAAGGGTAAAGGAAAAAAAGTAGGAGAAAATTTAGAAAAGAAAACTACAAGTGAAGATAGAAGTCAAGAGCAACCAAATGAAACACAACCCATACGAGAAGAAGGAAATAAGGAAGAAAAACCGAAAAAGAAACCTCCGACTTTCCGATTGATCTCTCAAATTGAGAAACAAATAGACATTCGGAAAGTTATGGATGAGAAAATCATGAAGGCAGAAGTAACCATGACATTAGAGGAATGGTTAGCATTTTCAAGAACAGATGTGAAGGAAGATTTCATGAGTATCATTAAAAGACGAAGAGAACCTATAGAGTATAGAACGGAAGATATTGAAATGGAGGAAAGAAAAGATCAAGATGAACCGAAAGTGAGTGTTGTACAAATAAATGAAGCTGAGTATAGAGAATCGTCTGATCGTAGAAATTATTTAGGACCTATTATTGGACATTTGGAAAAAGGAAATGATGACCCAAATAGCCATTACACTCAAAAACATTGGGCTAGGGGTACTACTGAAACTATAGTTAAGATAGGAAATAATAATAAACCGCAAGTAGCATTAATCGATTCAGGATCAGAAATCAATGTAGTCTCAAGGGAGATTTATAATGAGGGAAAATGGCCCATAGATAGGGACCATGGATGGAAAATGAAGGCAGCTAACAATGCTTCTGGCTATCTTCTAGGAGCTTGTGCAAATGTTCCTATTACTATTGGAGATGTTAAAGAGGAACATAATTTCTTCGTTCATGATGACTGCTCGTACCCAATTATTTTGGGGCAGCCGTTCATTTGTGAACAAAGAATGGAGACAAAAGTATTAGATGATGGAAGTGCTTTTGCAAGAATTCGTTCTCGTGATGGCCTGAAATCTGTTCAATTTATGACGCTTTGTATAAATCATCCTCGTAATCGTAGGTCTTTAAGAAAAACTCCTTTAAGACACATAGATCAGGATTTCGAGTAAATGCCACTGTTGAGCGAGATGACAGTGGACTTTGGTTCGAAATCTCGCAAAATCTTGTACAGAACTTAGATAAAATGACTGTTTATTTTCCGTCTGCTACTTTAAATATTTTTCATTTTAAACAAATTCCTAGAAAACTTATAAAAAAATACGAAAAACATTTGAAAAACAAAGGAGATCTGTTAATGGATGAAAGTATTGAACATATTATTGAAACTACACATTGCTTTTCAACATTAGAAGAATTAGAACTTTGTTATCAAAATAAGTCTAATTCCCATATTCTTATCTCTTCACTTGATATGTATGCATTAATTCAGGAATATGCCTCTAGTATTGATCATGAGTATGATGCCTTAGCGGAGACCAAATACAAAACTGTTAGTAAGAAGGTTAAACCTGTAGCTCAACCACTACCAAAATTCAGTAAAGATATTATAAAGAATGTAAGTCATGAGCCAATCCTCAGAAATCCAACAAATATTGGCCATGTATTTACTAAAGAATCCTTAAATCAAATTAAATTAGATACTAGTGGTTTCCTTCTTCCAGCAGAAAAAGAGTATTTTCTAAAGATTATTGAGCAACATGGAAGAGCATTTTCTTTTGAGCCTTCAGAGATAGGATGTGCAGATCCTAAGATAGTTTCACCGATGATTATTTTCACTATTCCCCATATTCCTTGGAATTTGCGCCCTATTCCTGTACCTAAAGCTCATCTTCCAGAGTTGATTAGATTACTGAAAGAAAAAATTCATATGCATATTTTAGAATCCTCTTCAGCTCCCTATTCAAACCGTTGGTTTACTGTGCCCAAGAAGAGTGGAAAACTTCGGTTTATCCAAGATCTTCAGCCAGTTAATAAAGTTACCATTAGAAATGTGGGTACAGGTCCAATTGTGGATGAATTTGCGGAAGCATTCTCAGGCAATTCTATATATTCAATGGGTGATCTCTACTCTGGGTATGATCAATTTCAATTGGCATTAGAAAGTAGAGACATTACTACCATGAAAACACCTTTGGGATTAGTTAGGATGTGTACATTACCTCAAGGTGCGACCAATTCAGTAGCACACATGATGAGTGCAATGAATTTGGTTTTGCACGATTTTATTCCTCACATTACTATGCCCTTTATAGATGACATTCCCATTAAGGGTTGCTTGGAAGAAGAGAAAGATAGCACTCTGGATGAAGATGGTTGTCGAAGATTTGTAAAGGCTCATATTCTTGATTGCAAAAAAATCTTTGAGCGATTTATTCAAGTTGGCTTAACGTTATCTATAGAAAAATCTACTTTTGGTGTTAATGAGGTCCTCATTGTAGGTCATCTTTGTGGCCATTATGGACGGAAGCCATACCCTCAGAAAATTGATGCCATTAGTAAGATTTCAGAGATATGTCAAAATGTGAGTGAAGTTCGACGATTCTTAGGAGCCTGTATCTTCTATGTTATATGGATACCACATTTTGCACATATAGCTGATTGTCTTTATGATTTATTAAGGAAGAAAAGAAAATTTTTATGGACTGACAAACATACTCAAGCAATGCGTAGATTAAAGAAGTTGCTTCAAGAAGCTCCAATCCTTAAACGAGTTGATTATACAAATAATAAGCCTATTATTTTGACTGTTGATACTAGTCCTATTGGAATTGGCTGGGTCATAAGTCAAGATGATGATAAGGGTAGGAGATATGCTATTAGATTTGGAGCTAAGATTTTACATAATACTCAAAGAAATTATCCTCAAATTAAAAGAGAACTTTGGGGTTTAGTCACAGCTCTAAAGTCCGATAAAGAATATTTCATAGGAGCAAATGTGATTGTGGAGACAGATTGTTTACCGTTAATTGGAATGATCACAAACTGTTCTTCACCAGATATTGCAATGCTTCGTTGGATTTCTTATATCAAATTTATAAATCCAGTTTTAATTCATATTTCAGGAAAATCGAACTCTGTTGCTGATATGCTCTCAAGAGCTAGGTATGATGAGAATGATGAAGCCAAAGTAGATACTAATACGATAAATTATGATTCCCAAGTTTATGTATATGAACAATTTAATTCCGATGAATATGAAGGAGAGTGGCTAGAGATTGGAAAGTATCTTAGTACTTTAGTTAGATCACCTTCATGGTCTTCAAACAGATTTAGAAATATTAGAAAAAGGGCATTTAACTTTTTCTTACAAAATGGATTGCTTTGGAGACATGCAAGGGGGAAGATCAAAATGCCTCAAAGAGTACTAGGTACTAAGAATCTTCAGATGCAAGTTATGAAGAGCATGCATGATACTTTATGGGCCGGGCATAAAGGTTTTGTTGCCACTTATGAAAAAATTAGAGAGTGTTACTGGTGGCCAGGTATTTATGTTAATGTCAAGAATTTTGTGGAATCTTGTGATGTATGTCAAATTTATTCATCGGTTAAGCATAGGGATCCACTACATCCTACGTATCCACCATGCATACACTATAAGTGGGTAGTGGACTTAGTAACTATGCCCAAAGGTATCGATAGAATGAGATACATAGTTCTTGCTCGTGAAGATCTTACTAATCATGTAGAAGGCCGAGCTCTTAGATCAAAAACTACTTTCAATGTATGCAAATTTCTTTTAGAAGATGTGATTTCGAGATTTGGGTATATTGAAAAAATAGTTGCCGATAGGGGCGAATTAGATGCGCAAGAGGCTAGGGAATTCTTTGCTAGGCATGGAATTCGTTTAGCTCTTACGACTGCATATAACCCTGAGGCTAACGGAAAAATAGAAAGAGGGCATTCCCCTATCATAAAAGCAATTTCTAAAGCTTGCAAAGGAGAATTGAAGAATTGGCCAAAATTTTTGCCATTCGCTTTGTGGGCTGATAGAATGACCTGTACGAGAACGACAGGGTTTATGCCGGCAGAGCTTATGTACTGCCAAAAACCAATTTTTCCAATAAATACCCAAATTCTTACTTGGACTATGCTTCCTTGGAAAGATAACTTATCTACTGAAGACTTGTTAGCTCTAAGGATTCAGCAATTAGAGCAAGGGAATGAGAGATTGGAAGATGCTGTAGAAAAATTAAAAACTTCTCGACTTAAAAATAAAAAGTATTTTGATAAATCACATAGATTAAGGCCAAAGCCAATAAAAATTGATGATTGGGTATTGATATATGATAGCACATTTGATATACAGTATGATGCCCGTAGAAAATTAAAAAAGCGTTGGTTTGGACCTTATGTGGTGGTCAAAAGCTATGAAAATGGAACGTATGCTTTAAGAGAGTTAGATGGAACTCCGCTTAAAAATTTAATTGCAGGTAAAAGAATAAAATATTTAAACAAAGAAATGAAGAATTTTTTGAACTAATATATGATGAAGGAAATGAAGAATGATTTTGTTTTAATAAAAACAATGTTTAAATTTTCTTTTAAATATGTTTTTTAATTATTTATTTCTTTTACATGTATGAAAATACAAAATTATTTATAAAAATTAATTTGTCTTAAAAGTCTTTACATTGTTGCTTGATAGCAGGAGTTGAAATGTTTGTTTTTAAAACCAATTAATTAAAGACTGATTTATGATAAAGATGAAGTGCAAGAGATTGAAGATAATTCATGCAGTTTAAAAAATTAAACAATCAAAGCGATATTTGGATGAAAGACGATGCTAAAGATGGTATCAATATAGATCAGGTGAAACAGTTCTAACTCTGATTAATGTTTTAAGTTTTTTTTTTTCATGCATGATCATAATTAGAAATATACATTCTTCAGCTAGGTTAAGAAACCTCTTAAAATTATGAAACATAGAATTTACACTGAAGTAGGGATGTGCTTGAAAAGAAGATAGGAATTAGAAGACCTATGGCTGTCATATGGATAGTTGAAGGAACCCTTAACTTGCAACTCCTAGTAGAAGTAGACGTGTTTTATATAGGTAAGCTTCCTTAAATCTGACCCATTTAGCAAAAGAGATCCTAGTTCCTGTTTTAGCTTACCTCTAGATCCTTTGCTCTGATTAGGGGTTAAGCCTTTCCCCTTCATCAAAAAAGTTGCGAAGAAAAAATTGACAGCAGTACATTAATGGTTGCTGCTTATGAAAACAAAAAAAGAAAAATTATACAAAGAAAAATTATGATAAAAAAATTGAGATAAAAGAAAAATCAAATAAATCAGTTGTGGTCTCGAAATCACTTCTGATTTGAAAAGCGGGCTATATAAGGCGGATGTATGCTAGAGGGGAGTTAGTTTTTTGTATCTTAATGGCAAATGGTTAGGAGATGAGGGTAGAAGGCCTATATAACATATGTTTTACTTATGAACAGAGTTAATAGGAGAGTTAGTACGAATACTATTTAAATGACTTTTATAGTTTCTTTCTAAAACCTATTTTCAACTCGTGCATTGATCGAAAAGGTTTAAATTCAAGTTTATATAATTTTATAAGTTTTCTTTGCTAGTTGAAGATGTACTAATGATAGAAGCATTTTTATATATAGAAAATTTTAAGTTGATTCATGAATAAGTTTCACAAGAAGTTGATATTGCTTTCTGTGATCTGCAGGTTGGCCCATCGAGGACGATGTGCAGGTTTGGCCGGGGCGAATGTCGGAAAGTTTTTCAACTTTCCAGTTAAAGAACAGAGAACATGAAAACAACTTTATTGGTGATCTCAAACCTTTTATGTTTATGCTAGGGTTTACCCTAATTACTTATTTAATGAGAATTTCCTATTTAACATTCAAGAATTATGGGTATTCAGCCTAGGGTTTCTTGAATTCATGTGTTATTTATAAGAGTTGGTTACTGTTAAGGGTTTAGATGAGTTATAATGGGTTAAAGCTAGGGTTCAGAAGGATTTTAATGATCTAACCCACGGGGTTTTATGGGTTTCCAATAGGGTTTCTAGGATTTAATACATTTAAAGGGTTAACATAGATGTTACTCAAAAACATTAATATCTAAAATTACATATTTATGAATTAAACATTAAATTATATCATTAATAATTATTTTAATTATTTGTATGCATTGAAAAACTAAGGTTTGAATATATTAAATGCTTAACCTAAGTCTAATTTAAATGCATTATTAAATTAAGAAAATTAAGATAATTCAATTAAAATGAAAAAGTAATGGATAATTAATGAGTGATTTATATGAAAAGTGTGTAAAGAATGGTGTGAGCTAAATGTGTAATTAAAGTGAATGAAAGAGTGGTCTCAATAGAAGATGCACTTAAAGTGAAAAAAGTGGGTTAAGAGAAAGAGTGGAGAGAATTAGATGTGATGAAAAGAATGGTATAAGTAGAGTGTGTAATTAAAATAGAAAAGTTAAACTGGAAAGAGTGGTGAATGTTAATAGGAAAAAGGATGGATGAGCACAAAAAGTAGAAACCAAAAGAGTGGCTTAGAAATTATTTGTGTATGTATAAATGTGTGTGTTAAGCTCTGTTATTTCCTAATGTTTTTCTTTCAGGTACTTCCTCTTTCTTCTTCTATCCTTACCGTGTATGTGTAGGAGAGAATTTGGTTTGTTTTTCTCTGCACTAAATCATCTAGAGAAAGATTGTTATTTTCTTTTCCTCTCTCATCTTGATAGTGGCTGCAGCATCTATTGCATCCATGGAAGAGAGAGAGAGAGCGCTTTTTTTATATATGTTCGTAGGATGTTCGTAGGAATCTTGGATAACATCAGCACGTATCTGGGTATGCGCAGTTTGGATGACCCGTATCTTCTTTGAGCTTTTTCGTAAGTGCCTGGGAGTTTCTTCTGTTATATAGAGAAATACTTCGGAAGAGCGCCCTCGTTGTGCAGGTCCATAGTGCAGTCACATAGAAAAGGTCAGAGGTGTTTCCAGAGCTCTCACTTCGCAAGGATTCCGGTAAGGGATATGATGCGCGAAAAAGAGCAGCTAGAACTACAGCAACATCTTTAAGATCTTTGTTCCCTCCTCAAAATCGTCATCATAATCATCTTTCATCTCACGCCATGCCTGATTCTGCGTGTCATGAGTCTGGCATCGACGCCGCATAAGACAGCAGATTTGCAGGCTTCGGCAACCTGGTCGCAAGTCCTGCCAGTACCGGAACTCGATGAGAAGTCTGTGCTGTGCTTGCGTGCGTGTGTCTGCGTGCGCGTGCTACAAAGCGAGTGACAGAGAGAGAACTAGAGGAGGATCAGAGTAGAACATTCGTTTGTCGCTGGAGATTTCTTGGCCAACTTACGGGCATGCACAGAGCCTAAGAGGAGAATCATCTCCATAGATATGTGTTGACTGGTCCTCAAAGAGAATTACAACGATAGAGAATAATTGCGCGCAGAACTACAGAACAAGATGTAATGAAAGAGTTCTAATAGATGCTGGCTGAAGATGCGCATGCGGAAGGAAGGCTAATTGTGTTCAAACATAGAAGGAGGTGGCTGCCGTCCTGCAGCGGTCTTGCACATTAGCCATGATGATCTCTGCAGAAAGAGCTGCTGCAGAGACTATACATGGATGTGGGGGCTTTGTAGAGGCGAGCTCAGATCTCGCAAAGGCAAGAAAATCCACCGATCCTAAACCCGATTATTTGCATATCACAGTCGAGCTCCAAATCATTGATGGTCTCGTCAAGGATAGAGTACAGTGTGTTCCGAATGGATACTATTTTCTTCCGATTTACGACAAAGAATTTTCTCTCTCTGGTAAAGTTATTGGTGTTGTCGGCGATCCGAGCTATTCTGCCCATGCTGTTGACGGTCCTCAAGATGTCAAAGTGTCGATTAAACGTGTTTCTAATCCGCAAGATTCATCTATCTCTGTTCTGACCTTCCCAAAAAGTGGTTTTAAATTTGATAACGTTATCCCTGGTGTGTATGAGCTTCAGGCAGAGTATCCAATGCTCGTAGTTCACTCAAGCAGCGAGCCTTATATCGAACTGGATTATGGAGATCTTGATATTTGTGACATTTGTTATTTATTGTAAACAGGACTCTCAATAAGTTATTGTTACTATTAATAAGTGATAACATCGTCATTCGACCCCGCACTTTTTTGAGATATCGAGGTATTCTGTCCATAGAAAGAGAGACAGAGAGAAAGAATCATCGATAGAGAGAAAAGAGAGACATAATAATATGTTTGACTTTTTTTTATTTAATTTATTGATAATTTATTTTATATGTACATAGATATATGAGCATAAGTATACATATGTATGTGCACATAATGAAAAGCATAAGTAGGGTATGTATTCATATAAATGAAAAAGCATATGTATAAATACGTGAGAATATGTAAATGCATTAGTATGCACGAACATGAATGCTGATATGCTTAAAAGAGTTTATTGGGAATATGTGATAAGAATAAGTATGTGATTATGATGAGTATGTGAAAGTCTTAATGTATGCATGAACATATGCATGTGCATGATAATGTTTCTTAATGATTTTCTTGTAATGTTACTTACCACCTAATGTTTTTCTTTCAGAAACAAACATTGAAGATTGAAAGCAAAAGTATCAAAGAGCATCGTGACAAAGAGAAGATTTCAACAAATCACCCAACAATCGGATATAAATCCTTAGAAATTTTTCTGATTAAACCTTGTATAGGACTCTCATATTATTAGCTATCGTTTAAAGCAATTATATCATCCCGTATTGTCATTAGGATTCAAGCGAACTCAAAATTGTATTTGCATTCTTGTTAATTACAATTTCTCTTGTTTATCTAAAAAGATTTGGAGTTGATCATTCGTATGTCGATAGAAAAAGGAACAACTAGTAATGCTAAAAATGATTCTGTTAGGAAACATGAATTAGAACATTTAATTTTAAGCACTTTATTACCATCTCCACTTGAACCTTCATCTACCAACGAACATAGTGAGCCTGAATTACTCAAAGATAAAATAGTTCACGAGACGTTACGGCCGATTGAATACGATCGTCTTGTTTCGCGCTTATTACCATTATTTACCATCGTCTTGCCTGAACCAGAATTTAACGATGACTTATTTCCACCAGCTTTAGTGCGGAAATCAAGCATAGATCAAAATACAACTGAAGAACAGGAGCTAATTAAAAATCAAATTACCAAGGAAACCTTAGTGTCACCGTATCAAATCGAAGCCATGGAACTATATAGGGCAGCACAGCCTTACGGGGCTTAAAACATTTAAAGTGTTTCCATTATCGACTTTATATTTCCTAGATTTTACGAGTAATGTAGAAATTCTGTTGTCAATCATTTGTTTTTTTCGCATCTTTCGCACGTTTAATTCTTAGAAATTCTTTTATCTTAGACTCACAAACATATATTCCCTTGTACCTACGATTGTCTCATACACCCTGCGTGTGCCGAGGGATATCCTGGCTGCCTGATCCACCAGCCGTATGTCCGCAACTTCCCGACAGCGATTCGACTTTGCATTGTAAAATAGTACAAGTTGTCCCACCATAAAAACTGGGGTCTTTAGATAGCGATCATGTGTTCGAGCTTGTCTTAGCTGTACTTCTTGCATAGTCAGAAAACTTTGCCATCGGTGCTCATCCAATTCTCTGAGTGTATCTAGCCGAAATGATAAAGAATCTTCTGGTATTAATTTCTGAGTGAGAGCCACACGTAAGCTTGGCACAATAATTTCCATGGGTGCTATGGCTTCCAATCCATAAGCTAGTTTGAAGGGTGTTAGACCTGTTGCTACCTTATAGGTAGTCCTGTATGCCCATAATACTGCAGGTAACAGTTGATCCCATCTTTCCGGTGATTCGAGAATCAGTTTCCGAAGCATATTCAGCAGGGTCTTGTTTGTACTCTCAGCCAAACCATTTGCACGAGGATAATATGGTGAACTGAATTTATGCGTGATCTGAAAAGAATGTGTGAGTACTTTTATTAAATTGTTGACAAAGTGAGTGCCCTGATCTGTAACAAGTTCCAGAGGTAAGCCAAAACGCGGAAAGACATCTTTCATTAGACACTTTGCGACCAAAACAGCTGTGGCAGACCTTAAAGCCCAAGCTTCTACCCATCTGGTTGCATAGTCTATACAGGTTAGAATATAACGATTATTGCTGAGTATTGTTGGTGGTGTAATAGGTCCGATAAAGTCTAGACCCCACTTCTAAAAAGGCTCCAATGGCAAGATAGGTTGTAGAGGGAAAAAATGACGTTGTAATGGCTGTCCAGACCTCTGACAATTATCACAATTTTCGACAAACTGCAATACATCCCTGTACATAGTAGGCTGTTGAAGCTCAAGGTCAAGGACAAAGCATGAAAGTGCATCAAGGAAGTGGACACACAAGAACAAGGAGCAAGTAGGGAGCTCCAAGAAGCACCTGTCAAATTTTCAGAAGGAATCCCTACAAAAATAGTGACTTTTATCACTAAAAACCATTGTAAATACCATTTCCCATTTTTGTAACTCCATTTTGTTCAAGCCGAGGAGTCCTCGAGCTTGAGGAGTATTAGAACTAACATCCTACCAATTTTCATAATTTTTAGACTCCGTTTGAGCCCCCAAATAAGCCCTGGAACCTATTTTTTAACTAGGCCGGACACTAGGTCTGGACAGGGCCAAAACCACTCAAAAACTATAAAAAGGGCTGGAGAGCTCATTTTTGAGGTTGGCTTGTTGTAGATTTCAGTTTTGTAAGAGAGCTCTTTGGTAATCGAAGCTTTCCATTGTTCCACTCTTTGCTCTTACCTTGTGCGCGTGTGCGTGTATGTGTGTGCATGCTTGTGTGCTTTCACTCACGCACTTGTGCCATCACTTGCTCACGGTCTTCATACCGGTCCTCACGTCTCCACGGATTGACATTTATGAGGTGTATCTCCTCACGTTGGTACTCACCATTGTGCTAGAGTGACACCAAATTTGGCGCCGTTGCCGGGGAGAGAGCTTGGAGGACGAGCGTGTGACGGTAAGACGTAGAGTAGCGACGTTGGAAGGTAAAAAAATCATCATTTTCAGTTCAGTTTCTGAATTTTCCTTCTTCACCATCATCACCATCTCCACCCACCTTCATTTTCTCAGTTTTTTTCCATTTTTTAGAGTACATTCACCTTGTTTTTACTTGTGGTTGTGAGCAAGAAGCTTAGAGAAGGTGCAGAACAGAGGCGCTGAAGGAGTAGCACCAAAACAACTAAAAATCTTAGTGAATAGCCCCGGACAAGACTAAACCTGCACCAAGTATCGTGAGAGCTGCGCCAAGTATCGCGAGAGCTGCGCCAGAGATCGTGAGTGAGCAACCGGGCAACCGGGTGTTACATAGTGCAAGGGGAAGTGACAAGGAAGTTAGAGAGGCTCTCAAGGTGAGCAAACACCCATTTAATCTATAATTTCTCAGCAAATTGAGTTTGGAAAGGGAAACGATCTGCGTCAGGTATCGTTGGTACTGACAGAGGTGAAAAGGAGTGATTTGGGGTGATACAGAGAGAGAGGAGAGGGTAGGAGGGCTAGTACAACAAGTTTATGGAAGCAAAATTCAAAAAATCTCTTTCAAAATTTGTATAAGGGTCAAGTATCGTTTTGCTCCCGCGGTCGAGTATCGCGATACCTGACAAGTATCGTGAATCTCCTGTGGTTGAGTATCGCGATATTTCCCAGGCATCGTGTATCGCTCAGGCCAAAGATCGTCTGGATCAAAGATCGTGATCGCTTGGCTTAAGTATCGTCTATCGCTTCTCGGAGATCGCGATACTTACCAAAGATCGCGTATCGTTTTGTTCAGGTATCGTCGATCGTTTTTGAGCGAAGTATCGAGTATCGTTGGTGCCAAAGATCGTTTCAATCAAAGGTCGCGATATCTGTCAAAGATTGTGTATCGTTTTGGGACAAAGATCGGGTATCGTTTGGCTCAGAGATCGTTTGGTTCAGCGATCGCGATACCTAACAAGTATCGTGTATCGTTTTGTCAGCGATCAAGTATCGTCTAGAGAAGTATCGTGTATCGTTTGTATCAGAGATCGCGATATTTATCAGAGATCGGGTATCGCCTAAGTCAGAGATCGTGTATCGTTTTCTTCCAAATATCGAGTATCGTCTTGAGCTAAGTATCGTTTTGCTGAGTATCGTGGAAATCAAGTATCGCGATATTTCTCAACTATCGTGTATCGTGACAAGGTAAGAATCGTGTATCGTTATACAGTGATCTCGATACCTATCAAAGATCGTGTATCGTCTACTTCAGGTATCGCGATACATGCCAAGTATCGTGTATCGAGTTCCTCAAGTATCAAGTATCGTGTCCTACGAATGTCGTGTATCGCCTGATTTGAAGCATTTCCTGAGAGACCCTGTTTCCCTGTTTTAACCCCCAGAACCCTGAACTGGCATAACTTTCTCATACGAAATCCCATTGCTGTGATTTTGGTTTTGTTGGAAAGCTCATGGGGAGTACAACCAAAACATCGACTGGTTATGGTTAAATTAATACCAGGATTATTAGATAGGTTATTTTGAAGTTGACCCTCAAGGAAATTAGAAAACCAAGGCGTTCCAAAGGATTTTGAGCAATAGAAGAGAACTTTGGGACTAGAAGCCAAGGCTTATGAACCTGAGATCTGGCAGACACTTAGGAAAGGATAGACAAAGCATTAGGTCATCTGAGGCTAGTGTCAACCATACAGCCAAGTCTCGGGCTCAACAGCTTAGTGGTTATCCTTACACACGAAGCTCAGAAACCAGTGATTCGGAAATGTCTTTTAGCATGGAAAGACCCACACGTGGCTCAGGCACTGCCTATTTACAGACACCAGAAGGTCCCTATAAGACCCAATTGGAGTATATCCGGACCAACCAAGTAGGTGCTCGCATCTATGAGGATGGTCTAAGACGATCAGTGGTTCAACTCAAGAATCCTGACCAACCCTTTGGACTTGAACACCCAGTGGTCAAGTTTGAAGAGGGGGCGTACATTGATAAGGAAGGAACCATGTATGTGGTTACTAACTTACTAGATAGGACAGATGAGCTTGGAAATATCATTCCTGAGAATGAGATAGGAGACCTAGAGCAAGGAGTCCTAGGAGGAGAACCCAAGACCCCTAGAGGTAAGTCAGTCTTGACTAGAGTGATCACTCCAGAATGGATTCCTCAAGATAACAAAAGCATAGAACTATTCATGAGTAGAGAAACTGAGGAAGCCTTTTGGAGATTTAGGCCAGATCAACCCAGCCCAGTAGTCACCATCTATGAATTCAAGGACCCAGAGACACCAGGGAAAGTAGTCTATCTAGATCACACATCTCAGAAATTATTCTTGGTATCAGATCATGACAGACATGCTTACACTTGGCAAGGTGAATCAATTTTCCCTCCACCAAGATCTAATGGTTCCCAGGGCCTCCAAGGAGTCGGATCATCCAAGGCTCATGAAACCCAGAGGGAAAGGACTAGAGAGAGACCGGAGGTAAGCTTTGCAGACACTATGGGTAGAGACAGATCAGGATATGGAACGGAAAGAACTGAAAGGGAGAGACATAGAGTTTATAGGCATCAAAGAGACGATCATGATTTCCCATTGCCTAGGCCACGAGAGCACTCAAGAACCCTTAGACCCTCTCAAGTGGTTAAGACAATGAAGAACTACTTTGATGGATTTGGAGATCCTTATGATCATGTGGCGGAGTTCAAACAAGTGCTAAGAGCTGAACAGGTTGAAGACTTATTCACCCAGTTCGAGGCATTTGGTTTGACTCTTAAGGGTACTGCCTTAGCTTGGTTTCAACCTCTAAACCGTCGCAACTATAGAGAGATAGGTCAGCTGCTAGAAGAGTTCATTGTGGAATTTTCCAAAAGTGGTATCAGACATAACACATCATCCTTGATCCACAGCTTCAAGCAGACACCCCAAGAAACAGTGCGACTTGCAGGAAGAAGGTTTAGACAGTACTTGGAAAGATGCCCTGTACCTGAATTACCCACATCAGCCAAACAGGTGGCACTCTTTTTAGATGGCCTATTGAGCACAAAATTAAGGTCATATGTATACTTGAAAGAGCCTAGATCCATAGAAGAGTGTATACGGATATGCATTGACATAGAAGACAACTTGGGTGAGGAGTTAGGACTATCCAAACTCTATAAGGACTCTGATAGTTCTACAAGCCATACCTCTAAAACCGCCACTGAGATAGATGAGATAGCTGAGCAAGTGGCCAAAAAGCTAGGAGTTCAAGATAGACAAATGCCAAGGGTCACTTCAGTGAAGCGATGTTATACATGTGGAGGAGATCACATGGCTAATGTTTGCCCATTGACGACTCAACCCCAAGGAAACCCGAATGCTCTATATTGCACCATTGAGAGGAAATATACAAATCATACGACCCAAGATTGTCCCTATAACAGGCAGGCTGTTAGACAAAATTATCAGCAACCTTACCAGCAGGGTAGGTATCAGAATCAGTACCAACAGCCATATTATAGGCCACAACAAAATCAACCTCAATACCAGCAGCAATATCAGGCACCATATAGGCCACAACCAGTCCTAGGAAACCAACCGCCAACTCCTGCCAATGTGATCCCAGTTAAATATACGATGGCAGAGGAGAACCCTAATAGAGCTTTGGTGCCACTAACCCCATTGGTCTCAGGAAATGATTCTCACGCTTATGGTTCAGACTACTTCCATGAAGATAGTCCACATGCTTATTATATAGAATCACCTGAGCAAAGCGAGACTTCTCAATGTCAATATGAGACACCACCTATGGAACAAAATTGGGAGCCAGAATACTCCAATGTTATGTATACGAATCCAAATCCTAGGCCCCAATTGAGACAAGTAAGACCACAAGCCCCTAGAGGACCATGCTTTAGATGTCAAGGCGATCATTTCATTCGTGAATGTCCCCACCAACTAGCTCTGGGACAAGGGCAAAACATTACGATACAAGGCTTTTGTCCTGAGTGCGGCAAGGAACATCTTCCTAGAGAGTGTCCCAGGAATCTCTCTAGTGCACCCAAGGTCACACCCATCAACGTGGTAGGCTTAGTGGCAGAGTCAAGTTCAAGTAGCAGTAATGTGGCTCCTGTACAGGCAGTTACTAGGGCACAGGCTGCACAACAAGCAAAACCATCCGAGCAATCTGAGTCTAGTGAGGCAGGAGAGCCAAGTAAGAGGAAACCAAGAACATGGAAGGATACCAGAGAGAAGGCTAATCGCAAGTGGAACAAAAAGCTATCCGAGCTAGAAGAAAGCCTAAGGGATACCAAAACAAAAATAGAAGACATTGCATCTCAAAGCCCCTCACATACCGAAGCTCCATCCACTCCACCTCATTCCACCCCACCACCCATTGTAAATAAGCCACAACCAGGGTCTGTTCTTGCAGATCCAACCCCAGAAGGCTTGGACATGATGTTCAAGGCCTACCAGGCTCGTCTTCAAGAAGGGCCAACAACTGCAAACCTAGACAAGAGTTACCCTAGAGCAGATTTAGAGATTGAACGGATGAAAATGTGCATGAAAATGGTAGAACAAGCTCAAGCTATACTGGAGACTAGTCAGAAGTTCAATCAGACAAACTCTATTAAATCAGATTTGCATTTCCAAGGTTTACTAGAAAAATTAGAGCAGTTGGTAAACAGACCGCAAGTTTCTTTACCTCCACAGGCTCAACCAGTTATGGAAAGAGGAAGCTCACCACCAATGGGAGCTTATGTTCCTAATTCCACGGATGCTGGAATACCTCCTTCAATTCAACAGTACTCTCAAGAGTTCTTGCGGGAAATACAGGAAGAGAAATGGGCCAAGGAGAAGGGTAACTTCCCTCCTATTCCTGAGATTGATGATCTTCATGATCAATTTCCCCAAGACATCTCGTCTATCTATGGAGACCAAGCAGAGCAACAAGAAGACGAAAGATTAGATTTTGAATCTAATTCTTTACAAGAGTTGCCTCATTTCACAGGCCCATGGGAATCTGAATCTATCCAGATCAGAGCTCCCACAATATTGGTGAGAAATGAAGACTCAGTGATTCCAAGAAACATTGATGTGGTTAAGAACACTAAGGTTCAATGTCATCTCACTGTGGAAGAGCTGCTCAAAGCAAAACCTGAGCTATGGAATCATGTGAAGGATCAAGTTCCAGAACTTGAATCCAATATGCCAAAAGTAGGCTCTAAGCAAAAAGTTCCAGAGATACCTCTCGACAAGATAGGAGACATGAGCGAAGGTGAAGAAGGTAATACTTATCTTCCGATCACCTATCAAGGTTACACAACCAAAGCAATTGTCGATTCGGGTGCTGGTGTTGCTATTGCGACCACCTCCTTGTGGAAGCAATGGGGCAAACCCACATTAAGACCAACTAGAATGAAGCTTCAAATGACAGATGGTCATTTTGAAAGACCTCTAGGATTGCTTGAAGGGATAACTCTAACCACTTGTGGTGTAGAGTTTGAACATACATTTGCTATATGTGACTTTGAGAAAAATAATGTCTACGAGATGATCCTAGGAAGACCCTTCCTACGACAGTTGCAAATAGTACAGGATTGGGGGACCAACTCCTTGTACTTACAACACTTAGGGGTCACCACCAAGGTCAATCTGAAGGATTACACCTTCAGAGATGTACCACCCCTACAGTGGAACCCTATCCACAAAGCGAAAGAAGATTCTATCTCCGTGCATTCTGGAAGTTCACCTGATCCATCATGGCTGCATGAAGATACTCACTTGTGGATGTGCAAGGTCGCAGAGGAGGAGGAAAAGCGCCTAAAAGCGAGAGAAGAAGGAACTTCCCCAGGAGATAGACCAATAAAAGACCCAGCCTATACACCGATGATATTTCCAGATGAGGAATTTGAGCCTCATGGTTGGGCAGAAATTTTAGCTACCATGGACATAGCCGTCAATGAAGAACAATGGACACCTCATTGTGATGAGGAGGGTTATGATATCTCAGTATTCATGTGTCAGCCCCTGTTAGAAGAGTGTGATCCTAGTGAGTTCATAGAAGAAGAAGAGAATGACGATGATCTAGAATCCATTGTGATGGATACTTACTTTGACTCAGAGGAACACTATTTAGAAGACATAGGAGTGTTAACCCAAAAAGAAGAAGAACCCCTCACAAGTATTAAAACGATAAATTCAAAGGAAGGAAGTGAAGGTAGTAAAAAGAAAATGAAAAGAAAAGCAGTGAAACAAGAAGAGGAAGAATCATTGTTTGAAGTACCAGAAAATTTCAAGAAATATGAAGTGGAAGACCGAAAAATTTTGGTGCGGATGCCTAAGAGAGAGGCCATTATAGGAGAAGCATATGACAATAAAGAAAAGACCAAAAAGATTGTAGTGACCATTGAAGGGAACGAGGAACGATGTACGTACATAGGAGATGACCTAAGTCCAAAAGAAGAAGCAGAGCTTGTAGCTCTATTAAGGGAATATAGGGATGTGTTTGCATGGCACTATAGAGACTTGAAAGGGGTGGATCCAAAGATTTGCTCTCATACGATTCCGATGACCGTTGATGCCAAGCCCACCAAACAAAAGCCCTACACATATAATGACAATTATGCAGCCAAAATAAAGGAGGAAATTGACAGGTTGATTGAAGCTGGATTCATCTATGAGATTGAGCACACTGAATGGGTGTCCCCCATTGTGGTGGTGCCAAAGAAGAATGGAAAATTGCGAGTGTGCATTAACCTTAAAAAAGTTAATGCCGCTACAATCAGAGATAGTTATCCACTTCCAATCACCGAACATCTATTGGAGCGTGTTGCAGGCAAGGAAGTTTATAGCTTCCTTGATGGATTTTCAGGTTACAACCAAGTAGCCATTGCCCCCGAAGATCAACACAAAACGGCATTTGCCACAGAATGGGGAATCTTTGCATTTCGTGTGATGCCATTTGGGCTCACCAATGCACCTGCAACATTCCAAAGGCTCATGTGTCATGTCTTCAAAGAGTTCTTGCGAAAGAGCTTAGAAGTATATGTGGATGATTTATGTGCGCATTCCCAACAAAGAAGTTACCACATTCCTGAGCTCAGACAAATCTTCAACAAGTGTAGAGATTATCGAGTGTGTCTGAACCCAGAGAAGTGTGTGTTCATGGTACGACAAGGCAAGATCTTAGGTCACATTGTTTCTAAGAATGGAATTTCAACAGATGAAGACAAGGTAAGAGCGATAGCAGAGTTGCCAAGACCGAGGAATGTTAAAGAGGTACAAGCCTTTATGGGCCATTGTGGATATTACCGTAGGTTTATCCACATGTATGCCATCATAGCTAAACCTCTTTATGGGTTGTTAACCAATTTTGAGTGGAACGAAGAATGCGAGAATTCCTTCAACGAGCTGAAAAGACGTTTGTGCACAGCACCAATATTGACTACTCCGGATTGGAGCAAACCCTTTCATGTCCATGTAGATGCCTCCAATCATGCAATAGGATGTGTGCTAGCACAACCCACAGGTGAGGGAAACCTAGATTTGCCGATAGCATATGCTAGTAGGCAATTAAATGCAGCTGAACGAAATTATACCACAATGGAGAGAGAAGGCTTAGGCATGGTATACGCTGTGAAAAAGTTTAGACACTATCTATTGGCCAATAAGTTCAAGTTTTTCACCGATCATCAAGCTTTACTATACTTGGTCAATAAACCTTGCAATACAGGTCGCTTAGTAAGATGGTTCCTCTTACTAATGGAATACGACTTTGAAGTTGTTGTCAGGAAAGGTAGAACCCATCTTAGGGCAGACCATCTTTCTCGTATCACTTCAGGAGAGCCACTGCAAGGAGTGTCTGATGAATTGCCCGATGCTTATCTGTTCAATTTAGAAGCTGTTCCTAAGTGGGCAAATAAGTTGGTACCGGTCCTAACCTTCGGGCCTGCAAATAAAAATGTGAAGACAAGCAAAGAAGAAATTGTAAAATCACAAAAGTATCAAATATTGGCCGGAAGTATGTACAAGCAAGATACCGAGGGCGTATTAGCCTGTTGTGTTGAGGACGACGAACATACTAGTTGGATGCAACAAGCCCATGAGGGACTGCTAGGAAATCACTACTCTAAACAACGAACATTGCAGAATCTAAAACGGTTAGGAGTGTATTGGCCTAGCATGGACAAAGAAATACAGGAGTGGATCCAGAATTGTCCAGTGTGCCAGAAGAGACCCCCAGTGGAGCATGCCACTCTTTATCATGTGTCATTAATCCCAGATTGGAGTGCTCCATTGGTTGAGTTCATGAGATCGGGAACATTACCCAATCAGGCTAGTCTTGCAAGAAAACGGAGCATGGAGCAAGAGGCTCAAGACTATGCCTTAGTAGGAGACAACCTATATCGAAGAGGCAAGGATGGTTACCTAAGACTGTGCATTCATGAATCAGACTATTTGAAAGTCTTAGAAACTGCACACAGTGGTGCTGCGGGTGGACACTTTGGGCCTGACAGAGTAATTAAGACCATTTTATTCTCAGGACTTTGGTGGCCCACTCTTCATATGGATGCACATACTTATGTGAAGAAATGTGACACATGCCAACGTGCCCAATATCCGATAAGAAAAGACGAGATGCCTTTAAGGCCAATGATGGGAGGACGTGCATTTTCAAAGTGGGGTATCGACTTTGTAGGTCCCATCAACCCCCCAGCTAGAAACTCCCATGCAGAATACATTATTGTAGCCACAGATTACCTCACAAAGTGGGTGGAAGTAAAAGCCACGACAAAGAATGATGCTCAAACGACGGCTAAGTTATTATTCGAAAATGTGTTCACTAGATATGGGTTACCAATAGAGTTGGTTAGTGATAGAGGTACGCACTTCTTGAACGAGGTCATTGAACATCTCCTTCAAGAATTCATGGTGATACACAAGAAGTCTGCCCCCTATCACCCACAAGCTAACGGACAAGCCGAGAGTACGAATAAGATCCTATGCAACGTATTAACAAAACTGGTAAATAATAAACGCTCTGATTGGGACAAACAACTTCATCATGCAGTTTGGGCATACCGAGTTGCCTACAAAACGGTACTCAATGCCACCCCATTTCAGATGGTCTTTGGACAGAATGCCGTGCTACCATTGGACTTCCTAATTCCAGCCTTGAAAGTAGCACAAGAGCATGAGTGGAATGGACATGAGCTATCTTCCAGGATCTTTGATCTAGAACGCTTAGGTGAGACGAGGCTACGGGCAGCAGCAGGCATTTATGCTGCAAAGAAAAGGCAAAAGGCATACTTTGATGCCCATGTAAAGGACAAAGGATTGAAGGAAGGAGATCTAGTGCTGGTTTATACGCTAAAGCAACATGCCCGTAAATTGGAGAAACGAGGATATGGACCCATGATCATTAATAGACTCTCCACTAGCGGTGCAGTTCAATTGGCCACTTTAGAAGGTGATATCTTACCAAACTATATTAGTGGATGCCGAGTCAAGTTATATCAAGAACCTCTTACAGAGGAAATGCTCATGAGACTCAACACTGCTAAGAAGCGAAAAGAAGAGGAGTTAAGGGTTAGAGAAGAAGCACAAGCAGAGGCGAGAGAGCGCATCAGAAGAAATAAGCTACGGTGGCTAGGCCTAGATGTCAACACAAAAGCTCCAAAATATCACATGGACATGTGCCAAAAATCAGGCAAAACTACTTCCCAAATAATTGATCGCCGGCCCTTTGTGAATATAGAGGTAGGACAAGGAAAGAGTGTAAGGACTGTGAGAGCATTGGTTGACTCAGGAGCAGCAACTAGTGCAGTTCGACTTTCTTACTGCCAAGATCTGCAATTGGACATCAAGCCCATAGAAGCCTATCTCATAGGATTAGGAGGCGTGGAAACACCTTGTTTGGGCGAGGTGGAACTTCCCATCTACCTTCAAGATGTTCCAATAAAAGTCAAAATGCTAGTGTGTCATGATGAGGACCTCACAGAGCCACTTGTCTTGGGTCAAGATTGGATTTACGACCATGCTGTCAACTTGAACCTAAGAAGTCAACTTCTTCAAGTGTGGGTATATAATCAATGCATTACATTAGAATTGGAGAATCGCATGCCCACTGACACTGACACCACACACTCTCTTTGTTCCTCTAAGGCTAATCTTCTTGAACAAGATGTTGTAAATGTTAAAAGCTCTCTGATCCAGACGGACACAATCATGGAAGGACAGTCGCAAAGGCAAGAAGAACCTTCTTCTTTTTCAAAGAGTAAAGCATCCACATTAGTTCAACCCCAGAAGCAAACACAACAGTGCAAGATAGCCAGTCTATCAAATAGACAAAGAGCCTTCAAGCAGAAAGAAGTTAGGGGCATGAAGCAGATCTGGGTAAAGAAAGGAGTGCAACCATCGACGTTGCCTCAACGATTCCCACCCAACCAGATCAACCATGAAAACAGAAAGACCAACCACCTACGACAGGCTCAAGCACGAGGAATCCAACAAATTTGGGTACCGAAGCTATCAAGGAAGGTCGACCACAATCAGGTACAAATTTGGGTGCCTAAAAAATTAGCTACAGCTCAACAAGGGCGATTACAGATGTGGGTACCCACGAAGCTCTTACACGTGCACAGGCCTATACTCCCCACCATGCAAAAGGTCTCAACAAAGAAGCCAAGGAAAGCAAAGGGTAAGAACAAAACACAAAGAACAAACGAAGATAAACTCAACCCTTCTGCAAAAGTAAGCAGGCAATCATCAAGGATATGGGTTTGGAAGCCAAAAGCACCAACAACAACCACAGAACCAAAAGGCCAACCACACTGGATACCAAAGTTTGGACAACATCCAAAGAAGAACTGGCCTGAGGTGATCTCTACAGGGCCAAATACTATTCGAAAATGGGTTCCCATTAGGAGGATTACATCATTTCGAGATCCAATCGACACCTCCAAACAAAGAATGCATCAACTATGCGAGTAACATCAAAAGCCTCGACGTGCAGCAACCATGTGTCTTTGGCATAACCTTGTCTTTTGCACCATTCAGGTCATGCATCTCCAAAGTATGCATCAATATAGGGCCACCTTACATGGCCGTGCATAGACACAATTGAGAAAACCCAGGCACATGAGCCACAATTTTCACATGAAAAATATGTTATTGATACTAACATCTTTCTTCTTGTTTGATGCTATTGTTCCAAAAAAAAAAAAAAAAAAAAAGGGGAAGAAGACTATGTGCTTGAAAATGCTCATCAGCGAACTTCCTGCAAGGACATCCCTCAACAAAAAGGACAAGCCGACGGTCAAACACCATGAGGGAACCACAACACGAAGAGATGAAGATCAACGGACCCTTCACCATGGTGAGACGTGCATGCTTCAACAACACTCTAACCATGATAGATTAGGAAACCTCTTCGTCAGCATACCCTTGAGCACTCTGCTCAAGACCCAATCTCTTGCACCATACTTCTTGCCATGCATTTTCCAAGTACGCATATGTAGGGCCACATTACAAGGCCATGCATAAGGCACCTATTTTGTTCAACCCATGCACTAATGCACTTACCCACCATTCATTATGGGTTACAAGTACTTGGCATGAAAACTATGAAAGCCATCTTTGGAAGAATCAGAGGACATCACGGTGACCACTACAAGAGCAAGGAAGCCATCCACCACTGAGAGTTGCTCATAATCACAATTGACCATCTCCTTTGAGCAACTAGCCATTTTTGACAGCTCACAAATGCACTATGAAGATGGAATACAAGGCAGAAGTACGTACAAGGGGACTACATACTGCAAGAGCTAGCAGTGGCAAAGTGACGAACCAGACAAACGACCAGGCTACATTAGGAAGATGGATCGCCCCTATTGGACGTAAAGGACGGTACCTCTCAACATACTACATGGAACGACCTCTACAACACGGGTCTGTCAGGGACGACAGACTCAAGAGGGGGGGGAGTGTTGAAGCTCAAGGTCAAGGACAAAGCATGAAAGTGCATCAAGGAAGTGGACACACAAGAACAAGGAGCAAGTAGGGAGCTCCAAGAAGCACCTGTCAAATTTTCAGAAGGAATCCCTACAAAAATAGTGACTTTTATCACTAAAAACCATTGTAAATACCATTTCCCATTTTTGTAACTCCATTTTGTTCAAGCCGAGGAGTCCTCGAGCTTGAGGAGTATTAGAACTAACATCCTACCAATTTTCATAATTTTTAGACTCCGTTTGAGCCCCCAAATAAGCCCTGGAACCTATTTTTTAACTAGGCCGGACACTAGGTCTGGACAGGGCCAAAACCACTCAAAAACTATAAAAAGGGCTGGAGAGCTCATTTTTGAGGTTGGCTTGTTGTAGATTTCAGTTTTGTAAGAGAGCTCTTTGGTAATCGAAGCTTTCCATTGTTCCACTCTTTGCTCTTACCTTGTGCGCGTGTGCGTGTATGTGTGTGCATGCTTGTGTGCTTTCACTCACGCACTTGTGCCATCACTTGCTCACGGTCTTCATACCGGTCCTCACGTCTCCACGGATTGACATTTATGAGGTGTATCTCCTCACGTTGGTACTCACCATTGTGCTAGAGTGACATAGGCCACCAAAGTCCGCTCTGCAGAATTATTCGGTGTGTTAAATCTGTAGCAAAATGGCCACCGGAAGGAATTGAGTGAGCCAAAGTAATAACTGATCAACTTCGTGTGGAGGGATACAATGAAGTAAAATTCCAGTGTGATCCATATAGTATAGTTCCCCAGCAATTAACCGAAATTTGCGACTGTATACTGCAATCTTCCTACGCATTGCAAGAGATGTTGTAGATGGAAGGCATCCATCAATCAAAAAAGTTAACAACTGATCATAGTAATTAGTTGTCACAGGAGGATCTGCAATTTCATCATTAGTTGGTTCAGTATTGTAAATCGCTGGTGTGGTGTCATCAACACCGACTGGAGCTTCACCGGAATCTAAACGAGAAAGGAAATCTGCTAAGGCATGTGAACTGCCGGGCCTATGAATAACTTCGTAATCAAATTCTTGTAAAAGCAGAACCCATCGTGCTAATCGACGACCTAGATTTTGTTGTCGTACCAGGTAGACAAGTGCAGCATGATCTATATGAAAAGTAAATTTTCGGCCAAGTAAATAATGCCTAAATTTCTTGACAGAGTATACCAAACCCAGACATTCCCTTTCGGTTACAGAGTAATTCTTCTCAGCAGGAGCAAGCCTTCGGCTGGCATAGTACACAGGCCGAAACCACTTATCAGTGTATTGCATTAGAACATTGCCAATGGCAATATCTGAAGCATCAACAAATACATGAAATGGGCGATCCCAGTCAGGAGGTTGTAGGATTGGAACCTGTGTTAGTAATCCCTTTAGGCGATCAAAAGCAATTTGGCATTCCTGAGTCCACTCAAATTGTCGAGGAGTCTTGGTTATTAACTTGTTTAGTGGTATCGCCGAATGAGCAACCATGCCATCTTACTTGGCCCAGGAAGCGCATCACTTCCTTAGGTGTAGTGGGCACAGTTGCTTCTAACACAGATGTAATTTTATCTGGATCCACCTGTATACCTTGTGCAGATACGATGTGGCCAAGTAGCCTTCCACACGAAACCGCAAACACGGATTTGTTTGGGTTCAAACAGAGTCTGTATTCTCTGCACTTCTCAAAGCAACACCGTAAATGAAACAAGTGTGCTACCATTTTTCCAAATAACGAAAAATCATCAAGATAAACTTGCATAAACAAGGTAAGGTAAGGGGAGAATATTTCTTGCATACACCTCTGAAAAGTACTTGGGGCATTTCTTAATCCAAACCACATTACGGTACAAGCAAAAACACCCCAATTGGTGATGAAAGCGGTCTTTGGTATATCCTGTTCAGCCATTCTAACTTGATTATACCCACTATATCCATCTAAAAATGAATAAATTTCATGTCCTGCTACTCTATCAAGCATCGTGTCAAGAAAAGGTAGCGGAAATGGATCACGCACTGTAGCTGCGTTCAGTTTCCGATAGTCGACACAAATTCACAGTTGCTTATTCTTTTTAGGAACAATAACAATTGGTGAGATCCATTCAACATGCTCTACTGGTACAATGAATCCGACTTTGAGTAGCCTATCAAGCTCTGCTTTTACCTGTGATGCATAGTTCGGATTTATCCGGTAGCTGGATTGCTTGATTGGCTTTGCTTCCGGCTTCAGCATGACCCTGTGTTGGTAGATGCGTGGGTCCAGACCTTTCATATCTTTGTAATCCCATGCAAAGACGTCAGAGAACTCCCGGAGTAGCTGGAATAAGTCTGCTTGAAATACTTCCGGTAGGCCTTCCTTTATCTTAATAGGACGTGGATTTGCTTCATCCCCTAAATTATAGGTGATCAGCTGATCCTCTGGAACATAAAATTGTCGAGGTTTCTCTGTATCCTCAGCTGGCTTCAAAAGTCGTTGTAGGTCAGCGTTATCTATAGCAACAGTATCGTCCTTCTTATCTTCTTTCGTTACAGGCATCACCGTACAAACTGAGGGACTTCAGTTATCTACAACAGATTGTAGATCAACAGTTCCTAGGGAGATCAAGTCAATGTTATTTTTCAGAAACTCTTCTTCTTCATCATCTGAGAACCCATCTAACATATGAACTGGTTCTGCAAAATACGGTCTAGCATGCAATTCGCAAGGCTGTATGGCATCTAATTTTACAACATATTTACGATTATTATCTTTGAAAGTGAGTTCCTGTGCAGACCAATCTTGTATAACCTTAGCTTGCTTCAGCCAAGGACGGCCAAAAAGAAGATTATAATCAAGGGTGGATTCTGGTAATTCTAGGACGACAAAGGTCATCTTAAATGTTGTACCCTGCAAAGTTACTGGTACATTTCGGACAAGTCCTACTGGATGGACTCTTGACTGGTCAGCCATTCTGACAAAGAATTGAACTGGTTCGATTTCGATCCGTCCTAACTTTTTACATAGTGCAGTAGTAGCAATGTTGACACCAGATCCTCCATCAATTAGTACCTGTGTAATTTTATGATTTTTATACCATACCGTAATTAAGGGAACCAAATGATCGACCATAGAATCAGGTTCCGGTTGCACTGTGGCTATTGCTGGAATGCAGGCAAACTCAGGACTAAACTGTTACTGGAATTGTTGCCGAACTCACAATACTAGTGCCAGCAACTGCCCAAGGGGGAGGGTAATGGATGCCTTAGATAAAATTTCCCAGGCTTGGTTTGCTTGAATTGTACCTTTCACCGGTTTTGAAGATGATGCGTCGGTCACTGGAATCGACTCTTGCTCCTGTGAAATTTCCTTTGACAGTGGAACTTGTGTCACCGGGGTAGGGTCTGGGAACACGGGGGGTTCTGTGGTAGTCCATTGACTAGCCTTGTCGTATGTCCTTTGCTGTTCTCGGATGCCTGGTTCAAATATTTCAGCTACTGGTTGTAACAGTCTACCGAATCTAGTCTGAACTACTGCAGCGTGTGTTTCTACTAGTGTGATTATGCACAATTTTTGGTGGTATGTTCGGTCATGTTGCAGATAGCGCAAAACAACTGATTAAGTGCACAAGTGGCACTAGTATGCCTTGAATTCTTGCATGTGGTGCAGAACATTTGTCTGGTTGGATCTTCTGCAATATTTTTATTTGCTTTTAACCATTCCAAGTCTTCTGTAAATCCTCCAACCTTGTTTTCCAGCTGCAAAGCCATTGCAATCACTGCATCTAGCATCATAGCTCCTACACAACATATGATCATAATCAGTTTGAGTTGCGGAGTCAATCCATTGATAAACCGTTGAGTTATAACGTCATTCGGTAGGTTGGCATGTGCTGGTGGTAACTGCCTCAAATGAGTCCTGAATAGGGTGGCGTATTCCTGCACCGTTTGATTTATCTTCTGTCTATTGTTTTGCAGGAAGTCGAAAATTTCGGCTGGATTTTTCTTTAGCCTGAATCTCTGCAAAAATGCATCCCTTACTGCTTCATAGGTGCCGAAGTGGTTAATATCATATTCTGTAAGCCATCTAGCTGCTTCATTAACCAATGTAGACTGGAAGACAATAGCTTTATACGCCGGATCAGGTGGATGGTTGAGCACTGCATAGCTTATCTCAAATGTGCGTACATGAGCATCTGGGTCATCTCCTGGGAATCCACCGAATTTAGTGTATGTTACTCCTGTTGGAGTTGGCCTTGGTGGGCATAGTTGTTGTTGCTGCTGCTGCTGCTGTTGTTATTGTTGCCCATTCATTGTGCTAATGGTTGTATTGTAACTATCTTTTGTATCCCGGGGCTGAATATCAGGATCGTCGGAATCTGTATCTTCAGCCTGTGCACTTTCCGGTTCGATAATCTTGTTCAGTATGTTTCGAATCTTGGTTTCAAACAAGCTACCTTCCTTGTTGATGTCAAATGTAGGAAAGCTTACTCCCAATAACGGTGACTGGACTGAAGATTCACCAAGAAAGGGCAAATCGTCACCGAAAAATTGTGAACTTTCAACAACTGGTACCGGAATAACACCGGAAGGTGTCAATTTTTCACCAAAACAAAGTAATTTTTCTCCTTCACTGATGGCTTTGGCCAAGACGTTTCTATTCGTGAACAACTTTGAATCTTTACCTAATGGTGTTAAACTAACTTCATGCTGCGTCTCGGTAGATTCTGGAGTTACTATATCTTTGACAGATTGTGCCGAAATCGCACCGGAATCTGCCAAAGAGGTAGTACGTTCCACCGGAATATGACCGGAATCCCTACTAACATTCTTTTCTTTCTTGTCAATTGGGTTAAACCTATCTGTGCTTCTACCTCTTGGAGGCGTCCTTAGCAAGTTAGGTACCCAAGGCTGTCGGTTCTTCGGATACGTTTCACTGGAACGAGTAACCGGCATGTATCATCTTTTGTACTAATCGTGTACTATTACTGTCGATTTACAATCTACAGTCACGTTTCCACAACTGATTTGCAGCAATCCAATCTGTTGCCACCTTCCCATAGACGGCGCTAGTGTTAAACGCTTGTTCTAACTGTCAGAAGCACGTTTAAATGAGTATTGGGTTCTTGGGAGTGGAAGGGGTCTGTAAAGACAGAGGCCCTATGCTTGTTTCCCAAAATTACGTCACAACACAATATACCAACATTCAAGATGTTATCAAGAATTGGTATCTCATTCTCGATCTTTACGGTTCATCATTTTAACTCTATCAGAGTCTACCGAACACACTATACCAGACTATCAGTATCGTAATACTGAATTACCTCATAACCCTTTTTCGAATACACACTACTGTAACATTTAACAGTAGTTCAACCTTCACCGAATAGCGCTCACAGTCCTACAAACCGAAAATACAGAAGGACTCAACAGTTTCAGATACACAGTGTTGAAGACTAACACACACTGGAGATAACCATTACTGTAGCCAAATCTCACCGTACAAATACAGATATCAATACTGAGGACAACACAATCCTGCACAGCGTTTTTAGGGTCACTACCACAGTTACACAGACTTCACCAAACAATTGGCAGAACATTTCAAGAAAGAGGGACACCACGATATACGTACTTAACAGAACAATCACCATAGAGACCCGCAGAGCTACTCTCTCAGACAACAGTCCGACGATCTACTGGATGTAATAAAAAATCACAGCCGCAACAGAGATCAAAAGACAACGAACACGGATACGCACAGTATACTCAGAGTACTCAGAAATTAGACAAGCAAACACTACAGCAACCCGAACAAGTGTCGATAATACAACACAGAAATGAAACACAGTACTCCAAATAAGCCAACTCGACACACAGTAACGCCACAGACAATCACCCAGATAGATAGTTTGGTGATTCCACGAATCGTTACTCGCGCGTCTCTTTTTCATTGCTTTATATAAAGATTACAACCATCTTGTAACAACCTTTCACTCGTGCTGAATCTAAAAAGATTCAGTTTTATACAAATGCCAATCCGGCGGCCGACTAACAATATGTTACCTTGTTTGGATCCTCATAGCCAGGAGGTTGTGACATGTACACCTCCTCTGAAATCCTGCCATTTAGAAATGCATTTTTTACATCCAATTGATACATGTTCCAATTCTTTGATGCAACCACATTTACCAATACCCTGATGGTTGGCATTTTGGCCACAAGTGTGAAGGTTTCTTCATAATCAATTCCTTGGGTTTGTGCAAAACCCTTAACCACAAGTCTCGCTTTGTACCTCCGTATTGATCCATCAGAATTCCTTTTTATCTTATAGATCCATCTAGAACCAATTACCTTCATAGACTCCTTCTTTGGTACTAGTTCCCAAGTATCACTCTCCTTGAGTGCTTCAATTTCTTCATCCATAGCTTCCTTCCATTCTGCCTTGGTCTTTGCCTCTTCATATGATGTTAGTTCTTCAATTGACAAATCTTTTGCAAGATAAAAAGAGTGCTTAGTAACTAGAGAAGTGTCATACCCATATCTGATTGGCTTCTTGCTCTCCCGTTGTGATCTTCTGATTGCTTGGTTGGAAGATTCAGGTATATCCTCCAATTTCTTCATCTTGACTTTGCCTTTGGACTTCCATGCCTTGAACTCTTCAAGATTTATGATCTCCTCATCATTTGAATTTATGTCTCCATTCTGAGTAGGCTCCTCCTTAGTGAGGCTTGGAAACTCCTCTTCCAAGTCATAAGGTTGTTTTACTATCCTGCATTCACTATCAAACCAAGGGTCATTTTCATCAAAGACAACATCTCTACTGACCATGAATACCTTGTTTGAAGGATTGTAGAACCTGTATCCTTTCTGATTTAGATCATACCCTATGAAGATGCACTTCTCTACCTTAGGTTCTAGCTTACCTCTTATCTGAGAAGGAATATGCACATAAGCTACACATCCAAAGATCCTGCAATGATCAAGTGAGGGTCTTCTACCATGCCATGCTTCATATGGGGTCATCCCATCAAGAGATTCAGATGGCAACCTGTTTACAAGATAAGTGGCAGTAGATACACTCTCTGCCCACAAATAGTTAGGTAATTTTATCTCATTTAACATTCACCTAGGTGTTTCAACAATTAATCTATTTCTCCTCTCTGCCACCCCATTCTACTCAGGGGTATACCTTGTGGTAATTTCTCTCTTGATTCCTCTCTCCTGCAAGAATGCACCAAACTCATTTGAGAAGTACTCACCTCCTATTAGTATTTTTAGATTTCTCCCTGTTTGATTCTCAACAAGTGCAAGATACTTTTTAAAGCAACTGAATACTTCATCTTTGTGCTTCATAAAGTACAATACAGTCCACCTACTGTAATCATCAATGAAAGATACATAATACCTTGATCTAGAGATTGAGGAATCCTTGCTTGGTCCCCATACATCTGTATGAACAAGTTCTAGGTAGTCCTCGTGCATGTATCCTTTTCTTGAGAAGGGTAACCTGTGAGACTTTCCAAATTGACAAGCACCACATTTATAAATCATGTGTTGCTTGGATACATTTGGTATCCCAAACACACATTGATCCTTGCATATTTGTTTCAAAGTTCTTTCACCAACATGCCCTAATCTTTTATGCCAAATTTCAAGCTCTAATAATGTTTGATCTTTATAACTATAAAGTGCAATGTTCCTTGTATCCTCAAGTTCAAAAGTGAATAGTCTACCTGATTTTTCTCATTTGGCAATTCTCTTGAACCCATGCTTGGGATCCTCCACAAATGCTCCATATTGGTTGAATCTAACCTACAAACCCTTTTCCACAATCTGTCCAACACTCATCAGATTGTTGGTAATTGTTGGTACATATAAAACCCTACTCAACATATTCTTGTTTCCATTAGAGGTCTTAACATTCCCTACTTTAATCACTGAGTGCTTGGTGTCATCACCTGTTTGTACCTGATGCTTACCCTTTGGTTCCTCAAGTTCAGAGAGAAGAGCTACATTGCCTGCCACATGATTTGAGCATCCTTAGTCAATGTAGAAGAGATGGTCATCATTTATACCTGGTTTTGATGTCATGTTCATAATCAGAAGAGAATCTTCTTGATCCTATGTGTAGCTGTTGTAATCCTTCCTTGACTTGTAGCCTCCTTGATAGTTGCTATTGTAGTTGTTGTTGTAGTTGTTGTTGTGGTTTTTGTTGTATCCTTGATGGTGATTGAATCTCCCTCTTGATTGTGTATATCCACCTCTTTGATATCCTCTTCCTCTCCGATTCTTCAAGTTCTTGAAACACTCATCTGTAGTATCATTTAATAATCCACAAATATTGCATGGTGAGGAGTTATAAGGTCTCCCCCTACCTTGCTTACCTCCTCTGCCCCTTCCTCTTGAGGTTCTACCTCTCCTTGCATAGTTGGATTGGGAGGTAGTTCCTTCATCTTCAAACTTTTTGTTCTTGCCTTTCTCTTTGGACTTACGTTTATCAATGTATAGGGCAGAAGAGCTATTACCTCTTGATGAATCTCCATTCTTTTTGAGCTTGGCTTCATGGGTAAATAGTTGCTCCATGAATGTGGTAAGGTCTGGAATGTGCATGTCCATGTACAAGTCCATGGCAGTTGTGAAGCTCTCCCATTTGTCATTAGCTTTAATACCATTGATTACTTGCCTTGCAATCTGCCCCTCTTCAATTTCTTCTCCTATGCTTGCCAATTGATCTGCTACATCTTTGACTTTGGTCACATACTATGAGATATCTTGCTTAGGTTGCTTTCTTTGAGTGGTGAACTCAATCCACAATTGGTTCTTCCTCGCCCTTGTGTTGGCAGAGAAATAAGAAGACAATGTTTCCCAAGTCTCTTGGGATGTTTTATAGTTTGTAATATGTGGAAGAAGAAAATTAGAGATTGAGTTAAGTAAGTAGGACCTTGCTAATGCATCCTTGGTACACCATGTGTTGAGTCTTTCATGCTCCTCTCTTGTAGGTTGTCTTTTGCTTCTGAATATAAGTGTCTCCTGATCTCTTGATGTATCCATAAAGGCTTCTTCCTTGCAAGTATGTCTTTATCCTCAGTGACCATGCTTGATAGTTGTTTTTTGTCCAATTTATCAATGAAAGAAGGAAAACCATCTGCCCTTTTACCTTAGCTTTGCTTTGATACCACTATTGGGATAGATGGATGGACACTCCAAGAAATAAGTAGCTACTGCCAAATCCTGCTTAGTACCAGCCCTTTGTAACTTCAGAGATGATATATGGGCCCTCTTAGCTTTCCAAAGACACCATAAAAGTGCCTATGTACTTTGGAAATGATGTACGAAAAGATTGAATCAAAATAGACAACTTGCAAATAGAAGGATTCAAGAAAACCTTCTATTTTTTATCACAACCTGCTGCTTGTAATGCTTAGTGCTACCAATACAGAAGGAATTGGAAAAATTCCTTTTAGAGGTATTTAGTTAGCTTAGTAAGCTAATGATTCCAAGTAAAATCACTTGAAATGATCCACTATACACAGAGCAATCAATTTAGAAAATAAATCATTACCACCGATTTTTTAGGACCTCTGCAAAGTTTGACCAGTGAGTGCCTCGATGCACTTTTCTCCAAATTGGCTAGATGGAATTGGTTCAAACTTTGTCAAGCATGTAGATAACTTTGAGCTGATTCCAACAATATATAGAGCATTGAAATAGGTTGCGAAATGACTGAGATATGAGTAGCACAAGTTGACAGTGAAGAATGATTATAACAAAGAGATCATAGATGAACAATGTAGATGTATTGTATTAATGAACGATGTTGTACAAGATCATAGGCTTGGTAATCTTAGCCTTATGATGGAGAGTAGTGTAGGCTATAATGTAGGCATTACACACATACAAAATGGCAATGGAGAGCTCGGATAATGAAGCTTCTACCGCGCCTTTTTCAAGTCACTTTATATAAGTGTTGTTTTCAAATTTGAATTTGAATTCAACTTTTGGCTCTCTCCAAAAGTGATCCTTCATTCTGAGAGATATTCCCTCAATGAAGTAGTTACTTTTCTATATAACAATTCCACGATGTTTTTTGGTAGGTGATTACAAATATTCTCAAGCCAATAAGAATTTACTTTTACAAAAGGTAAAGATAAAATTCTGCCTAGCAATGGTTTCTATGGAACTTCATATGTGTATGAATTTCAAGCCAAATGTATAGGCTTGGCCTTTGCACCAACATCTGTAATGTATTGACAAAACTCATAAACAATAAACGCTCTAATTGGGACATACAGCTTGATCATGTTGTTTGAGCTTACCGAGTTGCCTATAAAATGGTACTCAACGCCACCCCATTTCAAATGGTCTTTAGAGAGAATGCTATGCTACCATTAGATTTCCTAAACCCAGCATTAAAAGTAGCACACGAGCACGAGTGGAATGGACATGAGTTGTCCTCTAGGATCTTTGATCTAGAACGCTTAGGTGAGACAAGGCTACAAGCAGCTGCAGACATTTATGCTGCAAAGAAAAGGCAAAAGGCATACTTTGATGCACACATCAAAGATAAAGGATTGAAAGAAGGAGATCTAGTGCTGGTTTATACACTAACGCAGAATGCCTGTAAATTGGAAAAAAGAGGATACAGACCTATGATCATTAATAGAATTTCCACTAGCGGTGCAGTTCAATTGGCCACTTGTTGGCAGCAGTCAAAGCACCCAAGGACTCACAAGACAAGGAAGCCAAAGAAGGGAGCCAGAGCGGAGAGAAGGCACAAGCAGACAAAGTAGTCAACCAAGATCTGGCAAGTAGCCCATTCAAATTTTTCCAAATCAACACCCTCATAAGAGTGATTCTCATCACTAAAAATCATTGTAAATACCATTTCACCTTTTTGTAACTCCATTTTGTGCAAGCCAAGGAGTCCTTGAGCTTGAGGAGCATTAGAAGTACCTACCTATCAATTTTCATAATTTTCTGATCTCGTTTGAGCCCTCAAATAGGACCTACGACCTAATTTTTAACTAGGCCGGACACTAGGTCTGGACAGGGCCAAAAACTAGTCAAAAACTATAAATAGAGCTAGAGACCTCATTTTTCAGGTTGGATTGTTGTAGAATTGAACTTGGAAGAACACTTTTGAGTAATCTAAGAACTCCATTGATTCTCTCTTTGTCTTACCTTGTGTGTGCGTGCGTGTGTATGCGTGTGCATGTTAGTGTGCTTCTCACTCACACACTTGTGCCATCACTTGTTCGAGGTCTTCATACCATCCTCATGTCTTCTCGGATTGACATTAAAGGAGGTGCTACTCATCACTGAGCTACACCAAATTTTGGCGCCGTTGCCAGGGAACGAGCTTTGAGGACGAGCGTGTGATGGTAAGACATAGAGTTGAGGTGTTGGAGTCATAGGCAATTTCTTCACCGTCATCTATTTTCTTTTGTTTTCTTCACCATCTTCCTCACCATCCTCATCATCACCATCTCACACCTCCACCTTCATCATCGCGACATTTTCCGTTTTTCCGGTCATATCACCATACCCATAACATTTCCCCTCATTTCACTTATGAGAGAGAGCGAGAGAGCATTTGTGTGTTAGTGCGATTGTGTGCTTTCTGAGATTTCTTACAGGACTCAGCATCCCGAGCAGCTGTACTAGCTCCAACAGGTAAAAAAATTGACTGTGCAGATCCCGAGGCGTTGACCTCTGTCAATCGCGACCGATAAAAAAAGTGAACATTTTGCTAAACTAAGTACATAACCATGATGTGCATGCTTAGAGCTTCCTAAATCTGTGTTTAAAATTTTAAAACTCCTCTGTTTTCTATCAATCGCGATCGACACGTCAATCGCGATCGACAAACAACGACGGACACTTGCCGACAGACTCGTCAATCGCGACCGACACATCGGTCGCGACCGACTGACCACGACCGACAGAATTTACGTGCGCCACGTGTCAATCACGATCGAGTTATCAATGGCGATCGACCCATCAATCGTGATCGACAGCCTCGACGGACCTGTCAATCGTGACTGATCTAGTCAACGACTGTTTGACCACGACCGATAGAGCCCTCGTGACGGACCTATCAATCGAGATCGATCCATCAATCGTGATTGACAGAGTCAATGATCCTTTGACCATGATTGACTGAAATTACGGGCCACGTGTCAATCGCGATTGACCCATCAATCATGATTGACCCATCAATCGCGACTGACAGCCACGACAGATCTGTCAATCGTGACCAACACATCAATTGTGAGTGACATATCAATCGTGATTGACAGACCACTCGATCATGATTGACGGGCAAATTCGGCCAATTTTTTAGGGCAAAAACTATTGGTCTATTTTTTGCTAATGTGTGGAAGCATTTAAGGTTTAGTAGAGCATTGCGAGGCTGTTACACAAAGTATTTCGAGAAGTCCTGTCTGCCTGTTAGCCTGTTTGAAACCTGTTTTAACCCTAGAACCTTGAACAGTCATAACTTTCTCATATGAAATCCGTTTGCTATGTTTTTGTTTTGTTGGAAAGCTCGTGGGGAATTAGATATACTATTTTGAAGTGGCCATACCCGGGGGGGAAGAAAAACTAAGGGACCTTTAGGATTGTTGTCCATAAAGCCAAAGAATCATTTGATCTTTGAATTGCATGAATGATCATGGTCTGTTGTATCAATGGAATTCAATTCTTGCGCTAACTTTGGGACTTTTATAGGTCCTTTGAGAGCATCGAAGGGTACTCGAAGCAAGAGTAAGTGCAAGCTTGGGAATATGCTTCCTGGGCACACAAGGGCAACTGAGGAGGGAAACTAAGGTTGGAAATTCTCAACACCCTCTGTCAATCCCTAGCTTAGGCTAAGTACGGATAGAGGTCTTGATCAATTAGGGTTGCGTTAAGCACGATCAAGTCCAAGAACTCTAATCACTCAAGTGCAAGTACCAAGAGATTACATTTGCAAAACAACCTAAGGGAAAAGAATTTAAATCAAGCGACCAACCTCAAGTACGAGACAACTTAAGTGTTCCTTGTAATGACGATTGATTGGACAAGAAGTGACATCTTAAGAAAAAATTTGAAAAGAACAAGTGACTACTACAAAAGAACTCAGCAACGAAAGTTGTACTTGGGAAATTTGGGATTATTCAATTGGGCTTATGAACCTGAGATCAGGACGACACCTAGGAAGAGATAGACAGAGTCTTACGTCTTCAGTGACTACTAGGGACGACACCCAGGAGCTGGAACATCCCATGCTCATGGAGCTCAAAGGGATAGAAGCAGAGTTAGGCCAGAGGTAAGTTTTGCCAACCCCTTGGGTCGAGAAAGGATGAGAATAGAGACGGATAGAATGGAACCTGAGAGAATTAGAGCCCCAAGAAACCAAAGAAATGCTGATGAATTCCATCTACCAAGACCTAGGGAACACATGAGGACTTTGAGACCTACACAGCTGGTTAAATCCATGAAGAACTACTTCGATGGCACAGGAGACCACTACCATCATGTGGCGGAGTTTAGGCAAGTCTTGAGAGCTGAACAAGTTGAGGACCTGTTCACGCAATACAATGCCTTTGGTCTAACCCTTAGAAACACAGCCCTTACATGGTTTCAACCACTAAATGAGAGACACTTTAGGAACATAGACCAACTTCTGGAGGCATTCATTATTGAATTCTCTAAGAGTGGCATAAGGCATAATACTTCCTCACTGATTCATAGCTTCAAGCAGACACCTCAAGAGACCATGAGACTTGCCAGAAGAAGGTTTAGGCAATACTTAGAGAGATACCCTATTCCTGAGTTACCCACACCAGCCAAACAAGTGGCTTTATTCCTAGATGGATTGCTAAGTACCAAATTGAGATCATATGTGTACTTAAAGGACCCTAGGACCATAGAAGAGTGTGTACGCATGTGCATAGACATTGAGGATAACTTAGGGGAGAAATTGGAGCTTTCAAAAATCTACAAAGATTCAGATAGTTCTACTAGCCTCTCTTCCTCGCAATCCACATCTATTGAGGAACTCGCTGAGAAAGTAGCTCAAAAACTAGGTGTATCTAGCAAACAACTCCCAAGATTTGCCCCAGTTAAACGGTTCTTTACTTGTGGAGGTGAACATATGGTGAACGTATGTCCCATCATGGCTCAACCCCAAGTGAATCCCAGTAGCCAATACTGCACCATAGAACGGAGATACACAAATCACATAGCACAAGACTGCCCATACAATAAGCAAGCGGTGAGGCAAACCTACCCTCAACCCTATCCACAATAGGGAAGATATCAGAACCAGTACCCACCACAACAGTATACCCGGCCTCAGCAAACCTACCAATCACAATATCAGGCCCAGTAGAGACCTCAACCAGTGCTAGCCCAACAACCTCCTGCTCTAGCCAATGTGATTCCCGTAAAGTATGCAGCTGCAAAAGAGAATTTCAATAGAGCCATAGTCCCAGTAACTCCATTGCTTTCAGAGAGTGACCCTAGTGACCATAGTTTTGACTCTACTCATATTGATAGCCCCCAAGCTTACTACATGCAGTCACCTGAGCATAACGAGGCCTATTATTACGAAGAACCGAGTGAACCAAGTTAGGAGCCAGAGTATACCAATGTCATGTACACCAATCCCAACTCGCGGCCCCAACCTAAGTAGGTAAGACCCCCATTCCCTAGAGGGCCATGCTACCGATGTCAAGGAGATCACCTCATTCGTGATTGCCCGATGCCTGCCCCTACACAACCCTAATCTATAATCATTCAAGGCTTTTGTCAAGATTGCGGAAAGGAGCACCTCTTATGAGATTGCCCAAAGAACCCACAGAATGTAATAAAAATCACTTCCATCAACGTTATTGGGTTAGTAGTAGACTCTACAGGTAGTGTGACTTCCACTGCGCCACTACAAATGGTCACTAGAGCTTAGGCTTTGCAGCGGAACCAAGGTTTAGGCCAAGAAAGAGCGTCGAGGTTAGTGAAACTGAGAGCATAGTTAAGAAACGGACGAGAGCCTGGAGAGATAGCCGAGAGAGAATGAAAAGACAATGGTCTAAGAAGATGAGTGACTTAGAAGAAAGCATAAGAGAAACAAAAGCCAAATTGTTGAACTCACCTCTCAAACAAACTCTCACATATCACCACCACCTTCATCCCTATCACCATCTAACCCACCATCTTTCATCCCACCTCATACAATCCCACCACCCCCTAGAGTAGGATCAATTTTAGCCGACCCCACTCCTGAAGACATAGACATGATGCTTAAGGAATATCATGCCAGAATCCAAGAAGGGCCAAATGTGACGGATCATGACAAGTGCTACCCTAGAGCTGACCTAAAGATAGAAAGAACCAAGCTTTGCACGAAAATGGTAGCATTGGCTCATACCATGTTTGAAGCCAGTCGCCTCTTCAACTACTCTTGCTCAGCGAAGGCACAATTGCACTTGGATGGACTATTAGAGAAGTTAGAGAGCATAATTGCAAGATCTGCCAAGGAAGAAAACTCTCAAGGAAGAGATGAGGCAAGTAAAAGAATAAGCATTCCCCCCCAGGAAGCTTATGTGCCTAATTCCACTGAACCAGACACCTCTTCTTCTATGAATCAGTACACACCAGAGTTCCTGCGAGAGATTCAAGAAGAGAAATGGGCTAAAGAAAGTGAAGTCCCTCCTCCCATTGAACTTGTGGATGATGCGCATGATCAATTCCCACAAGACATTCCTTCTATTTATGGAGAGCAGGAAAGTACCCACTCTCAAGAGAGATTAGACTTCGAGTCTAATTCTTTACATGAATTACTGCATTTCACTGGCCCATGGGAAGCAAAGTCTACTTGTATGAGAGCACCCACAGTCATGGTACAAAACGAAGACTCAGTCATACCTAGGAATACAGAGGTAGTGAAGAATACAAAAGTGCAGTGCAATCTCACTTTAGAAGAGCTACTTAAGGTTAGGCTAGAGTTGTGGAAACATGTAGCCAATCAAATGCCAAGAGTAGCGAAATCTCGTTCCCAGATAGGTTCTCATAGAACAGTGCCAGAAATACCCTTGGACAAGATAGGAGACATGAGTGAAGGAGAAGAAGGAAACACCTATCTCCCCATCACCCATCAAGGATACACAACCAAGGCAATTTTGGACTCAGGTGCAGGAGTTGCAATTGCTACCACTTCCCTATGGAAGCGTTGGGGCAAGCCAGCACTCACACCCACTAGGATGAAATTGCAGATGGCTGACGGTCACATAGAGAGACCCTTAGGGCTGTTAGAAGGAATAACTCTCACTACATGTGGTGTAGATTTTGAGCATACTTTTGCTATATGTGACTTTAGCAAAAATCATGCCTATGAGATGATTTTGGGAAGACCATTCATGCGATAGTTGCAAGTGCTACAAGATTACTTGCAACATTTAGGTGTCACGACCAAAGTTAATCTCAAGGATTACTCTCATAGGGATGTCCCTCCTATCCAATGGAATCCCATCCATAGAGCCAAATAGGATACGGAATAAGTCCATTCCATAGGATCAAGATCCTCATAGATGCATGAAGATACCCACTTGTGGATGTGTAAAGTAGCAGTAGAAGAAGAGAAGAGAGAAAAAGCCAGAGAGGTAGGTGCAAAAGACACACATAGATCAATTCAAGACCCAACCTATGCACCTGTAGTATTTCCTGATGAAGAATTTGAACCTCACGGTTGGACAAAAATTCTAGCAACAATGGATGTAGCCATCAATGAAGAACAATGGACACCCCTGACTGTGCCTCGCGTTTAGGCATTCTTATCATGACCCTCCTGTCATAGGCCTCTCCTGACTGTGCCTCGCGTTTAGGAATTCTTATCATGACCCTCCTGTCATCTATCTCATACTCGATGCACTTACATAGGACATGACCTGACGAAAGAAGAAGAGCAAGAGTTGATAGCCTTTCTAAGGGAGTACAGAGATGTATTCGCTTGGAGTTACAAGGACTTAAAAGGTGTGGATCCTGACATATGCTCACACACTATCCCCATGAACTTAGATGCCAAACCCTCTAACCAAAAGCCATACACATATAATGATAATTACGCTGCCAAGATCAAAGAAGAGATAGATCACTTGGTTGAAGCTGGATTCATCTACGAAATTGAGCACACTGAGTGGGTATCCCCCATTGTAGTGGTGCCCAAAAAGAATGGAAAGTTACGTGTATGTATTAACTTGAAGAAGGTTAATGCGGCCACTATTCGAGATAACTATCTACTTCCAATCACTGAGCATCTATTAGAAAGAGTAGCAGGCAAGGAAGTGTACAGCTTCGTTGATGGATTCTCGGGCTACAATCAAGTGGCCATAGCTCTAGAAGATCAGCATAAGACAGCTTTTGCCACAGAGTGGGGCATATTCACCTTTAGGGTAATGCCATTTGGACTTACCAATGCTCCTGCAACCTTTCAAAGACTGATGTGTCATGTATTTAAAGAGTTCCTGAGGAAGAATTTAGAAGTCTATGTTGATGATCTTTGTGCTCATTCCAACATTAGACAGACACATATACCTGAACTCAGGCAAATCTTTGACAAATGTAGAGAATATCAAGTCTGCCTGAACCCAGAAAAGTGTGTTTTCATGGTCAGGCAGGGTACTAAGATTCTAGGACACAGAGTGTCAAAGAATGGCATATCCACTGATGAGGAGAAAGTGAAAGTTATAGCAGAACGACCTAGGCCAAAGAACATCAAGGAAGTACAAGCTTTCATGGGGCATTGTGGATATTATCGACATTTCATACACATGTATGCCATCATTGCAAAGCCTTTGTACGGACTTTTTACTAATTTTGAGTGGACTGAGGAATGTGAGAACTCCTTCAATGAGCTTAAATGACAATTATGTTCAGCACCAATTTTGACCACACCAGATTGGAATAAGCCCTTTCATGTTCACGTGGATGCATCCAATTATGCTATTGGATGTGTACTCGCACAACCTACTGGTGAGGGTAATATGGATCTTGCGATTGCCTATGCCATTAGACAGTTGAATGCAGCTGAACGAAACTATACCACCACTGAATGAGAAGGATTAGGCATGGTATATGCGGTTAAAAAGTTTAGACATTATTTGCTTGCAAATAAGTTTAAATTTTTTACTGACCATCAAGCATTGTTATACCTCATGAACAAGCCATGCAATACAGGTAGATTAGTAAGATGGTTTCTCTTGCTAATGGAATATGACTTTGAGGTTGTGGTGAGGAAAGGCAAGACTCACTTGAGAGCAGACCATCTCTCGAGGCTCACATCAGGAGAGGCCCCACAAGGAGTATCAGATGACCTTCCTGATGCTTATTTGTTTAATTTAGAAGTGGTACCTCAGTGGGCTAAGCAGTATTGACATACATGCCTAAACATCCAGTAGTAAACACTCAAGATAGGGAGATAGTAAAAGCCCAAAAGTACCACATCATGGCGGGAAGTATGTATAGGCATACAGATCAAGGGATATTAGCTTGTTGTGTGGAAGAGGATGAATACACTAAGTGGTTGCAATTAGCACATGTAGGTGCATTAGAGCAACACTATTCAAGACAAAGAACTCTACAGACACTAAGGAGACTCGGAGTACATTGGCCTACTATGGAAGCAGATGTCCATAAGTTGTGCAAGGAATGCCTAGTCTGTCGTATTAGACCACCTGTGGAGCATGCTACTTTGTACCAAGTGTCTCTAATACCAGATTGGAGTGAACCATTGGTAGCCTTCTTGAGGACGAAAAAATTCCCTCAAGATATGAAATTAGCGAGGAAAAGAAGTTTGGAACAAGAAGCCCTAGATTACTCACTCATTGGTGATAATCTATACAAGCGTGGTAAAGATGGTTACCTCAGATTATGTGTCCATGAGAGCGAATACCTCAAGATATTGGAAACTGCTCACCAGGGTGTAGCAGGAGGACATTTTGGACCAGATCGGGTGATCAAGGCTATATTATTTACAGGTCTTTGGTGGCCAACCGTTCACATGGATGCACATACCTATGTGAAGAGGTGTGATGTTTGTCAGCGAACTCAGTATCCTATACGCAAGGATGAGATGCCATTGAAACCTATGATGGGTGGACGGGCATTCTCTAAGTGGGGAATATACTTTGTAGGTCCTATTAATCCCCCAACTAAGGGTTCACATGCCGAATATATCATCGTGGCCACTGACTATCTAACCAAGTGTGTAGAGGTAAAGGCTATGACAAAGAATGATGCTCAGATGACCGCTAAGTTCTTATTTGAGAATGAGTTCACTAGATACGAGCTACCTATAGAGCTAGTAAGTGATAGAGGGACTCACTTCTTGAATGAAGTTATTGAAAATCTGCTCCATGAATTCTTGGTTATACACAAGAAGTCTGCCCCCTATCATCCACAAGCTAACGGGCAAGCTGAAAGCACAAATAAGATTCTATGCAATGTGTTGACTAAATTAGTAAATAATAAACGCTCTAATTGGGACAAACAACTACATCATGTTGTTTGGGCATATAGAGTTGCCTATAAAACGGTACTCCAAGCCACACCCTTTCAGATGGTCTTTGGCTAGAATGCAGTGCTTCCATTAAACTTCTTGATACCTACACTAAGGGTAGCACATGAGCATGAGTGGACAGGCCATGAGCTTTCCTCTAGAAGCTTTGACCTTGAGCGATTAGGAGAAACAAGACTGAGGGCTGCCGCAGGGATATATGCAGCTAAGAAACGACAGAAGGCGTACTTTGATGCCCATGTGAAAGATAAGGGTTTGAAGGCAGGCGACCTAGTCCTAGTCTACACATTGAAACAACATGCACGGAAAATAGAGAAAAGAGGCTATGGACCCATGATTATCAATAGGATCTCAACTAGTGGAGCAGTTCAATTAGCTACACTAGAAGGTGATGTTATTCCCAGTTACATTAGCGGATGCAGAGTCAAGTTATATCAGGAACCCCTCACGGAGGAGATGTTAAATCGACTCAAGGAAAAGCGAATTCGAGAAGAAGCACAGGCAGAAGCACTAGAACACATACGAAGAATGAAATTGAGGCGACAAGGTAGAGATCAGCCTAGGCCAGAGGCCTATGCAGCTCAAGGATATAATATGGCTATGTGTGAAGTTTCAGGTATTAGCTCTCATAGAATAATTGATCGACGTCCTTTTGTAACCTTAGAGATAGGACAAGGAAAAAGTACAAGAACTGTAAGAGCTTTGATTGACTCAGGTGCAGCCACTAGTGCTGTTAAACTTTCTTACTATCGAGAATTGAACTTAAATGTCAATCTTGTAGAAGCATATCTCATCGGATTGGGAGGAGTGGAAACCCCTTGCATGGGCGAGGTGGAACTTCCCCTCAACATTCAAGATGTTTTGATGACAGTTAAAGTGCTAGTGTGTCTAGATGAGGATCTCACTGAGCCTCTTGTCTTGGGTCAAGACTGGATCTATGATCACGCAGTCAACCTAAACCTAAGAAGTGGACTTCTTCAGGTATGGGTAAATCAGAGTCGAATTACAGTTGAGTTAGACAATGGAGCACTCAAGGAACTAGGAAAGGCACACACTCCTGGTCCTTCCAGGAGTACACATGAAGATGACCATGCTATTCATGTCCAAAATTATGTGATGCAGAGGGATGATTATCTCAACAAAGAAGTCGAGGATACGATGGAACTCCCTTCTTTTCCAAAGACCATCGGGATGCAGCAACCAGAGGCAGAAAAAGTGCAGCAGAAGCAGACTACCTACACTTGAAGCCAAAAGAAAGTACAAAGCAAGGTGTCCCAGCCACCAAAACAAATGTGGGTGTGGAAAGGCAAGCATCCTATTGCGGTCAAGCCACAACAACTGGCTCAACGTCCTATTAGTGACCGACAACGCGACAATAATAAGAAGTTTTTCCAAAATTCTTCTACGAAAGTGAAGTCTATCTGGGTACCCAAGAAGTCGATGAAGGTTGACCCACAATCAAGAAAAATTTGGGTGCCTAAGGCTTGCTTCCGGGCTCAAATAGCTACACAGAAATCACACCAAGTACAACATGGTTCACTCACTCGAACAACTGAAACTCACTCTTATTTAACACGCACGAACACATATTTGCCCATGCGCACGAGCAGACTCACTTGTAAATGGGTCCCTAAAAAGCCTTATTTCCAAGCAGACACTATCATGAGGGCCATCAGAGTCTCCACAAAATCAAAACCAAAAGCCATCCACTATGTTTGGCAGCCCAAAGCTTGTAATAAACCCCCCGACCCCAATTGTAAATTCATCTCCACCTACTAACTGCATCATTCTCACACTTCATCTTTTCACTTAGTTCATAGGACTACTTGTTCACTAACAACACACACAATCATCGAGCACTCACTGACCTACTAACTCATCATTCACCTCATGTTAATGTTGTTACGGGGACAAAAATTGTTCTATCCTGTCCATTACAATGTTAACGCATGATTCTATATTCTCACAGAACCAACAAGCAAACAGTAACATGGTAGAAGCAGGAGGCACCAGTTCCCAGGCAGGGTCCAGCGCCCAGATTGTGGACATTGAAACCCTCCTCCTCAAACCACAACTCACCAAGAGGCCTCAAGAACTTCGAGTTGTGCATGTGCTTCCTATTCAAGATCCTCCGCAGGGACACACTTCTCAAGTGGGAAAACACGCTCATTGGTTTAGTGATGTCGCAGGACCATTGGGAGACGGCACCTACTTCCGAGAGGCAGAACTTGAATTTAATGGCAAATGGGGACGCTACCATTTCTTCACCTGTGCGAGCAGTACCATAATGCAGAAGTTATGCGATCGGTATGGACCAAAGCGGGCTTGGATAGCTATTTCCGGGCACATTTGCCTAAGCCAGACTTCCTGCGTTGCTCCTACTTTATCAGTACCATCACCCCTAGCAGGGCTAAGGGCGGTGATAGTACTTTCGTGCTACCATCACTGACGCCAGGCCAGGAGCTCAAAAGATTCAAACTGACCCTCAACCTAGTTCGGGAAGAATTAAACATGCAAGGTATACATATTCCCACTGCGAAAGAAACAATGATTCCCGGCAGGATGAAGCACAAGGATCTCAACAAGTTGAAGGACATGGTAGCAATGACCCCAACCATCACCCTCCACCTACGAACGGTAATGCAAAACTTTGCCTTCCCCGCCCAAGAACGCTTCACGATGCCACCAAAAAGAATCTGGTTCAGCTTGTACTTAGCGGAGAAAGAGGATCTCACAATCAATTTACCACACTGGATTATAGATCAGATCCACCTAGCCCATCAACGATGGAATAAGAAATAGAAGAACGTGCTTCATGGGTGTTGTGCGCTGACAAAAATAATTTACAGGTGCTTAGTTTATGAGGTGCCCATCCAAAGAGCACTAGTGTGGTCCCGAGCTCAGGAGCTCTAGAGACGACTATCCACAACGGGTCCTCCCTCGAAGAAAATGAGAGGTACAGTCAAATCACCGTGTGCCCAAGCAAGGGAAGGCACCACCACCCCAGAGGTGACCCCTCCACAAACGCGACATGTTCGTCCGTTTACAATTCGCTTGCCCAGACAAAGTGCAGAAGGACCTAATCTAGTTTTCCCTCCAATCCCTTCGGACCTGGAGTTTCCACAGGGCTACACCCTGAATGATCTCACTGATGAAGAAATCGCTAGGTTGATCAATGAATCTAACCTCGAGACGGAAGCAGAGAAGTCCCAAGGACAACAACCCACTACAACAACTTCAGCCCCGACCCAACCGGAAGTAGTAGAAGTACAAGAAGGTGAAGAAGAGACTGAAGAAGAAGAAGCAAACGAGGAGCATGATCAAGAATACGAAGACACTTCAGAACTAGCGAGTGCCCCAACATATTCAGCACAAATGAAAAGATTATATGAAACCATGAAGTGAGTCCAGGAACAGCACAAACTGTTGCTCGAAACAGGGAAAGTGCTTATGAGCCAAATGTTAGGAGAGGAAGGCGTGGATGAAATGTTTATTGAATCCATGAACTTGCATGCGGACGCGGTGGGCTTGGATGAAGCCATTCATTCAGCTATGGCTTATATTCATCACTTTGAGAAACGGGTGCCTACGCATCCCATGCGCTCCGGCAAGCAGATTCACATGAATGTATCAGCACCTGGAGACACTACACAAACAGAGGAACATCACGAGGCACCACCATCACCACCCTCACCACCTATCACTACACACTTCACTTCACCACACTACACTACCACCCTAACTTCAACACTCACCACATATGTTATGGGGATTCCTATCTCACCAGGCACCCAATTTGGAGGAATCACAATGCCCACATTTACAATAATATTCACGAACATCACATCCACCCCACCCATGGTGCCCCTCTACACATTCACCCACACTTTTGACACCATGGAAACATCACCACCCACAACACCCCTCCCTCCCCCTACTCTACCACCATCTCCCATACCCCCTCCACCCACATCACCTCTCGTGTCCACTTCATTCACTATCCCTTTCCCCCTCCCCATTCCCCCTGCATCCCCCACCTTCCCTGCATTCATAAATGTAAATAATATGTTTTATACATTATATCAGTGTGTACACCAGTTGCAGACAGAATACCGAACCTTGGAAGATCGACATCGCCAAATAACGACGGATCATGAGCAACTACAGAAGAGGCTTGCAGCTTTGGAAGCAGAAAATACTGACCTAAATCAATGCTACATGATGCTCGAGCATGCTCACCAGACCCTTTTGGAAGCTCCCCAGTCATCTGAATCCGGTGAAGTTAAAAAACTTACGGCTCTACTAGAACTTTATCAGTCAGAACACGTTAAAAGTCGTCGCAACCTGACCTTACTCAGAAAGCACATGGCAACTGCCCTCGAAGAGAACAAGCACCTACAAAGGCAGAATGAAGAAAATTTAGAGGCAGTCATGGAGGGTTCCCCCCAGGAGATCGACCCTGAACGATTCAAAGTTGTTCCATCCGACACTATGAAGATAATTTTAGAAAGCTATGCAGATCTATTGGAAGCACATGATGAGATGGGCAAAGAACGGGATACTCTCCGTCAACAGCTAACGATGCAGGAAGCTCAACTCAAGATCACCGATTCTACCACCACTACAAAAGAGGTAAAGCCACTGAGAGAATAGGTCATAGAGTTGCAAAGTAAGTTACTCCAATATGAAAGACAACCCTCCCCAGTCATCGAGCCAGAACCAGAAGAATTGGTACCCATTGATGTGGATGAGTCCTATGAAGAGCCATATGTTCCTATGCCAATGTCGGGTGGTCAACAAACCGCTGAGGGATTGGACACACTAGAGGTAGAAGCCCTAGAATGGATGCAGAAACTCGAAAAAACAGCCAATACACATGATGATCGAGTAGCGGTCCAGATTGAGTCCATGAGTAAGATTGAGGACACCATTATCAAATCAGAATATTTCCGAAGTATGTCTCATCACAGATGGATAGGCACCAACGATGATCAGTATGTGTTGTATTGTGTACTCTTGGCAGATTACAACGCAAAGATTCAACGACGATGTGGCAAGGCTCCAACCTTTGCCACACAATTTGGCCCTAATGACATCCCTAAGAGTGCTAAAAAAAGGATCCATTCATCAGCCTACCTAGCGGCTACGACTCTTAGAAACTTACCCTAAGATGGTTCGAACTTGGAATAACATGCCACTCTTCATTAAGTATAATCCTTGTTATGCTCCCATACTCAGAAGACGCACATGGCCTGAGTTTGCCATCGCTGTGAAGGAGGTCAAAGGCTGTGCAAAGTGGCTCAATTACGTATATCTGGCACCGCCATGAGACAGGCTACTATGGGTTACATGATCTCCACCATCCGCCACTGGGGAGTCAGAACGCGCAATATCCCAGATGTAATGGCTCAGATGTGCATAAAGATATTCGAGTTAATGTTTGTTACCTTCAGAACCTTCAAAAATATTCAAGATTCACATTTCTCAGGTGTCAGATTCACAGCAGGTAACCTTGACTTGGTCTACCATATGAGTACAACTCCCTCCATCCAGGTAATATATGCATGGCACGCACGAATTAAATACCTCCCTGCTTGCTACAAGCAAACATTTGAAGAGATGTTCATCACGGGATTCTGGGAATACCACTCTGAAATCTTTGTTCCCAAACCCTCCCATCTACTCCACCTCTTTGCAACGGAGTGGACACTACATTCAGAACAACTGCGTGTGCCACATCCGGACTTTCCAGGTCCAGTGGATTGGGATGCCCTCCTAACTGATCTAGCACGGGGGTTGTGGCTGGAAGAACACCACCTAGCTTCAGACGTGGTCGAATTCTATGTCAAATGCTCAGCCAAACAACGGTCTGTCAGAGACGACAGACGCGAGAGAGGGGGGGGGTGTTGGCAACAGTCAAAGCACCCAAGGACTCACGAGACAAGGAAGCCAAAGAAGGGATCCAGAGCGGAGAGAAGGCACAAGCAGACAAAGTAGTCAACAAAGATCTGGCAAGTAGGCCATTCAAATTTCTCCAAATCAACACCCTCATAACAGTGATTCTCATCACTAAAAATCATTGTAAATACCATTTCACCTTTTTGTAACTCCATTTTGTGCAAGCAAAGGAGTCCTTGAGCTTGAGGAGCATTAGAAGTACCTACCTATCAATTTTCATAATTTTTTGAGCTCGTTTGAGCCCTCCAATAGGACCTAGGACCTAATTTTTAACTAGGCCGGACACTAGGTCTGGACATGGCCAAAAACTAGTCAAAAACTATAAATAGAGCTAGAGAGCTCATTTTTGAGGTTGGATTGTTGTAGAATTGAACTTGGAAGAACACTTTTGAGTAATCTAAGAACTCCATTGATTCTCTCTTTATCTTACCTTGTGTGCGCGTGTGTGTGTGTGTGTGCATGTTAGTGTGTTTCTCACTCACATACTTGTGTCATCACTTGTTTGAGGTCTTCATACCATCCTCATGTCTTCCCGGATTGACATTAAAGGAGGTGCTACTCATCACTGAGCTACACCTCTCTAGAAGGTGACATCTTGCCAAACTATATTAGTGGATGTAGAGTCAAGTTGTATCAAGAACCTCTTACAGAGGATATGCTAATGAGACTCAACACTCCTAAGAAGCGAAAAAAACAAGAGTTAAGGGTGAGAGAAGAAGCACAGGCAGAGGCTAGAGAGTGCATTAGGAAAAATAAGTTAAGGCGACTAGGCCTAGATGTCAACCCAAAAGCCCCAAAATATCACATGGACATGTGCCAAAAATCGAGCATAACTACTTCTCAAATAATTGACCGATGTACCTTTTTGACCATAGAGATAGGACAAGGAAAGAGTGCGAGGACTATGAAAGTATTGATTGACTCAGGTGCAACAAGTAGTGCAGTTACACTTTCGTAATGCCAAGACCTACAGTTGAACATCAATCCCATAGAAGCCTATCTCATAGGATTGGGCAGTGTGGAAACCCCTTGTTTGGGCAAGGTGAAACTTCCCATCTACCTTCAAGATGTTCCAATGATAGTCAAAATGCTAGTGTGTCATGATGAGGACCTTACAAAGCCACTTGTCTTGGGACAAGATTGGATCTATGACCATGCAGTCAACGTAAACCTAAGGAACGAACTTCTCCAAGTTTGGGTTCATGAACAATGTATTACATTAGAGTTAGAAGACTACATGCTCACAGATCATGGTGTCACACATTCTCTTAAGACTAATCTTCGGTAAGAAGAAGTTGTATGTGTCCAAAGCTCTATGATGCAGAAGGATGTTGCCTCCAACAAAAGAGTCAGAGACCCATTGAGACTCCCTTCTTGTATGAAGTCTCAGCCATCTGTAGTAGTTCAATCAAACAAGAAAGAGAAACAATACATGACAACTGCTGTGTCAAATAGAGAACGGGATTTCAAGAAGAAAGTAGTGTCGAGCATGAAGTAGATCTGGGTACAGAAAGGAGAGCAATCACCAGCCTTGCCACAACACTTCCCATTTGGGCAGGCCAACCATGCCAAAACAAGAACCAAGCAACTAGGATAGTCTCAACCATAAGGTATCCGACAAGTTTGGGTGCCTAAGAAATTAGTGGGAGCACAACAAGGTCAGTCATGCATATGGTACCCAAGAAGCTCTTATGTACACGATAACCTATATTCTCCCACATGCGTAAAGTCTCAACAAAGAATTCAAGGAAAGGCAAGGGTCAGAACCCGAAACAAAGAGCCAAAGAAGATCACCTCACCTCTTCGGCAACGGTAAGAAGAAATTTACCAAGGATATGGGTTTGGAAGCCAAAAACACCCAGAGCCTCTACAAAACCAAAGAGCCAACCACAAGGGATGCAAAAATCAAGGAACTTTCCAAACATGAAGTGGCCAAAGGTGATCAATTCATAGTCAAACACTCTTCTCAAATGGATCCCCATACGAAAGAATTATCAGTTGTCAATCAACAATCAATCGCTTACATTATTCCAAGGTCCAATGGATACCTCCAACAAAGACGGCATCAACATCCGCAAGTAACATCGAAAGCCTTGATGAATGACAACCATGTGCTCCTTGCACAACCCTGTCTTTTGCACCATTCAAGTCATGCATTTCCAAAGTATGCATTAATATAGGGCCACATTACATGGCCGTGCATAGACACATTTGAGAGTCCCATGCATAAGAGCAGATTGACATATGTCAACTATTTTTTCTGATACCAACATCTGTCCTCTTGTTTGTGACATTGTTATAAAAAAAAAGGGAGCTTGTTCCCAGTTTTGGCTCATGGGACATGAATGAGTCATGTTGATGTGAAGGTGGAACCATTGATTACTGGGCATTTATCAGTTTGGATAGAAGTGTGTCTTGGCTAGCAGATGATATTATTGCTACCTTATCTGGTAGATGTCAAGCACTTGGCATGAACATGGCATCCACAACTATTGTTTCCCCTTACCATGGTAGGAGGGAAGAGCTTGAAGGTCCACAACTTAAGCCATGCTTAACTACTATATGTACAAGAGCATCCAAAGAGATATCTGCAAGGGGTAGTTTGGTACCCTAAAAATCCTTGTCTGTATACTGGGTGAGAAGACTCTTGCTTATGGTGAACTAACGAGAATATGTGAAACTAAGCTCGGTGTAGTTACCCAATGCTGTTTGTCAAGGAATATAAAGAAATTCAATTCTCAGTATTTAGCAAATGTTGTTTTGAAGAGAGAGGACGGGACAAGGCACTCGAAGAATCTCATTAGTGAATCATCAACAAGGACATTCATCAACCACGAAAGATGCACCATTGGTCAATCACTATGATGGGAGTACAACATGATGCGCAGAATATCGATCAACCTTTCATGGTAAGAATATCCTACTTGGGTATCATGACAACACTAATACATTAGGAAACCTCTTCATCAGCGTACCCTTGAGCAATTCACTCAAGACCTCATTTTTTGCAACATGTTTTATAATGCATTCCCCAAGTAAGCATGCATAGGGCTACATTACAAGGCCATGCACAAGGCACATATTTTCCTCAACCCATGCACGAACACACTTACCCGACATTCATTATGGGTTATGAGTACTTGGCATGACTACTATGAACATCACCTTTGGAAGATCTAGAGGACATCAATGGAGACTCGCAACGACACAGTCATGCTGGAATCGAATGGAGACACACATACCAAGGGACTACAACTTGCAAAGGCTCGTAGTGAAAAATGAACCGGACATCCAACCCTACCACATTTGGAAGATAGACGGCTCGTGTTCATATAGAAGGGACACTACCTCTCAAAGCACTACTTGGAACAACCATTACAACAAGGGTATATCAGGGATGACAAACTCGAGAGGGGGGGAGTATTAGCACGCAAGGTCAGGAACAAGGTGCAAGAACATGTCAAAGAAGTGGACACACAAGAAGAAAGAGCAAGTAGGGAGCTCCAAGAAGTACATGTAAAATTTTCAGAAGGAATCCCTATAAAAATAGTGATTTTCATCACTAAAAGCCATTGTAAATACCATTTTGTATTTTTTGTAACTCCATTTTGTTCAAGCCCAGGAGTCCTCAACCTTGAGGTGTATTAGAAGTATCATCCTACCAAGTTTCATAATTTTTAGACTTCGTTTGAGCCCCCAAATAAGTCCAAAAACCTAATTTTTAACTAGGCCAGACACTAGGTCTGGATAGGGCCAAAACTAGTAAAAAAACTATAAAAAGAGCTATAGAGCTCATTTTTGGGGTTAGCTTGTTAGAGAATAGAGCTTGTGATAGATTTGAGCTTTTGTAAGAGAACTCTTGTGTAATCGACGTCCTTCCATTGTTCCTCTCTTGCTCTTACCTTGTGCGTGTGTGTGTCCGTGTGTGCATGTTCATGTGCTTTCACTCACACACTTGTGCCTTCACCCGCTCGTGGTTTTCATACCACTCCTCACGTCTCCGCGGATTGACAAGTAAAGGAGGTGGTGCTTACGCTTGAGCTACAAGCACCTCCTCCAAGATCTTCTCCAAGAGCTTGAGCTTGTTGAGTGATGATAAACAATGAGACTATTCTCTCTTGCATAGTTTTAGAAGCCTTGTAAAGCATGCCTTGAAAATCTCTCTACCTAAAGCTAAAAGCGATCGTATCTGTTTCCGAAAGCAAATCACCATCGACATCTTTTTCAAAAGTATCTTTGCAACTGCCATCGCGTGCATTTAGAAACAATAGACAAAATAATTAATCATGATGTGCTAGTGATGAGATTTGACCCAGGTCACCCTGTTGGGAGGCAAGTGCTCTAACCGTCACCTCATGAGGATCTGACATGAATCTTTCTCAAAAACTACTTTATAACCATCTGACAAGACAAGTCAAAGAAGAGGCTACTTCATCTTCTAAGGTTTGAATACCATTTGTTGGAAGTGGTAATGGGCACAATAAAAATAATTCACAGGTTTACAGTATCTTCCAAGAGATGAACCTTAACATACACACCTTAGGACTCAAAAATAGATGAGTGAGAGATAGAGAGAGAATAGACAAGATTTCAAGTGTAACGATAAGCTATGAGAGTTAAGAGGCATATTATACCCCAGATCAGGTCTTAATACAAAGATGAGTGTATCTACATGACACAACATAAATACATTGAGAAATTGTTGGAAAGGTTTGAGATGATAGATTCCAAACCTATGCAACCATCCATAGGTGTCTGCATAGGCTTAGAATCTGTCATCTCAAACCTTTCCAATAATTTCTCAATGTATTTTTGTTGTGTCATGTAGATACACTCATCTCTATAGTTAAACTCAATCCCTAGATAATAATGTAAAATCCCTAAGTCATTTACATCAAACGTATTCTTAAGTTGTCCGTTAAACAAGTGAAGATCTGAATCCTTGGGACCTCTCATGATCATATCATCAATATAAATGATAATAATAATCAAAACATCCTTTTCAGCTTTAACATAAAGAGTGGGAGCTGCATCTGAGTTCTCAAAACCAATAGCTAGAAGATAAACATGTATCTTTTCATACCAAGCTCTTGGTGCGTGCTTCAGTCCATACAAAGCTTTGATAATCTTGCATACTAAATGCTCTTTACCTATTTCTTCAAAACCGTCTGGCTGCTGAACATAAACATCTTCATGTAGATCACCATTAAGAAATGCAGTTTTGACATCTAGTTGGTGTACTTTCCAACTAAATAATGCAGCTAAAGAAAGTATTGTCCTGACTACTACAATTCTACATGTAGGTGCAAAAGTCTCATCATAGTCAATACCTCTCTTTGGTGCATAACCTTTGACAGCTAATCTTGCTATATACCTATCTATGGTACCATCTGCTTTTCTTTTGATTTTGAATATCCACTTAACACCAATAGCTTTCTTACCCTTTGGTAACTCACAAAGCTTCCAAGTTTGATTCTTATGAATAGAATCAATCTCTTCTTGCATAGCTTTCTTCCATACAAGACTATGTAGTGCATCTTGAACACTAGCTGGTTCATTCTCAACTGAAGTAAGGGCTAAAACATTATGATTCTCAAAATGTTCTGCATAATTTACCTGGTCTCCTTGTCTGACTTCTAGTTCTTCCTGTGTATTCTTGTATACCTCCTTCCATGTTTGATATAACCACTTTGGTATATTCCTGAAAAGTGGTGGTATATCTTCTAGTTCTTCATTATCTCTTTCTTTTAGAACTTTGGAACCTGTTCCAACTTCATAAGTCAAAACTTCAAGAGGTACTGATGATGGACTAGGTAGTGATGAAGGTAATGAAACAATCTCTTCATCTCTATCTCTTAGGTTTTGGGTAGGCTCATCACCCCCCTTGTATGGTTGAATGTAAGTATCCAAATCCCTTCTGGAAAATGCATAGTCATTTGCTTTTATGAAATCTAGAATTTCTTCCTTCTTATCATAACTCTGACTTTCTGCAACATATGCGTTGCATGAGAGTAGGATATCACCTGTATCTAGAATAGAGAATCTGTATCCTTTGCTTTCAATTGCATAACCAATAAAGACTACTTTAATCGCTTTTACATCAAGCTTACCACAATCCTTCTTCTCAATGTGAACATAAGTTGGGGAACCAAAAACTTTGAAGTAACTCACATTGGGTTTCTTCCCATAATAAGCTTCATAAGGTGTGATAACCTCTAAAGATTTTGTGGAAGACCTATTCAGAATGTGATTAGCTGTATGTACTACATCAAACCAAAATTTGGGAGAAAGCCTTTTGGATGACATCTGTTGCTCTAGCACAATGGTGAGAACCATGTTAAGAAGCTCCACCTCCTTAATGTCAATCCGCGGAAGAGATAGGAGTGATATGAAGATCGTGAATGTGAGATGTAGTGAGAGTGAAGGTGAGAAGCATAGAGATGCACACACACATACACACACACAACAAAGAGACAGGCAAGACACAATGGAAGGTAGGAAATCAACTCTATTGCTCAAGATCTCAATTACAAGCTCAAAATAGCTCTAAGCTCACACTAACTGACCTCAAAAGTGAGCTCTCTAGCTCTTTTTATAGATTCTAGACTAGTTTTGACCGGTTTCACATCTAGTGACCGGCATAGTTAAAAAATAGGTCCTAGATGCTATTTGAAAGGGTAAACGGTGTCTAAAAATAACCAAAATTGGTACGCTCATTCTAACTAAGATCCTCAAGCTCGAGGACCCCTCGGCTTGCACAAAACGGAGCTATAGATTACAAAAAGGGTTTTTCTATATCACATATGTTTCTAAAGTGATGAAAATCACTGTTGGAGGTTTTGAAAAGTATTTATAAAATATAATTCTTTGAAAAATGATTCGACTGACTCCTTGCTCTATCTTTACATGCTTCCGCATCTTCTATGCCTCTGGCTGCTGCCAACACCCCCCTCCCTCTCGCTTCTGTCGTCCTCGACAGAACCTTGTTGTGCAGTCTGTTGGATGTAATTTTGTAGAAGGTCTTGAGCGAGGGTGTGCTCTGATATTTGAATGCCTCGGGCTAGATCTGCCTTGAGTTTCTCCCAATCAATTGGCTGCGGTTCATCTGATGGCGGAAGTCGATAATGCATGGAATATACCATCTGTTCATAGGCAAATGCGTAGGCCTGCTGATGAACACTTCCGAATGGTATTCCTAGAAACCGGTTGTGAACATTTCTTTGAAAGTTTGCTTATAGCATGCCAGTAAGTACTTGATTCTACAATGCCAGGCATAACGCACCCGGAGCGATGGCGTTGTACTCATATCATATGCAAGATCTAGATTTCCATGCTCAAAACCCGAGGTGTTCACATGGGATGCCTTGACGCAACGAAAGACTTTGAAAACTATCTGCATCATGTCAAATATTTTGACAGTCATGTGCGCTGCTATATCATCCATATGTTTTAAGCAAGGGAGCCAGTGGCGAATAGTTGCCATCATGTATCTGACTATAGGTGGCCCAGTGGGGGGAGTGAAGTACGGGTAATTAAGCCAATCGTGGCATTGCTTGTTGTTCTATACTTTAATAGCAAATGCCTTCCAGGAGCGGCAACGTGGCACTGGTCCCCAACATGGGTTGTACTTTAAATGTAGTGGTGCCTTGACCCAAGTACTCATCATCTCTGGATATTTCTGTAATAAATCCTTGTGCCAATCTGGTTGATAGATTTCTCCTCGCTGCGCATCTGTTGGCAAATCGTCAGGCTCAAACTGAGTAGCATGAGAGGGTTTCTTGCCTGTTTCTTTCTCTATAGCCAAGTAGTATTCCACCATTAACATGAAATAGGGTTTATACTATAGCTCATGCCCAGATATGTATCTGCGAGGAGCCAAGTGAGCAAAGTAGGGCGACTCTAAAATGCGTTCTTCAATTATTGCCATTGCGTGTAACTACGCCTGTACCCGTGCTGAGTGGGTTCTTTCAAGTTCTTCAATCGTCTTCATCCATGCGGGAGTTGGAAGTTCGAAAGTCATCTGGCCTTCAGCCGTGACTCGTCCGCCTGGGATGGGTTGAGGTTCATATGCTTCCTCCACCAGAATAGTCACTGTTTCTTCCTCTGCTGGTAGTTCCGGTGGGGAGTCTAGCCTTGGGGGTGCTTCATATATTGCTATCTGTGATTGAAGTGTTGACACCTGGGCCCGTAATGCGTTGAGTTCCTCGATGATGTCAAGAGATGGGTCCGCAGGAGCTGGTAGTCTTTGTGGTACAGGTGCTCTTAACTGCAATATCTTGTGTTCTTCTTTGAGCTTCTGGAACTCCTCGTTCATGTTGTCATATTCATCTAACAATCTGACATGATCCTCTAGAAACATTTTCATAGATTCGGAGGGCACGATTTTAAAGCGGTTGGGGCTTAATGGTTGGTCGGTTTGATCGAGGGTAGCTTCTAAATTCTCTATGTTCTATTCTTCTAAGCGCTTGTTCTCTTCTTTTGCTGCTAGCAAGTGTTGTCTGAGTAAGCCCATGTTCCTAGTGAGTGTCGCATTGCGAATCGTCTGGGCCCTCAACAAGTTATTGATATCTGTGACGGCCTCTTTGGTTTTTTCTTCACTTTCTAGTTCCAGTTTATGATAAGCCTCTCATAGCTCTTGGTATCTGGTGTTTAATGAGGCATTCTCGATGGTCAGTGAATTGAGCTGCGACTGTAACTCGTTGGTTGTCTTTTGCAACGTCTAATAATTAGTTCCAAGAGATGCAAACTCATCTCTTACTTGAGTCATGCATGTGAACATCTATCGAAATGCAGTGTCTATGGTGGGTGATAATATTAGTGACGGAGTGAATGCAGTTGCGGTGTGTGTGGGTGTCGATGAAAAGGGGAAGGGAAATGGGGAGGGGAATGTGGATGCAGTGGTGATTGTGGAAAATTATGATGTGCCTAAATATGGTGGTACAATGGAAGATGTGAGTGGTGGTGCGGTAGGCGGTGATATGTCCATGTCATTGGATGTGGTATCAAGTGCGGTGACTGTGAATAGTGGGGTGACAATGGGTGCGTGCCTGGGTGTAAATACAGGATTTACAAAAGTTGAAGAGTAATTTACAGAGGGGGTCTCTTGTACTCCTTGGTGGAAAGGGGAAAGAGGAATTACGGTGGGTGGAGGGGGTGAGACGGGGGAAAAGGTCAATGGAGGTGGAAAGGGAAATAAGGGTCTTGGAGGTGTGGGGAAGGATGGGAAAGATGGATGGAGAAACGGAGTGGTTAGAAAGGTGGATGTTCGAGGAGGAAAACTAGGTCGGGTGGGTGTGGGAAGTGTGGGAGGAATGGAGGTGAGGAAGGTTTCTGCTACTTCGCCGTGGAAGGAGGTGGATGTTCTAGGAGAAGGAGGGTGTACAGGGGAGATTGGAGAGATGGGAGGTGAAAGGGGAGCGGTTGGGGTGGCGGGTTGTAGAGGGACAATCAAGCAAAAAGAAAAGAAGAAGGAAATCAAAGTCTAAAATGACTCAAGAGAAATAAACACAACAAGAACAAGTCCCTGCAAGAAGCCCCGTAGGGGCGCATTACCCATCTCTGCACAGAGCCCCGCAGGGGCACGCATCAGGCAACAAGGCAAAACGTACAGGTCCGGCACGGTGGAAGAAAGCAAACAGGCTCAAAGCAATACAACAGGGTCAGATGTGTGCAACCAGGACAAATCAGAGGACCAAAAGTCAGAAAGGGGTAGAGGCCGAAAAGTTCAAGAGGGTGACTAAGAACAGCACATTCCTAGTCACTGGTGGCGTGCGTGGCAACCTCAATCAACAGGCAAGACAAATGCAGCAGGCTCTAGTGTAGTAGAGCTTGAATCAAAAACAGGCCATCAAAGCTACATGTCTGTTTAATTGTAGGCAAAACCGACCAAGGGTAGCGTGCAGGAGAAACGAAGCAATCAGCTGACGAAAAGCTAAAGCCTGTCAAGGGACGATAGAGACAAAGAGGGGGGGAGTGTTGTAGAGCTAAAAAAGAGCACGAAGCAGAGAAAAATACGGGCCCCAAAATTTTTCCGATTTGGACATCATATTTTTGTATCATAATCATTCTTGTAATATATTTCCCGTTGTAAATGCACTAGAGGAGTCCTCTAGATGCATCCCCACAAAAGATTGGAGATTTACCCATGTAAAATAGTAGGAAATTAGTCTTTTAGTGAATAAAGTGCCGGTCTCTTGTGTGAAAGGACCAAACTTAGGGCACTAGTATATAAGTCACTTTGTGACTCTTTGTAAAGACTTTTTGCCATTGTGAAGAAGGAGCTCTACAGATTTTCGAGTTTGCCTCTTTCATGCTGATTTTGATCTTCATTTCGCTCTTGTATGTGTGTGTTATGCTTGAAATGCATGTGTAGGACTGTTGTCTACCCCTTCCTCTTGGTTTTGAGCTGTTGTAATGCATGTGCAAGCTAGGAGGAGTTGTGGTGCGGGTGTTGGTGTCTCCCGTCATTCACTGTTTTTGCCATAACTTGAAGCAGAGTGGTCAGAATCGAGTGAAACTACTTCCAGTAGATGCATCTCATCGAGAGCTTCGAAAGGAGTACCCTATTGCCTATATTCGGAGTTCTGGGCTGGGAGAAAACCTCAAAATACTAAAAACTGCTGTAAGAGGCTTGCATCAAACACTTTCAGTAATTCAGTGAGTGTGAGAGGTAGTAGTCTTTTCTCATGTATGCTAGCTAAACCACTTCATTATCCATCACGTGTGCACATGTCTTCATACACTTGGTATGTCGTTCCATCGGATTGACAATTAGATGTGTGTTAAGTACCCACTATACGCACTTGTGTAGCAATTGAGGTACAGTCTCATTGGCACAAGTCCTTGAGTCATCTTGACTTGAGTACACACGTTTTTGGCGCCGTTGCCGGGGAACACTCAACCAAGGTGCCTTCGTGATGGTTATAGATCGAGTGTGATAGAATCGTACTTGTAGAGGCAAAATTGTCCGGTGGCAAGTAGTTAGTCACTTCAGCACTTGTTACTTCACATCTCAGAGGTGTGTGTGATAAGTTTTAGGTTTAGGTTTAGGAGGAGGGAAGAGAAGGAGGAGTTAGGGTTAGGGTAGAAGAAGAGGAGTAGTGAGGAGAGGAGAAGTGGGAGTAGAAAAAAATCACCAAAAAAATTCCAAAATCACCAAAAAATAGCAAAATCCAAGTTCTGTCCAAAAAAGAATAAAAACAAAAAAAAATGGCTCATTTGACACTTCACTGAAGTTTGGTATCGTCTGCCAGCAGCGACCAATATCGTGGGTTTGGTATCGTGGCTTTCAGGCTTTTAAGGCTAGGTTTTGAGCTCAAAGTGCAAGCAAGACAGTACCAAGGTAAGCATTCTCACAACCTATCTGACAAAAACACTTTAAAAGTGATCAAACACGTGATTAAAAGTTTGCACAGTATTGCGGGGGGGGAAAGCTGATATAAAACAGACTTTTTTGTGTGATACAGAGGCCTAGGAGAGAAGAGGGGAGTAAGGAGAGCAAGGGGGTGTAAAAATTTTGAAAAAATCTTGCATTTTGGCTTGAGTATCGCGATCGGTTGAGGTTTGGTATCGCGATACCAAAACTCCCTTGTATCGCGATACTCGCGGAAGTATCGTATCGCTTGATACCGGTCTTGGTATCGCGATACCATTTTGGTATCATGACCCCGAGTTGGTATCGCGATCGTACTATTTTCCGAGGTATCGTATCGCTTGACACCGGTCTTGGTATCGCGATACCATTTTCGGTATCGTGACCCCGAGTTGGTATCGCGATCGTACAATTTTCTGTGGTATCGTATCGCCGGGTATCGAACTTGCTATCGCGATACTATTTTGGTATCGTGTCGCTAAGTTGGTATCGCGATCTCACCTTGCTAAGTTGGTATCGTATCGTTACTAGCAGTATCGTATCGTGTCTCGAGAAATCTGATATCGCGACACCACTGTGACATCGTATCGTCCACTCACCCGGATGGTATCGTGATACTGTCATACGTATCGTATCGTCTAGGTCCTGTGGTATCGTATCGGCACAAATTCCAGTATCGTATCGCCTGAAACTTTTGAGATCGTATCGTGATATTCCTAGTATCGTATCGTCGAGATTTTTAGTATCGTATCGCGCATAGCAGAGCTATCATATCGTCTGCTTCCCAAGGTAGTATTGCGATACCAGGTTAGTATCGTATCGTCTCTGAGTTTGGTATCGTATCGCGGGCAGTATCCAGTATCGTATCGTTTGGACTTCTGGTATCGTATCGCGGTCAAGCCAGTATCGCCGAGAGCAGTATCGTCAGGAAGTGGTATCGTCCTGATTGACCCTTTCTTTTGTCAGGCACTTTAAGTCATTAGGAGAACTACCCAAGGAGAATCTCTGAGGCATAGAGAGAGACTTGGGGGGGTGAATGAACTTGAGATCAGGAAGAGTGCTAAGTAGTCGAAGAAGCGTCATATCTTCGGTAGGAAGTGCTGCCCAGGTTAGTCACCACTCCATCTACTCAGAAACCTCTAGTGATTCGGAAGGGGAACTACACATGGCTTCAGAAGACATGCAAGGTCCAACGCCAAATAGGAATTTCATGTCTACCGTGGAAGGGGATTACCGTACCTCCTTACAATATGTGTCCACCAATGCCCGGGAGATCCCAATCTACCTGGATGGGTTAAACAGATCTGTTGCGAGGATGGTAACTTCCCAGGATGCCACAATTATGCCCCGACCTGCTGTCAAGTACGAAGGAGGAGCATATGTAGATAAGATTGGTCATATCTATATTGTGACTGAATTTCCTGAGAGGATCAACGAAAGGGGAGAGTTCGTGGACCCAAACAACTCCGAAAGAACGCAACCTGAAGAGTTGGTATCTACCCCGAGGGGCAGGTCTCAAGTGTCGCGGGTCTTGAGAGGAGATTTGATACCTCAAGATGATTACCTGTTGGAAGTCTATATGATCCATGGATCAGACCTGTTGCTTCAAACCGACTTACCGGCTCCAGGGAGAGAAGAAAGCCCCATGACATTTTATGAGTTGAAAAACCCAGATGATGAAACTAGACTTACTTACTTGGATAAGGATCAAAGGAGATATTGGCCTGTGAGTGCCTTAGACAGGGCTCGACTAAGATACATGGGTACGCCTGTATTCCCTCAGAGAGATCAGGCAACTACTTCACAAAATCCGTTTGGAAATCAACAGGAGACGGAACATACCACCTCAGGATAGACCAGCCAACGTAGTGTGCCCAACCATACTCATGTACAATTTGCAACTCTAGGAGTGCACACACGTACTCAGGCCCACGCAGGGATAGGGAACCAGCACCGACCACCAATTAGATCACAACCACCGGTAGGAAGACAACCTGGAGTACCACCATTACGACCAGCTATCCGTGTCTTCCCGGTAGTGCCCACACCACCTGAACCAATGAGAAGGCTGAGACCTATCCAAGTAGCTAAATGCATGAGAAACCATTATGATGGATTAGGGGAACCATATGATCATATTGCCGAATTTAAACAAGTTCTGAGAGCGGAGCAAGTAGAGGACTTCTTTGTGCAGTATGAGTCTTTAGGGCTCACCCTCACGGGGACAGCTCTAACTTGGTTCCAACCTTTAGATCCAAATCAATTTGAAAACATGGAACAATTCTTTCAAGAATTCATTGGAGAATTCACAAAGAGAGGGATTAAACACAATTCTGCGTCCTTAATCCATAGCTTTAAACAAAACCCTAATGAAACTGTGAAGGCTGCTGCACGAAGATTCAATCAGTATGTGGATAGATGCCCAGTAGCCGAGAGATCCACTCAACAAAAGATGATTTCATTATTTTTAGATGGACTCACCAACGGAACCCTACGGACATTGGTGTATGTGAAGAGATTACAAACACTGAGTGAGTGTCTTCAAGAGTGCATTGATTTGGAAGACAACCTTGCCGAGGATCTCAAAGGTACAACCGACCACACTAAAACAAAAGATTCAAGGAGTACTATCACGTCCAACTCCAGTCACATGGAAGAATTAGCAGAATTATTAGCAAAGAAATTAGGAGTTCAGGGACAGAGAACTTACCAAAACCCAGCACAAAGATTGCCTGTGCTGCGGAGATGTAATTTATGTGGAGGAGAGCACCCCACACACTTGTGCGTCCGAGGAGGGGCCGGTGCACAACCTACGTATCCATACTACAGACAGCAACAACAAGGGACTTCTTCATATTGCCACATCGAGCAAAAATACACCAATCACACAACTGAAAACTGTCCCTTCAATAGGCAAGCACGGCCTATCCAACCACCTCAATACCGACCATATGGGTATCCACCGAGAGAGCCTGGTAGAGAGATGCCTAGATACAACCCTTATCCCACACGAGTAGGAGCATCAAGACAATATGAGCAAGCACCGTACCCACCACCACAACCAGTACTAGGACCCCAGCTATCACAACCTCAACAAGTAGTACCAGTGAAGTATGCTCAACCAGAAGAAAACTTAGAGAGAGCCATAGTACCAGCATCAATAATGACCAATGTGGAATCAACCAACCCAGGGTATGAACCTCCACTAGGAGAGTACTATCCATATGAAGCCAACTTGATGGAATATGAACCAACATATGACACGGCTTATTATGGTTATGAGGGCTATGATCAGACATATGGAGCAGAAACCGCCACCTTAATGTACACAGTTCCTAAGGCACAACAACCCATGAGACCTCCTGTTAGACCACCGGTACAGAGAGGACCATGCTATAGATGCGGAGAGGATCACTTCATTAGGGAATGTCCTCGACCTTATAATCCACCACCACCCAGAGTTTGGGAAGGGTATTGCAGTGATTGTGGAAAGGAACATCTTTTTAGAGATTGCCCTAAGAACCCAACCAAATCCCAAGACACTGCACCTATCAATGTGATTGAGGTCATTGAAGGATCCGGAAGTGATAAGGAGTACACGGTGCCACTAAAGGCCCTTACAAGAGCCCAAACAAAACAACAAAAAGAACAACACCCGAAAGAGAAACAAAAAAGCAACAAAAAAATAAGCCCTTCAATTCAGATAGTGGAAGATTCTGAGGACCCATGTGAAAACTCCTGGAACCCGAAAGCTCAGAAATGGAAGGAAAGACGAGAGAAACTCAAGGACAAATGGGCAAAAAACAAGACTATAAATAGTAAAAAGCAAACCAAAAACACGAATAAGCACAAGGAACAAGGGAATCCTAAGGAGACCCCTGAGCTACCCGAACCTAGCTCAGATAGGGAGAAGCCAGGATCAATTCTAGCAGACCCAAAGCCAGACGACTTAGACATGTGGTTGAAAGCCTACCAAGCTAGAATCAAGATGGGCCCAAGCGTTGAACAACATGAAAAAATCTACCCTAAAGGGGAATTAGAAAAAGAAAGACTGACCATATGCAGGAAACTCATAGAAGTAGCACAAGCAACCCTAGAAAAGCCTATCCCAATTCTACCAGAGACCAGGATCGCACATAGTCTGTATGAAGAATGCTTAAAGTCCAATAACAAAGAACCTAGGAAAGAAGATGACCAAAGCGGCCAGATCACAACCCAAGAGGAATCGACATCAATAATCCCAGATTTAGAGGCAGATTGGCCAAAAGACTTATGGAACAGAATACGAGAGGAGCAATGGAAGAAGAATGGAGATAACACACCTCCTTTTGAAGAAATAGATGGGGAAGAATATCAACTGCATCCCAACTTGGAGGAAGTATATGAAGAAGTATCAAGACTTGACAGAGGAAGAGAGGAAACCATGAGCATCTCAACATTGCCTAACTACATGGGAGATTATGAAAGGGAGTCAGTAATAATACGAGCACCCACAGTGCATGGAAAGGGAAAGGAAAAGGTAGAAGAGAGTTCACATAATCTAACAGAATTAAAGAAAACAAAAGTGCAATGCAAGTTGACGGTGGAAGAATTGCTTCGATTGAAACCACAATTATGGAAGCAAATGGCAAACCAACTAGAATTACAGCCAGGGAATGGAGGACCGAAAGAAAAGGAGAAGGAAAATAACGCCACAATACAAGTTCCAGTGGATAAAGTGGGAGAGTTTAGTGAAGGAGACGAAGGTAATACTTGTTTGCCTGTCACCCACAATGGATACATGACCAGGGCTATTCTGGATACGGGAGCCGGGGTAGGAATTGCCACCAAGGAGATCTGGGAAAAATGGGGAAAACCTGCCTTACGACCCACACGCATGAAACTCCAATTAGCAGATGGTCATGTAGAAAAACCCTTAGGAATATTGGAAAGGATCAAACTAACCACTTGCAGTGTAGAATTTGAGCACACCCTAGCCATCTGTAAATTCGAGAAAGCCAACAACTACGAGATGATATTAGGACGACCCTTCATGAGACAAATGCGGGTAGTACAGGATTGGGGAAGAGATTCGTTATACCTGCAACATCAAGGAAACACCACCAAAATAAATTTGCACACGTTTGCTTATCGAGATGTCCCTCCACTACAATGGAATCCAGTACACCGAGAAGAAGATGACTTATCCATTCACAGTGCTGGATCAAGTGATCAATCTTGGATGCATGAAGACGCACAGTTATGGATGTGCAAGGAAGCAAAGAAAGAGGATTATAAGAAACAACTGTGGCCGATAGGACATCCTAATCATAGATCAGTAGAGGACCCCACTTACACACCTCAAATTTTCTCTGATGAGATCTTTGAGCCACATGGATGGATGGAAATATTGGCAACTCTAGATGTATGTGTGAACGAAGAAGTTCTAACCATGAACGAATGCATAGATGAGGAAGGCTATGATGTAAACCTCTATATGGTTGTCCTTCAAGAAGTAGAAGAAGGGGAAACCTTGGAAAAAGAATGGAAAGAGGAGTATGAAAGCATAGAAATGGAACCAGAATTTGATTCTGAAGAAAGTTACTTAAAAACTATTCAGAACCAGAAGGAACAGGAACCAACAAAGATCTTAGCAATTGAAACTGCTACGGCCATGCACAGGCAGGAGGAAGACATGAGTAGAGTAGGGCCGGACCCAGATCTTTTTGAAGTTCCTGAACACTTTAAAAAATATGAAGTGGAGGAAAGAAAAGTAGCTATCCAAATGCCGAGATGAGAGGCAAGAGACGGAGAAGCATATGACAACAAAGAACAAACAAAAAAAGTTGTGGTAACAGTTGAGGAGGGAGAAGAAAGATGCACGTATATTGGTAAAGATGTATCTGAAGAAGAAGAAGAGGAACTCATACACCTTATCCGAGAATATCGAGATGTATTCGCATGGACCTATAAGGATCTCAAAGGTGTGGAGCCCACTATTTGTTCCCATCGAATACCAATGACAGCAGATGCAAAACCCTCCAAACAACGTCCTTATACATACAATGAAGTCTATGCAGCAAAGATTAAGGAAGAAATAGACAAACTACTAGCGGCAGGATTCATATATGAGATAGAACATACCGAATGGGTATTGCCACTAGTAGTAGTGCCCAAGAAAAATGGAAATTTGAGAGTGTGCATAAATTTGAAGAAGGTGAATGTAGCCACTATACGTGACAGCTACCCACTACCTATCACGGACCATTTATTAGAAAGAGTAGCAGGTAAGGAGGTCTACAGTTTCCTAGATGGATTCTCCGGATACAATCAAGTAGCTATTGCGACTGAGGATCAACATAAGACAACATTCGCCACTGAATGGGGAGTGTATGCATTCAGAGTGATGCCTTTTGGACTCACTAATGCTCCATCTACCTTCCAACGATTGATGTGTCATGTTTTCAAGGAATTTCTGAAAAAAAGCGTTGAAGTATATGTAGATGACCTTTGTACGTACTCTAATCAAAGACCCGATCACATTCCCGAGTTGAGGAAGATATTCAACAAATGTAGACAGTACAGAGTCTGCTTAAACCCAGAGAAATGTGTCTTCATGGTAAGACAAGGAAAAATTCTAGGACACATAGTCTCAAGAAATGGAATATCTACGGATGAGGACAAGATTAAAGTCATCTTAGACTTACCAAGACCCAAGAATGCAAAGGAAGTGCAAGCTTTTATGGGACATTGTGGATATTACAGAAGATTTATCCACATGTATGCCATAATAGCAAAACCTTTGTACAGTCTCTTAACTCAATTTACTTGGACGGAAGAATGCGAGAAGGCATTCACCGAGTTGAAAAAGAGACTCAGTACCGCCCCAATTCTGAAATCACCAAATTGGAGCAAGCCATTTCATATTCACGTTGACGCTTCTAACTATGCCATTGGATGTATCTTAGCCCAACCGGCTGATGAAGGTAAGCTTGATCATCCAATTGCCTATGCTAGTAGACAACTGAATCAAGCAGAACGAAATTATACCACTACGGAACGAGAAGGTTTAGGAATGGTATACGTAGTGAAGAAATTCAGACATTATCTTTTAGCCAACAAGTTCAAATTCTTCATAGACCATCAAGCATTGTTGTACTTAGTCAATAAGCCTTGTAACACGGGAAGGTTGGTACGATGGTTTCTACTACTAATGGAGTTTGACTTCGAAGTAATAGTAAAAAAGGGGAACACACATGTGAGAGCAGACCACCTTTCAAGGCTAACACACGGAGAGCCACCAAGTGGAGTGCCCGACGATCTACCAGATGCTTATTTGTTCAATCTAGAAGTTTGCCCAAAGTGGGCAGAGAAATTGATCCCCATACTCACCCATGGTCCTCAACACTCAATCAATAGGAATAGCAAGAAAGAAATTGTTCAATCGAGGAACTTACACATTGTATCAGGTAGTGTATACTACAAGGAACCCAACGGAGTGTTACTCAGATGTGTTGATGAGGATGAACAAACGCAATTAATTGAGCAAGCACATGTAAATAAATGGAGAACACACCGAGGGACTCATGGAACAATCCGAGAACTGAAAAGATTAGGAGTGTATTGACCAGACATGCCCAAGAATGTTCACGACCACGTAAGCAATTGTGCAGAATGTCAAGAGACGGTTCCAGAAGATCATATGTCTCTACCTTTTTCGACCATAGCACCCAATTGGAGTACAACATTAGTGAAGTTCTTAAGAACTCAAGAACATGAGTTAGGAGCTAGTCCAACAAGAAAGCGATCCTTAGAGGAAATGAGCAAGGACTACATTCTCATAGGAAAACAATTGTTCAAACGAGGGAAAGATAACCAACTCAGATTATGTGTGCATGAAGGAGAATATCTACCCATATTAGAAATGGCACATGCAGGTGCTGCAGGAGGGCATTTTTCGGCTGAAAGAACTGTTAAAATGATTCTCTTCGCGGGCTTGTGGTGGCCAACTCTACATATGGATGCTGAAACGTATGTACGAAGTTGTGAGACGTGTCAGAGAACTAAATACCCAATTCGGAGAGATGACATGCCATTAAGACCCATGATATGCGCGAGAGCCTTCACAAAATGGGGTATAGACTTCATTGGACCAATCAATCCACCTGCCAAAGGATCACATGCGGAATACATCATAGTAGCCACGGACTACTTGACTAAATGGGTAGAAGCGAAAGCCACTAGAAAGAATGATGCTCAAACTACCGCAAAATTTCTCTTTGAGCATATCTTCACCCGCTTTGGCTTGCCCATTGAGATTGTTAGCGATCGGGGAACGCACTTCCTTAATGAGGTAATCGAGTCATTAATGAACGAGCTCTTAGTGATTCATAAAAAATCAGCACCATATCATCCCCAAGCCAATGGACAAGCTGAGAGCTCTAACAAGGTACTGTGTACTATATTGACAAAGATTGTCAATAATGGAAGGTCAGATTGGGACAAACAGTTGCATCATGCAATTTGGGCCTTCCGAGTTGCATATAAAACGGCCATTGGCACGACACCGTTCAATTTAGTGTATGGGCAAAATGCAATTTTACCAATTGACTTTTTAGTACCAACATTGAAAGTGGCCCAACAATATGAGTGGAACGGACACGAATTATCCCAACAACTAGATCAAATCGAGAAGCTACATGAGACTAGATTGCAAGCAGTCGCAGGCATTTATGCTGCTAAAAGGAGACAAAAAGCCTATTATGATGCACATATAAAAGACAAAGGACTTAAAGAAGGAGACTTAGTCTTGGTGTACACCCTAAAACAACATGCCAAGAAGTTACAAAAACGCGGATACGGACCTTTGATCATAAATCGAATCTCTACTAGTGGTGCAGTCAATCTAGCCACCCTAGATGGTGACATTCTTCCCAACTACATCAGTGGATGTAGAGTAAGACGATTCATGGAGCCTTTGTCCGATCAAATGCTAGCACGATTGGTAGGTGCCCAAAATAGGAAAAAAGAGGAAGAGCGAATTAGAGAGGAAGCTCGGCAAGAAGCACTAGAGCGTATTAAGAAACGAAAAGAATGGATGAGGCAAAGAGACGAACGTTATCTCCAAGGTGACGAGCCTATCCCTATGGCAAACTACCAAGTCAATAATCATGATACAACGGGTAGGTGTAAAACGCAACCTTACCTAAACCTAGGGATTGGCAAGACAGAGTACAAATTGATCGATGCATTGATAGACTCAGGAGCAGGACTTAGCTGCATGCGAAAGAGAATAGCAAAAGATCTACAATTAGATTTGAATCCCACAAAAGCCAAATTAATAGGAATTGGAGGTCACACCCTAGAATGTATTGGAACCACGAATGTATCCCTCCACCTAGGAAATTCCTCCATGGAACAGCGAGTCTTAGTGTGCAATGATGAGGACTTAATGGAAGACTTAGTTCTAGGACAAGATTGGATCATTGAGACTGAGGCGTGTATCCATCTAGCTCAAGGCTATATTTTGGCTAAAATAGGGCATAAGGAAATTTTCAGCTTACTTGAAGAGAAACCTTGTACTCAAACAAATATACAAAGTTTAGAGGAAGCTCAGACAATGGTATTGGAAAGTATCAATAAGGTTCACCACACAGACACCACAAGTATAGAAGCTGAGACTGCGATCCCAACAACGTCAGCAGCAGAGTCGAAGTCATCCAATGCAGTTGAAGGAAAGCCAACCGTTGAGGAGATTTGCTCTCCTACACCAGCTCATAACATCAGAAAATCGCACTATTGCAAACCAACACGCAGATACTCATATCAAAGCCCACCCAAATATAAGTGGGTACGCAAAGATCAAATGCAGAGTCGCAAAACTTCAGCACCCACTCTTAAAAAGGAAACAGAAATCGCCAAACCAGCTTCACAGAAGTACATACAAGAAGAATCAGTGCAAGTATGGATCCCTAAGCCCTTGCTTGAAGCTCAAAGATCGCGACTTCAGATATGGGTTCCCAAAAAACTCACACAAGCAGCTAAACAGGCTTTAAAGACAAAAGAAGAAGTACTACATCAGACAAGGCGAAAGACAACAACACATAAGAATCATCCGGGAAACTGGAAAAGCAATGCCAATTTCACTCGGACAATGGAGGCAGCAAACAGAACACAAGAAGCTGCAAGGATCAAGGATACAAAACGACCTCTCTTAGTGTTCACGAAATGGATCTGGAAACCAAAGCAACCACGAGGAGCGGAGGATCGAAGAGATAAAGCTTTCCATTGCACTCATGAAGTTTTTAATGCACCTCAAGTAAGCATGATAGGGCCACCATACAAGGCCAAGCATTCGGCACAAGATGTACCTTATCAAACTAGTGGCGCACATTCTCCAAACAAGAGTAGATCTTAGCTTCATTCTAAATAGGAATGGACCTACTATGTATATAAATAAATGCTTCGGCTACTCTGACTTTTATTTTCTTTCAGCAATAAAACCAAACTGGAAAAAATGTATGGTAAGAGATCTCACTCATAGATTAATGGGGAGGCGGAGTGACGATGACAATAATCACTTCAATGCACTACATCATTGTATACAGTTATGTGACGCTAATGCAATTTTACATACAAGTGCAGATGGCTTCCGAAGATTCTGAAGAAACTGTACAAGAGGAAGTGATGGATTTTCCTCCCCAGAGTATCACAAAGGCCAAGGGACACTGGTTCCGCGAAGACCAGCCTGCAGGGGACTACCTATTCCTGGCAACAATCAAAATCATGGACACAGATCATCTGTTTCCAATAATGTCCCAGGACTTTCGAGTGCAACATACACTTCCTTCTGTTGAAGAAACCATGAAGAAAGCAGGCATACATAAATATTTTGAACTGCCAATCTATAAGCCTGATTTTCAAAGATGCACTCAAGTCATGAATACACTACAGCCAGCACTACATGATCCTTTGGTGCCGGAAGCTAGAGTAATGGATAAAGCAGGCGAATGGGTGATTATTCAATTCACACATGAGTTAATCAAGGAAGCCTTTGGATGGGAGAAGGATGGGGTCACAATAGTGAAAGAGGAAAGTAAATGTGCAAAGACCCGAACCTTCGTCGACATCAACCGTGTGGACATAGAGGATGAGTCCGATTGATCCACCAACACTTTTGTTTCCCGAATATGCACAGATACACGGCCCCACAAAAGATCATTATGCAATTATTGTCCCATGCCATCAAGCAAATTGGGAATCAAATCAATTTGGCTCCATATGTTCAAGAAAGATTGTTCGAGGCCAAGAAGCAATGGAAGAATAAAAAGTTCCTAAATGGCAGTGTGGCACTAACCATCCTGATCTACCATGCCTTAGGAATGAGGGAACATTTACAAGAGATGCCATCATCAACCGTCATTGCTCAATATGCCAAAGTGGCGATCGTTCCTAAGAAAAAGAAAGGAGCAAATATTGTGGAAGTGGCAGAAACAAGCTCTCAACCTAGAATGAGAGGAACCAAAAGACTCCGAGAAGCCAAGCTACATGAGGAAGACACACCAACTACCAAGAGGATCCATGTACTTCCCAAAACTACTATTGAAGGAAGGAAAGAAATAACGGCAAAAGACTTGACAGATGCTCTCGAAGAGACCCATCGATATACAGAAGGACAAGTCAACTTACCAGTCCAGGGTCATCATTATCAGCAGTCAGAACAAGCAAGGGAAACAAAGACCAAACTCACAAAAGTACATAGATATCGGGAAATAGGGCTAGAGAACTCTAGTTCTGGATCAGACGGCCAAGAGGAGCCCAATACCTCGCTATTGGATGTAGATATTCAAAGCGAATCAAAAGATGACGACCAATGGGAGGAATTAAATGAAGTGAATTATAACAAAGAACAAAAAGACCTCAAGCAGGAGGATCACATAACGGAGGTCGATCAAAGTACTAGGGGCAAGGAAGCAAAAATGGAAGGTCAGCATACTTTAAAACTTAATGAAAGTTCCAACATCCAAATCAAAGAGGCCACACCACCCCGAAAAATACGCATGAAGATCCCAAAGAAGGAATGTCAGGAAACACAAAAGGAAGACGAAGAACCCTTTACACCCATAAGGGTTGTGGCAGAACCGTCTCCCATGGATGTTACATTTCAAGGGAGTGCCACTAAAACTATTGATGTGGATGACGACGAAGCAGAACCGCAAGTGCACTTACAAATCAGACAACCATACAATGAGACGATCCATAGCGAAAAAGGAAAAGATGTACAAACAGGCGAAACCCCAAGCATACCCAAGACATGGCTGAATGTGGATATAGCTCAGCTCAAGCCTGTGGTACAAGATATGATCAGAACAGCACTAGACACACAACAATTAATGGTTGATGCTGATGAAGATTATGACCAAGCCATGCAGGACAAAATCGAACTTCAAAAATGGGGTAAGATTCTCTCTACTGAGTTAGAGACAGTAAAAGAACAGGTAGTAGAAAAAGAAACTGAATTGAAAGAAATCAAAAGCAAATACAGCCTACTAGAGACAGAAAATGAGCAATTAAAAGAACAACTACAAGAAGTCACCAAAAAACTACAAGCAAATGAGGCTGAAAAGGCACGCATGACATCAAGAAGAAAAATTCTGGAATCATAGATTAAAGGGTACATGGATGAACCAGAGGCGTTAAGACAACGGAACAAAGAGCTTATGGCCGCTCTTTTAAGCGATCACCCAGTCGAAGTGCAAGCCAAACCGGAACAAGACATCAAAGGATTAGAAGAGAAAGTAATTATGTATGAAGATCAGCTCAAAAAGGAGCAAGACACAATTGCCGAATGGGAGAAAAGATACATGGATGATACGGTTGCCTTGAGAGCCAAATGGAAGAAAGCTGAAACTGACTATCTATGACAATGTAAAGAAGATACCGATCAGATGGACATTGTAGTACAAGAACTTCTCAAACACAAAGATATGATGGTCAAGGCCACTGAAGAACTAAAACAGAAGAATGAATGTATTAAGGAACTTCAGGATCGGCTAGGACAAAAAGGAAAAGAGGGGACACCAGTAGTTCCAACTTCTGCAGAGGCTACTGTGGAAACTGAGGTATGTCCTCTATCTTCCCCCTCATATCATTCACCGGTAAAGGAGGAAAAGGAGGTTCACATTGAACCTAACACTCGGGAAATTGCAGAACTGAGCAGACCAGAACGGGCACTACTGGTGTCCCAACTTACGGCAGAATTTGAAGATCAGATCATCAGGATCATGAAAGAAGCTCAAATAGATAGTCAAAAATTAGAACAAATTTTGAAGCCCTTTAATGTACCATACGGATTACTTAAAGAACAAACTCGATATTACATAAAGTCTACGACGAATAAAGATCCGAACCAAAATCTTAACTTCAAGTACGATACGTTCACATATACTCAGGAAGAGTTTGAGAAAGCGGATCCAATATGGTGAAGGAAGCTTCTAGAGAAGAATCCAACACTACGGGTACAGTGGGAGGCATCACCTTATGAACTTCAAGTAAATCCTTCGTTTTTCCCACTACCTCGTCGAAGAGCCTCGACGCAATTTTGGGAAGGACAGCGCCAGGGTAGCATTAATAGTCAGTGGCTCAATTATCCACTATTACCTAGTCCGCCACATAATTACTTACCGACCGTGGAATACATGGTAAAATCTATGGAATTTTGGATTCGCAGATATGCTACAGTGCCAGATTTAGCGGTAAAAATGACCAATAAAATTTTCAGCATGCTACTAACAGTGCTAAAAGTGTTCCAGCATGCCAAATATACTTTTTTTGAATTTCATTGGCATTACGCAAGGTTCAGAAGCCTTAATTTTTTATTTATCTACCATTCCCAGTCGACTCACCATTATGGCATATTATTCTCGACTTATGTTTTTGCCATCGACATACATGCAGACTTTTGAAGAAGCATTCTTTGCAGGCTTCTTCGAAATTGATTCAGAGATTTTTGTTAAAATGACTTCAAATTTGAATGCAAGACTGGTGGCTTATGAAACAAGCTTCTTTGCGGATCATCGACAAGCACCACAAGACGGAGTCAAATCACAGCAATGGAAAGAATTCATGCTTTGTCACGCTAATCTGCTAAATCAAAGAGAGCAACAGGCCATACAAACATACACACGTCGCCACAAAAAGCCTGTCGAGGACGACAGAGTTCAGGAGGAGGGACGTGTAGAGGGACAATCAAGCAAAAAGAAAAGAAGAAGGAAATCAAAGTCTAAAATGACTCAAGAGAAATAAACACAACAAGAACAAGTCCCTGCAAGAAGCCCCGCAGGGGCGCATTACCCATCTCTGCACAGAGCCCCACAGGGGCACGCATCAGGCAACAAGGCAGAACGTCCAGGTCCGGCACGGTGGAAGAAAGCAAACAGGCTCAAAGCAATACAACAGGGTCAGATGTGTGCAACCAGGACAAATCAGAGGACCAAACGTCAGAAAGGGGTAGAGGCCGAAAAGTTCAAGAGGGTGACTAAGAACAGCACATTCCTAGTCACTGGTGGCGTGCGTGGCAACCCCAATCAACAGGCAAGACAAATGCAGCAGGCTCTAGTGTAGTAGAGCTTGAATCAAGAACAGGCCATCAAAGCTGCATGTCTGTTTAACTGCAGGCAAAACCGACCAAGGGTAGCGTGCAGGAGAAACGAAGCAATCAGCTGACGAAAAGCTAAAGCCTGTCAAGGGACGACAGAGACGAAGAGGGGGAGAGTGTTGCAGAGCTAAAAAAGAGCACGAAGCAGAGAAAAAGACGGGCCCCAAAATTTTTCCGATTTGGACATCATATTTTTGTATCATAATCATTCTTGTAATATATTTCCCGTTGTAAATGCACTAGAGGAGTCCTCTAGATGCATCCCCACAAAAGATTGGAGATTTACCCATGTAAAATAGTAGGAAATTAGTCTTTTAGTGAATAAAGTGCCGGTCTCTTGTGTGAAAGGACCAAACTTAGGGCACTAGTATATAAGTCACTTTGTGACTCTTTGTAAAGACTTTTTGCCATTGTGAAGAAGGAACTCTACAGATTTTCGAGTTTGCCTCTTTCATGCTGATTTTGATCTTCATTTCGCTCTTGTATGTGTGTGTTATGCTTGAAATGCATGTGTAGGACTGTTGTCTACCCCTTCCCCTTGGTTTTGAGCTGCTGTAGTGCATGTGCAAGCTAGGAGGAGTTGTGGCGCGGGTGTTGGTGTCTCCCGTCATTCACTGTTTTTTGCCATAACTTGAAGCAGAGTGGTCAGAATCGAGTGAAACCACTTCCAGTAGATGCGTCTCGTCGAGAGCTTCAAAACGAGTACCTTATTGCCTATATTCGGAGTTCTAGGTTGGGAGAAAACCTCAAAATACTAAAAACTACTGTAAGAGGCTTGCATCAAACACTTTCAGTAATTCAGTGAGTGTGAGAGGTAGTAGTCTTTTCTCATGTATGCTAGCTAAACCACTTCATTATCCATCACGTGTGCACATGTCTTCATACACTTGGTATGTTGTTCCATCGGATTGACAATTAGATGTGTGTTAAGTACCCACTATACGCACTTGTGTGGCAATTGAGGTACAGTCTAATTGGCACAAGTCCTTGAGTCATCTTGACTCGAGTACACACGGGTACTTCGGTCACAACGGTGGTATGTTCAATAGTAGTGTGGGGCAGGGAGTCGACGAGGATAGCTTCTTCGGCCTCAGATTATTTAGGAATTAGGCGTGCTGCCCTGGCCTGTTCGAAAGATTGGGCACCTGTGGGTACACGAATGTATTCACCTGGTTTTGATAGTAAATGTACTCGTCAGGGTTCATATTGCGGTAACGGCTTTCTCTACAAATATCTTAATGATTCGTTAGATCCCACTGACTTGACAAGTTCCCTGAAGCCTTTGATGTATACTTCTTTGAAACCGCCTGTGACGAGTTCTTGTTCAATAAGTGCTCTCTTCCTCAGTTAACTTCTTACGCGCCCAAACTTTTTCCATAGTACGGTATAACTTTTTGATTGCCAGCGTGTAAGCTGCTACTTCCAAGGTTTCATCTTCATGTGTACTGGTATCACCCTAGGTGTCGGTGTGCTGTTCCTACTCATCTGTCTATACATTCTCTTGGGATTCATGAGTGCCTTGGCTGGCTTCATCATCGCCCTCATCATCATTTGTTTCTGTTCTTTCCTCTTCAGAGCTGGACACTACTTGTCCTTGCTGTTGATCGGGGGGAGTGGTAGGATAGCTTGGATGCTCGTATTCTTGAGAGAATATCTGGCCTTCAGAAAACTGAAATTCATTTGAGAAAGCATCTGGCATTTTGAAATCAAACGTCATATCTAGTGGTTCTGCTTCCATGTTTGGTATTGGAAAAGAAAACGCTTCCGCACCAATAATGGTGGGAACTTCTGCTGTAGTGGTGGGAGGGCCTGAGGCTGTGGATGCTTGAGGAGCAACTGTGATGATAGTACCTTCTGTTGTAACTGTTCTGGATAACTGTATGCGAATGGGTTGTATAGGGGTAGTGGCTTCTGTAGGAGACTGTTCTGGAGAGGGTTGCGGTGACGGTGATTCTGGGACCTGTAGGCATGGAATGGTTCCTCTCATGCGCTTTCCTGCTCGTCCTTTGCTAGCCTTCCTAGATTTCTTTGTTGTCCCTTTAAATGCTTTCAACTCCTCGCTTGGCATTGCATGCTCCATTTGTAAGTCGTAGGCCAAACACAATTAAATAATTCTCGTGAGAGTGCAGCATCCATGGATCACTTTCTTTCTTTCCCATCTGTGTTGTGCTAAGTATAGCTGATCAATGATCCAGCTGGCGAGGTCTACTGTTTGTGGTCCAGTACAAGCTAAATACAAACCAAACCTGATGCATTTGTGGGGCATGGTGAATCTATCCTGAGCGGGGAAAGCGAAGTGTTGCATGCATATCCTCAATGGTTTAGAGAGCTCAGGTGTGGTCGTTGAAATATCTTCCCACTTAATGATGTCTCCACGTTTCATTGGCTGTGGAATCAGCCTTTTGTGCTTTGTGGGCATATGCGTCCCATGGATCTTGATTGCCGCTCTAATCAGGTCTTTGGAAAGATAAAACTTCTTAAAGGGCGGGTCGTTCACTAAGGATGGCAAAATAAAGGTGCCTGGCAAATCCTTGTTTTCAGACGCCGTCAATGTTTTCACCAAGTAGAAGCATCTGTAGAAATCCGTCTTAGGAAAAGGATCACTCAAATATTCTGTGAAGCCTGCTCTTGCCCAAACATGCTTCAGGTCTTCTGTGTTCTGTAATGCTTCAAAGTCTCTTGAGAAAAACGGGTACTTGTGCCATGTGCGGGTATCAAAAGTCAAATTGGCCTCAAAAAGGAAGTCCGCATCCGCCAATGGGCCTGCTAAACCTTGGAACCAATGAGAATTGTGATGAATCTTTTCAGTATATCCCCTAGGAGGATCGTCAATTGGCATAGGTCTTGGAAATCCCTAAAATTCTGGTGGTGGCTCCGTAGGATGAAGTTCAGCTAGTAAGTCGCCAATATTTGCCATGGGTACACTCGGGCTAGCTTCTGATGGTCCTTCTGCCTGCATGATGAATGATGCGAGCGTGTAGTAGATCTGCTACAAAAGATTAACACATTAGCATGGAAATTAATCATGATCCCATTAAAGTGAGACCGCAATCCCTTTCTATAACCGATGTGTAACCCGTGTAGCCAAGTGTTGTGATGTGGTTTATGGAATGATTCCTCGCAAGACTAATGCAGGTCTCTAGACACCTACATGCTTTAGATGATGCATACATTTCTTGATGAGATGTTATTACAAGTGATGTGGGTTATAGTGTGTGGATTTATACAAGGTTCAGTCGTGAATGAGTTATTACAAGGATAGTTGTTAGTCGGGGTGGGAGTGATGTTAGATAAGGGGGTTGGAGAAAACGTCTGGATACGTTTTGGTATCCATTTCCTAAGAGTTTCTGAGTGGGTGATATGTTTCTTCTGAGGGACAAAAGTTGATATCGGATGTGGTGGTTTTGAGGGGTGAAGAGATTTCTGAGGGGTATATATTACATGGCTTGAGGGTTGCACTATAATACACTGTTTAGGTACCCAAATCTATGTGGGTGTGGGTCGATTTGTAAGGTACTTCTTAGCAATCCAAATTTGTCGAATGTTCATACTCGTAGAAGAAGGTCGAAAAGATGTTGAATATTGACTCTGCTTCTGCCTTGACTTCTTCTTATCCTTGTCTGCATCGTTGAAAACTATTGGAGTTTTTTGTCCTTTCGGCACCCATATTTGTCTCTACCTCTTGCTTTGTGATACTGATACTACTGCTTTCTTCCTTGTGTCATCTGATGTTGTCGTCGGTCTGGGTTCCTTTGTCATGGTTGACTCCTTTGTGGTTGAGGTTGAGAGGTCAAATGGACACTCTACTTTGGAAAAGAAGGGAGGTCCAACACTTGCGAAACCTGCCCATTAGGAAGTGCTCCATTTTGTACTATTAATCTAGGCCAATCCACAGTAAGTGTGGAAGGATGGGCACTGCAAGGTATCTTGCCCATGTGGCTACTGATGCAGTCCACCTGACCTACAATTGTCTCCATTTGTCCGCTGATGTAACCCACCTGACCGCTGATTGTGTCCATTTGATCGGTGATGGTGTCCATTTGACCAAGCGGTTGGGTGGTTGCCCCTTCTAATTTGCAGGAAGCCCAAGGGAAAATCTTCTGACGTCCTTCTGATTGACATTTGTCCATCGCCAAGCCCACGTGGGTTGGTGTAGACGTAACGTGACTCATCTGCCCAAAAATCTTCCGGTCTTCCTTTGCATGCTATTCATATGGTCTAGGGTTACATACCTCAGGTGGAGGGTTGTTAGGGAAGTCAAGCGGTATCACTCACTGTTGATCTAAGGTTCGAATCTGTAAGCAGCCTTGTCTAAGATTTAGGTCCACTGAGTGATCATATAGCCAATCTTGGCCAAGGATTAGGGGTTCTATCAGGTCATCATCATGGCACACTAATAGCTTTACTGTCAAGGTTACTTCATGTATGAGGATAGGAAGGTCCACCTCACCCATGCAACGAGTTTCCATGCCTCCTAGCCCTATGAGGTATGCCTCAATTGGCCGCATTTCTATTCATGAGTCCTTATAATGGGACCATCTAATCGCACTAGTCGCAACACTTGAGTCAATTAAAGCGCTGAGCTCTTGGCAAGGGTTGCCGTGCTCTAGCCTAACTGTAATGAATGGTCTCCAATCCACTATGCTAGGATGGGTACTTGACTTTACTTGACACATGGCCATGGGGTATCTGGGTGTTGTTTCCACATGGTTATAATGTTCTTGTTGGTGCAGATCAATCACCAATTGAATGTTTGAAGACTAAAGATTGAAGGATGAGATCAATTCTTGAAGCTTGAAAGGAAGATACATTCAGAGTATGTGGGAATGTACACATATGTACATAGTTTACTTAGATCTTTGATTAGTCATAGACTTGTACAAATTTATCTGTAAATACCTTGAAAATGTCGAGGCGTGATATGAGAGCTTATGTATGAATAGATAGAAGCCAAAAATGAGGAAGAGAGATGTCATGAGACATGTGAAAAGTTAGTTGAGTTTTCTCTCATCACTCAACTGTAACTTTCTGAGTAAATGAAGAAATATTGCGCCCGATCTTTTCGTGTCTGCTCCGTCTGTGTTTGATCAATTGTAAAATCCTTTTGAGGATATCTAAGTTGTTAGTTAATGAGTCTGTGACCTGAGTTTCAGAGTCTAATTGCAAAGAGGCTAGGAGAATTGTGTGTAGGAACATTCATATGTGATGAGTGTTCACAGTTCTCTGAAACAGGCGCAAATTTCGATCTTGATCTTTTGGTCTGTTCTCACTCCACAGTTCAAAGTTTTGTGCAAGCAAGCACTTAATCTTTAAGTTGAAAGGTAATCTACTCGTGGCTAGAAGCATTTGCTTAAACGGGTTTTGTACTGAGAGAATTGAAGTCAAGAAGTTAGGGGTGTCTAAATCGACTTCTCAGAAGTGCAGATTCAGACATAGGTAGCTTGTGAAGTTGATTTCTCAAGTTATACTAAACCTTTTGAAGAACTTTAACTTGGAGGAGGTGCGCAATCTCTAGGCGACACTCCATACAAATTTTCATAGAAAACTTTAAAGATATGATAAGTCAATGAGAAGAAATTGTGCAGCAGATTTTCTGTGTTTCATCTTCTTCACAGAATTTTTCAAGTTTTGATAATTTGGAGATTGGGCCTCTAATTTGGTAAAGGTTTTGACTTATTCTTGATATAGAGGTGTTCTAAATTCAAGAGTAGGTTGTTCTTTTGGAGATTAACACTCTCCATCAGTGGTATCAGAGCAGGAGACATCAAAATCAAGAAAAGGAGGATTCCGACTGCTGCAGATTCAAGAATTTCAACAATTGAAGATCTAGAAGGTGAAAGTTTGAAGGCAAAGCTTGAGGAGGAGACCATACAACATCAAGAAGGACAAAAGGAGACTAATTCGAAGTAAAGGTACATATATTGTTCATAAAGGTTGAAGTTTTCAATACACAGGAGGACACAAGATGGGAGATTCTCTTCAGATAGAGAAATTGGATAGGGAAAACTATCCTGCATGGTCAATGAGGATGGAAGCTCATCTTATGAGCAAAGATTTAATAGCCTACATCACAGGTGAAGAGGAGAAGCCAAGTTTCAGAGATCCTAGTGTTCCAACTAGGGAAGAGTTAGCAGATTTGAAAAATTGGATGAAGAAAGATGCTCAAGCTAGGAGCATTATATATATGGCAGTCAATGATTACTTGTTGCCTCATATTCGAGGTCTTGAAAGTGCAACTGATACTTGGAATGCTTTGGAGGAGCATTTCCAGAATACTACAAAGTCAAGGAAGGCATCCTTATGGGCAGAGTTTACAACCTTCAAGAAGAAGGCTTCTCAATCTATTTCAGATTATGTAACAAGGATGAAAGACATTGCAGATGCATTAGGAGCTGTTGATGAAGACATTGAGGAGGATAAATTGGTAAGGCAAATCCTTACAGGCTTAAGAGGTGATGACAAATGGAAGCCATTCATTTTGTCTACAGAATTATCACTTGATCATTTCACTCCTGATTTAAATCAGTTGCTAGGTCATATGCTAACATTTGAGCAGGATGTTAAAGGAGATGGTGACAAGAGTGCAGGTCATGCAATGTACTCAAAGGACAAGAAGAAGAATAACAAAGGAAAGCAACAAGCAAATGAAGATGAAGGTACAACTAGTCAAGCCAACTTCCTAAGAGGAAGAGGAGGTGGCAAAGGTAGAGGAAGAGGCAGGAATAACAAAGATGGAGGCAAAGCTTGCTGGATTTGTGGTAAGACAAATCACTTAGCTAATGATTGTTGGCATAATACTCAGAATAATAATGGATATAGTCAAAACTATAATGCAAGAGGAAGAGGTGGCAGAAATCAAAGAGGTAATTTCAGAGGTAGAGGTGGTAGGAGTTACTTTGGAAGAAATGCAGGAAGAGGTTTCCAAAGTCAACAATACAATAACACCTACTACAATTATGCTTCAGATCAAAAGGAGGATTCAACATTAATAATGAATGCTACTTGTGAAAGTCAGAGTGAAGATCAGAGAGTCTTCTACATTGACTCAGGGTGTAGCAACCACTTGAGTGGTAATATATCTTTGATGACTGATTTGGAGAATAAGGTTTTTAATCATGTTGTTCAAATAGGTGACAACACAAAGCACAATGTGAAGTCAATTGGATCAGTGAAGGCCAAGGATGGTAGTACTTTATTGAGTAAGGTCTTGTATGTTCCTACAATTCCTAAGAATTTGATAAGTGTAGGACAAATTGTTGAAAAGGGATATGAAGTAAGGTTCACTAATGATGGAGTATATGTGGAAGACCCTAGCCAAGGGTATAAACAGATTGTTTCAGGGAAGAAAGAAGGAAGGTTATTTACTTTGAAGATTCAAGGCAATATTGGTCATGCTATGTTCACATATGGAGGACATAAGATCTCTGAGTTAGATCTTTGGCACAAGAGGCTTGGACATTTCAATGAAAGAGGTATTAAAGACATGATTAGTAATGGTTCAGTGCTTGGTTTGCCTAATGTTGCAGGTCAACATATGACATTCAGATGTGAGGCATGTCAATTAGGTAAGGCTCATAAGAATTCTTACTCCAAGCATGGTTTCATGTACTCAGAGAAGCTTGAATTGGTACACACAGATGTGTGGGGACCATCAAAGGATTTCAGTATAAATGGGTCAAGATACTATGTGATTTATGTTGATGATGCTACTAGATGGATCACTATTTATGTGATCAAAGATAAGTCAGAAGTGTTTAACACATTTAAACACTATCATGCATATGCAGAAAGAATTACAGGACACAAATTGAAAAGATTAAGGTCAGATGGAGGGGGAGAGTATTTCTCTAATGAGTTCAGTGATTATTTGTGGAATGCAGGTATAAAAAGGGAAGTTACTTGCAAGTACTCTCCTCAACAAAATGGTGTAGCAGAAAGGAGAAATAGAACACTTGTTGAGTTTGCAAGATCCATGATGAAGGAGAAAAATTGCCCTAATTATTTGTGGGCTGAGGCTGTGAATACAGCTACTTATTTGGTCAATAGGTTACCATGTAAAGCCTTGCAGGGTATGATACCATATGAGGCTTGGTGGGGTAAGAGACCTACCTTGGATCATTGCAGAGTTTTTGGATGTGTGGCATATGCTTATGTGCCATCACAATTAAGGCACAAGTTGGAGCCTAAAGCTGAAAAATATGTTTTCATTGGTTATGATGATAAGCAGATGGGTTATAGATTGTGGAATCCATCTACAAAACAATTCATGGTCTCTAAAGATGTGACATTTGATGAGCAAAGTACTTGGTATGCAGGTACAATTAATATCAATACAGGTAATGAGGAAGAAGTGAGTCAAAGGAAAGGTAAATCAAAGGTTCAAATATTTGATGAACAAGAGAATAATGAAGTGCAGGTTGAAGTGGAAGAAACACCAAGATTTGATCCTGAATATGAAGAACCAGAAACCTCAAGAAGTGGAGAGCTTAGGAGGTCTACAAGAAACAAATGGCAACCTACAAGGTATAGCTATGATACTTCTTTTTTGGCCACAAAAGATTATGCTTATATGATGAATACAGATGAAGATCCTTCTACATATGAAGAGGCAAGAGGTAAGGAAAAATGGGAGAAAGCTATGCAGGAAGAATATGATGCATTGATGGAGAATCAAACATGGGATTTGGTTCCAAAACCAAATAGTCAGAAAATCATTGGATGCAAGTGGGTTTACAAAACCAAGAGGTTTGCAGATGGAAGTGTGTCTAGATACAAAGCTAGACTTGTTGTTAAAGGGTTTGCTCAGACTTATGGTGTTGACTATGAAGAGACTTATAGTCCTGTGGCAAAGATGACAACCATCAGGACACTTATAGCCATTGCTGCATGTAAAGGTTGGAAGTTATGTCAACTTGATGTGAAAAATGCTTTTCTGAATGGTTATATTTCAGATGATGTGTTCATGGAGCAACCTCAAGGGTTCAAAGATAAAAGGTATCCAGATCATGTGTGCAAGCTCAAGAGAGCTTTGTATGGCTTGAAGCAGGCCCCAAGGGCATGGAACTATAGACTTGTTAAGTTCTTGAAGGAACTTGGATTTCAGGTGTCTAAAGCAGATAGTAGCTTGCTTGTCAAAGCAAGTGAAAATGGTTTCATATATATGTGTTGATGATATAATCCTTACAGGTACAGATGAAGAAGGAATACAAAGACTCAAGAAGCAGATGGAAAAGGAATTCAAAATAAGTGACTTGGGAGACTTGTCATACTTCTTGGGCATGGAGATTACATATACTCAACATGGAGTATTTGTGACCCAAGAAAGGTATTTGAAGAACTTGTTAATCAAGTTTAAAATGGATGATTGCAGGGTAGCACCTACACCAATGGAGGTGAATCACAAATTGTGTAAGTTTGGTAGTGAAGAGTTCAAGGACATGAGACAATATCAGAGTTTGATTGGTAGTCTTATCTATGCTACTTTAACTAGACCTGATTTATCATATGCAGTAGGAGTTTTGTCTCAATTCATGCATTGTCCTAGGAAAGAGCATTGGATTGCAGGTCAAAGAGTGTTGAGGTACATTAAGGGTACACTCAATGAAGGTTTGTATTATGGGTTTACCTCAGATACAAATATCAAAATCTATAGTGATGCAGATTGGGCAGGTAATCCAGATGATAGAAGATCTACTTTTGGATACATGTGTTATGTGGGAGATAAACTTATCTCATGGTGTTCCAAGAAGCAACATACAGTTGCTTTGTCTTCTACAGAAGCAGAATACAAAGGCATGGTTGAAGCTGCAAAGGAAGTGATTTGGCTCAAGACCTTAATGAAGAGTCTTGACATTGTGCATGGGATACCAATTATATTTGGAGATAACATGAGTTCATTGTATTTAGCTGCTAATCCTGTTTTTCATGCCAGGACCAAACACATTGAGATTCAGTATCACTTTCTAAGAGAGAAAGTGATGGACAAGGAGATTGAATTCATACATACTTCAACTAAAGATCAAATAGCTGATATGCTTACAAAGAGCTTGGATGGACCAAAGCTACAGAAGTTTAAGGATATGGCAGGTATAAAGAAGAAAGGAGAAACCTCAATTGATGATTGAGGGGGAGCTGTTGGTGCAGATCAATCACCAATTGAATGTTTGAAGACTAAAGATTGAAGGATGAGATCAATTCTTGAAGCTTGAAAGGAAGATACATTCAGAGTATGTGGGAATGTACACATATGTACATAGTTTACTTAGACCTTTGATTAGTCATAGACTTGTACAAACTTATCTATAAATACCTTGAAAATGTCGAGGCGTGATATGAGAGCTTATGTATGAATAGATAGAAGCCAAAAATGAGGAAGAGAGATGTCATGAGACATGTGAAAAGTTAGTTGAGTTTTCTCTCATCACTCATCTGAGTAAATGAAGAAATATTGCGCCCGATCTTTTCGTGTCTGCTCCGTCTGTGTTTGATCAATTGTAAAATCCTTTTGAGGATATCTAAGTTGTTAGTTAATGAGTCTGTGACCTGAGTTTCAAAGTCTAATTGCAAAGAGGCTAGGAGAATTGTGTGTAGGAACATTCATATGTGATGAGTGTTCACAGTTCTCTGAAACAGGCGCAAATTTTGATCTTGATCTTTTGGTCTGTTCTCACTCCACACTTCAAAGTTTTGTGCAAGCAAGCACTTAATCTTCAAGTTGAAAGGTAATCTACTCGTGGCTAGAAGCATTTGCTTAAACGGGTTTTGTACTGAGAGAATTGAAGTCAAGAAGTTAGGGGTGTCTAAATCGACTTCTCAGAAGTGCAGATTCAGACATAGGTAACTTGTGAAGTTGATTTCTCAAGTTATACTAAACCTTTTGAAGAACTTTAACTTGGAGGAGGTGCGCAAGCTCTAGGCGACACTCCATACAAATTTTCATAGAAAACTTTAAAGATTTGATAAGTCAATGAGAAGAAATTGTGCAGCAGATTTTCTGTGTTTCATCTTCTTCACAGAATTTTTCAAGTTTTGATAATTTGGAGATTGGGCCTCTAATTTGGTAAAGGTTTTGACTTACTCTTGATATAGAGGTGTTCTAAATTCAAGAGTAGGTTGTTCTTTTGGAGATTAACACTCTCCATCAGTTCTCTCCCTAGTCCTTGTCTTCTTAGCTTCATGCGCTTGATGTGTTCTATAGCTTCTGCTTGAGCTTCAGCCCGTATTCTATTTTCTTCCTCCTTACGCTTCTTTGCCAACGTGAGTCGTCTAAGCATGTCCTCAGTAAGAGGTTCCTGGTATAGCCTAATCTACATCCACTAATGTAATTAGGCATTATGTCTCCTTCTAAGGTGGCTAATTGTACTGCTCCACTTGTCGAGAGTTTGTTAATGATCATAGGTCCATAACCTCGCTTTTCTAACTTCTGTGCGTGTTGTTTCAGCGTATATACTAGGACTAAATCTCCTTCTTTTAAGCCTTTATCTTTCACATGCGCATCAAAATATGCTTTCTATCGCTTCTTTGCTGCGTATATTCTTGCTGCTGCTTTCAACCTAGTTTCTCCTAATCGTTCCAAGTCCATTATTCTTGCTGATAATTCATGGCCGGTCCACTGATGTTCTTGTGCAACCTTAAGGGTCGGTATCAAGAAGTCCAAAGGAAGCACAACATTCTGACCAAAAACCATCTGAAAGGGAGTTGCATTGAGTACGGTCTTGTAGGCCATTCGATATGCCCAAACAGCATGGTGTACCTGTTTGTTCTAATCTGAAAATTTGTTGTTCACGAGTTTCATGAGTACGTTACAAAGGATCTTGTTAGTGCTTTCAGCTTGACCATTGGCCTGAGGATGATATGGTGCGGATTTCTTGTGAATCACCATAAAATCTTGTAACAAATATTCAATGACCTGGTTTAGAAAGTGAGTTCTTCGATCGCTCACTAATTCTATAGGCAATCCATATCTTGTAAAGACATTTTCAAATAAGAATTTTGCAGTCGTGTGTGCATCATTCTTCTTTGTGGCTTGTGCCTCTACCCATTCAGTAAGATAATCTGTCGCAACAATAATGTATTCAACATGTTTACCTTTTGCACGGGGGTTATGGGTCCTACAAAGTCTATACCCCACTTAGAGAATGCACGTCCTCCCATCATGGGTTTCAATGGCATTTCATCTCTGCGAGTAGGAAATTGAGTTCTTTGGCACACATCACATCTCTTAACATAGGTATGTGCATCCATGTGAAGAGTGGGCCACCAAAATCCTGCAAAGAGTATGGCTTTGATTATCCTACCGGGTCCAAAGTGGCCTCCTGCAACACCTTGGTGTGCAGTCTCTAGTACTCTCAAATAATCGCTTTCATGAACATCTTGTCCTCATTTGTATAGATTATCGCCAATAAGTGAATAGTCTTGAGCTTCTTGCTCTAGACTTCGTTGTCGTGCTAAGGTCATTCCTTGAGGGAATGTTTTCGTCCTCAAGTACGTCACTAAGGGTTCACTTCATTCTGGTGTGAGAGACATGTGATATAATGTCGCATGTTGTACTGGTGGTCTTCCACAACAAACAGGGCATTCTTTACACAACTTGTAGACATCTGCTTCCATCGAAGGCCAACATACTCCCAGTCTATGCAGGGTCTACAATGTACGATGTTTTGAGTGATGTTGCTTCAATGCACCTACATGTGCTAATTGCAACCAATTTGCATGTTCTCATTCATCTACACAACAACCAAGAATCTTTTGATTATCCTATTTATATATACTTCCTGCTATTATTTGATATCTTTGAGATTTGGTGATTTCTCCTTCCTTGATCCTTATACTAGGATTCTTGGGTCCATACGTTAGAATAGTTACAATAGGCTCAGCCCATTCTGGTGCTATCTCAAGGTTAAACAAATATGCATCCGATAGTTCATCCACTATTCCTTGAGGAGCTTCTCCTGTGGTTAGTCTCGAGAGCTGGTCTGCTCGGAGATGTGTCTTTCCTTTCCTGACTACTACTTCAAAATCATACTCCATGAGTAATAGAAACCAACGTATTAATCGTCCCGTGTTACATGGCTTATTGACTAAGTACAATAATGCTTGATGATCTGTAAAGAAGTTGAACTTATTTGCCAACAAATAATGCCTCAATTTCTTTACTGCGTAGATCATTCCTAATCCTTCTCGTTCCGTAGTGGTGTAATTTCTTTCTGTTGTGTTCAACTCTCTACTCGCATACGCTATGGGGAGATCTATATTACCTTCCTTCGTGGGTTGTGCCAACACACATCCTATGGCATAGTTGGATGCATCCACACGTACATGGAATGGCTTACTCCGATCCAGGGTTGTCAATATAGGTGCTGAGCACAAGCGTTGTTTGAGTTCATTGAATGAATTCTCACACTCATTTGTCCATTCAAACTTGGTCAAAAGAGAGTACAATGGCTTGGTTATGATTGCATACATGTGTATGAATCATCTATAGTAACCACAATGACCCATAAATGCCTGTACCTCTTTTATGTTATTTGGCCTAGGTAGATCGGCAATTACTTTCACTTTTTCTTCATCTGTCAAAATTCCATTCTTTGACACAATGTGTCCTAGAATTTCGCCTTGTCTGACCATGAAAACACACTTTTCTGAGTTCAAAAAAACTTGGTATTCTCAACATTTGTCAAATACTTGTCTTAACTCGGGGATATGTGTCTGTCTCACATTCGAATGAGCACATAAGTCATCGACATAAACTTCCAAATTCTTGTGTAAGAATTCCTTAAAAACATAGCACATGAGTCGCTGGAAGGTGGCGGGTGCATTTGTTAAGCCAAATGGCATCACACGAAATGCAAATATGCCCCATTCTATGGAAAATGCCGTCTTGTGTTGATCTTCTGGAGCAATGGCTACTTGATTATAGCTTGAGAAACCATCAAGAAAGCTGTAAACTTCCTTGCCCGCAACTCTTTCCAATAAGTGCTCCGTGATAGGAAGAGGATAATTGTCTCTAATCGTGGCAGCATTAACTTTTTTAAGGTTAATACACACCTGCAATTTTCCAATCTTCTTGGGCACAACCACAATGGGGGATACCCATTCGGTATGCTCAATTTTGTATATGAATCCTGCTTCTATCAAGCGATCTATTTCTTCTTTAATCTTCACAGCGTAGTTATCATTGTACGTGTATGGTTTCTATTTTGTTGGTTTTGCATCTAGAGTCATAGGGATGCTATGAGAACATATATCCGGGTCTACTCCTTTCAAGTCTTTGTAACTCCAAGCAAACACATCTCTATATTCGCACAATAGGGCAACTAATTCTTCTTCTTCTTCATTTGTTAAGTCATGCCCTATGTATGTACATTTTTTTTTTCTCCTTCTATGGCAACTATTATTTTTTTGGTTTTCTCTCGGTTATCATATACTTCTCCAATGTGAGCTTTTATGTTAGGCATTCGTACCATAATTCATCTATCTTCTATTTCATATTTCTTGAAGTTCTCAAGAACCTCAAACAAAGATTCTTCTTCTTCTGACATGGTTTCTTTCTTCTTTCTTTTCTTACCTTCACTTTTGGTGGTCACTTGTGTAGCTAACCTCACGTCATTTGTAATTTCTTCGTGTTTCTGAGGGTGAGTTTCTACTTCGTAGAAGTATTCTTCCTCTGATGCAAAGGGTGGTTCCATAATAATTGACTCTAAATCAAAGTCACTTGCATCCTCAAATGCATCAGTGCTAGGTTCACATTCTTCTAAAATTGAATCACACATGATTGGCTCTATCGTGAAAACTGAGATGTCATAGCCATCCTTGTCACATTGAGGTGGCCATTGTTCTTCATTGATGGCTACATCCCTGGTTGCGAGGATTTCTGCCCAACCATGGGGTTCGAATTCTTCGTCTGGAAATACTACAGGTGCATACTCTGGGTCTTGAAGAGTTCGTGGATGTTGTTTAGAACCTAAAGTCTTGGCGGTTAATCGTTCTTCCTCTTGTTTTGCTACTTTACACATCCATAGACGAGTGTCCTCGTGTAACCGTGAGGGGTCTGATTCTAATGAGTGTACTGATTCTGTTTCTTCCTATGTCTTATGGATGATGTTCCATTGTATTGGGGGTACGTCTCGATGTAAATAGTCTTTAAGATTGACTTTAGTCGTCACTCCTAAATGTTGCAAGTACAAAGAATTAGTTCCCCAATCTTGTATGATTTGCAATTGACGCATGAATGCTCATCCTAATATCATCTCATAAGCATGGTTTTTTGCAAAATCACAAATGGCAAAAGTATGTTCAAACTCCACACCACAAGTGGTGAGAGATATGCCTTCTAGTAAGCCTAATGTTTTTTCTATATGTCCATCAGCCATTTGTAGCTTCATCCTGGTAGGTCTCAATGCTGGCTTACCCCAACATTTCCATAAAGCGGTGGTAGCAATGGCTACTCCTGCTCGTGAATCTAAGATGGCTTTCGTGGTGTAGCCCTGATGGGTTATAGGAAGTTAAGTGTTACCTTCCTCTCCTTTGCTTAGATCTCTGATTCTTTCTATGGGTATCTCTCGTACCTTCTTATGTGATCCTGTCTGTGAGGGAGTAGTAGCAACCTCAGGGAATTGATTTGCTACATGTTTCCACAGTTCTGGATTAACCTTCAACCATTCCTCTAGAGTAAGATGACACTGTACCTTAGTGTTCTTTACCACTTTCATGTTTCTAGGGATTACTGATTCTTCATTCCTCACTATTATCGTGGGTGCTCTCATGCTAAGAGACTTAGCTTCCCAAGGTCTTGTGAACTGAGGTAATTCTTGCAAAGAATTGGATTCAAAACCTGTGTGTTCGCTTAGTTGCTCCTCCTCTACATCATCATAAATAGAGGGGATGTCTTGGGGAAATTGCTCTTGCAAGTCATCTATTTCTTGAATAGGAGGATGAGTTCCTTGTTCTTTTCTCCATTACTCTTCTTGGATTTCTCTAAGAAATTCATGTGAATATCTATGTATGGAAGACAGGTTGTCTTGACTTTCTGTATTTAGTACTTGAGACAAGGATGGTTCATTTCTTTCCTGTGTCTCTGAGGCAATATGATTCCTATGCTGATTATTTTTCTCCTTGCTATCAATCAAGTATTCTAGCCTCTCCATTAATCCTTGAAAGTGTAATTCAGGTTTGTCCATGTTATTCCAATTACGATATCTAGAGGCTTCGAACATAGCTTCCGCTAATTCTACCATCTTCATGCAAAGTTCAATTCTCTCTATTTCTAAGTCTGCTCGAGGGTAGTTCTTACTCATTTCTGCTATCTAGAGTCCTTCCTTTAATCTTGCTTGGTATGCATGAAACATCATGTCTAAGTTTTTTGGTATGGGTTCCGCTAGAAATGATCCTGATCTCTGAGTAGGGTTTTCTTGGTTTGATTCTTGTGAAGTCAATTCTAGGATTTTGGCTCTCGATTCTTTTGAACTTCCGTCCAACTCGGTTATCCTTTTACTCCATTTTCTCTTGATTCTTTCTCTAGAATCTTTCCATGATTTCATCTTTTTACTACTAGACTCTCCAACTTCACTAGTTCCGGCTACTTTCTCAGCATTAAGCTGTTGATTCTATAAGAGCGTCTGGGCTCTTGTTATAGCTTGGATAGGTACGTATGTAGGTTTGGATCCATCTGCGTTGTGCACAATACCTATCACCTTGATCGGTGTCACGTTCGAAGCATTAGCAGGGTTCTTAGGACAATCTTTGATGACATGCACTTTACCACAATCGGTGCAAAAGCCTTGTATATTATAGTATTGTGATTGTCCTACTATTGGAGAATGTGGACAATCCTTTATGAAATGATCTCCTTGGCACCTAAAGCATGGTCCTCTAGGGCCCTGTGGTCTCTATTGTCTTAATTGGGGCTGTGGATTCGGGTTTGTGTACATCACATTAGCATAGTCGGGCTCCCAACTAGGTTCCTGTTGATATATTTAGGTAGTGAAGTGCGTGAACACACTAGGACCGCCGGGGCACTTTTTTCCCTCTTTAGGAGGTTTTTTTTCCCCGGCTTTTATATACGCCTATTGCCCTAATGGGCTACTTATCTTTGTACATTCTCTAGTAATACATTCAGTATTGTGTGTTGTGCTCCAAGCTTATTCTTCTTCCTTGTGCTGTTCACGTGCTTCCGCAGACGTCTAACTCCAACAATTGGTATCAGAGCAGGTCGTCGCTTCATCTAGGGTGCCGTCGACACTCCTCCGTTTGCAGTCTCAGAATGGTACAAATTTTGGTGAGCATACTCAGGGTGTTTTGGCCTCCGAATGCAGTATCACAGTGCTTGTGCAGGCTATTTCGTCTTTTTGTGCCAAAGGTATATACCTGTTTTTGTTCGCCAGTATAAGCGTCTCGAAGTCTGCTACAGGTTTAGCAGAACTCGTCTAGGCAGTTCCGTTCAACTTTTTGAGATACAGTCAATTTTCTGCATCAAGGTATTTAGTCACTGGCCATGGCTGAAAGCAGTGATGTATTCCGTATGTTGGCTGTTGAGGATAAGTTGGATGCTACTAACTACCCATTATGGGCTTATATGATGCGACATGTATTGGTTGCAAAAGGATTGTGGAACATTGTGCAGGGTGTTGAAAGACGTCCTGTTACACCTGTAACAACAGGTACTACGAATACAGGTGCTGGAGCTGATGAAGATGGTGTCGAAGATGATATTGTACAGATTCTTGTTTGTGCTACTATTTCTGCTGCACCTACTGCAGAGCAGATTCGTTGGGATGGCAGAGATGCCCAGGCACATGCATTGATAGCTTTGTCTGTCAAACGTGCCATTATTCCTCATATTCACTCTTGCAGAACAACTAGGGATGCTTTGGATACACTTACCACATTGTACCAAGCTAGGAATGAGGCTTGTGTTGCTTACCTCCGAAAACAGTTGGAGAGTGAGCACATGAATGAAGGTGATTCTAGGGACAATTTCCTAACGAAGATCAAAGATTTGAAGGAACAATTGATTTCTACTGATGAGGTTATACCAGATAGCTCACTTGTGCAGACCGTTCTAAATGGCCTTCTTGATTCATATAAGAGTTTTGCTTCTACTCTTCGGTTGATGATGAAAGGCAATCTGAATGCCTTATCATTTGAGGAGTTAGTTTTTGTTTTGTTGCAGGAAGATCAGTCCAGGCAGAACATGTCCATTATGTGTATTGCTGATCAAGCTTTCTTGGCTAGTCAAAAGAGCAAAGGAAAATGGAGCTCTTCTACTAGTAAGCAGAAATCTGCAAATGCTGCACATTCGAAGAACCAGGATAATGATGAGAAGAAATCAGAAAAGCAGAAATTGTTTTGCAAGTACTATAAAGGGAATGATCATATCATAAAGAAATGTCCAAAACTAGCTGCAAAAGAGGCAAAGAAAAAGGAGGCTGGAATGGTTGTTGCAGAAGCCTCTACACCAAAAACAGAGTCTGCTAATCTTGTGTAGGAAGAAGAATGGGCGTTTACTACTGTTTGCAGTTTTGACCCATCTTCTCATGAGCAGTGCATGTCTGTAGTGGACTCAGATGTTTGGTACTTTGACAATGGGGTGACCAAACATATTACCTCGCAGCACAGTTTCTTCTCTTCACTCGAACCGGCCCTTACAGGGAATATTGTCACATGTGCCAACAACTCCTCTTATCCTGTTATGGGAGTTGGTAAGATCATTCTGACTACTGCTGATGATGGTAGTTCTTTCCCCTTGTCAGATGCTTTATTTGTGCCAGGGATCAAGAAGAATCTGTCATCAGTTTCTGCATTAGCCAAGATTGGCTTGGTTGTGAAATTTGTTGATGACAGATGTACAGTTCATGATCTAATAATGGTGATGTTATTATTGATTCTGGCATTTTATGTCGTGGGCTGTATAAGCTCATAGACTATGAAAGATCTGTGAATGATTCGGCATGTGCAGTTCATGATTCTCAAGCTATGTCAGATGCAAAGCTTTAGCATGCATGCTTTGGTCATCTGAATTTTGCTAGTTTGCTACGCCTGCAGAAATCTGATATGGTGTCTTCTTTGCCCAAACTTGAGGCACCTAGAAAACATGTATGTGAAGGCTACATTTTGGGCAAAATGCAGCGTTCCTCCTTTCCAAAAGATGGTTCAGTTTGGGCTACGCAGAAATTGCAGCTTGTAGATAGTGATGTCTGTGGTCCTATGCAGACACCTTCTTTTGCAAACTATCTTTACTTCGTCACCTTCATTGATGATTTTTCCAAGCATGCATGGGTATATCCATTGAAGGCAAAGTCCGAAGTGTTTTTGTGCTTCAAGCAGTTTTTGGTTTTGGCTAAAAATCTGTCAGCATGTAAAATGGGCACCCTCCATTCTGATCGAGGGGGGGAATATATGTCTTCTGATTTTAATGCATTTCTGGCTGAACATGGGATAAAACACCAGTGTACAGTGTCGTATACACCTCAACAGAATGGAGTTGCTGAACGGAAGAACAAGTCACTCATGGAGATGGCGAGGTGTATGGTCAAGAGTCAGGCTTTACCACATAGTTTCTGGCTTGAGGTTGTCATGTGTGCAGCATATGTACTTAACAGGTGTCCCACTAAAGCGCTACATTCTATCACTCCATATGAGGCTTGGCATGACCACAATCCATCTGTTGCTCATCTGCATGTTTTTGGTTGTTTGGCATATGCATTAGTGCCTGAACAACATCGTAGAAAATTGGATGATAAGTCAGTAAAATGTATTTTTGTTGGGTACAGTTCTGAAAGTAAAGGCTATCGTCTGTATCATCCACAGACTAAACACATTCTGGTTAGCCGTGATGTTGTTTTTGTGGAAGATGCTATTCAGCCATTGCTTTCATGTACCAAGGAGACATCTGTTAGCTCCAAAGACATGTATGATACTTTGATGCCTCTTTTTATAGGTGGACAGTCTAGTGCTGGTCCTAATGAGGCAGCTTCTCAGCCTTTGTAGGTTTCATATGATGATGTAGATCATTCCATTTCTAATGCAGATTTACAGGATGCACTTGTTGATGAGAGAGCTGATATTGAGAAGGCAAAAACTATGCCAAAATGGTTGGTGCAGACTTTGTGTGACAGCAAATTAGATGCACCTTTGTCATATCGTACTCGTTCAGGCTCTCATAGTGCCTCCTTTGCATTAGATTGCTATGCTATGGTTGCATCTAGTCTCTGAGATGAGAATGAGCCTGTTTCTTTTGATGAAGCACAAAATTCAGAAAATTGGATGGCTGCTATGCAATCTGAATATGATGCTATAATGAAGAATGGTACATGGTCTTATGTGACTTGCCTCCTGGCAAGAAGGCCATTGGCACTAAGTGGGTATACAAGTTGAAGCGTAAACCTGATGGTACAGTTGACAGGTATAAGGCTAGGCTTGTTGCAAAGGGTTATGCGCAGGAAAGAGGCATTGATTTTGATGAGATCTTTGCACCTACATGCCGTATGACTACTGTTCGGAGCATTTGTGCACTTGAAGCCCATCATGGTTGGAATGTACATCAGTTGGACATTAAAACAACATTTCTGAATGGTGACTTTCATGAAGAAGTGTATGTTTTTCAGCCCCGTGGCTTTGTGCAAAAAGGGCATGAAAACCAGGTGTGCAGGTTAAAGAAGGTATTATATGGTTTGAAGCAAGAACCTTCATGCTTGGTATGAGAAGATACATGCCTATCTAGTTGCACATGGTTTTGAGAACAGTCCAACTAAAAGCACCTTATATGTTAAGCGTGCTAATGATGTGCTTCTGATCATTGTTGTCTATGTTGACGACATGTTGCTCACTAGTCCTATTGAGAAGCATATTGCTGATTTCAAGGCTAATTTGCATGCCTCATCTGAGATGTCTGATTTGGGGCATTTGCATCACTATTTGGGCATTCAGTTTATGCAAGTTGATGGTCAAACGAAAAATATTGACACATTATTGCAGCGTTTTGGCCTTGAAGACTATAAGCCTACTGCCACTCCTATGGAGACAGGTTTACGATTGATGTGTCAAACGAAACATATTGACACATTATTGCAGCGTTTTGGCCTTGAAGACTATAAGCCTACTGCCACTCCTATGGAGACAGGTTTACGATTGAGTCTTCATGATGCTGGAGATGCATTTGATGTTGTTCTCTATCAGCAGGCTGTTGGATGCTTGATTTACTTATGCATTACTCGGCAAGATATTCAGTTTGTTGTCTCATAGATGAGCAGGTTTATGCATTGCCCAGGAGTCACACATTGGAAGGCAGCACATCTTTCGCTACTTGAGTGGTAATCGGCTACTTGGGTTGTTTTATCCCAAGGGGGGATCACTACCGCCGGATTTGCATGCTTTTTCTGACTCAGATTGGGCTGGTTGCTATGACACTCGTGTGTCCACCAGTGGTTTAGGCTGAGTATAGGGCAGCTTTCACAGCGACTATTGAGTGTGTGTGGCTCAGATGCCTTATGGCTGATTTGGGTGTTGGCCAATCTTCTGCCACCACCATCTTCACTGACAGTCAGAGCGCATTGGCAGTTGCGAGGAACCCTGTGTTCCATGCTTGCACTAAGCACATTGAGGTGCATTATCACTATTCAGGGAGAGGTTCTCTACTGGGGAGATCAGCTTGGCATATGTGTCCACACAAGAGAACATAGCAGACCTTTTTCACGAAGGCTCTGCCTAGGGAGAAGTTTGAAGCTTTCCGCAAAGCTTTGGGCTAACTTCCTTTTGTGGAGTGATTTCCACATAGCTTGGCACTTCCTTATACATGAGTGCCAGCTCCTTGTTCACCGCATCACTCCGAGGGGGGATTTGTTGATATATTTAGGTAGTGATGTGTGTGAACACACTAGGACCATCGGGGCACTTTTTTCCCTCTTTAGGAGGTTTTTTCCCCCCGGCTTGTATATACGCCTATTGCCCTAATGGGCTACTTATCTTTGTACATTCTCTAGTAATACATTCAGTATTGTGTGTTGTGCTCCAAGCTTCTTCTTCTTCCTTGTGTTGTTCGCGTGCTTCCGCAGACGTCTAACTCCAACAATTCCAATGGTGAACTATCGTATTGATATGTCTCCACATGTTTTGGTGACTCTGTGTGATACGCGGGTGGACTATCTACATGAGTAGAGTAAATACTGTTTGAGTTCGGATCACGGTTAGTAATTAGGGGTGAAATGAGAACTAAAGCCCGATTGAGGTTTTCCTCTGTAGCAGCATATTTTACTGAGATGACATTAGCTGGCGGGGATGGCTACTGAGCTAAAATAGGTTGAGGTCTCTGTTGAGCCTAATAAGGGTAGTTCTGAGGAGGCCTATAGTAATGAGGCTGAGTATTATATTGGCCTTGATATCTACCTGGTTGCTGGTATGCTTGCGAGTAGTTCTATCTCACTGCTTGTTTGTTGTATGGGCAGTCTTGAGCCATATGATTCATGTACCTTCTCTCAATCGTAAAGTATTGGCCACTAGGGTTGGCTTGTGGTTGTGTTGTGTTGGGGCACACATTTGCCAAATGATTTCCACCACAGGTGTAACAATGTACATTAGTTGTTAACTTTTGTTTACTAGAAACTCCTAGTTTCTGGGCCACTTTTTCTACTAGGTCCTCTATTGAGCTAGAAAATTTTGTGGATGCTAGAGATGAACAGTGTGAGTCCTTATAGACTTTGGAGAGTTCCAAATTGTCTCCTAAATTATCTTCAATGTCTATAGAAATTCTTACACACTGCTCTAGCGTCCTGGGTTCCTTCAAGTACACATAGGAGCGTAGTTTCGAGCTCAAGAGGCCGTCTAAAAACAAGGACACTTGCTTGGCCTATGAGGGTAGCTCTTGCATTGGACATCTTTCCACATATTGTCTAAACCTACATCCTACAGGTCTAATTGTTTCTTGAGGGGTCTATTTGAAACTATGAATCAACGAAGACGTGTCATATCTGATCCCACTTTTAGAGAATTCAGTGATGAACGACTCTAAAAAGTGATGGATATCTCTAAATTTCCTTTGTTGCAATGGTTGGAACCAAGTTAAATTGGTGTTCTTTAACGTTAGTCCAAATGCATTATATTGCGTGAACATATCTTCTACTTTTTCTGCTTGTAGCACTTGTTTAAATTCCGCAACATGGTCATAGGGATCTCCTGTCCCATCGAAGTAGTTTTTCATGGATTTTACTAATTGAGTGGGTCTGAATATTCTTGCGTGTTCACATGGTCTAGGTAGAGGAAAATCATCTCTACCGCCTGGCATTCTTTGTCTTCTATCGGTGTCTACGGTGGTTCTATCTCTCCCTATGGGATGATTGAAGCTTACTTCTGGTCTCTCTTTGTTCTTCTCCCTTTGATTAACGTGGGCTGAGGATGTTCCAGCCCCTTGTTGACTCATGTTTACATTTGTTCGTGATGGAGGGAATACTAACTCTCCTCTCCATGTATAGGTGTTTCTTGCATGGTCTGGTACTACAAATACTTTTTCTGAAGTTTCATCCAGGTATACCACCTTTCTAGGTGTATCTGGGTCATTGAACTCGTAGATTATGATGGAGCCTACCTCGCTAGGTTGTTCCGTTCTGTACCTCCAAAATGCTTCATCTGTCTCTTTATTCACAAACAGCTCTATGCTTCTATTATCCTGAGGGATCCAATTTGGAACTAGTACTCGTGTTAGTACAGATTTCCCTCTAGGTGTCCTAGGTTCTTCTCCTACTAGTTCTTTTCCTTGGGATTTAGCTTCCGTCTCTAACTGAATTAGGCCAAACTCATTCGTATTGTTTGGCTGAGTACTTATGATGTACATCGTTCCTTCTTTGTCTATGTATGCATCTCTCTTGAATTTCACGACTGGATGTTCCAATCCAATGGGTTGGTCAGGGTTGTGCATTTGCACCACTTGTCTTCGCAAACCATCCTCATAGATGCGAGCACCTAAGCGGTTGGTTCGGAGAAATTCTAATTGAGTTCTATAGGGTCCTTCGGGTCTTTCTAAATATGCTATGTTTGACCCTCCTTCTGGTCCTTGCGTGCTAAAATCCATTTTTGATTCACTAGTATCTGAGCTTAATTCGTAGGGATAACTATTATTCAATTGTTGTGTCCACGATCGTGCATTGGTTCCTACACTTGCTTTTGATGATCCAAGGCTTCGTCAGTCTGACTTACCTATGTGTTTGCCCGATCTAAGGTTCATGAATTCACTTCCTCTGACCGCTAATGTTCCTTGTTTTTAATTGCTTGATTCTTTTTAAATATCGTTAAGTTCTTGTCTTGTCTTACTGTAAGCATCAGGAGTCGACTTTCTGTGGTACTTTTGAGTTCTCGTTCGGTCAGACTTAAGTTCTTTCCTTTAGGTTTTCGTATCCTACACCTTTACTTTAGTCTTCGACTTGAAAATTTTAATCTCTTGCACTTGAGGCGTTCCTATCATCGTTAATCCACAATGCTAATCGTTTCGCCTAAGCTAATAATTGACTGAGGGGGTTGAGTAATCTTCCAACCTCGAGTCAGCTTTGTTGGTTGCCCTGATGCCCAAGAAGCCGCGCTTCCCAAGCCCTGCATTCTTCACTGTCTTGCCTTGATTGCCCTTGATTATCCTTGCTAGACCTATAAAATTCCACTATTAGACCGATTCTCAAATGGATGATCAAACACTTGAGTATATACACCTTTGAAGGTCCTTTCCCTTTTGCCCAAAGTTCTATTCCCCCTGGCTTTCTAACGAGCTATAAAGCTCAAAAAATGGACTTCGGATGAAAAAGATATGAGCGTTCAAGCCTTGGGGGGTAAAAATTGACAAACAGGTTTTTCTTTCCCTATGAGCTAAGGGGTCTCCTATGAGTCTAACCACCCAAAAATTTTCAAAAAAATAGCCCCAAATTTGCCCACAAAATCAAACCCTCAAATTTGCGTTTGGGGTGGACAATCGCGATGGTTTGAGATAATTGCGATGGTCTGGGACCGTCACGATGGTCCAAGTGAGCCGTCGCAATGGCGTGGCACAATCGCGATGGTCCGAAGGTGCGAACTGTTGCGATGGTATAAATGTGAGCAATCACGATGGTGTGAATGAACCGTCGCGATGGTCCAATTGGCGAGCAGTCGCAATGGCTTCGGTCAACGGTCAACGGGACAATCGTGATGGCATGAGCCCATTGTGATGGTCACAAAGCACGATGGCGTGAGCCAATCACGATGGTTCGAATGTCGAGGCGTTGCGATGTATCGTCCCGATGGTCTAGCTTGCCACGTGGGAGCATCATCACGATGGCATGAGCCAATCGTGATGGCGTGGGGTCGATGGGATCGTCGTGATGGTCCAAGTGAACTGTCGTGATGGCTCAAGTGAGCCGTCTCGATGGTGTGAGACCGTCGCGATGGTCCAGTCGAGCCAGCGCGATGGCGTGAGCCAATCCCGATGGTGTGACACAATCACAATGGCATGAGCCAATCGTGATGGTCCACCAAAATGAAAAATTTCAAGATGCAAGTGTGGATTTTTGTATGCGCTTGTGTTGCCTACAGCGTGGTGAACTCGCTTACCTCAAATTCTGAACTTGGCAGACCATCGTGATGGTCTGACACAGTCGGTGTTTTCTGATAGAAAGTGATTTTCTTACCTTTTTGCAACCTTCCTCATGCTCAGGAGCACTGTACCTGCAAGAAAACTCAAAAACACAATAGCACATGCAAGCACAAAAGCTCTCTCTCTCTCTCACATGCACAAATGAGGGGAAATGTGGAGAATGGGTGGATATGGTGAATTTTTTTATTTTCTCAAAGTGGAAGAAGGTGATGCGATTATGAAGATGGAGTGTGGGGGAGCTAAAAAACACCAAAAACTAAGTAAAAACAACAACAAAAACTGAAAATGTTACCTTCCAATGCCACTTCTTGCTATACTCTTACCATCACACATTCGTCCTAGACTCGATCCCCGGCAACGACGCCAAATTTGGTGTTGCTCTAGCACAATGGTGAGAACCACGTTAAGAAGCTCCACCTCCTTAATGTCAATCCGCGGAAGAGATAGGAGTGATATGAAGATCGTGAATTTGAGATTGTAGTGAGAGTGAAGGTGAGAAGCATAGAGATGCACACACACATACACACACACAACAAAGAGACAGGCAAGACACAATGGAAGGTAGGAAATCAACTCTATTGCTCAAGATCTCAATTACAAGCTCAAAATAGCTCTAAGCTCACACTAACTAACCTCAAAAATGAGCTCTTTAACTCTTTTTATAGATTCTAGACTAGTTTTGACCGGTTTCACATCTAGTGACCAGCATATTTAAAAAATAGGTCCTAGATGCTATTTGAAAGGGTAAACGGTGTCTAAAAATAACCAAAATTGGTACGCTCATTCTACCTAAGCTCCTCAAGCTTGAGGACTCCTTGTCTTGCACAAAATGGAGCTATAGATTACAAAAAGGATTTTTCTATATCATTTGTTACAAAAGTGATGAAAATCACTCTTGGAGGTTTTGAAAAGTATTTATAAAATATAATTCTTTGAAAAATGATTCGACTGACTCTCTGCTCTGTCTTTACATGCTTCCGCATCTTCTATGCCTCTGGCTGCTGCCAACAACATCATACTATGCATCATCTCAACAAGTATCCTATTCTTTCTTTCTACAACATCATTCTATTCTCGAGTGTAAGCAATAGTGAGTTGCTGAGAGATACCTTTGTCTTCTAAAAAAGACTTAAAGTCTTTTGACATGTACTCTACTCCTCTATCACTTCTCAAAATCTAGATCTTTGACTAACTTTCATTTTCAACCATAGCCAATAACTTCTTGAAAGTAGGAAAAACCTCCGAATTCACTTTAAGACCATAAATCCATGAATATCTTGAGCAATCATCTATGAACATAACAAGGTACCTAAACCTTGAATAGAATCTCTTCTCATCGGACCATTCACATCTCAATGTATGAGCTACAACTTCCTTGTGGCCGTGATAAATCCATGTTTCTTGAAAGGTAGTTTGTGAAGCTTCCCTTCAAGACATCCTTCACATGAATCTTCATCATTTGGTAAAGCCAAAGTAGGAAAACTCTCCACCATACCTTGATGTTTCATATGCTTGAGAGTTGTGTAATTGATACCACCAAATCTAGCATGCCATAACTTCATGTTCTCCTTAGATGTAGTAGACCTATGCTGCTCTAGCACAATGGTGAGAACCACATTAAGAAGCTCCACCTCCTTAATGTCAATCCGCGGAAGAGATAGGAGTGATATGAAGATCGTGAATGTGAGATGAAGTGCGAGTGAAGGTGAGAAGCATAGAGATGCACACACACATACACACACACTACAAAGAGACAAGCAAGACACAATGGAAGGTGAGAAATCATCTCTATTACTCAAGAACACTCTTACAAGCTCAAAATAGCTCTAAGCTCTTCTCTACTCAAACAAGCTAACACTAAGTAACCTCAAAAATGAGCTCTTTAGCTCTTTTTATAGTTTCTAGACTAGTTTTGACCGGTTTCACATCTAGTGACCGGCGTAGTTAAAAAATAGGTCCTATGCGCTATTTGAGAGGGTAAACGGTGTCTAAAAATAACCGAAATTGCTACGCTCATTCCACCTACACTCCTCAAGCCCGAGGACTCCTCGGCTTGCACAAAGTGGAGCTATGAATTACAAAAAGGGTGTTTTCTATGTTACATATGTTACAATAGTGATGAAAATCACTGTTGGAGGTTTTGAAGAATATTTATAAAACATAAATCTTTGAAAAATCGATTCGGCTGGCTCCTTGCTCTGTCTTTACATGCTTCCACATCTTCTATGCCTCAGGCTACTGCCCACACCCCCCTCCCTCTCGCTTCTGACGTCCTCGGCAGAACCTTGTTGTGCGGTCTGTCGGATGTAGTTCTGTAGGAGGTCTTGAGCGAGGGTGTGTTCTGATATCCGAATGCCTCGGGCCAAATCTGCCTCGAGTTTCTCCCAATCAATTGGTTGCGGTTCATTTGATGGTGGGAGTCGATAATGTGTGGAATAAACCATCTGTTCACAGGCGAATAATTGAAGCAAATGTGTGGGCCTGCTGATGAACACTTCTGAATGGTATTCCCAGAATCCGGTTGTGCACATTTCTTCGAAGGTTTGCTTGTAGCATGCCGGTAGGTATTTAATTCTTCAATGCCAAGCATAATACACCTGTACCGATGGCGTTGTACTCATGTGTAGCTCAAGCGTAAGCACCACCTCCTTTACTTGTCAATCCGCGGAGACGTGAGGACCGGTATGAAGACCACGAGCAAGTGAAGGCACAAGTGCGTGAGTGAAAGCACACAAACATGCACACACATACATACACACGCGCACAAAGTAAGATCAAAGAGAGGAACAATGGAAAGCTTAGATTGCAAAAGAGTTCTCTTACAAAAGTTCTATTCTCTAACAAGCTAACCTCAAAAATGAGCTCTCTAGCTCTTTTTATAGTTTTTTGACTAGTTTTGGCCCTGTCCAGACCTAGTGTCCGGCCTAATTAAAAATTAGGTTCCAGGGCTTATTTGAGGGCTCAAACGAAGTCTAAAAATTATGAAAATTGGTATGATGGTACTTCTAATACTCCTCAAGCTCGAGGACTCCTCGGCTTGAACAAAATGGAGTTACTAAAAATAGATAATGGTATTTACAATGGTTTTTAGTGATGAAAATCACTATTTTTGTAGGGGATTCTTCTGAAAATTTGACATACACTTCTTGGAGCTCCCTACTTGCTCCTTTTCCTTGTGTGTCCACCTTTTGATGTGCTTCCATGCTTTGTCCTTGACTTTGAGCTTCAACACTCCCCCCCCTCTCGAGTCTGTCGTCCCTGACAGACCCTTGTTGGAAGGGCTGTTCCATGTAGTGCTTTGAGAGGTGGTGTCCATCCGTTGTATGAGCTGGTTCTTTGGATTCCAGCAAGAATGTGTCGTTGTGAGCGTTCAAAACTGCAAGTTGCTCAAAAGAGGTTGTCAAGAGTGATTTGGAGCAACTACTGGCTTCAATTTGCTTCCGAGATCTGGATGTTGTTCCCATAACGTCCGCTAGCTCTTCCAAAGATGATGTTGAGAGCAGTCATTCCAACTACTCATAACCCATAATGAATGATGGGTAAGTGTGTTCGTGCCTGGGTTGAAAAAAGTATGTGCCTTGTGCACGGCCTTGTAATGTAGCCCTACGCATGCTTACTTGGAAAATGCATTGGAAGAAATATGGTGCAAAAATTGCAAGTCTTGAGCTAAGTGCTCAAGGGTATGCTGACGAGGAGGTTTCCTAAACTAGCATGGTGATGGTGTTTCCAGAGTAAAGATACTTACCATGGAGAAGGTTGATGGATGTTTGTCTCTTCGTGTTGTACACTCGGCCTTTGGGATGGAACCTTGTTGATGAATGTCCATGTTGATTGTCCACTGATGAGATCTTTGGAGTGGTGGATCCCCTCTCCTCTTTTCAAAGCAACCTTGGTCAGTAACAATGTGCATTTCTGAGCTTGGGCTCATGCACGTTCACTTCCCTATATTGACACTCAGAGGAATATTGGACACGTGCCGGTTTCTAAGAGATAACCATGCTGATTGACATAGACCATTCACCAGTGCTACTGTTCCATACTGGTTCAGGAAAGACTGAGAATTGAATTGCAACATCGGGAAACTACACGAAGCTGAGTTTCACATATTCTCTTTAGCTCACCATATGCAGGAGTCTTCTCCTCTAGAACTACCCTCTGCAGATATCTCCTTGAATGTGCTGGTACATGAAGTAGTTAAGCATCACTCAAGTTGTGGACCTTCAAGCTCTTCATTCCTGGGAACAAGCTCTCTCCCGCTTTTCTTTCTTTCTTTCTCTTTTTTTTTTTTTTTTTTTTTTTTTTTTTTTTTTTGGAACAGGATATCACAAAACAAGAACACAAAAGTTAGTATCAATAGAAATATTTGACATATGTCACTGTGCTCTTGTGCTTGGGATTCTCAAGAGTGTCTATGCACGGCCGTGTAATGTGGCCCTATAATAATGCATACTTTGGAAATGCATGACCTGAATGGTGCAAAAGATGGGGTTGTGCAAGGAGCACATGGTTGTTGCTCGGTCGAGGCTTTCGGTGTTATTTGTGGAGGTTGATGCCGACCTTGGTGGAGGTATCCATTGAGTCGCGAACTGATGTAATCCTCCTTATTGGAGTCCATTTTAGAACATCATTTGGCACTGTAGAGGTCACTTCAGGCGTCTTTCTCTTTGGATACTTTCTGAACTGTGGTATCCAGTGTGGTTGACGCTTTGGTTCGGTGGAGGCTACTTGTACTTTTGGCTTCCAAACCCCTATCCTTTTTGCATGTTTTCCTACTAATGTTGAAGAGCTGATTTGATCTTCCTTTGGTCTCTGTACGTGGTTCTTACCCTTTTCTCTTTTTGGCTTCTTTGTTGAAACCTTTTGCATGTGGGAGAACAAAGGTTGTTGTGGATGTAGAAGCTTCTTCGGTACCCACATCTGTAATTGCCCTTGTTGAGCTGCAGCTAACTTCTTAGGCACCCAAACTTGTTGGATACCTTGTGATTGAGCTTGTCTGAGCTGCTTCCTTCGTCTTCTGGCCTGGTTGGTATTGGTTCTGATACCTACCTTGTGGGTAAGGTTGCTGATAATTCTGTCTAACAGCCTGCCTATTGTAGGGACAATCTTGAGCCGTGTGGTTTGTGTATTTCCTCTCAATAGTGCAATATGGAGCATTCCTTTCTCTAATGTTTTGGTTTTGCATTGGGCATACATTAGCCATGTGGTCGCCCCCACAAGTATAACACCGATTCACTGGAGTGACTCTCTGTGTTTGTTTATTTTGGACTCCCAGCTTCTTGGCAACCTGCTCAGCTATCTCTTCTATTTCTGTGGAGATCTTTGAAGTATGACTAGTAGAACAATCCGAATCTTTGTAGAGTTTGGACAATCCTAACTCCTCACCCAAGTTATCTTCTATGTCAATGCATGTCCGCACGCACTCTTCTATGGATCTAGGCTCCTTCAAATATACATATGATCTTAACTTTGTGCTCAGTAAGCCATCTAAGAACAAAGCCACTTGTTTGGCTGGTGTGGGTAACTCGGGAGCAGGGCATCGTTCTAAGTACTGTCTGAACCTTCTACCTGCTAGTCGCACTGTTTCTTGGGGTGTCTGCTTGAAACTGTGGATCAAGGATGATGTGTTATGCCTGATACCACTCTTGGAAAATTCTACAATGAATTCGTCTAGCAGTTGACCTATACCGCGATAGTTGCGACTACTCAATGGTTGAAACCAAGCCAAGGCAGTGCCCTTAAGGGTCAAACCAAATGCCTCGTATTGGGTGAATAAATCCTCAACCTGTTCAGCTCTTAACACTTGTTTGAACTCAGCCACATGATCATAAGGATCTCCTGACCCGTCAAAATAATTCTTCATTGCCTTGATCACTTGAGTGGGTCTAAGGGTTCTTGGGTGCTCTCGGGGTCTAGGCAATGGAAAATCCTGTTCATCTCTTTTTTGCCTATGTGCTTGATATCTCTCTCTTTCAGATCTTTCATTTTCAAATCCTGATCTATTCCTGCCCACGGTGTGTGCAAAACTTACCTCAGGTCTCTCTCTAGTTCTTTCTCTCTGGGCTTCATGAGCGTGGGAAGATCCTACTCCTTGGAGGCCATGGGAAACATTGGATCTTGGTGGGGGGAAAATCAATTCATTCTTCCAAGTATATGCATGTCTATCATGTTCTGTTACCAAGAATATCTTCTCTGATGTGTTATCCAGGTAGACAACTTTGCCTGGTATCTCAGGATCTTTGAATTCATAGATGATAACTATGCCCAATTGGCTAGGTTGATCTGGCTTGAATCTCCAAAAGGCTTCCTCTGTTTCTCTATTCAAAAATAGTTCTATGCTTTTGTTGTCTTGAGGGATCCAGTCCGGAGTGATCACTCGGGTCAAAACTGACTTACCTCTAGGAGTCTGGGGTCCTTGTCCTACATTTCCTTGTTCTAGGTCTCCTATTTCATTCTCAGGAATGACATTTCCAAACTCATCCGTCCTATCTGGTAGGTTGGTGACCACATACATGGTTCCTTCCTTATCAATGTATGAACCCTCTTCGAACTTGACCACCGGGTGTTCAAGTCCAAAGGATTGATCTGGATTTTTGAGTTGGACCACTGATCGCCTCAGACCATCCTCATAGATGCGAGCACCTAATTGATTGGTCCGAATATATTCCAACTGTGTCTTATAGGGACCTTCTGGTGTTTGTAGATGGGCAGTCCCTGAGCCACCTGTAGGTTTTCCCATACTAAAAGACATTTCTGAATCACTTGTGTCTGAACTTAGTAAAAGATGACCACTTATTTGTTGTGCCCAAGACTTGGATGTATGGTTGACACTAGCCTCAGAAGATCTAATGCTTTGTTTATCCTTGCCTAAATGTCTACCAGATCTCAGGTTCATAAGCTTTAGTCAAGAGTCCAAACTTTCCCCTTGGTATGGTTCAAAATTCTATGGAGTCCCCTTGGTTCCCTAGTCCCACTTGAGGGTCAACTTCAAATTATCCTATCTCAAAATCAACGCGTTATTCTTGAAAAAAAACAGTTGAGGTCGTGTAGGATTTGAAACGAGCTTTCCAACGAGCTATAGAGCTCAAAAAATGGACTTTGGATGAAAAAGTTATGCCAATTCAGGCTCTTGGGGGTCAAAACAGGCAAACAGGACCTTTGGAGAAAATTGCGATTTTGTGAACTTCCAGAAAATCGCGATGTTGAGACTCAGAAAATCGCGATGTTGAGACTCAGAAAATCGCGATGTTGAGCACAAAATCGTGTTTCAGAAAATCGCGATGTTGAGTACAAAATCGTGTTTCAGAAAATCGCGATGTTGAGCACAAAATCGTGTTTCTGAAAATCGCGATGTTGAGACTCAGAAAATCGCGATGTTGAGACTCAGAAAATCGCGATGTTGAGCACAAAATCGTGTTTCAGAAAATCGCGATGTTGAGCACAAAATCGTGTTTCTGAAAATCGCGATGTTGAGCACAAAATCGTGTTTCTGAAAATCGCGATGTTGAGCACAAAATCGTGTTTCTGAAAATCGCGATGTTGAGACTCAGAAAATCGCGATGTTGTGAACTCTAAAAATCGCGATGTTGAGTACAAAATCGTGTTTTTAGAAAATCGCGATTTTGACTCAGAAAATCGTGTTTTCTCAGAATCGTGTTTTTGGCGTGAAAATCGCGATGTTGAGACTCAGAAAATCGCGATGTTGAGACTCAGAAAATCGCGATGTTGAGCACAAAATCGTGTTTCAGAAAATCGCGATGTTGAGCACAAAATCGTGTTTCTGAAAATCGCGATGTTGAGCACAAAATCGTGTTTCTGAAAATCGCGATGTTGAGCACAAAATCGTGTTTCTGAAAATCGCGATGTTGAGACTCAGAAAATCGCGATGTTGTGAACTCTGAAAATCGCGATGTTGAGTACAAAATCGTGTTTTTAGAAAATCGCGATTTTGACTCAGAAAATCGTGTTTTCTCAGAATCGTGTTTTTGGCATGAAAATCGCGATTTTGAGCACAGAATCGTATTTTTTAAGAATCGCGATTTTGACTCAGAGAATCGTGATTCACAAAATCGTGTTTTTTGCTGAAAATCGTGATTTGTGAGAATCGCGATTTTGAGCCCGCTGAAAGTCGAGTTTTTAGAAAATCGTGTTTCTTTTGATATGAAAATCGTGATTTTGACTCAGAGAATCGTGTTTATGAACATCGCGATTTTGAGCACAGAATCGTGTTTTTAGAAAATCGCGATTTTGAGCAGAGAATCGTGTTTTTATAGAATCGCTTTTTTCCCAAAATCATGTTTTTACTGAAAATCGTGATTTTTTGAGAATCGCGATTTTGAGTAGGGAATCGTGTTTTCTCAAAATCGTGTTTTTTGCTGAAAATCGTGATTTGTGAAAATCGCGATTTTGAGCACAATCACAGAATCGCGATTCTGAGAATGACCCCAGAATCGTGATTTTTCAGCCAACTTTTAGGCGGGAAAACTGAAAATCGTGATTTTTCAAAAAATTTTGAATTTTCACAGAATCGCGATTTTCATCACAGAATCGCGTTTTTTGGCGGGAAATTCAAATTTCTGAGCGCCGGCTATGGCGAGCTCCGTATGAACAGAAAATCATGAAAAAAACACAGCGCTTGCTCTCCCTTGCTTCTCCTAACTCCTTCCCACACAATAATGCATGAGAAATGGTATGGAAATGGTGAAAATGCACTAAAAAACAAGAAATTTCTATGAAGAAGAAGATGGAAGAAGGTGGGGATGATGATGATGATGAAGATGAAGAGGAAAAAACAGAAAATGAACTGAAATGACAGATTTTTTACCTTCCAACGTCGCAAATCTACGATCTTACCATCACAACGCTCGTCCTCGAAGCTCTCTCCCCGGCAACGGCGCCAAAATTTGGTGTAGCTCAAGCGTAAGCACCACCTCCTTTACTTGTCAATCCGCGGAGACGTGAGGACCGGTATGAAGACCACGAGCAAGTGAAGGCACAAGTGCGTGAGTGAAAGCACACAAACATGCACACACATACATACACACGCGCACAAAGTAAGATCAAAGAGAGGAACAATGGAAAGCTTAGATTGCAAAAGAGTTCTCTTACAAAAGTTCTATTCTCTAACAAGCTAACCTCAAAAATGAGCTCTCTAGCTCTTTTTATAGTTTTTTGACTAGTTTTGGCCCTGTCCAGACCTAGTGTCCGGCCTAATTAAAAATTAGGTTCCAGGGCTTATTTGAGGGCTCAAACGAAGTCTAAAAATTATGAAAATTGGTATGATGGTACTTCTAATACTCCTCAAGCTCGAGGACTCCTCGGCTTGAACAAAATGGAGTTACTAAAAATAGATAATGGTATTTACAATGGTTTTTAGTGATGAAAATCACTATTTTTGTAGGGGATTCTTCTGAAAATTTGACATACACTTCTTGGAGCTCCCTACTTGCTCCTTTTCCTTGTGTGTCCACCTTTTGATGTGCTTCCATGCTTTGTCCTTGACTTTGAGCTTTTCCTGTAGCATGCCGGTAGGTATTTAATTCTTCAATGCCAAGCATAATACACCTGTACCGATGGCGTTGTACTCATGTCATATGCCAGATCTAGATTGCCATGCTCAAATCCCGGGGTGTTTACATGAGGTGCCTTGACGCGTCTGAAGACTTTAAAAACCATCTGCATCATGTCAAATATCTTGACAGTCATGTGCGCTGCTATATCATCCATATGTTTCAAGCGAGGGATCCAGTGGCGAATCGTGGCCATCATGTATCCAATTGTGGGTGGTCTTGTAGGTGGCCTGAAGTATGGGTAGTTTAGTCAATCCTAGCATTGCTTGTTGTTTTCTATCTTAATAGCAAATGCCGTCCAGGAGCGGCGACGTGGCACTGGTCCCCAACATGGGTTATACTTTAAATGTAGTGGTGCCTTGGCCCACGTACTCATCATTTCAGGATATTTCTGTAAGAGATCTTTACGCCAATCTAGTTGATAGATCTCGCCTTGCTGTGCATCCAGTGGCAAATCCTCAAGTTCAAATTGAGTAGCATGAGATGGTTTCTTGCCTGTTTCTTTCTCTATGGCCAACTAATATTCGGCCATTAACATGAAATACGGTTTGTACTGTAACTCATGCCTTGATATATATTTGCGCGGGCCCAAATGAGCAAAGTAGGGCAACTGTAAAATTCTTTCCTCAATCATTGCCATTGCCTGCAACTGCGCCTCTACTCGTGCAGAGTGGGTGGTTCCAAGCTCTTCAATTGTCTTCATCCATGCGGGAGTAGGAAGTTTGTAAGTCATTTGGCCTTCAGCCGTGACTCGTTCGCCTGGGATGGGTTGTGGCTCATGGGCTTCTTCAAAGGTTTCCTCCACCGGAATCCAGTGGGGAATCTGGCCTTGGTGGTGCTTCATATATAGCTATCCGCGATTCAAGAGTAGATACCTGGGCCCATAATGCGTTGAGTTCCTCTAGGATGTCAGGAGATGGGTCCGTAGGAGCTGGGAGTCCTTGTGTTGCAGGTGCTCTGAACTGGAGTAGCTTATGATCATCTTTTAGCTTCTCATATTCTTCGTTCATTCGATGGTATTCATCGAGCAATTTGATGTGATCATTGAGCAACATTTTCATTGATTCGGAGGGCACTGCTTTGAACTGACTAGGACTTAATGGTTGGTCTGGATGATCGAGAGCAGCTTCTAAATTTTCTCTGTTTTGCTCTTGTAGCCGCTGGTTCTCTTCCTTTGCTGCTGCTAGATGTCTTCTGAGTAAGCCCATGTTCCGTGTAAGCGTCCCATTGCGAACTGTCTGGGCCCTTAACAAATTGTCAAGATCAACAGTGGCCTCTTTGGCTTTCTCTTCACTTTCTACTTCCAGTTTGTGGTATGCTTCGCGTAATTCTTGGTATCGAGTATTCAATGAGGCATTCTCGATTGACAATGAATTAAGCTGTGACTGTAAGTCGTTGGTTGTCCTCTAGAGCTGCTGATAATTATTTCCAAGAGATGTGAACTCATCTCTTACTTGCGTCATACATGTGAACATCTGTCGAAATGTTGTATCTACAGTGGGTGATAATATTAATGGTGTGCTAAGTGAAGATGTAATGGGTGTAGATGCAAAGGGAACGGGGAATGGGGGTGGGAAAGTGGATGCTGTGGTGATTGTGGAAAATTGTGGTGTGCTTAAATATTGTGGTGCCACAAATGAAGTGAGTGGAGGTGCAGTGGGTGGTGATATATCCATATCGCTGGATGTGGTGTCGAGTGCGGTGACTATGAATAGTGGTGTGATCGTGGGTAAGTGTGTGGGTGTAAATACAGGATTTACAAAGGTTGAGGAGTAATTTACAGAGGGGTTGTCTTGGACGGCTTGATGGAAAGGGGAAAGAGGAGTTACGGTGGGTCGGGGAGGTGAGACTCGGGAGAATGTTAATGGAGGTGGGAATGGGAAAAGGGGTCTTGGAGGTGTGGGGAAGGATGGAAAAGATGGATGGAGAAATGGGTTGGATAGAAAGGTGGATGTGTTAGGGGGTAGACTAGGTTGAGTGGGTGCGGGAATTGTGGGATGAATGGGAGTAAGGACGACTTCTGCTACTCCACCGGAGAAAGAGGATGTTATTCTGGGAGAAGGGGGGTGTATGGGGGAGACTGGATGGATGGGAGGTGATGGGGGAGTGGTTGGGGTGGTCGGTACTTTGACGACTATGATGCTATGTACAGCGGTAGTACGGGGTGGGGAGTCGACGATATTGGTGTCTTCTGCCAATGAGATTTCAGGGACAAGACGTGCTTCCCTCGCCTGTTCTGAAGACTGACCGCCGGTGGGTACCCGAATATATTCACCCGGTTTGGTTAGTAGGCGGATTCTGCGAGGATCATACTGCGGTAGCGGTTTTCTCTGCAAATATCTTAAGGCTTGAGTGGGTCCAATTGATTTGACAAGCTCTCTGAAACCTCTGATGTATACTTCTTCGAACCCACCCGAGACAAGCTCTTGTTCTATGAGGTTTTGGCTCTCTTTGTCAGTCAACTTCTTACGCACCCAAACCTTTTCCATACTACGGTATAACTTTTTGATGGCCAGTGTATAAGCTGCTGCTTCGAAGGTTTCTTCTTCGTGTGTGCTCATGTCACCTTGGGTGTCGGTTTGTTGTCCTTGTTCGTCTGTTTGCACATGTTCTTGGGATTCATGAGTTCCCTGACTGGCTTCGTCATCGCCTTCATCTTCGTCGGTTTCTGTTCTTTCTCCCTCGGAACTAGACACTACTTGTCCTTGTGGTTGATCTCGCGGTGTGGTAGGGTAGTTGGGCCTTTCATATTCCTGAGAGAAGATTTGGCCTTCTGAAAACTGAAATTCATTTGAAAATACATCCTGCATCTCAAAATCAAGTGTGGTGTCTGCTTGTTCTGCTTCTAAATGGGGTATTAGAAAAGAGAAAGCTTCCGCACCAATAGTGGTGGGAACTTCTACTGTAGTGGTGGTAGGTCCCAAGACTGTGGCTGCTTGAGTAGTGACTGCACTGGTAGTGCCCTCCGTTGTAACTGGTCTTGATAACCTTATGTGAATGGGTTGTACAGGGGGTTCAGTAGGAGACTGCCCAGGAGAGGGTTGTGGTGAGGGTGATTCTAGCACTTGAAGGTAGGGGATAGTTCCTCTCCTTCGCTTTCGTGCTCTTCCTTTGCTAGGCTTTCTAGCTTTCTTTGTTGTTCCCTTGAAGGCTTTCAGCTCCTCGCTTGTCAATGCACATTCGATCGGCAAGTCATATGCTAAGCACATATATACAATTCTAGTCAGCGCGCAGCATCCATTGATGACTTTCTTTCTTTCCCATCTATGTTGTGCTAAATACATATGATCAATGATCCAGCTAGCTAGATCAACTGTCTGGGGTCCAATACAAGATAAATACAAACCAAACCATATTTGTTTGTGAGGCATTATGAATCTGTCCTGAGCGGGGAAAGCAAAATGCTGCATACATATCCGCAGTGGTTGTGAAAGCTCAGGTGTGATCGCCGAAATCTCTTCCCACTTTGTAACATCCCCACGTTTCATAGGGTCTGGAACTAACCTTTCTCGCTCCATTGGAGTGTGGGTTCCATGAATCTTGATGGCAGCTCGAATCAGATCTTTAGAAAGATAAAATCTTTTATATGGTGGATCGTTCACTAAGGATGGCAAAATAAAAGTTCCGGGCAGGTCCTTATTCTCCGAAGCTATCAAAGTGGTGATTAATTAATAGCATCTGTAGAAGTCAGGTTTAGGCAAAGGGTCACTGAAATACTCTGTGAAGCCTGCTCTTGCCCAAACATGTGTTAAGTCTTGTGTGTTCTGTAGCCCTTCGAACTCTCTTGAGAGAAACTAATATTTGCCCCAGGTACGGTCATCAAAAGTCAAATTAGCCTCAAATATAAACTCAGCATCCGCCAAGGGTCCTGCTAGCCCTTGAAACCAGTGAGAATTGCAGTGAATCTTCTCAGTATACCCTCTATGAGGGTCCTCAATAGGCATCGGTCGTGGGAAGCCTTGAAATTATGGCGGTGGAGCCGTCGGATGGGGCTCAGCGAGTAAATCACTAATAGTAGCCCTGGGTATATTGGTTCCAGCTTTAGATGGTCCTTCTTCGGTTTGCATGATGATTGACGTGCTAATGGAAAAGATCTGCTACAAAAGATTAGCACATTAGTATGGAAATTAATTATGATCCCATTAAAGTGAGACCGCAATCCCTTTCCATAGCCGATGTGTAACCCGTGTAGCCAAGTGTTGTGATGTGATTGATGCAATGCTTCTTGCAAAACTAGTGCAGGTCTCTAGACACCTATATGTTTTCAGATATTGCATGCAATTCTTTGATGAGATGTTATTACAGGTGATGTTGGGTTATAGTGTGTGGATTTATACAAGGTTCAGTCATGAATGAGTTATTACAAGGTTGTAGATTAGTCGGGGTGGTAGTTATGTTAGACAAAGGGTTAGGAGAAGACTTCTGGATACGTTTTGGTATCCACTTCCTAAGAGTTTGTAATCTGGTGATAGGTCGGTGCGGAGGGACAAAAGTTGAGATCGGACGTGGTGGTATTGAGGGTTGAAGAGATTTTTGAGGGGTGTATATTACAAGGCTTGAGGGTTGATCTATAGTACACTGTTTGGGTACCCAAATCTGCGTGGTTGTGGGTCGGTTCGTAAGGTACTTCTTGGCGATCCAAATTTGTCGAATGTTCGAACTTGTAGAAGAAGGTCGAGGGGATGTTGGATACTGATTCTGCTTTTGCCTTGACTTCTTCTTGTCATTGTCTTCATGGTTGAAATCTGTCGGTGCTTTCTGTCCTTTTGGCACCCATATTTGTCTTGTGCCTTTTGCGTTGTGGTTGTGATACTGCTGCTTTCTCTAGGTTGTCTGATATTGTCGTCGGTCTGGGTTCCTTCGTCGTGGTTGACTCTTTGGTGGTTGAGGTTGAGAGGTCGAATGGACACTCTATTTTGGAAAAGAAGGGAGGTCCAACACTTGCGAAACCTGCCCATTAGGAAGTGCTCCGTTTTGTACTTTTAATCTAGGCTAGTCCACAGTAAGTGTGGAAGGATAGGCACCGAAGGTGATAGTGTCCATTTGTCCGCTGATGTAACCCTCCTGACCCATCTGTTGGGTGGTTACCCCTTCTAGTTTGCAGGAAGCCCAAGCGAAAATCTCCTGACGTCCTTTAGATTGACAATTGTCCATCGCCAAGCTCGCATGGGTTGGTGTAGACGTAACGTGACTGATCTGACCAAAAAAGATCTTCCGATCTTCCGTCGCATGCATTTGATGGGGTCTAGGGCTACAAACCTCAGTCGGAATGCCATTAGGGAAGTCAAGCGGTATCACTCACTTCTGATCTAAGGTTCCAATCTGCAAGGAACCTTGTCTAAGATTTAGGTCCACTGAGTGATCATACAGCCAATCTTGGCCAAGGATTAGGGGTTCTATCAGGTCGTCATCATGGCACACTAGTAGCTTTACTGTCAAGGTCACTTTGTCTATGAGTATAGGAAGGTCCACCTCACCCATGCAAGGGGTTTCCATGCCTCCTAGCCCTATGATGTATGCCTCAATTGGCCGCATTTGTATTCATGAATCCTTATAGTGGGACCATCTAATCACACTAGTCGCAGCACCTGAATCAATTAAAGCCCTGAGCTCTTGGCAAGGGTCGCCGTGCTCTAGCCTGACTGTAATGAATGGTCTCCTGTCCACTATGCTAGGATGAGTGGTTGACTTTACTTGACACATGGCCATGGGGTATCTGGGTGTAGTTTCTAGATGGTTATAATGTTCTCTCCCTAGTCCTTGTCTTCTTAGCTTCATGCGCTTAATGTGTTCTATAGCTTCTGCCTGAGCTTCAACTCGTATTCTATTTTCTTCCTCCTTATGCTTCTTTGCCAACGTGAGTCATCTAAGCATATCCTCAGTAAGAGGTTCTTGGTATAACCTGACTCTACAGCCACTGATGTAATTAGGCAATATGTCTCCTTCTAAGGTGGCTAATTGTACTGCTCCACTTGTCGAGAGTCTGTTAATGATCATAGGTCCATAACCTCGCTTTTCTAACTTCCGTGCGTGTTGTTTTAGCGTATATACTAGAACTAAATCTCCTTCTTTCAAGCCTTTATCTTTCACATGTGCATCAAAATATGCTTTCTGTCGCTTCTTTGCCGCATATATTCCTACTGCTGTTTTTAGCCTGGTTTCTCCTAATCGTTCCAAGTCCATTATTCTTGCTGATAACTCATGGCCGGTCCACTGATGTTCTTGTGCAACCTTAAGGGTCGGTATCAAGAAGTCCAAAGGAAGCACAACATTCTGACCAAAAACCATCTGAAAGGGAGTTGCATTGAGTACGGTCTTGTAGGCCACTCGATATGCCCAAACAGCATGATGTAACTGTTTGTCCCAATCTGAACGTTTGTTGTTCACGAGTTTTGTCAGTACGTTACAAAGGATCTTATTAGTGCTTTTCAGCCTGACCATTGGCCTGAGGATGATATGGTGCGGATTTCTTGTGAATCACCATAAAATCCTGTAACAAATATTCAATGACTTGGTTTAGAAAGTAAGTTTCTCGATCGCTCACTAACTCTATAGGCAATCCATAACTTGTAAAGACATTTTCAAATAAGAATTTTGCAGTCGTGTGTGCATCATTCTTTTTTGTGGCTTTTGCCTCTACCCATTTGGTAAGATAATCTGTCGCAACAATAATGTATTCCGCATGTGTACCTTTTGCAGGGAGGTTAATGGGTCTTACAAAGTCTATACCCCACTTAGAAAATGCACGTCCGCCCATCATGGGTTTCAATGGCATTTCATCTCTGCGAGTAGGAAATTGAGTTCTTTGGCACACATCACATCTCTTTACATAGGTATGAGCATCCATGTGAAGAGTGGGCCACCATAATCCTGCAAAGAGGATGGCTTTAATTATCCTATCCGGTCAAAGTGACCTCCTGCAACACCTTGGTGTGCAGTCTCTAGTACACGCAAACAATCGCTCTCATGAACACATTGTCTTAGGTATCCGTCTCTTCCTCTTTTGTATAGATTATCGCCAATAAGTGAATAGTCTTGAGCTTCCTGCTCTAGACTTCGTTGTCGCGCTAAAGTCATTCCTTGAGGGAATGTTTTCATCCTCAAGTACGTCACTAAAGGTTCACTCTAGTTTGGTGTGAGAGACACGTGATACAATGTAGCACCTAGTCTATGCAGAGTCTGCAAAGTACGATGTTTCGAATTATGTTGCATTAATGCACCTACATGTGCTAATTGCAACCAATTTGCATGTTCTGATTCATCTACACAACAAGCAAGAATCTTTTGATTATCCTGTTTATATATGCATCCTGCTATGATTTGATATCTCTGAGACTTGGTAATCTCTCCTTCCTTGATCCTTATCTTAGGATTCTTGGGTCCATATGTGAGAATAGGGACTATCGGCTTAGCCCATTCTGGTGCTATCTCAAGGTTAAACAAATATGCGTCGGGTAATTCATCAGCTATCCCTTGAGGAGCTTCTCCTGTGGTTAATCTTGAGAGGTGATCAGCTCTGAGATGTGTCTTTCCTTTCCTGACTACCACTTCAAAATCGTACTCCATGAATAATAGAAACCAACGTATCAATCGTCATGTGTTACATGGCTTGTTGACTAAGTACAATAGGGCTTGATGATCTGTAAAGAACTTGAATTTGTTGGCCAACAAATAATTCCTGAACTTCTTTACCGCGTAGATCATCCCTAATCCTTCTCGTTCCGTCGTGGTGTAATTTCTTTCTACTGCGTTCAACTGTCTCCTCGCGTAAGCAATGGGAAGATCTATATTACCTTCATTCGTGGGTTGTGCTAACACACATCCTATGGCATAATTTGATGCATCCACATGTACATGGAATGGCTTACTCCAATCCGGGGTTGTCAATATAGGTGCTGAGGACAAACGTCGTTTGAGTTCATTGAATGAATTTTCACACTCGTCTGTCCATTCAAAATGGGTCAAAAGAGAGTACAAAGGCTTGGCTATGATTGCATACATGTGTATGAATCGTCTATAATAACCGCAATGGCCCATAAATGCCTGTACCTCTTTCACATTAGTTGGTCTCGGTAGATCGGCAATTACTTTCACTTTTTCTTCGTCCGTAGAGATTCCATTCCTTGACACAATGTGTCCTAAAATTTTGCCTTGTCTGACCATGAAAATGCATTTTTCTGGGTTCAAACAAACCTGATATTCTCGACATTTGTCAAATATTTGTTTTAGCTCTGGGATATGTGTCTGTCTTACATTTGAATGTGCACATAAGTCATCGACATAAACTTCCAAATTCTTGCGTAAGAATTCCTTAAAAGCGTGACACATGAGTCGCTGGAAAGTAGCGGGTGCATTTGTTAAGCCAAATGGCATCACACGAAATGCAAATATGCCCCATTCAGTGGCAAAAGCCGTCTTGTGTTGATCTTTTGGAGCAATGGCTACTTGATTATAGCCTGAGAATCCATCAAGGAAGCTGTAAACTTCCTTGCCCGCAACTCTTTCCAATAAATGTTCCATGATAGGAAGAGGAGAACTATCTCTAATCGTGGCAGCATTAACTTTTTTAAGGTTAATACACACATGCAATTTTCCATTCCTCTTGGGCACAACCACAATGGGGGATACCCATACGGTATGCTCAATTTCGTAAATAAATCTTGATTCTATCAAACGATCTATCTCCTCTTTAATCTTCGCAACATAATTATCATTGTACGTGTATGGCTTTTGTTTCATAGGTTTTGCATCTGGAGTCATAGGGATTCTATTAGAACATATGTCTAGATCTACTCCTTTCAAGTCTTTGTAACTCCAAGTGAACACATCTCTATATTTGCGCAAGAGGGCAACTAACTCTTCTTCTTCTTCCTTCGTCAAATCGTGCCCAATGTATGTACATTTTTCTTCTTCTCCTTCTATGGCAACTATTATTTTCTTGGTTTTCTCTCGGTTATCATATACTTCTCCAATCTCACCTTTTCTGTTAGGCATTCGTACCATGATTCGTCTGTCTTCTATTTCATATTTCTTGAAGTTCTCGGGAACCTCAAACAAGGATTCTTCTTCTTCTGACATGGTTTCTTTCTTCTTTCTTTTCTTACCTTCACTTTTGCTAGTCACTTGTGTGGCTATTCTCACATCATTCATAACTTCTTCGTGTGTCTGAGGATGAGTTTCTACTTCGTAAAAATATTCTTCCTCTGATGCAAATGGAGGGTCCATAATAATTGACTCTAAATCGAAGTCACTCGCATCCTCAAATGCATCAGTGCTAAGTTCACATTCTTCTAAAATTGAATCACACATGATTGGCTCTATCGTGAAAACTGAGATATCATAGCCATTCTCATCACAGTGGGGTGTCCATTGTTCTTCATTGATGGCTACATCCATGGTTGCTAGGATTTCTGCCCAACCATGGGGTTCGAATTCTTCATCTGGAAATACTACTAGTGCGTAAGCTGGGTCTTGAAGAGTTCTTGGATGTTGTTCGGCACCTAAGGTCCTGGCTTCTAACCGTTCTTCCTCTTGTTTGGCTACCTTACACATCCATAAATGAGTGTCCTCGTGTAACCATGAGGGGTCTGACTCTAATGAATGTACCGATTCCGTTTCTACTTGAGTCTTATGGATGGTATTCCATTGTATTGGGGGTACGTCCCTATGGGAATAGTCTTTAAGATTGACTTTAGTAGTCACTCCTAAATGTTGCAAGTACAAAGAATTAGTTCCCCAATCTTGTACAATTTGCAACTGACGCATGAATGGCCGTCCCAATATCATCTCATAAGCATGATTCTTACTAAAATCACAAATGGCAAAAGTATGCTCAAACTCCACACCACAAGTGGTGAGAGATATGCCTTCTAGTAAGCCTAATGGTTTTTCTATGTGTCCATCAACCATTTTTAGCTTCATCCTGGTAGGTCTTAATGCTGGCTTACCCCAACGTTTCCATAAAGTGGTGGTAGCAATGGCTACTCCGGCTCCTGAATGTAAGATGGCTATCGTGGTGTAGCCCTGATGGGTTATTGGAAGATAAGTGTTACCTTCCTCTCATTCACTTACATCTCCGATCTTTTCTACGGGTATCTCTGGTACCTTCTTGTGTGTTGCTATCTGTGAGGGAGTAGTAGCAAGCTCAGGGAATTGTTTTGCTACATGTTTCCACAGTTCTGGTTTAACCTTTAACAACTCCTCTAGGGTGAGATTACATTGTACTTTGCTATTCTTGATCACTTCCGTGTTTCTAGGGATCACTGATTCTTCATTCCTCAGTATTAGCGTGGGTGCTCTCATGCTAATAGACTTGTCTCCCCAAGGTCCTGTGAACTGAGGTAATTCATGCAAAGAGTTAGATTCAAATCCTGTGTGTTCACTGAGTTGTTCTTCCTCTACATCATCGTAAATAGAGGGAATGTCTTGAGGAAATTGTTCCTGCAAGTCGTTTATTTCTTGAATAGGAGGATGGGTTCCTTGTTCTTTTCTCCATTTCTCTTCTTGGATTTCTCTCAAAAATTCATGTGAATATCTATGTATAGAAGACAGGTTTTCTTCCCCTTCTGTATTGGGTACTTGAGACAAGGACGGTGCATTCTTTTTCGGTGTCTCTGGGACACTAAGATTCCTATGTTGATCCCTTTTCTCTTTGCTTTCTATCAAGTATTCTAGCCTCTCCATTAGACCTTGAAAGTGTAGTTCCGGTTTTGCCATGTTATTCCAATTAAGATATCTAGAGGCTTCGAACAAAGCTTGTGCTAATTCTACCATCTTCATGCAAAGTTTAGTCCTCTCTATTTCTAAGTCTGCTTGAGGGTAGTTCTTACTCATTTTAGCTACTTGAGGTCCTTCCTTTATCCTAGCCTGATATGCACAAAACATCATGTCTAAGTTTTCTGGTATGGGTTCTGCTAAAACTGATCCTGATTTTTGCGCATGTTCTCTTGGTTCAATTCCTGTGAAGTCAATTCTAGGATTTTGGCTCTAGATTCCTTCAAGCTTCCTTCCAACTCAGTTATCCTTTTACTCCATTTTCTCTTAATTCTTTCTCTGGAATCTTTCCAAGATTTTATCTTTTTACTGCTAGATTCTGCAACTTCACTAGTTCCGGCTACTCTCTCCTGGTTAAGCTGTTGGTTCTGTAGGAGCGCCTGGGCTCTTGTTATAGCTTGGATAGGCACATATGTAGGGTTGGATCCATCTGCATTGTGCACAATACCTATCACGTTGATCGGTGTCACACTTGACACATTAGCAGGGTTCTTAGGACAATCTTTGATTATGTGCTCTTTACCACAATCGGCACAAAATCCTTGTATGTTATAGTACTGTGATTGTCCTGATATCAAAGGATGTGGACAATCCTTTATGAAATGATCTCCTTGGCACCTAAAGCATGGTCCTCTAGGGCCTTGTGGTCTCTGTTGTCTTACTTGGGGCCGTGGATTCGGGTTTGTGTACATCACGTTAGCGTAATCGGGCTCCCAACTAGGTTCCACTGGTGGACTATCATAATGATATGTTTCTATGTGTTCTGTTGACTCTGTGTAATATGCGGGTGACTATCTACATGAGTAGAGTCAAAACTGTTGGAGTTCAGATCACTCTCTGTGATCAAAGGTGAAGAAGGCACTAAAGCCCTACTTAGGTTCTCTTCTGCAGCAACATATTTGATTGAGATGACATTCGCTGGTGGGGATGGCTGCTGAGCTAAGAGAGGTTGAGGTCTTTGTTGAGCTTGATAAGGGTAGTTCTGTGGAGGCCTATAGTAATAAGGCTGAGTATTGTATTGGCCTTGATACCTACCTGGCTGTGGGTATGCTTGCGGGTAGTTCTGTCTCACTGCCTGTTTGTTGTATGGGCAGTCCTGAGCCGTGTGATTTGTGTATCTTCTCTCAATTGTACAGTATTGGCCACTAGGGTTGGCTTGTGTTTGTGTTGCATTGGGGCACACATTTGCCAAATGATTTCCACCATAGGTGTAACAACGTACGTTAGTTGTTAACTTGGGCATCTGTTTACTAGAAACTCCTAGTTTCTGGGCCACTTTTTCTGCTAGGTCCTCTATCGAGTTAGAGAATTTTGTGGATGCTAGAGATGAACAGTCCGAGTCCTTATAGACCTTTGAGATTTCCAACTCATCTCCTAAGTTGTCCTCAATGTCTATGCATATTCTTACACACTGCTCTAGCGTTCTGGGTTCCTTCAAGTATACATAGGAGCGCAGTTTAGAGCTCAACAAGCCGTCTAGAAACAATGACACTTGTTTGGCCTGTGAGGGTAACTCTTGCATTGGACATCTTTCAACATATTGTCTAAACCTATGTCCTGCGAGTCTAACTGTTTCCTGAGGGGTCTGTTTAAATCTATGAATCAACGAAGACGTGTCATGTCTAATCCCACTTTTAGAGAATTCAGTGATGAACGACTCTAAAAAGTGATGGATGTCTCTAAACTGCCTTTGTTGCAAAGGTTGGAACCAAGTTAAAGCGGTATTCTTTAACGTTAGCCCAAATGCATTATATTGCGTGAACATGTCTTCGACTTGTTCTGCTCTTAGCACTTGCTTAAACTCCGCAACATGATCATAGGGATCTCCTATCCCGTCAAAGTAGTTTTTTATGGACTTTACTAATTGAGTGGGTCTTAGTATTCTTGCATGTTCACGTGCTCTCGGTAGAGGAAAATCATCTCTACCACCTAGTATTCCATGTTCCCTTTGTCTATCAGCTCTATTAGTGTCCGTGGTTGTTCTATCTCTCCCTATGGGATGATTGAAGCTTACTTCGGGTCTCTCTTTATTTTTCTCCCTTTGATTAGCGTGGGCTGAGGATGTTCCTGCCCCTTGTTGGCTTGCGTTTACGTTTGATCGTGATGGAGGGAATACCAATTCACCTCTCCATGTGTATGTATTTCTAGCATGGACTGGCACCATAAATACTCTTTCTGAAGTTTCGTCCAGGTATACAACCTTTCCAGGTGTATCCGGGTCCTTGAACTCATAGATTATAATGGAGCCTAACTCACTAGGTTCTTCCGTTCTGTACCTCCAAAATGCTTCGTCAGTTTCTTTATTTACAAACAGCTCTATGCTTCTGTTATCCTGAGGGGTCCAATCTGGAACTAGTACTCATGTCAATACAGATTTCCCTCTAGGTGTTCTAGGTTCTTCCAATGGTTCCTTTCCTTGGGATCTCGCTTCTGTTTCCAACTGAATTACGCCAAACTTATTCGTATTGTTTGGCTACATACTTAAGATGTACATCGTTCCTTCCTTGTCTATGTACGCATCTCTCTCGAATTTCACCACTAGACGTTCCAATCCAATGGGTTGATCAGGATTGTGCATTTGCACCACTTGTCTTCGCAAACCATCCTCATAGATGCGAGCACCTAAGCGGTTGGTTCGGAGAAATTCTAATTGCGTTCTATAGGGTCCTTCAGGTCTTTCTAAATATGCTACGTTTGACCCTCCTTCTGGTCTTTCTGTGCTAAATGCCATTTCTGATTCACTCGTGTCTGAGCTCTCGTAGGGGTAATTACTATTCAATTGCTGAGCCCACGATCGAGTAGTAGTGCCTACACTTGCTTCTGATGATCTAAGGCTTCATCCGTCAGACTTACCTATATGTTTGCCCGATCTAAGGTTCATGAATTTTCTTCCTTGCACACTCAGCACACGCTCAGATCGTCAATGATTGTTCTTAATTTCTTGATTCTTTTTAGATCCCTTTAGATTCTTGTCTAGATGTATGCATCAGGAATTCAACTTTCTGTTGCACTTTGAGTTCTCATTCCGTCAGACTTATGTTCTTTCCCTTACGTTTTTGTATCACACACGTTTATCTTTAGTCTTGGACTTGATAATGTTAAATATCTTGAACTTGAGGCGTTCCTATCGTCGCTAATCCACAAAGCTACCGTTTAGCCTAAGCTAAGAATTGACTGAGGGGGTTGAGTACTCTTCCAACCTCGAGTCAGCTTTTCTCGTTGCTCTGATTGCCCAAGAAGCCGTGCTTCCCAAGCTTTATGCCCTTCACTGCCTTGCCTTGAATGCCCTTGATTGTCTTGCTAGACCCGCCAAAATTCAATGTTAGACCAATATCACAAATGGATGATCAAGCACTTGAGTATATACACTTTTAAAAGTCCTTTCCCTTTTGCCCAAAATTCCAATGATTGCCCCCTGCTTCCTAGTCCCAACTATGTCAACCTCAAACTAGCTTATCTAAAAATCAACATATTTTTTATGAAAAAACAGTTGAGGTCACGTGTAGTACTCGTCAAGAGCTTTCTAACGAGCTATAAAGCTCAAAAAACGGACTTCGGATGAAAAAGATATGACCGTTCAGGCTCTAGGGGGTGAAAACTCACAAACAGGTTTTTCTTCAATTATGAGCTAAGGGGTCTCCTATGAGTGCAATGATCCAAAAATTTTCAAAAAATAGCCCCAAAATGGTCAAAAAATCAAACCCTAAAATTTGCGTTTGGGTGAGCAATCACAATGGTCTGAGATGATCGCGATGGTCTAGGACCGTCGCGATGGTCCAGGTGAACCGTTGCGATGGCGTGTGCGCGAACCGTCGCGATGGTCTGAAGTGCACGGTCGTGATGGTCTAAATGTGAGCAATCGCGATGGTCGGGGTGAGGCATTGCGATGGTCCAATTGAGTGAACAATCACGATGGCGTCAGTCAACGGTCAACGTGAACCATCGCGATGGTCTGAAGTGAACCGTCGCGATGGTCACAGATGTGATGGCGTGAGCCAATCGCGATGGTCCAAATTTTGAGCTGTCGCGATGGTGTAAGGGTCTCGTCGCGATGGCGTAGCTAGTGAGCAATTGCGATGGTCCGATTTCACACGTGGCACTATCGAGGCGATGGCATGGGCCAATCGCGATGGCGTGGGGTCGACGAGATCATCGCGATGGTCCAAGTGAACCGTCGCGATGGCTCAAGTGAGCCGTCGTGATGGTGCGAGACTGTCGCGATGGTCCGGCCGAGCCATCGTGATGGCGTGAGCCAATCACGATGGTGTGACACAATCGCGATGGTCTGAGCCAATCGCGATGGTCCACCAAAATGCAAATTTTCAAGATGCGCCTGTGGATTCCTACGTGCGATCTACACGCTGGTGTGGTCGCCTACCTCAAATTTCGAACTTTGCAGACCATCGCGATGGTCTGACACAGTCGGCAATTTCTGACAGAGAGTACATTTCTTACCTTTCTACAGCTTTCTTGATGCTCTGGAGCTCTGTACCTACAAGAAAACTCAAAAACACACAAGTACACACAATCACAAAAGCTCTCTCTCTCTCTTGCACATGCACAAATGAGGGGAAATGAGGAGAATGGGTGGATATGGTGAATTTTCTGATTTTTTTGGAGTTGGAGATGATGATGCGGTGATGAAGATGGAGTGTGGGGGAGGTGAAAAACACTAAAAACTAACTAAAAACAACAACAAAAACTGAAATTTTTACCTTCCAACGCCACTTCTTGCTATACTCTTACCATCACACATTCGTCCTAAACTCAATCCCCGGCAACGACACCAAATTTGGTGTTGCTCTAGCACAATGGTGAGAACCACATTAAGAAGCTCCACCTCCTTAATGTCAATCCGCGGAAGAGATAGGAGTGATATGAAGATCGTGAATGTGAGATGAAGTGAGAGTGAAGGTGAGAAGCATAGAGATGCACACACACATACACACACACTACGAAGAGACAAGCAAGACACAATGGAAGGTGAGAAATCAACTCTATTACTCAAGAACACTCTTACAAGCTCAAAATAGCTCTAAGCTCTTCTCTACTCAAACAAGCTAACACTAAGTAACCTCATAAATGAGCTCTCTAGCTCTTCTTATAGTTTCTAGACTAGTTTTGACCGGTTTCACATCTAGTGACCGGCATAGTTAAAAAATAGGTCCTATGCACTATTTGAGAGGGTAAACGGTGTCTAAAAATAACCAAAATTGCTATGCTCATTCTACCTACACTCCTCAAGCTCGAGGACTCCTCGGCTTGCACAAAATGGAGCTATGAATTACAAAAAGGGTGTTTTATATGTTACATATGTTACAATAGTGATGAAAATCACTGTTGGAGGTTTTGAAGAATATTTATAAAACATAAATCTTTGAAAAATTTGATTCGGCTGGCTTCCTGCTCTGTCTTTACATGCTTCCACATCTTCTATGCCTCTGGCTACTGCCAACAACCTAGCAACATTAGCATGACTAATTTTGGATAACAAAAACATGCCACTTCTGTTTTCACCTTGAAGTAGACAATGCTCCTCATCAGGTGAGAGTATTTGACAAGAATCTTTCTCAAAAACTACTTTATAACCATGTGACAAGAAAGTCGAGATAGAGAGAAAATTCTTCTTTATTTCTAGAACATAAAGAACTGGAAATTGTGAAATTTCCACTTGCTCTGGACTTAAGGTTCACTTCTCCAACACCTACATCATCCAAATCATGACCATCTGCAATGGTCACTCTTCTACCTGACGAGTTAGAAAGTGAGGAAAATACCTTTCTGCAACCTGTCATATGCTTAGTAGCTCTTGAATAAAAAATCCAAGGATTATTTGAGATTTATATTTAATGATGCGTGATCAAAAGCTATCTCTTCAATAGTAGCACATGCATATGAATCTACCTTAAAAGATTTAGGTTTTGGATCATCTTCAACACTATTACTTGATGCTTTCTTCTTCTCATTGAAAATCCTTGCTCTCCATTCTGCTTGTAATGACCTAGTTTCTTACAGTAATGGCATACTCCTTTCTTTGAATCAGATGTAGTCAAAGATTTATCTTTGGGTGTAGAGGAAGAATTAGGGGTAGAACTAGAAAACTTAGGATTAGAAGACTTACTTTCCTTCTTGGAGTGCTGAATCTTCTGCTCCTTCTTTGTTTCCTTCTTCTTATTTCCCTTTGATGATGATAACATGGCTTCATCATTATCTTCCATACTCTTTTGTTGATCTTCACCTTGAAGTAATAGGAACTATAGCTCTTCAAATGAAATTTCTCTATCTCTTGTGGAGAGAGATAAACAAGTAACAAAAGCTGGATATGAGGATGGAAGTGAGTTTAGAAGTGTGTTTACCATCTCTTCATCTAAAATGTTGACACCAACATTCAATAATTGATCTCGTAAATCTTTAAGCTTCAAAATATGCGTCTAAACTGATTCACCAACTTTCATTCTTTTGTTGGCTAGTTGTCTCCTTACATGAGCTTTCTTAGCAGGGTTTTTGTTTTGATAGAGATTCTCTAACTCCAGCCAAGCCTGTCGAGAGGTTCTGCAAGACCTGATCTGGGGTACAATATGCCTCTTAACTCCCATAGCAATATATGAAAGTGCTAAAGCATCCCTTGAATCCCATCTGGATTGATCTTCTATAGGAAGTAATGTGGTAGTAGTACGGACTCCTGATGATGAAAGAGTTTCATCATCAGGAGTCCGTACTACTACAAGATTACTTCCTATAGAAGAGCAATCCAGATGGGATTCAAGGGATTCTTTAGCACTTTCATATATTGCTATGGGAGTTAAAAGGCATATTATACCCCAAATCAAGTCTTGCAGAATCTCCTCCAAATAATCACCAAGACGTAGAACACAACTCCTCCAAGAATGTATGTGAACACTCCCTCCAAGAAGACAACTCCTCCAAGAGTGGAAGTGAACACCCCCTCCAATATCTCCTCCAAGGTCTCCTTGAGTAACTTGAAAAGATAATCCTCGATCACCTCCAAGAGCTTCTTGAGTGATGATTCAATAATGAGCCAAGACCTCTGTTTATATAGATTTGAGAATCTACCTAAAAGCATATGTAAAAGCACTTCAAAAAGCTACGTGAAAAAAACAATACATAATAATTGAAATAGTAATCGTAAAGATCATACAACGTTGCTTTTTGCGGAAGCGAAAACCAAAACAAAAGTTATTCATGTTGTGCTGATTACGGGATTTGAACCTAGGTCACCCTGTTGGGAGGCAAGCGCTCTAACCATTACGCCCAAGCACTCTTATTGTTGAAGCATCTAAAGGATTCTTCATATGGCTATTATTAGACCATATGATATTGACTCCAACAATCCCCCCTGCAATGTCATAATGGTACAAGGTTTAATAACCTTCAAAACTTCTAATGTCTATAAATATCTCTTAACTGATTTCCACTAAATGTTGAGCTAACTATGTATGAACCTGTATATTGAGAAACTGCAAATTGAATGTCATGTCATGTATTACATAGATATATCAAGAAACCTATTGCTTCACTATATAATGTAGCACCAAATGGTTTTGAATCTGCTACTGACTGTAATGACATGTTGACATCCATAGGTGTCTGCATAGGCTTGAAATCTTGTCTATTCTCTCTCTATCTCTCACTCGTCTATTTTTTGAGTCTTAAGGTGTGTATGTTAAGGTTCATCTATTGGAAGATCCTATAACCTGTGATATATTGTTATTGTGGCCCACTACCACTTCTAACATATGGTATTCCAACCTTAGAATACCAACATTTGGTATTAGAGCATAGTTGACATACACCCTTAATAAGATGAGTGACTATAGACTTGAGAATGAAGACAAGCTTGAAAGCATGTCTAATTATTCAATTTGGAGTTTTATGATGATGAATCTGTTAATAACAAGGGACTTATGCCTGGGTTTGAATCTCGTCAGGTGTAGATCGCGTAATTATTTTTTGAAAAGTGACATCATTTGTTTTTTTTGTTCCGATTAACAATTCGGAGACAGAGTTTCTTGAAGATGTATTCAAACATAATTATCATATGCTGGAGTTAATGAGGATTTTTGGACAAGTTGTGGACATTGTTTCCAACAATATTTTCTTGTCCGATAGAAGAAAAATGTAATCAGATAGTAGGTTGTTTGCATATTTGGCAGCATTATTTCAATTTCTTCAGAAAGTGGAGAAAGATGATATTATTGATGGAGAGTGTTAATCTCCAAAATAACAAGTGGTCCTTGATGCTAGAGCACCTCTATATGAAGAACAACTCAAAACCTCAACCAATTTTGGAAGATCAATGCCAAAATATCAAACTTTGCACTAACTGTGAAGAAACTAATTATGTAGAAATGTGTGCTACACTTAATTCACTCATTTACTCATCAAATATATAAATCTTTCAATGAATCTCTATACAAGATGTCTCCTCGAGTTTTCACACCTTCTCCGAGTTAAATCTCTCCAAAAGATCTAGTAGATCTTGAGATTTACTCCAAACAATATACCTATGTATGAAACTATTCTTCTGTGTAGTCGACTTTGACACCTGCAACTTCTAATGCATGGTTCTCCCAAACTAGACCTTGTTTATTCAAATGCTTTTTGCCACAAGTACCTTACCTTTCAACTTAAAGAATGAGTGCTTACTTTCTCAAAACTTTACACTGTGGAGGGAGATTTGATCAAAACATTGACCACCAAGATTGCGCCTCTTTTGTCTTCACTTCTTCACATTTAAACATGTAAATGTTCCTACTTGAAATTCTCTCAACCTGATTACAATTGTACTCTCAGAAATTCTATATAGGTCACTCAACTATATAATTACACTTGTTTAAAAGCATTCATCAAGAAGGTAAACACAGAAGGAGCACCGTGCAAAATATCGAGGTGCAACTTTTCTTTTATTCAGAAAAATCTTACATGTAAGTGATACATCAAGTGCTTCTCACTTTTTCAAGTCTCTAATGACTTCTAAACTTATCATTCATCTTCCCCTCATTATGTGTCCCAACTTTCTACTTGTATATAAAGGCATATATGTACAAAATCGTAACCATTACAAGGTATAAGTAAACTAATTACAAGCTTAATGTACATATATACAAGTCTTCATCTTCTAGTCATGTACTCATCCTCAAGCCTCATATATTGAACTTTGCTTTATTCTTTGTCTTCAATTCTTGTCCAAATCACCAATTGTTGATTTTCCTGCACCAACAACTCCCCCTCAATCATCAATTGTGATTTTCTCCATCTTCTTTATACCTACCATGTCTTTGAGCCTTTGTAACTTAGGTCCATCCAAGCTTTTGGTTAACATGTTTGCAATCTGATCTTTTGTTGAAGTATGTATGACTTCAATTTCTTTATCAATCACCTTCTCTCTTAAGAAGTGATACTGGGTCTCAATATGTTTAGTCATGGCATGAAACACAGGGTTAGCATCTAGATACAATGAACTCATATTATCTCCATGAATAGTGGGTGTACTCTGAATGATGTCAAAACTCTTCGTGAGAGTCTTCAACCATATAACTTCTTATGCAACTTCAACCATACCTTTATACTCTACTTCTGTGGATGACAAAGCAATTGTATGTTGCTTCTTAGATTACCAAGAGATTAACTTATCTCCCACATAACATAGATATCCATAGGTTGATCTCCCATCATCAGGATTACCTACCCAATTTGTATCACTATTTATCTTGATGTTTGTATCTGATGTGAATCCATAATACAAACCTTCTTTGAGTGTACCCTTAATGTATCTTAGCACCCTTTGTCCTGCAACCCAATGTTCTTTCCTAGGACAATGCATGAATTGAGACAACACTCCAACTGCATATGAAAAATTAGGCCTAGTTAATGTAGCATAGATTAAACAACCAACCAAACTTTGATATAGCTTCATGTCCTTGAATTCTTCTCCTCCATATCGGCTCAATTTGTGATTCAACTCCATTGGAGTAGGTGCTACCCTGCAATCTTCCATTTTAAACTTGATTAGCAAGCTCATCAAATACCTTTCTTAAGTCACATATACTCCATGTTGGGTATATGAAATCTCCATGCCCAAGAAATATGAAAAGTCTCCCAAATGACTAATCTTGAACTCTTTCTCCATTTGCTTCTTAAGACTTTGTATGCCCTTCTCATCTGTACCTGTAAGAATTATGCCATCAACATATATGCACATGTAAATGAACCCATCATCACTTGGTTTAACAAGCAAGCTACTATCTGCCTTAGACACTCGAAAACCAAGCTCCTTCAAGAACTTCACAAGTCTATAATTCCATGCCCTTGGGGTTTGCTTCAAACCATACAAAGATCTCTTGAGTTTACATACATACTTTGGATACCTTTTATCCTTGAAACCTTTTGGTTGCTCCATGAACACATCATCTGAAATGTAACCACTTAGAAAAGCATTCTTCACATCTAATTGACATATCTTCCAACCTTTACATGCAGCTATAACTATGAGAGTCCTTATAGTTGTCATCTTTGCCATAGGACTATAAGTCTCATCATAATCTATACCATATGTGTGAGCATACCCTTTCACAACAAGTCTAGCTTTATATCTAGACACACTTCCATCTGCATACCTCTTTGTCTTATAGACCCATTTGCATCCAATGATCTTTTGACTATTTGGTTTAGGAACCAAATCCCATGTCTCATTTTCCATCAATGCATCATACTCCTTCTGCATAGCTTTCTCCCAATTTTTCTTACCTTTTTCCTCTTCATATGTAGAAGGGTCTTCCTCTGCTTTCACCATATAAGCATAATCTTTAGTGGTCAAATATGAAGTATCATAGCTATACCTTGTAGATTGCCATTTGTGCCTTGATGATCTTCTAAGTCCTCCACTTTTTGAAGTTTCTGGTTCATCACATTCTAGATGAAACCTTGGCATTTCTTCAACTTCAACTAGTGCTTCATTGTTCTCTTCTTCATAAAAAATTTGAACCTTCGATTTACCTTTCTTTTGGTTCAATGATTCTTCATCACCTCCATTAATGTTAATTAAACCTACATACCAAGTGCCTTGCTCATCAAATGTAACATCCTTTGACACAAGGAATTTCTTTGTTGATGGACTCCACAACCTATACCCATCTGCTTATCATCATAACCAATGAACACATACTTTCCAGCTTTACGTTCCAATTTATGCCTCAACTGAGTTGGCACATATGCATAAGCCAAACATCCAAACACTTTGCAATGATCTAAGGTAGGTTTCTTACCCCACCATGCTTCATATGGTGTCATACCCTGCAAATCTTTACATGGTATCCTATTAACCAAGTATGTGGTTGTATTTACAGCCTCAACCCACAAATAATTAGGACAATTTTTCTCTTTCATAATTGACCTTGCAAACTCAACAAGAGTTCTATTCCTCCTTTTTGCTACACCATTTGGTTGAGGAGAGTACCCGCAAGTAACTTCCCTTTTTATACCTACATTCCATAAGTAATCACTGAACTCATTAGAGAAATACTCTCAAACTCCATCTGACTTGATTCTCTTCAATTTTTGTCTTGAAACTCTTTCTGCATACACATGATAATGTTTAAATGTATTGAACACCTATGATTTATCTTTGATCACATATATGGTGATCCACCTAGTAGCATCATCAACATAAGTCACATAATATCTTGAACCATTAATGCTAAAGTCATTTGATGGGCCCCACACATCTGTATCTACCAATTCAAGCTTCTCTGAATCCATGAAACCATGCTTATTATATGATTGCTTATGAGGCTTACCTAATTGACATGCTTCACATCTGTACATCATATGTTGACATGCAACCATAGGCAATCCAAGCACTGAACCATTGTTAATCATATCCTTAATACCTCTTTCATTGAAATGTCCAAGTCTTTTGTGCCAAAGTTCTAACTCAGAGATCTTATGTCCTCCATAAGTGAACAAAGCCTGACCAACATTGCCTTGAATCTTCAATGTGAATAGCCTTCCTTCTTTCTTTCTTGAAACAATTTGTTTATACCCATTGCTAGGATCTTCCATAAAAATGCCATCATTAGTGAACCTTAACTCATAACCTTTCTCTACACTTTGCCCTACACTTATCAGATTCTTTGGAATTGTAGGAACATAAAAAAATCTTACTCAGAAGAGTGCTTCCATCCTTGGCCTTTACTGATCCAATGGACTTCACATTATGCTTTGTATTATCACTTGTTTGAACTATATCATTAGTTACCTTAATCTCCAAATCAGTCATCAAAGCTATGTTGCCACTCAAGTGATTGCTACACCCTGAGTCAATATAAAAGACTCTTTGATCTTCAGATTGTCTTTCACAAGTTGCATTCATAATTAAGGTTAAATACTCTTTCTGGTTTGAAGCATAGTTGTAGTAGGTATTATTGTAGGATTGACTTTGAAAGCCTCTACCTGCATTTCTTCCAAAGTAACCTCTATTGCCTCTACCTCTGAAATTACCTCTCTGATTTCTATTACCTTTTCCTCTTGAATTAAAGTTTTGATTGTATCCTTCACCATTTTGATTATTATGCCAACATTCATGAGCTAAATGATTAGTCTTACCACAAACCAGCAAGCTTTGACACCATATTTATTGCTTCTGCCTCTTCCTCTTCCTTTGCCACCACCTCTTCCTCTTAGGAAGTTAGCTTGGCTAGTGGTGCCTTCATCTTCATTCAATTGTTGCTTGCCTTTGTTACTCTTCTTCTTGTCCTTTGAATACGTTGCTCGACTTGTACTCTTATCAACATCACCTTTGACATCTTGCTCAAAGGTTAGCATATGTCCTAGCAATTGATTCAAATCAGGGGTGAAATGATCTAGTGACAATTTAATGGATAGAATGAAAGGCTTCCACTTCTCATCTCCTCTCAAACCTGTGAGAATTTGTCTTAATAATTTATTGTCTTCAATATCTTAATCAACTGCTCCTAATGCATCTACAATGTCCTTCATCCTTGCTACATAATTAGAAATAGATTGAGAAGATTTCTTTTTGAATGTGGTGAACTCTGCCCATAAAGATGCCTTCCTTGACTTTGTAATGTTTTGGGAATGCTCCTCCAAAGCATTCCATATGTCACTTGCACTTTCAAGTCCACATTAGCAAATAATCATTGACTCCGATGTAGATAATGTTCCTTGCTTGAGCATGCTTCTTCATCCATGTCTTCAAATCTGAGAGCTCTTCCTTAGTTGGAACATTAGGATCCCTATACTTTGGTTTCTCAGACCCCGTTTATTCAAATGCTTTTAGCCACAAGTAGCTTACCTTTCAACTTAAAGAATGAGTGCTTACTTGCTCAAAACTTTACACTGTGGAGGGAGATCTAATCAAAACATTGACCACCGTGATTGTGCATGTTCTATCTTCACTTCTTCACATTTACACATATAAATGCTCCTACTTAAAATTCTCTCAACCTGATTACAATTAGACTATCAAAATGTGTAGAGAGGTCACTCAACTATACAGTTAGACTTGTACAAAAGCATTCATCAAGAAGATAAACACAGAAGGAGCACTATGCAAAAGTTCGAGGTGCAACTTTTCTTTTATTTAGAAAAAATCTTACATCTAAGTGATACATCAAGTTCTTCTCACTTTTTCAAGTTTATAATGACTTCTAAACTTATCATTCATCTTCCCCTCATTATATGTCCTGACTTTCGACTTATATATATAGGCATATATGTACAAAATCATAACCATTACAAGATATAAGTAAACTAATTACAAGTTTAATGTACATATATCTAGATCTTCATCTTCAGATCATGTACTCATCTTCAAGCCTCATATATTGAACTTTGCTTTATTCTTTGTCTTCAATTCTTTTCCAAATCACCAATTGTTGATTGTCTTGCACCAATAGTTATATGGTCAAGTGTACATTTGCAGCAACAGTTGTCATCTATGCAAAAGAAAAAGGAAGTGGACTGTTTTACATTAGAGGACCAGCAGTAGGATACATATCAAATGTTACTGAAGTCAAGTTATGCAGTGGATAAGGTATTATCAATTGTGAAGAAGATTAAAGAAGATTCTCCAAAAATTAGTAGTTTACATGATGAACCGATTAAGGTAATGGAAGAATCAGAAATGCCTACAGTTATGGGGAAGATTTTTAGGTTGTCGAAGAAAAGAAGAATACATTTGACATTAAAGATGCCAATTGTTTGATTAACTTTTGAGGAGATGGATCAAGCATCTTTTGTGGCCATAATAGATGTTCAAGATGCATATCAAAAATTGGAAGCGATGCATCAATTTATGGTGAAACAAGAGGAATTATTAAAAGAACAAAAGTTCTTGAACAAAATATTAAATTCTGAGGAATACCAGCAACAACAAAAGTAGGTTCAAGGTTTGTAGATGGAGTTACAGTTGAAGTCGGAACAGTATGAGGTAGCTATGGTAGAGTTGAGAAAATAGCAAGCTGTAGAATTGGTAAAGGTAAAACAATCTTTAAAGGTATTCAAAGACAGGATAGTAAAGATGCAAGAGATAGTGAGCAAGGAGTTACATTTGGAGAATGAGGTACTAAATTTAAGAATTAAGCCTTTGCTAGTGTTGGAAAAATCGATGTGCATATGGAAGCAGTAGAGATGGATGTTGTGTTAATGTCTGAAGTAGATATGGGTTTAATGATGTAGCCAATGCAAAAGAGGATGCAAGAATTATGGAATGGTATTAAAGAAAGATTGGAAGCTTTAGTTTGGTATCCTTGCAAAGTTTTACAAGCTAGTTTTGTCTCTCAATATCAAAGTCAATTTTGGAGATTATTAAACACGATAAGAAAGACAAAGAGAAATTACTGTAGCAAATAGAGAAAGTAAAGGGGAAATTATTACAACAAGATATGAGGAAAGAAATGTAGGATCAGATTCAACATGAATTGGTTTGGGAAGAAGATGTTCAAAGGGTAACCATGGTGCAAATGGATACTGAAGAAGAAGCTGAGAGAATTGAAGAAAGTACAATGATCTCATAAATGGTACAAATGGGGAACCCGAATAGGGAATTAATTATGGTTGTAATTGATCAAGGGTTAGTGGGATCAGGTGAGATTTTTGCAAATCATCCATCTGGTAGTGCCAAGTGGTAATACTAGAAGTTTTTGTAAGAAAACTTGCTCAATCGAATATTTAAAGCGTTTAGTTTGCTAAATCGAAGTTCGCTCAGTCATATCTTGCTAACTCGGTTTGATTGTTGAAAGTTAGTTACAATCTAATTTTAACAACTTTGTCGCATGATGTAAAGGGTTGTATTCACATGATGTGGACATTATGTTTATTCAATATGACTTAATTTGTATGTGAGGAAGGCAAAACAGTTTTTTGGACTAAAGAATATCTTGGATTTCTCCTTCAATTGTGTTCATACCTCTGTATTTCTATTCAGTGCTCAAGCTCTGTAATCTTGATCAATGCTTAAATCTATTTGATGCATTTTCTATTCATTTTGAGTAAGTCAGAGTGTGTGTGTTTCATTCTACTTTGTGAGTCAGTAGTGATGTGTTGAAGAACCCCAACAGGGTGTGTGTGGCAGTGAATAGTTGTGATGTGGGTGTAGAGAGCAAAAAGGACAAAGGGTTTGGGTTGAGGGGTTGGGGAAGGTTAGAAAAATAGGAAATGAAAGGTTGGAGAACTTTTATGGAGGTCGGAGTGAGAGAGGTTGGAGGTGGAGCCACCATGGGATAAGGTTGAGTGATAGGAAAACCTAGAAAAGTGGATAAAAAATATGGGCCCAACAGTGAGGTATCCCATGGCAAAGTCGATGAAAGAACTAGTTGATTGGGCGGTGGTATGATACAATGGATTGTTGAAGGAAGAAACAAGGGATAAAATGGAAGTTGGGATATGGAAGGTGGAGGTGTGCTCTATGAGATCAATAGTAGGTATAATATTTACAATATCTATTTGAGGGGGTGATGGTTGAGTTGTTGGAAGTAGTGGTTCAGTTATTACTTCATGGATTAAATTCATTTTAGGGCAAGACATTCCCAAAGGTTGTATCATTGGACTTGGCATGGCAGTGTCAGTTGCTTGGGAAATCATCTTATCCTGGTTTGTGGAAATTGCGGTGGTAGTTGTCTCTATTGTTTTGGGTGTCATAGTAGTCATTGTCATTGTAGTGATGGTAATCTATAGGCTTTTTCTTGGCCTTGGTTGTGTTTGTAACCTGCATCGATCATATTGGGCATGAGGCATCTTATGGGTTCCACTACACCATAGGTCTTTGAGAGCACTTGTAGAGATTCACTAAATTGAGAGTCTACATCGGCCTCTTCCAAGAGTTGGGCCATGTGTACTCTGCTGCTCTGTTAAAAAAGCAATTATTGTGTTTTGAACCCTTTCCATGGTTTCGTATAGTCTACAGAGTTGTGGAGTATAAGATAGAGCTCCAGTTGATTCTTCCTCTTCCTCCTCCTCTCATTCTTCCAACTGTTGAGAGAGAGAGAGTCCTCTGTTGGTAATCTTCCTAGTGTATGTGATGAATTTCTCTCTATCTTCCCATTTTTGTGTTGAGGTGCCAGGACCTTTTGTGTCAGAAAAGAACTCAATGTTCGAGAGTTGATTGGTTTGGAAGAAGGACTCAAAGTTGAATGTGCCCATCCCTTCGATGTCTCCAGTAGGCTCAAATTTGAATCCCGATGGTACAAGGGGAGTAGAGGGAGAAGCTTGTGAAGTTCCTTCACACTTATATTGAGATATTCTAATCATAAAAGGGGCACTCTACCTTCTCCTCTTGGTGAGATTTTTGGGGTTGTGACAACCTCTCTTGGTTGGACACATGAGATCTTGTGTCTCATTCTCTTAGACTGGTGGGCAGAAGCTCGACAAACTTTAAAAAGTTGTAATTGGGACTAGGTCAGGGCACGCTCGATGGGCACATCGTATGATAAACACCTATATATAATACAAGTAATGGCACAACACATTCACAATTGGCTTCCTAGAACACCTCTTGTTAGCTTCATACAACTGTTCAATGATCCACACGGGAAGCTTTATGGTGAGCAGCCTTGTCTCACCTAGATAGAGATTGGAACATATTCTTTTGTGTGGTTGTGTGAAGTGGTCTTGAGATGAAAAAGAAAAATGCTGCATGCATAAGCGAAGTGGGATGGAAATGTTAGGATTCAGTGCCACCATATCCTTTAGCTTCAAAAGCTTCCTATCCCTCATGTTGTTAAGTACCAAAGTTTTTTCTCTGAAGGGACATGTGTGTCGTGCATGTGAGTGCATCTCTCACCAACTCCAAGGTGAGCTCGAACTTCTCCAATTCACTGTTGTGCAAAAAAGATGGAACAACAAAGGTTCTTGGGTGGTCCTTTATGCCACTTGCCTGCAAGGTGGATACCAGATAGTAGCATTGTTTGAAATCTAATTTTGGTAGGGGGTCCTTGAAACAATCTGCCAACCTTGCACGTTGACATATTGTTTGGAGTTGGGGGGTTTTCTAAAGAGCCTCGAACTCTTTTGAAAAAATTTGAAATCATCCCCACACATTGCCAAACTTGCACTTTGACTCCCATTCTGAGCAGGTATTCTACTTTGGCACAGGAAGAGGTAGAGGTAGAGGTTTCGGAAGTGGAAGAGGAAACACTAACCAAGACCAAGGTCAACAATAGAATCATGCAAGAGGAAGAGGATAGTTTCGAGGCAGGGGGAGCCAAAGAGGTCGTAGAAATTTTCAAAGAAATGATTCAGGTAATGATAGTAAAGGATGCTGGAATTGTGGTAAACCTAGAAACTTTGAACGTGATTGTAGGTTGAAGAATCAAAATAACAGAAGGTAGCAAAACAACTATGCATCCACAAGTGCAGATGATTATGAGAAGCTGTTCATGGTTCAACATCACATGATGAATACAATGTCTGCTGGTGTTTCAAAATCGAATTATAATGTCTGGTATGTTGATTCAGGTGCTTCAAATCACATGGCCAACCATGTAGAATGGTTTAGTACTTTACAGAAATTGCCAGCTTGTGGATATGTTGAAACAGGTGATAAGACATCACACCCTATCGAGCATACAGGAAACATAGCATTGTCTATGGAGGACGGGAAGGTAAAACATCTTGCTGATGTGTTGCATGTTCCAAACATAACAAAGAATTTCGTTTCTGTTGGACAAATGGTTGACGAGGGATTACAAGTCAGGTTCAATGCTGATGGATTATATGTAGAAGAATACAAATGGGATGGAAGATTGATTGCCAAAGGAAACAAAGTGGGTAGGATGTTCACCTTAAATGTGAAAATTCCCGAAATGAATGCAGCCATGTTTGCAAAAGGTGCAGGAGTCATTGCTGATATAGAGATCTGGCATAAACGGATTGGGCATGCAAACTTGCAAAGCTTGAAATTGATGCAGTCAAAGGACATTGTCCATGGACTACCAAATTTCAAGGTTATAGAGATGCAAAAGGTATGTGCATCATGTCAATTTGGAAAATAGTCAAGAGCATCATTTCCACATGACAAGCATGTTAGTGAGAATGTGCTAGAAATAGTATACAGATGTTTGGGGTCTTGCAAAGACCACATCTATGGTTGGTTGCAGGTTTGATGTTGCTTTCATTGATGATCATACACAAAAAGTATGGGTTTATTTCATGAAAGAGAAGAGTGAGGTGTGTTGGTGCAAGAAAATCAATAATTGAAGTTTTGATGAAGTTTTGAAGTCAAGGATTCAAGAAAAGATCAATTCATGAAGCATGAAGAAAGTATATGTTTAGGGAATGAAGATATGTATACATATGTACATTAACTTAGAGTTAGCTCACTTATACTTTTGTATGGTTATGAGCTTGTACATATTTGCCTATATATACAAGAAAAAATGTCAGGGCAAATATGAGAGTGTGATATAATAAGAATTGAAGAGAATTAGAAGTCATTAGGCACTTGTGAAGTGAGTAACATAGCTCTCTCATCCAGATGTAAAACTTTTCAGTAATGAAGAAAAAATGCGCTCGATTTTTTTGTGTATTCTTCTTCTGTGATTGATCAATTCAAGAATTCTTTTGTAGGTGTCTAATTCCATACTTAATGAGTCTATGGTTAAATTTTGAGAGCCTAATTGTAAACAGGCTATGAGAATTATGAGTAGGAACATTCATATGTGAGGAAGTGTTGAGTATCTTCTGAAACAGGCGCAATCCCAATGGTCAAAGAAATGGTCAGTTCTCAGTGCACAGTGTAAAGTTTTGCACAAATGAGGATTCAAAATCTAAGTTGAGAGGTAAGCCATCTATGGCTAAAAGCATTTGCATAAATGGGTTCTAGTTTGGGAGAACCAAGCTTTAGAAAATATAGGTGTCAAAGTCGACTGTTGAGAACTACAGATTTAGACATAGGTGACTTGTTGAGATCATTTCTCAAGATCTACTGAGTCTTTTGGAATGATTTAACTTGGAGGAGATGTGAAAACTATAGGCAACACCTTGTACAAAGTTTTATTAAAAAAAGTTTACACATTTGATAAGTCAATGAATTAGTTATGTGCAGCAGACTTTCTATGTAGACATCTTCTTCATAGTTTGTTCAAGATTTTGGTAGTTGAGTATTGATCCTCCAAATTGGTGAAGGTTTTAAGTTATTCTTGATATAGAGGTGCTCTAACTTCAAGGATAAATTTTTCTTTTGGAGATTAACAATCTCCATAATTGGTATCAGAGTAGGAAGCATCAAAATTGAAGAAAGGAGGACCCCAACTGCTGCAGTTATAAAGAATTCAACATTTGAAGATACAAAAGGTGAAAGCTTGAGAAGGAGGTTAGAAGATATCAAGGAAGAAAAAAGGAACTTCATTCGAAGCAAAGGTACACTTATTTCTTATAAAGGTTGAAGAATTTAATACATAGGTGAAGAACGGATGGGAGATTCTCTTCAGATAGAGAAATTGGATAGAGAGAACTATCCAGCATGGTCAATGAGGATGGAAGCTCATCTTATGAGCAAAGACTTGATAGGTTATATCACAAGTGAAGAAGAAAAGCCTCAGTTCACAGATCCTAGTGTTCCAACTAGGGATGAATTGTCAGATTTGAAGACTTGGATGAAGAGAGATGCTCAAGCTAGGAGCATTATCTATATGGGAGTTAATGACTACTTGCTACCTCACATTAGAGGTCTTGAAAGTGCAAGTGATATATGGAATGCTTTGGAGGAGCATTTTCAGAACACCACAAAGTCAAGGAAGCCATCCTTGTGGGCAGAATTTACCACATTCAAGAAGAAGGCCTCTCAATCCATTTCAGATTATGTAACAAGGATGAAGGACATTGCAGATGCATTAGGAGCAGTTGATGAAGATATTGAGGAGGATAAATTGGTAAGGCAAATCCTCACAAGTTTGAGAGGTGATGACAAATGGAAACCATTCATTTTGTCTACTGAATTATCACTAGATCATTTTACTCCTGATTTGAATCAGTTGCTAGGACACATGCTAACCTTTGAAGAGGATGTCAAAGGTGAAAGTGATAAGAGTGCAGGTCAAGCAATGTATTCAAAGGATAAAAAGAAGAATAGCAAAGGGAAACAACTAGCAAATGAAGATGAAGGTACAACTAGCCAAGCTAACTTCCTAAGAGGAAGAGGAGGTGGCAAAGGTAGAGGAAGAGGCAGAAGTAATAAAGATGGAGCCAAAGCTTGCTGGATTTGTGGTAAGACAAATCACTTAGCTCATGATTGTTGGCATAATACTCAGAATAATGGTGGATATAATCAGAACTTTAATTCAAGAGGAAGAGGTGGCAAAAATCAAAGAGGTAATTTCAGAGGTAGAGGTAGTAGCGGTTATTTTGGAAGAAGTGCAGGTAGAGGATTCCAAAGCCAACAATACAACAATACCTACTACAATTATGCTTCAGATCAGAGGGAGGATTCAACATTGATTATGAATGCAACTTGTGAAAGGCAAAGTGAAGACCAAAGAGCCTTCTACATTGACTCAAGGTGTAGCAACACCTAAGTGGCAACATAGCATTGATGACTGATTTGGAAAATAAGGTAACTAATCATGTAGTTCAAACGGGTGATATTACAAAGCACAATGTGAAGTCAATTGGATCAGTGAAGGCCAAGGATGGAAGTACTCTCTTGAGTAAGGCTTTGTATGTTCCTACAATTCCAAAGAATCTGATAAGTGTAGGACAAATTGTTGAAAAAGGTTATGAAGTTAGGTTCACTAATGAAGGAGTTTTTGTGGAAGAACCTAGCAATGGGTATAAACAAATTGTTTGAGGGAACAAAGAAGGAAGATTGTTCACATTGAAGATTCAAGGTAATGTTGGTCATGCCTTGTTTACCTATGGAGGACATAAGATCTTTGAGTTAGATCTTTGGCACAAAACGCTTGGACATTTTAATGAAAGAGGTATTAAAGATATGGTTAACAATGGTTCAGTGCTTGGATTTCCTAATGTTGCAGGTCAACATATGACATGCAGATGTGAGGCATGTCAATTAGGTAAGGCTCATAAGCAATCTTATTCCAAGCATGGTTTTATGTATTCAGAGAAGCTTGAGTTGGTACACACAGATGTGTGGGGACCAACAAAGGATTTTAGTATCAATGGTTCAAGGTATTATGTAATTTATGTTGATGATGCTACCACATGGATCACTATCTATGTGATCAAAGATAAATCAGAGGTATTCAATACATTCAAGCATTATCATGTGTATGCAGAAAGAATCTCAAGTCAAAAGTTGAAGAGACTAAGGTGAGATGGAGGGGGAGAGTATTTCTCTAATGAGTTCAGTGATTACTTGTGGAATGCAGGTATAAAAAGGGAGGTTACTTGCAGGTACTCTCCTCAACAAAATGGTATAGCAGAAAGGAGGAATATAACTCTTGTTGAGTTTGCAAGATCCATGATGAAGGATAAAAATTGTCCAAATTATCTGTGGGCTGTGGTTGTAAATACAGCTACATATTTGGTCAATAGATTACCATGTAAAGCTTTGCAGGGTATGACACCATATGAAGCATGGTGGGGTAAGAGACCTACTCTAGATCATTGCAAAGTATTTGGATGTTTGGAATATGCATATGTGCCATCTCAATTGAGGCACAAATTGGAACCTAAAGCTGAAAAGTATGTATTCATTGGATATGATGATAAGCAAATGGCATATAGGTTGTGGAATCCATCCACAAAACAAGTCCTTGTATCAAAGGATGTTACATTTGATGAGCAAGGTACTTGGTATGCAGGTACAATCAATATTTATGTAGGTGATGAGGAAGTTGTGAATCAAAAGAAAGGTAAATCAAAGGTTCAGATATTTGATGAAGAAGAGAACAATGAAGTACAGGTTGAAGTTGAAGAAGTGCCATGGTTTGATCTAGAATGTGATGAACCAGAAACCTCAAGGAGTGGAGAACTCAAAAGTTCATCAAGACAAAAATGGAAACCTACAAGGTATAGCTATGGAACTTCTTTTTTGGCTACTAAAGATTATGCTTATATGGTAAAGGCAGATGAAGACCTTCTACATATGAAGAGGCAAAAGGTAAGGAAAATTGGGGGAAAGCTATGCACGAAGAGTATGATGAATTGATGGAGAATGACACATGGGATTTGGTTCCTAAACCAAATAGTCAGAAGATAATTGGATGCAAATGGGTCTCTAAGACAAAGAGGTTTGAAGATGGAAATATGTCTAGGTATAAAGCTAGACTTGTTGTGAAAGGATTTGCTCAGACATATGGTATAGATTATGATGAGACCTATAGTCCTGTGGCAAAGATGACAACCATCAGGACACTCATAGCTATTGCTACATGTAAAGGTTGGAAATTATGTCAATTAGATGTGAAGAATGCTTTTCTAAATGGTTATATTTCAGATGATGTTTTCATGGAGCAACCACAAGGGTTCAGAGATGAGAGGTATCCAGATCATGTATGTAAGCTCAAGAGAGCTTTGTATGGTTTGAAGCAGGCCCCAAGGGCATGGAATTATAGAATTGTGAAGTTCTTGAACGAACTTGGTTTTCAAGTATCTAAAGCAGATAGTAGCTTACTTGTTAAAGCAAGTGATGATGGGTTCATTTACATGTGCATATATGTTGATGATATAATTCTTATAGGTACAGATGAGAAAGGAATTCAAAGCCTAAAGAAGCAAATGAAGAAAGAGTTCAAGATTAGTGACGTGGGAGATTTGTCATATTTTTGGGCATGGAGATCTCATACACTCAACATGGAGTGTATGTAACTCAAGAAAGGTATTTGAAAAACTTGTTCATCAAGTTTAAAATGGATGATTGTAGGGTAGCACCTACTCCAATGGAGGTGAATCAAAAATTGAGTAGATATGGAGGAGAAGAATTCAAGGACATGAAGCTATATCAAAGTTTGGTTGGTAGTCTGATTTATGCTACATTAACTAGGCTTGACTTGTCATATGCAATTGGAGTATTATCTCAATTCATGCATTGTCCTAGGAAAGAACATTGGGTTGCAGGACAAAGAGTGTTGAGGTACATCAAGGGTACAATCAAAGAAGGTTTGTATTATGGTTTTACATTAGATACAAACATCAAGATATATAGTGATACAGATTGGGAAGGTAATCCTGATAATAGGAGATCAACTTATGGATACTTGTGTTATGTGGGAGACAAGTTAATTTCATGGTGTTCAAAGAAGCAACATACAGTTGCTTTATCATCCACAGAGGCTGAGTACAAAGGTATGGTTGAAGCTGCAAAGGAAGTGATATGGCTTAAGACTCTATGAAGAGTTTTGACATCATTCAGAGTACACCCACTATTCATGGAGATAACATGAGTTCATTGTATTTAGCTGCTAATCTTGTTTTTCATTCCAGGACTAAACACATTGAGATTCAGTATCATTTTCTAAGAGAGAAGGTGATGGATAAAGAGATTGAAGTTATACATACTTCAACAAAAGATCAGATAGCTGATATGCTAACCAAAAGCTTGGATGGACCCAAGCTACAGAGATTCAAAGACATGGCAGGTATAAAGGAGATAGAGAAAACCTCAATTGATGATTGAGGGGGAAATGTTGGTGCAAGACAATCAACAATTTAAGTTTTGATGAAGTTTTGAAGTCAAGGATTCAAGAAAAGATCAAGTCATGAAGCATGAAGAAAGTATATGTTCAGAGAATGAAGATATGTATACATATGTACATTAACTTAGAGTTAGCTCACTTATACTTTTGTATGGTTATGATCTTGTACATATTTGCCTATATATACAAGGAAAAATGTTAGGGAAAATATGAGAGAGTATGATAGAATAAGAATTGAAGAGAATTAGAAGCCATTAGACACTTGTGAAGTGAGTAAGATAGCTCTCTCATCCACATGTAAAACTTTTCAGTAATGAAGAAAAGTTGCACCCGATTTTTCTGTGTGTTCTTTTGTGCTTGATCAATTCAAGAATTCTTTTGTAGGTGTCTAATTCCATAGTTATTGAGTCTATGGTTATATTTTGAGAGCCTAATTGTAAACAAGCTGTGAGAATTATGAGTAGGAACATTCATATGTAAGGAAGTGTTGAGTGTCTTGTGAAACAGGCGCAATCCCGATGGTCAAAGAAATGGTCAGTTCTCAGTGCACAGTGTAAAGTTTTGCATAAATGAGAAGTCAAAATCTAAGTTGAGAGGTAAGCCCTCTATGGCTAAAAGCATTTGCATAAACGGCTTCTACTTTGGGAGGACCAAGCTTTAGAAGTTATCGGTGTCAAAGTCAATTGTTGAGAACTAGAGATTTAGACATAAGTGACTTGTTGAGATCATTTCTCAAGATCTATTGAGTCTTTTGGAATGACTTAACTTGGAGGAGATGCGCAAACTATAGGCGACACCTTGTACAAAGTTTTATAAAGAAAATTTACACATTTGATAATTCAATGAATTAGTTATGTGCAACAGACTTTGTGTGTATACATCTTCTTCATAGTTTGTTCAAGATTTTGGTAGTTTGAGTATTGATCCTCGAAATTGGTGAAGGTTTAAAGTTATTCTTGATATAGAGGTGCTCTAACTTCAAGGATAACTTGGTCTTTTGGAGATTAACAATCGCCATCAAGGTGTTCACTCACTTCCAGAATTTTAAAGCTATGGTGGAAAAGCAGACAGGGACGTATATTCAAACATTAAGGTCTAATGGAGGAGGTGAATACATGTCAAATGAGTTCAACACCTTTCGTAAAAGTAATGGAATTCGATGTCATTTTTCATGCAGGTACACACCACAACACAATGGTGTTGCTGAATGCAAAAATAGACATAATTCAGAAATAGCAAGAGGCTTGATGGCTGAGAAGAATATGCCTCATTGTTATTGGGAAGAAGCTATGCATATAACTGTATACATTATGAACAGAACTCCAACTGCTGTTGTACATCAAGTTACACCTGAAGAAAAGTTCACAGGTAAAAAGCCAAACCTATCACATATGAAAGTTTTTGGTTGTATTGCATATGTACATGTTCCAGATGAGATGAGGATGAAGCTTGATCCAAAAGCAAAAAAATGTGTCTTCATTGGATACTCCCTTGAGCAAAAGGGATATAAATGTTATAACCCACTTACATGATAGGTGAAGGTGAGCAGAGATGTGGTATTTGATGAAATGTCAAGCTTCTATGCAGATGCCAAAGAAGGACTAAATCTTGAACCAAATGATAAAGAAAATGCTGAAAAATCAAGTGCAAAATCTCAAGTTTTGAATGGACTAGATGCATCATCAAGCAATAGTTGCAACTCAAATCCATGGAGTGCAAGATTGCATGGAAATTTCAGTCCACCAAATTCATCAAATACATCCAATAAAGGTAAAGAAAAGCTTACTGATGGTCATAAAACATGTGCAGGTTTTGAAGACATCGATGGAGATGCAAGTGGTTCAAAAAAGAGTCTTGATGAGGAACTTGGATTGCCCTCTATGAAGACTCTAGGAGTAAGAAAAGCACATGCAGATGATACAAGGAGAAGTGACCTAGGACCAAGAAAATATGGGAGGATGCGGAATTCAGTGCAACGATTGACGTATGATAGTTATATGGCTCGTCATTGTGCCTATATGTCAAAGATAATACAAGATGTTGAACCCTCTTGTTTTGAAGATGCAATTGGAAATGCAGATTGGGAAAAAGATATGGATGAGGAGATGACTGCACTTTATGGAAATGATACATGGAAGTTGGTTCCATTTCCAAAAGGAGAGAAACCCATAGGTTGCAAGTGGGTTTACAAGGTAAAGCACAATGTTGATGGTAGCTGTTAGAAGATGTATTTTTGGAAGCCTTTTGGATGAAAAATAGTTGTAAAATGACAAAAACTTGTAAAAATATTTATGCAACTGATGTAAAAATAAGGAAGAGTCTTCCTTATGTAGGATAGAATCTTATGTAATTTTTCTAGAATTTTTGGAAACTCCTAGATAGCATATTTTTAGAATAATAGAGGAAAGGACCAAAATTCAAGTGTGAAAAGGGACACTTGAAAATGTATATAAGATAATTTCCTCTATTATGAGGGGGTTGGTTAATCATTTGTTTACATGCTATCCAAGTGAATAGAGAAAGAGTTTCCTGCTGAAAATCGTGTTTTCTCCTCTTTGTGTGGTTTCTTTGATTTGTGAGTCCAATTCTTGTGTATCTATGGAGATTTGTGAACTTCTATTGTGTAATTCTGTTGAATGTGTATGAAGAGAGCTGAATACTGATGTGTTGAGTGATAAGTTGATGAAGAATGGTGCTGAAGATGAAAATCGTCTGTTTTCACAGAATCGCGATTGTCTCATCTGTATGGTACAGGTAATATTTTTGAGTTTTGACTTCATAATTGTATTTTGCTAATGAAATAGCATGTATTAGACACCAAGATTGTGGAAAATGGTGGAGATTTGCTCAAGATAATCCAAACCCTAGAAATTCCTCTTCATTTTCACTATTCTCAGAAATCCAGCCATTATTCTCTTATTTCTTGGATTCTATCATCTAGAAGGGGTTGTGGTCTCTTGAATACTTCCAAGATTGACAAAATAAAGATGTAATGTTAGTTCTTTATGCTAAATGATTGGAGAGGACAACTCCAAAGATCAATAACAAACATTTTTTGGCGTCGTTGCCGGGGAGTATTTCAAAAGCTTCATTGAAGTTGGACCTTGCTGGATCTTCTATTGTTGATGGTAAGAAACACATGGAAAAGGTAACACTCTTTAATCAAGAAATGTGAACATGAAAAGGTAGATGTCTTTGTTTGTCTTTTGGGAAAAGAAAGCAATAGATCATCTTTTAGAATTGGAAGTGCTAAAATTTTTGTAAATTGATAGTTGCTCATCTCATTTTTTGAAGTAAAAGTGCAGGTGTGTGAAAAATTTGAATCAAGAAAGCTGAAGATGAGGTAACATGTGTCTATTCTTGCATTTTTAGAGTGCTTTTTGACCAAGTACTAGGCAAAATTGTTGATCTTGGGAAGATAACATGGTTGCATTAAGGAAAAGTCAAGTAAAGTAGCTAGATGCAAAGTAGAAAAGATTCATTTGTTAACCAAGTCAAAGCATAAATCTTGAGAAACAAAGCTAATTTGCATTTTGAAAAAAAAATGTTGGAGTTTATCTTTGCAAAAATTGATACTTGCATTTCATAGCACAATTTTTCTTTTAGGAATTTTTCTCATGAACTGTTTTGATAGCTAAGCCATAAGAGAGTATAACCAATCAAGGAACACAGGATCAATAGATCACCAAACAAGAAACCCTAAGTGAAGTGTTTACCTTAATTTAGGGCAAAATACTAAAAAAATACATAAAATTCATTAAAAACAATCAAACAAATTTCTTTTCTTCTTAGGAAGTTGGACTGAAGCTTTGTTGATAAGAGTAATAAGGACCAAGTGAAAGAAAAGCAAAAATTTGTCAAAAAATTAGAAAATTAGAAAAAACACGATTCTCTGCACAAGATCGCAATTTTCTGAGTGATGTTGTGATTTTGATGCAAAAGTACAGGAGTCTGTTGAATTGCAATTGGTAGAGGGTATTGAAGGGAAACAAGAGAAAAGAATACTCAAATTTGCACAAAATAAGAAGTACAGAAAAAACACGATTTTCTACACAAAATCGTGATTTTTTGTAAGGGAAATTTTTTGGAACATTCAGCATATTTGGGTTTTTGAAGAAAGATAATTGCAAAAGATTGAGTAAGTAAAGTTGGACAAGTGAAAGAGTGAAGAACTGTGGAAATCACACAAAATCGCGATTTTCTGGACACTATAAAATCCTGAAATTTCAAGAGAAACTCATTTTGAGTGAGTGTGAGAGAGAGAGAGAACAGGCACAGAATCGCGACTTTCTGCAGATTTAAGAGTTGAAGATTTTTTTCAACCAAGCAAGCAAGGTAAGGAGTCTCAACACTATTTTGTTGTATTTCTTTGCATTTTTAGTGATCATATAACACAGAAAAATAGAAAATAATAGAAAAAACACAGAATCATGATTTTATAATTCAGAAATTTTTGTGAAAAATAAAAAGTTTTGAGAAGAACACTTTCATTGCATGTTAAAAAATAGACATGGTGATTCTATACGTGAAATAAAATCTTAAAAGTCAATATCTAAAAATTTTTCAAAAAATTGATTAGAATCGCGATTCTGTTGTCAAACACAACATCGCGATTCTCTGATCAAAGGACAAAATCGCGATTCCTAGAACACGATTTTCATAAGAAAATCATGTTATTAACTATTGTGAGCAATCACGATTGTCTACGAAGAAAATCGTGAAAAACACGGTTTTGAACACAGAATCGTGAAAAACACGATTTTGAGTACAGAATCGTGAAAAACACGATTTTGGACACAGAATCGTGAAAAACACGATTTTGAACACAAAATCATAAAAAACACGATTTTGGACACTGTTGGAGCAAGTCTATGACAAGCCTAAGTATTGGCTTGAGTCCCACAAAGTCATAGAAAAAAGCCTTAAAATGAAGACTATGTAAAGTTCACTTGTGAACTACCTCTTGTAACTTTTGAAGAGTTTACTTAATGTAAAAGTAAGAGAATCTTAAGTGGTTGAGTCCACATGATCAAGAATGGAAAGAGGAGCCACGAATTCGTGATTTGTGGTAGGTAGAGAATCAAATCAATCATTGATTGATTGGAGAGTGATTGAGGGAAGTTAGCCTCCCAAACTCAACTATAAATAGATGGCAGTTTTAGTCGTGGTTAGAGAGACCTATGTGAAGACCTCCAAGAGCTGAGCTTTATGCCATATCAAGGTGTGATTACAAGGCACACATATGTATCAGTAAGTCATTGTATTGTACAAGCAATATACTTTCATTTTCATGATTATTTGAGTTCATCTTTCCATGTTCTTGTGATGTGTACTACTCACTGCCATTACTTCAGTTTTTCTCAGTCAGCTTGCAGAGATTGTTTCTCTGCACTTGGTTCATCATTTTCAGTGATTTAACTTGGTAAAGTTAGCTCTATAAGGCTACTATATGCTCACAAATTTTCATGTCATTTGGATGTTGGAATCTTCAGTTATGTTCATTTGAAGTCAACAGGGTATGTTCATCTTCACTTCTCTGTCAGGTACCCGACTTTTTCAGTCATCTTGTCAGAGTCATTTCTCAGTGTTTACTCATCCAAATTCAGTGATTTTAAGCTTGTTGGATTTAGCTTACTGTCTAGTATAAGCATACAAATTTTCATGATCATTGGATTCTTACATCTTGAGTTATGTTAATTTTTCTACTCACTGGTCTATTTCTGTAGCAGCCCGTGAAAATCGGGATGATGTCATCACTTGTTAAAAGTCATTCTCAGTGTGTGGTTTGTTATTTTTGATGAGATTACTCTCTAAAGTTAGCTCTTTAAGCTACCTAGCCTTTCCCAAGAGGAATTAATCTAATTGCTGCTATGCTCAGAGAATTATGTAAAACACTGGACAGGTGTATTAACCAAGAATAGCAAGTTTTCACCTCTGAGCTAACTCCAACTTATCTGTTTTGATCTATCTTTTTGAGAGTGATCTTCCAAGGTACATAGGGTGTCTAATACATCCATTGGCAAGCTAAAAGGGCCCACCATCTACTCCTGGAGTTCATTTGGCTAGTGTAGAGCAAAGATTTTGCAACACCTCTTCATCTTCAACACATACCTATCCATCTCTTCACAGTGGTATCAGAGCAAGGTTGGACAACATGGCAGATGGATTTCCTTCATCAATTGACAAATTGGACAGAGGTAACTACTCAGCTTGGTCATTAAGAATGGAAGCTTATCTCCAAGGTAGAAGTTTATATGGTTATGTGGCTGGAGATGAAGTTATGCCAAGTTTCAGGAACAAAAGTCAACCAACACAAGAAGAGCAAGAAAGATTGAGCACATGGTGCTCCAAGGATGCACTTGCAAGGTCTTATCTCCTCAACTCTATCTCAGATTTTTTGTTGCCTCACATTAGAAGTTGTAAGACATCTCAGGAAGTGTGGGATGCACTTGAAGCTTTCTTTTCTTCAAGTACTAAAGCTAGGAAGCATCAACTATGGCTGGATTTCACAACTCTCAAGAAGGCTCCCAAACAAAATGTGACTGATTTTTTCACAAAGCTCAAGGACATAGCAGATCAGTTGGGAAGCATTGGAGAGGTAATAGATGAAGAGCAAATTGTAAGGCAGGTCATCAATGGCTTGAAGGCAGATGACAAGTGGGAAGCATTCACCACAGCTATGGATTTGTACATGGACATGCATGTACCTGATTTCAACACACTCATTGGACAATTACTTACTCAAGAGGCAAAGCTTATCAAAAATGGAGAAAGCTCTAAAGGTAATCAATCTTCAGCTTTATACACGGATAAAAGCAAGTCTAAAGATAACAAAGGAAAGGCAAAGAAAGTGGATGATGAAGCAGGTACATATCAAGCTAACTATGCAGGTAGAGGAAGACATGGCAGAGGTAGAGGAAGAGGAGGTAGACAAGGCAGGGGGAGATCCCAAGACTCCAACTCATGTTCTATTTGTGGATTAACTAATCATACAACTGAAAATTGCTTTAGGAATTCCAGGAATCAAAGAGGCAGAGGATACAATAGAGGAAGTTATGGCTACTCAAGAGGAAGGTTCAACAACTACCATGGCAACTACAACAACTACAATCATTCAAACTATCAAGGAGGCTACAAAGGAAGGAGAGACTACAATAACTACACAGAAGACTCAAACAAAGAGGATTCATTATTGATCATGAACATGGCTATGCCACAAGGTAAATCTGATGAGCATGTTTTCTACATAGATTCAGGTTGTTCAAATCATGTGGCAGGAAATGTGGCACTCCTATCAGATTTAGAAGATCCAAGGAATAAGCATGAGGTACAAACAGGAGATGATACAAAACATCCTGTGGAGAAAATAGGCAATGTCAAAGCACCTGATGGAAACATCAACCTACTCAGTAAGGTACTCTATGTCCCTACCATAACAAAGAATTTGATAAGTGTTGGGCAGATAGTAGAGAAAGGGTTGCAAGTCAGGTTCACAAAAGCAGGAGCATTTGTTGAAGATCCAAGTCAAGGATTCAGAAGAATTGCAAAAGGTGAAAAGACAGGTAGATTGTTCACATTTGAATTACAGGACACTAGAAACATTGCTCTCTTTAATTATGGTAGTCAGACACTCACAGAATTGGAAGTATGGCACAAAAGGTTAGCACATATTGGTGAAAGGTCATTAAAGCAAATCTGCAGGGACCAAAGTGTACTTGGACTTCCTAATTTGTCAAAACAACATATGATTTATAAGTGCAGTGCATGTCAATTTGGAAAGTCTCACAGGTTACCATTCATGAAGAAAGGTTATATGCATGGAGATCTCTTGGAGTTGGTTCATACAGATGTATGGGGACCAAGCAAGGAAGCTTCAATATCAGGATCAAGGTATTATGTTTCCTTTATTGATGATTGCAGCAGATGGACTATCCTATTCTTTATGAAACACAAAGATGAAGTTTTTTCATGTTTCAAAAGATATTTGGCTCTTGTGGAGAATCAAACAGGTAAATCACTAAAAAGGCTAAGGTCAGATGGAGGGGGAGAATACTTCTCCCATGAGTTTGATTCTTTTCTTCAAGAAAGAGGAATCAAAAGAGAGGTAACTACAAGGTACACTCCTGAGCAAAATGGAGTGGCAGAAAGGAGGAATAGGACAATTGTTGAAGCTGCAAGGTCTATGTTAAATGAAAAGCATTTACCTAATTACTTATGGGCTGAGGCTGTATCTACAGCCACTTACTTGATTAACAGGTTGCCTTCAAAATCCCTTGATGGGATGACTCCATATGAGGCTTGGAATGGAAGAAGACCAAGTTTAGATCATTGTAAAATTTTTGGATGTATTGCTTTTGCTCATGTTCCTTCACAGGTTAGAGGCAAGATGGATCCAAAAGCAGAAAGGTGTGTATTTATTGGATATGACAACAATCAAAAGGGCTACAGGTTATACAACCCTACCAACAAAGGATTCTTGGTAAGCAGAGATGTAGTTTTTGATGAGAACAATTCATGGTATGAAGATTCATGCAGGAAGGTCAATTTACCATATGATCTTGAAGAAGATTTTCCAAAGCTTGGTAGAGAACAATCAAAGATTGAAGAACAAGACACCTCAGAGGATGATGAAGAATGTCAGATGGAAAAGATCAAAGCATGGAAGTCTAAAGGTAAAGCAAAATTGCAGGAACTTGGACATGAGGCAGAATCATCACATCATGGCCTAAGAAGATCTATGAGGGAAAAGAAAAAACCAGAAAGGTATGGGTTTGACACCTCATTAGTAACTAAACATTCTATCTACATAGCACAGGACATAAACCAAGAGGAGCCATCATCATTTGAAGAGGCCAAAGCAAAAACAGAATGGAAGCATGCAATGAAGGAAGAGATTGAAGCACTTGAGGAAAACAACACTTGGGATTTGGTGCCCAAGACTTCATCCATGAAGGTAATAGGCTCAAGATGGGTCTATAAACTCAAGAAAAATTCTGATGGTTCAATTAACAGGTATAAGGCAAGGCTTGTGGCAAAAGGCTTTGCACAAACTCAGGGAATTGATTATGAGGAGACTTTCTCTCCTGTGGCAAAGATGCCTACTATTAGGTTTTTGCTTAGTATTGCCTCTTCCAAGAATTGGAAGATACTTCAACTAGATGTAAAGAATGCATTTTTGAATGGTTGGATAACAGAAGAGGTATATATGGCACAACCACCTGGTTTTGAGAATCAAGTTTATCCTGATTATGTGTGTAAACTTAACAAAGCATTGTATGGTCTCAAGCAAGCTCCAAGAGCTTGGAATTTCAGGCTTGTTTCATTCTTGCAGGACAAAGGCTTTCAACCAAGCAAAGCAGATCCTTCACTCTTTATTAAAAAGAGTAATTCCGAGGTCATCTACCTATGTGTATATGTAGATGATATTATATTGACAGGAAATGATGCAGATGGTATGAAGAAGATCAAAGATCAGATGAGAGAAGAGTTCAAGATAAGTGATTTGGGTTCACTTACCTACTTCCTAGGTTTGGAAGTTGTCTACAAAGATCATGGTTTGTTTCTCACTCAAAGAAAGTACATTAAGGACATGTTGGCAAAATTCAAGATGCAAGATTGTAAGATTGCAGGTACTCCAATGGAGGTTAATCACAAATTGAGCTCACATGAAGGTGAACTCATAGAGGACATCACATCATATCAAAGTCTAGTGGGTAGTCTCAACTATGCCACATTGACAAGAGTAGATATATGTTACAGTGTGAGTGTGCTAAGCCAATTTATGCACACACCAAGGAAACCACATATGGATGCTGCCAAAAGGATACTCAAATATCTCAAAGGAACCATAAATGAAGGACTTTACTATCCTTATGTATCTGATTTAGGTTTGAAGCTATTTTCTGATGCAGATTGGGCTGGCTCCAAGGAAGATAGAAGGAGCACTTCAGGTTATCTTACCTTTGCAGGTTCAAAGCTTATTTCATGGTCATCCAAGAAGCAACCCACAGTTGCTCTCTCTTCTACTGAAGCTGAATATAGAGGTCTTGCTATAGCTACACAAGAAGCTATGTGGATGAAGACATTATTCAAAGATCTTGGATTGGAGTTTGGAACTCCAACTATTTTTGGTGACAATATGAGTTCTATTCATTTGGCTGCTAATCCTATTTTTCATGCAAGGACTAAACATATTGAAGTTCATTATCACTATGTACGAGAGAAGGTTCTAAGCAAAGAGATTCAAATATCATATGTGTCCACTCATCAACAATGTGCAGATATTCTAACCAAAGCATTGGATGGTACAAAGCTTTGCAAATTCAAGGCTATGATTGGTTTGCAGGTAATCTTGGAAGATTGAAGACCTCAAGCATACTTGGCTTGAGGGGGAGCTGTTGGAGCAAGTCTATGACAAGCCTAAGTATTGGCTTGAGTCCCACAAAGTCATAGAAAAAAGCCTTAAAATGAAGACTATGTAAAGTTCACTTGTGAACTACCTCTTGTAACTTTTGAAGAGTTTACTTAATGTAAAAGTAAGAGAATCTTAAGTGGTTGAGTCCACATGATCAAGAATGGAAAGAGGAGCCACGAATTCGTGATTTGTGGTAGGTAGAGAATCAAATCAATCATTGATTGATTGGAGAGTGATTGAGGGAAGTTAGCCTCCCAAACTCAACTATAAATAGATGGCAGTTTTAGTCGTGGTTAGAGAGACCTATGTGAAGACCTCCAAGAGCTGAGCTTTATGCCATATCAAGGTGTGATTACAAGGCACACATATGTATCAGTAAGTCATTGTATTGTACAAGCAATATACTTTCATTTTCATGATTATTTGAGTTCATCTTTCCATGTTCTTGTGATGTGTACTACTCACTGCCATTACTTCAGTTTTTCTCAGTCAGCTTGCAGAGATTGTTTCTCTGCACTTGGTTCATCATTTTCAGTGATTTAACTTGGTAAAGTTAGCTCTATAAGGCTACTATATGCTCACAAATTTTCATGTCATTTGGATGTTGGAATCTTCAGTTATGTTCATTTGAAGTCAACAGGGTATGTTCATCTTCACTTCTCTGTCAGGTACCCGACTTTTTCAGTCATCTTGTCAGAGTCATTTCTCAGTGTTTACTCATCCAAATTCAGTGATTTTAAGCTTGTTGGATTTAGCTTACTGTCTAGTATAAGCATACAAATTTTCATGATCATTGGATTCTTACATCTTGAGTTATGTTAATTTTTCTACTCACTGGTCTATTTCTGTAGCAGCCCGTGAAAATCGGGATGATGTCATCACTTGTTAAAAGTCATTCTCAGTGTGTGGTTTGTTATTTTTGATGAGATTACTCTCTAAAGTTAGCTCTTTAAGCTACCTAGCCTTTCCCAAGAGGAATTAATCTAATTGCTGCTATGCTCAGAGAATTATGTAAAACACTGGACAGGTGTATTAACCAAGAATAGCAAGTTTTCACCTCTGAGCTAACTCCAACTTATCTGTTTTGATCTATCTTTTTGAGAGTGATCTTCCAAGGTACATAGGGTGTCTAATACATCCATTGGCAAGCTAAAAGGGCCCACCATCTACTCCTGGAGTTCATTTGGCTAGTGTAGAGCAAAGATTTTGCAACACCTCTTCATCTTCAACACATACCTATCCATCTCTTCACAGACACAGAATCGTGAAAAACACGATTTTGGACACAGAATCGTGAAAAACATGATTTTGAACACAAAATCGTGAAAGACACGATTTTGAGTAGAAAATCATGAAAAACACGATTTTTGTCAGAAAATCGTGAAAGACACGATTTTGAGTACAGAATCGTGAAAAACACGATTTTGAGTACAGAATCGTAAAAAACACGATTTTTGTCAGAAAATCGTGAAAGACACGATTTTGAGTAGAAAATCGTGAAAAACACGATTTTTGTCAGAAAATCGTGAAAAACACGATTTTGGACACAGAATCGTGAAAAACAGGATTTTGAACACAAAATTGTGAAAAACACGATTTTGAGTACAGAATTGTGAAAAACACGATTTTTGTCAGAAAATCGTGAAAGACACGATTTTGAGTAGAAAATCGTGAAAAACACGATTTTTGTCAGAAAATCGTGAAAAACACGATTTTGGACACAGAATCGTGAAAAACACGATTTTGAACACAAAATCGTGAAAAACACGATTTTGAGTACAGAATCTTGAAAAACACGATTTTGGACACAGAATCGTGAAAAACATGATTTTGGACACAGAATCGTGAAAAACACGATTTTGAACACAAAATCGTGAAAAACACGATTTTGAGTACAGAATCGTGAAAAACATGATTTTGGATACAGAATCGTGAAAAACACGATTTTTGTGAGAAAATCGTGAAAAACACGATTTTTGTCAGAAAATCGTGAAAGACACGATTTTGAATACAGAATCGTGAAAAACACGACTTTTGTCAGAAAATCGTGAAAGACATGATTTTGAGTAGAAAATCGTGAAAAACACGATTTTTGTCAAAAAATCGTGAAAGACACGATTTTGAGTAGAAAATCGTGAAAAACACGATTTTGAGTAGAAAATCGTGAGAAACACGATTTTTTGTCAGAAAATCGTGAAAAACACGATTTTGAGTAGAAAATCGTGAGAAACACGATTTTTTGTCAGAAAATCGTGAAAAACACGATTTTGAGTAGAAAATCGTGAAAAACACGATTTTTGTCAGAAAATCGTGAAAGACACAATTTTGAGTAGAAAATCGTGAAAAATATGATTTTGAGTAGAAAATCGTGAAAAACATGATTTTTGTCACAAAATCGTGAAAGACACAATTGTGAGTAGAAAATCGTGAAAAACACGATTTTAGTCTGAAAGTCGTGAAAAAGTAACTGAATGATCCTTAGGTCTGGGAACAAATTAAACACACATACTAAGCAAGACTTAGGAAGGAAGGAAACAGAACCAGTGGAAGGGGAAGTGCAAAAAAGAGATCTAGGGCAAATAAACACCATGGAAAATTTAAATGAAACAAATGAACCCATTGAAACTAGGGATTTTAGAAATATCTTCAAATACATGTATACAAATAGGTTTGGATCCTATGTATATCAGGATGGAATGCATAAGTCTCTCATTAGATTGAGAAACTTAGAAGTTCCCCTGAACATAACACCAGTAGCTCAATTCAAAGATGGTAGGTATGAGGATAGGCAAGGATGTGTATACATCTTCTCCCAAGACCCAGAAAATTCAAATGACTTAGGGCAATGTGCTGACAAAGGACCTTGGGAACATAATCTAGGACACTCAGATTTACCAAGACCACATGAAAACTACACTAGTACTGAGCAACAACAAGGGAGGAGGACACATGCTTCTCCAAATCCTTTTGAAAAAGAACCAGAAGGATTTAATGAATTTTCACTAAGAAGAAGACATCATTGGCAACCTCAGGGTAGAATGCTTAGACCATATCAAGTAGCCAAATGCATGAAAAATCAATATGAAGGGTATTCTGATCCTCATGATCATGCTGCAGAGTTTAGGCAATTAATTAGAGCTGAGGAGGTGGAAGATTACAAAGTCCAATTTGAAGCATTTGGTCTAACCCTAACAGGACCTGCATTATATTGGTTCATCCCTTTGAGAAAGGAAATGTACTTAGATATTGAATCCTTCCTAGAAGCCTTCATTGGGGAATTCTCAAAGACTGGAATAAAACATAGCACAGCCACTCTGATAAACAGTTTTAAACAACAAAAAGATGAAGATGTCAGAGAGGCAGCCAGGAGATTTAAGCAATACATTGACAGATGTCCTAAAGAAGAAGTACCTTCCATGGCCAGACAAGTATCCCTATTCATAGAAGGATTAAGAAGTACTCAATTAAGGACCCTAGTGTACTACAGAAGATGCCCTGATCTAGGAGCTTGTGTAAAAGAAGCAATAGATTTGGAAGATAACAGAGGCCAAGATCTGTTAGCATTTGATCAACCCAGATCAAATGAAGATAAAATCCCTCCAGCAGAAGAATTGGCTGAGGCCATTGCTAAAGCCCTAGAGGTAAGCACCAAAACCAATTTGATAAACTCCAGGATAAACACAAATAAAAAATGCTACAATTGTGGAGAAAGCCATTTGGTACAACAATGCCCATATCAAAAGCCTCCACATTTGCAAGATAGAAAAACACTCAAATATTGTACACTAGAGAGGAAATGGACAAATCATACCAGGGAGGAATGCTTCTATAATAAACAACCCATAAAGGAAAGAGATTATGGGGGTCAAAGAGAATCAACATATATTGAGCAACCAAGACCTGTGCTTGGGCAACAACCTCCTATACCAACAAATGTGGTACCTATCAAATACACACCAATAGAGGAGGGAAACTCAAGAACAAAGTCACCATACAAGGAAGATTATCAATGGAATGAAGGATATCAAGAAGAATGGGAAGGTTATGAATTAAGAGAACCAGAATTACAAGCCCTAGACTTGGGAAATGGAAGAATTGAGATGGACACTGCCACTTTCATGTATATAACCAATAATTATATGTCCAACCAAAAACCTCAATTCAAAGGGGGACCAAAGATAACTTGTTATAGGTGTGGGGGAGAACATTTCATTAGAGACTGTCCACAACCTCGTACATTAAGAATAGAAGGAGCTTATTGCAAGGATTGTGGCAGGGAGCATTTGATAAAGGATTGTCCAAAAAATCCTCAAAAACTACAAAACACACCTAATAACATACCACTAAAAGCAGTCAATATCATGGAACAAGAAGAATTGAGTGACATTGACCAAGTGAATGTAAATGCTATAACAAGGTCACAAACAAAACAACAAAGAACAACTAAGGAACAAAATGAAGGTTCAATCTCAAAGGTGAAGAAAAATAGACAAAAGGGAAATGGGAGAGGAAACAAAGAATGGGTAAAAACTTGGAAGAAGAAAATAGGGAACAATCAAACAATACTTCTCCTCAGAAGACACAAACCCAGTTGGAGATAGGAAATTCACAAAGTCTAGACACTTTAATAAAAGCATACAAAGGAAGAATTCAAGAGGGACCAAGCCCTGCTGATCATACAATGGCTTATCCTATGCCAGACTTAGAACATGAGAGGATGCAGAAGTGTAAACAAATCATACGAGAAGTGCAACTCAAAATGGGGGAAGAAGACAATTCTCAAAAAACAGCTGAGGAATCTGAGACAACAAAAACAAGAGGAAATAATATCAAGGAAGAAAACCCACAAGTAACATTCCAGGTGAATATAGATAAACAATGCACAATGCTTTATCATACCACATGGGAAGAGTTAATGAAACAAAATCCTCACCTACAGAACCAAATGAAAAAGTGGGAAACAACACCTCTTCACCCACAACTATAGGAAATGGAGGAGTTGTGGTATATTCCCATTGATAACATAGGAGGATATTGTGAAGGAGAAGAGGGAAACTCAACCTTAAAAATACATTTGGTAAAAACTAGGCCAAAGCTATTCTGGATAGTGGATCAGGAGTGGCCATCATGACTAAACAAACTTGGGAGAAATGGGGAAAAAATGAATTATTACCCACCAAAATGAGATTGCAACTTGCAGATGGACACATAGAAAAACCCCTAGGAATATGGGAAAAAGTGATTGTGGACATATGTGGAATAGAGATAGAACATACCTTTGCTATAGTTGAATTCCCACAATCCACTTCATATGAAATTATCCTAGGAAGACCATTTATGAGACAAATGCAAATTGTGCAAGATTGGGGTAATGATTGCTTATACCTGTAGAGCAAAGGAAGAATAACCAAAGTAAATCTAAGAAATGGGCACTACTGTGACATATCTCCTCAAGAATGGTATAAAATTCATCAGAATCAAAGTTGAATGAGGAATCAAAAATGGAAGACCAGGATGAAGCTGAATCATCAGTATGGAAGTGCAATATGATAAGAAATCTTACCAGTAGGAAAAGGAGATTAAGAAGAGAGGATTGTGTGGAAGGAAGGAAGTTACAAGATGAAAACTATGTACCACAACAATTCAAGGATGAGGAATTTGAGCCCTATGGGTGGAATCAAATTTTGGCTACCATGGATCTAGCCAGTGATGAATATGTGGGAGTGGAATTTCAAAATGAAGAAGGATATGATGTCTTTCGCATTGGAATTCAAATGATAAAGGTATCTGGAACAGAAGAGGACAAAGAAGAAGAAATGATATTAGAAAAAGGGAAGACACAATTTTTGGAGGAAGTAAAAGCTGAAGATGCTATTAAAGATAAAATTTCAGGCAAGTATAAGAAAAACAAACACAAGGAAATAAAAGAAAATCAGGGGGATGAGAAGAAGACAAGGGAAACAAACAAAGATCAACAGTTTGATGTACCGGCAAATTTCAAGACTTATGAAGTAGAAAGCAGACTACTTCTCAAGAGGAAACCAAAGAGGGAAAAAAAGAAAGGGGAGGCTTATGATAATGAGGAACAAACTAAAAAAATCATGATCACTCAAGAAGAGGGAGAAGAAAGACATATTGTAGTGGCTGATGACATGACATCTCAAGAAGAGGAGGCACTAAGAAACTTGGCAAGAAACTATAGGGATGTGTTTGCTTATAGCTATAAGGATTTGAAAGGAATTGATCCTAAAACCTGTGAGCATAAGATTCCTATTACACCTGAGGCAAAACCTAGCAAACAGAGACATTACACATTCAATGATAAATACTCTGCTAAAATAAAGGAAGAAATTGACAAGCTATTAGCTGCCAATTTCATCTATGAAATTGAGTATACAGAATGGATATCTCCTATAGTTGTGGTACCAAAAAAGAATGGGAAACTTAGGGTATGCATTAACTTGAAAAAGGTAAATGCAGCAACGATAAGAGATAATTATCCACTGCCTATAACAGATCATCTTCTAGAAAGAGTTGCAGGGAAGGAGGTTTATAGTTTTTTAGATGGTTTTTCAGGATACAACCAGGTTCCCATAGCATTGGAAGACCAACATAAAACTGCCTTTTCCATAGAATGGGGAATTTATGCTTTTAGGGTTATGCCCTTTGGGTTAACCAATGCTCCAGCAACTTTTCAGAGGTTGATGTGTCATATCTTCAAAGAGTTCCTGAGGAATGTAATGGAAATCTATGTAGATGATCTTTGTACTTTTTCATTAAAAAGACAAGATCACTTGCAGGATTTAGAAAATATATTCAGGAAATGCAGAACCTACAGAGTATGTTTAAATCCAAAAAAATGTGTATTCTTTGTAAGACAAGGAAGAATGTTAGGTCACATAGTCTCTAAAAATGGAATTTCAACTGATGAGAAGAAAATAAAGGCCATAATAGAGCTTGCAAGACCAACAAGTGTAAAGGAACTTCAAACTTTCATGGGACACTATGGGTACTATAGGAAATTTGTACACAAATTTGCTGACATAGCCAAACCCTTATATGCCCTAATTACAAAGTTTGAGTGGACTAAGGAGTGTGACCAAGCCTTTGAAACTCTAAAAACTTGTTTGGTAATAGCCCCAATTCTGAAAACACCTCAATGGGATAAAATTTTTCATGTCCATGTGGATGCTTCAAATTATGCTTTAGGATGTGTGTTAGCACAACCAATAGAAGGAAGCAAGTTAGATTTTCCAGTGGCCTATGCTAGTAGGCAATTGAATCTAGCAGAAAAAAATTACACAACCACTGAAAGAGAGGGATTGGGCATGGTATTTGCTGTAAAAAAATACAGACATTACCTTTTGGCCAACAAGTTTAAGTTCTTTGTAGACCATCAAGCTTTATTATATTTCGTAAATAAACCTTGTCACACTGGGAGAATAGTCAGATGGTTTCTTTTGCTAATGGAATTTGAGTTTGAAGTGGTGGTCAGACAAGGGAAAACACACTTGAGAGCAGATCATTTATCTCGAATTCAGTCTAAAGAACCCAGTTCACCTTTAGATGACAACTTGCTAGACACTTATTTGTTCAAAGTAGAGACTGTTCCTGAGTGGGCCATGACTTTAGTACCAACCATGGGACCTTGCAGACCAGTTGGGAACAATGCACACTTAGTGTTAAAAAGCAGAAACTTTATATTAGTAGCTGGACATTTGTACCATCTCAACCACACAGGCATATTGGAATATTGTACTCCTGAGGAAGAGCAACAAGAATATCTGAGGAGAGCTCATCATTGGAACCCTTGCACTCATGCTTCTAGGGTAGTCACCCTAAGTAATCTCAATAGGATGGGGGTACATTGGCCTAATAAGATTCAGGATGTAACAAAATACATTGCTAATTGCAGGAAGTGCCAAATATTGCAAGATGCAGAATTCATAACTCTATATTGGTTCCAGAAAAATCCAGATTGGAGTGAAAATATCATTGAGGAATTGAAAAGGAAGAAGAAAGGAAAACAAGTGATAGCTGGTACAGATTCAAAAAATCTACAAGTAATCTCTGAAGAATATCAATTGATAGGAGAACAGTTGTATAAGAGAGGAATGGATGGATACCTAAGAATTTGTGTTCCTGAGAATAAATATCTGGAAATGTTGGAAATGGCACATTCTGGAGTGGCAGGAGGACACTTCTCAAGTGACAGAACTGCTAAACTCATTTTATATTCTGGCTTTTGGTGGCCAACGCTATTTCTGGATGCAAGAACCTATGTAAAAAGGTGTGATGTCTGTCAGAGGGTGAGTCAACCAAATAAAAGAAATGATATGCCATTAATTCCATTAATTTCAGCTAGAGCCTTTAGTAAATGGGGATTGGATTTCATTGGACCTATATATCCTCCAACAAAACAATCCCATGCTGAATACATCATTGTGGCTATAGACTACCTGACAAAGTGGGCTGAGGCCAAAGCCACAAGAAGGAATGATGCTCATACTACTGCCAGATTTCTATATGAAAACATTATCACCAGATTTGGACTTCCAATTGAACTAGTAAGTGATAGGGGGACCCATTTTGTGAACCAAATCTTAGAAAACATAATTGAATATTTCTTGATCAGTCATAGAAAGTCAGCCCCATATCACCCACAAGCCAATGGGTTAGCAGAAAGTACTAATAAAGTACTTTGTACTGTACTATCAAAACTAGTAAACACAAACAGAAATGATTGGGATTTACAACGTAATCATGTCTTATGGGCTTATAGAGTGGCTTATAAAACTGCAATAGGAAACACACCATTCAATCTAGTATATGGGCAAAATGCAGTTTTACCTATGGAATTCCTTATTCCAACATTAAAAGTAGGAAGTCACTACAATTGGACTGGACATGAACTATGAGAGAGAGTAATAGAATTGGAAAAATTGGGAGCATCTAGACTCCAAGCCATTATGAGTATATATGTGGACAAGAAAAGGCAAAAAGCTTATCATGATGTTCACATAAAAGAAAAAGATCTACAGGAAGGAGATCTAGTTTTGGCTTACACAGTCAGAGAACATCAGAAAAAGTTCCAGAAAAAAGGACATGGACCGTATATTATACATCAGATAAGCAACAGTGGAGCCATTCAATTAGCTAACATAGAGGGAGAAATCATGCCAAACTTCATAAGTGGATGTAGAGTTAAGAGGTATGATTGCCCATTAATTGTTGATGAATGGAGAAGGTTGCAACAAGCTCAAAACAGGAAAAGAGAAGAGGAAGACATTAGAAAAGAGGCTCAATAGGAAGCTATGGAAAGAATAAGAAAAATCAAAGAGCTTAGGGAAGTCTGTCTGTGTGAAACTCCTCTAAAACCAAAAGAACATGTGCCTGTGATGACAATGGATTTTCAAAATGAAAGCATTAGGGTTTTGATAGATTCTAGAGCACAAGTAAATCTGATTAGTTCAGCTTTGGTAAGTAAATTTAACATAAAAAGAACTAAAAGTAGAACCTTAATCAAAACTTTGGAAGGTCAAATAGTACAGAGCATGTCTTCACTGTCTATTGAAGTTAAGTTCAATGAAGAATATATGAAAATAGACTGTGAAGAATGGCCAGATCATTTGATGTCTGAAAAAGTGATTTTAGGTCAACCATGGCTCCAACAAGGTAAAGTGATTTTGGATTTTGAAAAAATGAAGCTTAAATTGAACATAAATGACAAAAGGTTGTTAATATTTTTATTGAGTAATGAAGAACAGGAAATTCAATCAGATGTTCATGATATACACTTGGAAGGATTCACTTTTGCATTTGAAGATACACAGACATTACCAATACAAATGTTAAATGATCAAGCTTCATATAACCAAAATCAGCAAAAGTTTGGAAGAACAAAGAAGGGTGGAGAGATAGGAAGAAAGTGGCAATCATGGCATTGTCTAAAGCATCAAAACATCAGAACAAGAAGCACATGGAATCAAAGTCTACAGGAGGTCTGCTCATCAAAACAGAAATTGAGGACAAAATGGATATGGAGACCAAAAAATACTACAAAATGCTTATCTGAAGGGAATGGTTGTTTGCCTGAAACCAGAACAATTAGAGTCAAGAAGTATTGGGTCAAAAAATCAGAGTTGTTCCAATGGAAAAAAGATCATCCATATTTGATCTGTATTTAGAAAATCATAACATGTTGAAAAATTATGACAAAAATATTTGACTTGATTCTCTTTTCTAAAAAAGAGAATTAGGAGGGGAAGAAAAGAAATAGAAAAAAATTATTATTAAAAAAAAAAGAGAAAAAGAAAAAGAGGAGAGAACGAAAAGTTGAGAAAAATTGTTTATTTTCCCTTCTTTTTTGCAAAAATTATGTAGCACAAAGCAAGATCTAGGTAGAAGAGTAGTAGAGTTCTATTTATTTTTTATTAATTAATTTTTTTTTTCTCTATCATTGATAAATGTTTTGTTTTTCTCCAAAAGAGTTGTTAGGAAAAGGGACTGCACTAGACATCTTGCTACACCTGTAATGATCACTTTTTGAGTCTTTCTGAAGAAACAAAATTTATTTTGGATTTTATTTTCAATCTTATGTCATGACATCTCAAAATAAATATTACTCTTTGATTTATTGTGACTTATGTGGGTGGAGTTTTTCTTTGTGCATTTTATTTTTCTCAGAATGGTGAATGCAAAGGAGTTAGAAATTCATGACTTCAAGGCAAAATTAGTCACTCTATCAAGAGGTCATTGGTTCCTAGATAGTGAAGCTGTGGAAGAACAGGTGGACCTAGAGTCAGATGAAGAGCCAGAAATTCCAGAAGCTGAGAAGGTGGTGAAGGAACTCAAGGAGACCTTAAGCATAATTAGTCAGCACATATTCACAGTGGGAGTAGGAGGATATAAATATACAATGTTGTGTCAGGAGTTCTACAGGTTCCAAAGAGTTGCTGTCAATATGAAAAGATGGAAGGCAGTGGGGTTGCACAAATTATTGGAAGAGCCCATCTTCTTCATTGATTTCGAGAGAGTGGCACAAGTAATGAGTAGTCTGATGGAAATAGGAAAAGGGAATGATGCTTACTTCAGGTGCGAAGTCAAGAGCAAGGATAATCAGGAGGTGGGTATCACTATTAAAGTAGAACACATCAGAGCAGCTTTACAATTCTACCCTATGGGAACCAAGCTTGATCCCAGCTTTGTAAAGAAGAATAAGGAAACCTATACAGGGTATGCAAAATTCACTGACTTTAAAGGAAGAGAGAATGAAGAATATGCCACAAGGATGTTCTTACAATATTTCTGCTTCCCAAAGCTACCAAGGTATACCATGCCACATAAGTCTGTTACACTGTTGATGTTCAACAACAAAGATAGAACCAAACCCTTTGGAGTAATGGATGTGACACCGTACATCCATGAACAACTGAAAGAAGCAGCAAAACACTGGGAACAGAAGAAATTCATGAATGGAGCCCAGTTTTTAACCAGGATCATTTATCATGTCCTAGGAATGGAAGATCAATTGAAACTGGCTCCAGAGGCACAATATTTTAGAAATTTTATGTCAGGAATTAAGAGTCCTCCAAGGAAAATGGCTGTGAGGGAAATAGAAGGACAAACCCGTATGAGGGGAACAGGAATGAAAAGAAAGGTAATATCTGAGGAAGTGATTCCTGTAAAGAAAAGGAGGTTGGACCCAAGAAAGGTTGAACTAGAGATGGATGAAGCTACAAAAGAAGAACATGAAGATGCACACAAGCAGGTCCAATCCTCTAGTGATCCTCATCCACCCCAAACAAGCAAGGAACAATTATACACTTATCTAACTCAAGGAAATAACAAAAGAGCAATGTATGAGGCACAATATCAGAAGATGCTGGAAGATTATTCATGCAAGGCTACAGATTGGGTTCAAGAGGAGGTAGAGCATTATGAAGCACTTCATGATCAGATGATGACAGCTGAAACAGAAGAGGTGTTTGTTAGAAAGGAAGTTGAGTTACTAGCTTACTTAAAAGAATTGCAAGGACCTCCAGAAACCAGAACCACTATTGTTGTAAAAAAGAAGGTTCCAAAGAAACCAGTGCAAAAGAAGAAGTTGACCAAGAAGGGAAAAGGAAAATCAGTAGTTGAAACTGTAATCACAAAAGAAATGGAGGAAGTGATAGTGGAAGAAACACAGAAGCAATCCACTGTGGTAGAAGCATCAAGACTCAAAGAACCAGAAAGAGGAGAATCTTCACATTTTTCCTCTGATTCTGAAAGTGATATTGAGAGCTTTTTATTAAAGAGTCTGAATCTATCAATACCAAATACTCCTAATGTGATTACGCAGGCCCCTGAGAAACAGAAAACACCCGAAGATTTGAAGAAGAAGTCTCAGGAGAAGCAGATGTAGGAACAGGAAGTGAAACAGCTCAGTTCTGAAGATGAAAGAAGGTTGATGAAAGGAAAAGCAGCTATGATAGAACAAGAAAGTGAAATAAGAGAAGAAGTCAGTTGTGGGCTGGTGCATACAGGAATAAAATCAGTATGGATAAAACCCTCACAAACCTACTTCAAATTAGATGAGAGCATAGCAGAAATAGCCAAAAAATCACAGATAAGCAGTCCAGTTATAAATAAAAAAGGTGCAGATCAAGATCAAATTCAGGAAGAAGAGGAAATAGTAGTGAAAAACAATATTCAAGAAGTCACAGGAGGAGTAGTGGAAAAGGAAATTATCCAAAGTATAAAAGTTGTACTTCATGTTTTGAGGAATAATAAAGAATTTACAACCAATGAAGATCAAGAACAAGAGGGAGCAATGGATCTCATGGACATTGATGAGCAGGAAGAAGAACACAAAGAACAAAAAAGTAATGATTAGGTCAAAATTCTTGAGGAGACTGAATCAGTTCTAGTCCAGGAAAAGGAAGGACAGGAAGAGCAAATAGGTAAAGGTCAAGTAAACTCTGTTGAGGAAATTGAATATACTCTGGTTCAGGAAACCCTAGTCCAAGAAAAGGAGGTACAAATAAAGGAAGGACACCTCTCTGAAGAGAAGCAACAGGTGATGGAGAACAAAAAGGTACAGGGAATAAAGCTGACTTCAGATGTCTTAGAGCAGAAGAATCTAGGTGCTTTGATTTTGGAACATGAAGAAGACATGGCAGATCCAGAAACATTGGAGACTCATCCAAGCAATGAGGAACACGAGGCCGAGGATTTAGAATATGAAGAAGAAGAGGAAGAGAAGGATGAATGCAAAGAAGACAAACAAATAGAAGCTAAACAAATGGAAATGGAAGGGGGATTGGAAATAATACCCAAGAATATAAGATCAGCTTGTCAGATTATTATGAATAACATTGAACAGTTCAGACCTTCAAGCAGGAACATGATCATTTCAGGAATGGTAGCAGAGTCTGAATTTGAGAAAGGCAGTATGATTATTAAAGAGCACAAAAGGGAGAAGGAACAAATGTCAGAACAACTGAGGAAGGTGCAAGAGAAAAATGAGAAATTTACAAACAGAATAATTGCTTTGGAAGAGTTACAAGTGCAGAAACAAAATAAGATTCAATATCTAGAAGAAAAGAGTGTAAAACTAACAGAGCAGAATAATAAACTGGAAATGGAGATGAGAAAAATTGAAGGAAGATATCGAACCTTGCAGACTTCTTATCAGATTTTGACCAAAGCAAATGAAGAAATCAACAAGTTATTATTGGAGGAAGGTCAGTTAAAGGAGGAAAGTCAGACAGCTCAGATGACAGAGGAAGAAAAGGAAGAATTACACAAGGAGATTAAGAGATTACAAATAGAATTGAAAGAAGCCAAGGAACTAGAGAAGCAGGCTAGTATACATGCTGCTACATCAATGAGAGGATATAATAAGTTGCAGATGGATATGGAAAAAGAAAGAAGTGATTGGCAGACAAGGAGGGAAAAGGAAAAGAATGAATGGATAAAAGAAAGAGAGTTATGGGCAAAACAGAATGGAAGTCTGATGATGACAATAGAGGATTACAGAAAAAGCTAGATAAGCCACAAGTTCAGGAAGAAACACCTGTAGAGACCACATATATAGAAGAATATGAGGTAGAAAATAATGATGGAATACAACATGGCAGTGAACCAGCAAATAAAAGACCAGAGGGAGAATATTCAAAAGAATTTGTAAAAAAATTGCTGACAAATAGAGATTCCAGAATGGAATTTATCAGGAAAATGCATGATGAATATGAAGATCAAATTGTCACATTTGCATTGAATAAGGGAATTAATCCAGACCAGCATCATTGGGCCGCAGATGGATTGGGTATACCATTGTGTATGATCATGGAGAGTATCAAGAACTATCAGTTGGCCAGAGTTGGGCTACCTCCAAATAAATATCTAGAGTATGAAGAGGATATCAATGTGACTAAAGAATTGTTTGAAAGAGCCAATCCAAAGTGGAGGAACAAATGGTTGGATGCAAATAAAGAATGTAGGAAAATTTGGAAGGAGGCACCTCTTCACTTAAAAATTAATCCAGCTTACTGTCCAATGGCAAGAAGAAGAGAATGGACAAATTTTTGGGAAAGAGGGAGAGAAGGTCAAATCCCACCTAAATGGTTGAATTTCCCAAAAATAGCCGGTCCAAAGGCAGGCACATGGCCTACAAAAAACTACATGGTGAATACAGCTGAGTCCGTTATAGCTACACACAAAGATGTAAACAACCTTGCATGCATTCTACTTATCAGAATAATGAGATTAATTTTGGCATGTATAGAAACATACACCGACACAGATATCAGAACATTAAATTACATTGGCTTCAATACTCCAACGGATGCATTATTGTTTGATCTTAGCGAAACACCTCATAGAATCTGTTTAATGGCATATTACAACAGAGTAATATTTTTGGGCAGTCATTACTTACAAATTTTTGAAGATGCATTTGATTACGGGTTTTTTGAAAGAGAATCTGAGATTTTTGGAAATTTTTCAGTTGTTACTAAGTCCAGACTCACAGCATATGAAGCCGCCTATACAGAGTACTTGAAAAAGGACGTCATTGATAAACCAGAAGCTGCAGTACAATGGAGAAAGGCATTGTTTGAAATGGTCAATAACCCAAAAATTACAGAAAGGAAAAGTCATGACTTGCCTGTTGGTGCATTTTACCCAAGCCTACATGCTTGATATATTTGATATCATCCTCATTTGTAAGTCACATGAGTAGTCATGTGAACACCTCTTGTAAAAGAGTTCATTTTTATCTCTTGTAATTGAAAAAAGAAAAAGGAAAAGGATGGCTTACCTCATGCATGATGTAAAAGCAATTTCGTGGCTCTAACTACCGAAACCCATGACTTTTGAAATGAGGGAATATCTCCTAACTTTGGGGATCACTTTTAGGTGGAGCCATTCGAATTCGAATTCAAAACTCCCTCCAAGAATAGCTATAAAAGGAGCAAGAAGGAAGAGGCGATTAGCAAGCCTTGTACGTGACCACTTCATATCATTTTGTAGAGATTGAAGAGCTTACTCCATAGCTCTATCATTCTACTCCCATTGTGCAAAGATTCATTGCCAATGTGGTTGTAATCATATATGAATTTATACATTTATTATCATTCACTTCTCTGTTTTGTTCTCTGCTATACTCACTCAAAGCAGTAACTTCAAAAGGTCATATCTCGAGTTCTAATGATCGTTTTTCAGTGATTTAACTTGTGTTGGATAGCTCATACTGTCTACTTTCTACGTATAAATCTTCAAGGTCATTGGATTAATAATTTTGAAGATATCTGCAATTTACTGCTCACTGGTCTATCTCTACAAAACCCCGAGAATGGTGGGCATGTTCCAAAAATTGATAAATCTTGTTCTCAGTGCTTAGTCCATTATTTGAAGTGTTTTAACTTGGATTGGGAATCATGCTACGTCTATGTGCTATGCCCAAAAGGAATTTTTTTAACTCCTACCAGGTTCAGAGCACTGTTCATTTTTTACAACAGGTGTATGTCCAAAAATAGCAAGTTTTGGGAGCTAGTCATTTCGCAACTAGTCTATCTTGACTTAAACTTTTGGGATACATATGCCAAAGTACTTGGCTGATATTTTGGTGGATTTAGGAAGATCAAAGGGTCTACTAATCAACTCTGAAGTCTCAGTTGGCTGGTGTGAAGCTGGTTGTAGCGGCACCTACTCATCTTTGGATTGCATCCACCATCTCTCTTCACAGTGGTATCAGAGCATAGTGAAGCAACATGGGAGATGGATTTCCATCAACAATTGACAAACTGGATCGAAACAACTACCCGTCATGGTCTCTAAGGATGGAGGCTTACCTTCAAGGGAGGAATCTATATGGATTCATATCCGGAGATGAAGCAATGCCAACCATGAGGAACAAAGGGCAACCATCACATGAAGAAGTGGAAGGACTTTCGAATTTGGTGTTCGAAGGATGCACTTGCAAGGTCCTATATTCTAAACTCAATCTCTGATTTTCTTTTACCTCATGTCAAGGGATGCAAGACATCAAGAGAAACCTGGAATGCACTTGCTTCTTTCTTCTCTTCCAACACTCGAACAAGGAAGAACCAATTGTGGATGGAGTTCACAACAATGAAGAAAAGCCCAAAGCAAAATGTGACTGATTATGTCACAAAGATGACGGAGATTTCCAACCAACTTGGAAGCATTGGAGAGGTAATTGAAGAGGAGCAAATCATAAGACAAATCATGAATGGAATCAAAGCAGATGACAAGTGGGAGTCATTCACAACAACCATGGATTTATACATGGATATGCATGTACCCGACCTCAACACACTCATGGGCCAACTCTTCACTCATGAAGCAAAGATTAGCAAAGGTGGTGAGTCCTCAAGAGGTAATCAAACTTTTGCCTTATATTCTGATAGAGCTAAGGTCAAGGACAATTCAAAGAATAGGAAGAATGAAGATGAAGGAAGCTCTTTCCAAGCAAACTTTGCAGGTAGAGGAAGAGGCTGAGGTGGAAAGCAAGGCAGGGGGAGATTCCAATCATCTCAACCTTGCAACATATGTGGCTTATCTAACCATACTACTGAAGAATGTTTCAGGAACCCGAGGAACTCAAGAGGAAGAGGATTGAATAGAGGTGGCTATGGATCAAATAGAGGTAGATACAATGGAGGCTACAACAACAACAACTACTACTACAAAAACAATTACAACAACAACAACAACAACTATCAAAGTGGCCATAGAGGAAGAAAAGATTACAATAACTATGCAGAGGACCAAAGTCAAGAAGATTTATTATTGATTATGAATCTATCAGCGAAGAAGGGTAAGGATGATGATCACATATTTTACATTGATTCGGGATGCTCGAACCATGTAGCAGGAAATGTGGCTTTACTTTCTGATTTGGAAGATCCTCATAACAAGCATGAACTGCAGACAGGAGATGACACAAAGCACTCCGTGGAGAAGATAGGTAATGTGAAGACATCAGATGGGAATATGAACCTCTTAGGCAAAGTCTTGTATGTGTTGGTGCATTTTGCGCAAGCCTACATGCTTGATATGCTTGATATTATCCTCATTTGTAAGTCACATGTGTAGTCATGTGAACACCTCCTGTAAAAGAGTTCATTTTTATCTCTTGTAATTGAAAAAAGAAAAAGGAAAAGGTTGGCTTACCTCATGCATGATGTAAAAGCAATTTCGTGGCTCTAACTACCAAAACCCACGACTTTTTGAGCTGACCGAATATCTCCTAACTTTGGGGATCACTTTTAGGTGGAGCCATTGGAATTCGAATTCAAAACTCCCTCCAAGAATAGCTATAAAAGGAGCAAGAAGGAAGAGGCGGTTAGCAAGCCTTATACGTGACCACTTCATGTCATTTTGTAGAGATTGAAGAGCTTACTCCATAGCTCTATCATTATACTCCCATTGTGCAAAGATTCATTGCCAATGTGGTTGTAATCATATATGAATTTATACATTTATCATCATTCACTTCTCTGTTTTGTTCTCTGCTATACTCACTCAGGGCAGTACCTTCAGAAGGTCCTATCTCGAGTTTTACTAATCCTTTTTCAGTGCTTTGACGTGCCTTGGATAGCTCCTGCTGTCTAGTTTCTGCATAGCAATTTTCAAGGTCATTGGATGTATAATGTTGGAGATATCTGCACTTTACTGCTCACTAGTCTATCTCTGCAGAGCCCCGAGAATGGTGGGCATGTTCCAGAAATTGATAAATCTTGTTCTCAATGCTCAGTCCATCATTTGAAGTGTTTTAACTTGTATTGGGAAGCTTGCTATCTCTATTTGCTATGCCCAAAAGGAATTTTTCTAATTCCTACCAGGTTGAGAGCACTGCTCATTTTTTCCAGCAGGTGTATGTCCAAAAATAGCAAGTTTTGGGAGCTAGTCATTTCGCAACTAGTCTGTCTTGACTTAAACTTTTGGGATACATGTTCCAAAGTACTTGGCTGATATTTTGGTGGATTTAGGAAGCTTAAAGGGTCTACTAATCAACTCTGAAGTCTCAGTTGGCTGGTGTGAAGCTGGTTGTAGCAGCACCTACTCATCTTTGGATTGCATTCACCATCTCTCTTCACAGTGGTATCAGAGCATAGTCAAGCAACATGGGAGATGGATTTCCATCAACAATTGACAAATGGGATCGAAACAACTACCCAGCATGGTCTCTAAGGATGGAGGCTTACCTTCAAGGGAGGAATATATATGGATTCATATCTGGAGATGAAGCAATGCCAACCATGAGGAACAAAGGGCAACCATCACATGAAGAAGTGGAAGGACTTTCGAATTGGTGTTCGAAGGATGCACTTGCAAGGTCCTATATTCTAATCTCAATCTCTGATTTTCATTTACCTCATGTCAAGGGATGCAAGACATCAAGAAAGACCTGGAATGCACTTGCTTCTTTCTTCTCTTCCAACACTCGAGCAAGGAAGAACCAATTGTGGATGGAGTTCACAACAATGAAGAAAAGCCCGAAGCAAAATGTGACTGATTATGTCACAAAGATGAAGGAGATTTCCGACCAACTCATGGGAGCAAATCATAAGACAAATCATGAATGGAATCAAAGCAGATGACAAGTGGGAGTCATTCACAACAGCCATGGATTTATACATGGATATGCATGTACCCGACCTCAACACACTCATGGGCCAACTCTTCACTCATGAAGCAAAGATTAGCAAAGGTGGTGAGTCCTCAAGAGGTAATCAAACTTCTGCCTTATATTCTGATAAAGCTAAGGTCAAGGACAAGTCAAAGAATAGGAAGAATGAAGATGAAGGAAGCTCTTTCCAAGCAAACTTTGTAGGTAGAGGAAGAGCTAGAGGAAGAGGCAGAGGTGGAAAGCAAGGCAGGGGGAGATTCCAATCATCTCAACCTTGCAACATATGTGGCTTATCTAACCATACTACTGAAGAATGTTTCAGGAATCCAAGGAACTCAAGAGGAAGAAGATTCAATAGAGGTGGCTATGGATCAAATAGAGGCAGATACAATGGAGGCTACAACAACAACAACTACTACAACAACAATTACAACAACAACAACTATCAAAGTGGCCATAGAGGAAGAAGAGACTACAATAACTATGCACAGGACCAAAGTCAAGAAGATTCATTATTGATTATGAATCTATCACTGAAGAAGGGTAAGGATGATGATCACATATTTTACATTGATTCGGGATGCTCGAACCATGTAGCAGGAAATGTGGCTTTACTTTCTGATTTTGAAGATCCTCATAACAAGCATGAAGTGCAGACAGGAGATGACACAAAGCACTCAGTGGAGAAGATAGGTAATGTGAAGACATCAGATGGGAATATGAACCTCTTAAGCAAAGTCTTGTATGTCCCTACAATTACCAAAAATTTAATAAGTGTTGGACAGATTGTTGAAAAAGGATTGCAGGTTAGATTCAATCGATTTGGAGCATATGTTGAAGACCCAAGGCAAGGCTTTCGAAGGATTGCCAAAGGAGAAAAGACAGGAAGGCTTTTCACTTTTGAAGTGGAAGATACAACGAACATAGCTTTGTTTAGCTATGGATCTCAGAATCTTACAAAGTTGGAGATATGGCACAAAAGGCTTGCTCACATTGGTGAGAGGACACTCAAACAGATTTGCAGGGACCAAAGTGTACTTGGTTTGCCTAATATCACAAGGCAACACATGATTTATAAGTGTGAAGCTTGTCAACTCGGCAAGGCTCATAGACAACCTTTCAATAAGAAAGGATATATGTATCAAAATCCTTTGGATCTAGTGCACACGGATGTGTGGGGTCCAAGTAAGGAGCCATCTATATCAGGCTGAAGATATTATGTGTCTTTCATAGATGATTGTAGCAGGTGGACCATTCTGTTTTTCATGAAGCACAAGGATGTAGTGTTTAATTGCTTTAAGAAGTATATTGCTCTTGTTGAAAACCAAACAGGTAGGACTTTGAAACGACTCAGATCAGATGGTGGAGGAGAATACTTCTCTTCTCAATTTGATGCCTTCTTGCATGAAAGAGGCATTAAAAGGGAAGTTACTACAAGGTATACACCCGAACTCAATGGTGTAGCAGAGAGGAGGAACATAGCTATTGTCAAAGCTACAAGGTCCATGCTCAACGAAAAGGGATTGCCAAACTACCTATGGGCAGAGGCTGTGTCTACATCCACATATCTCATAAATAGACTTCCATCTAAGTCACTAGATGGAACCACTCCATATGAAGTGTGGAATGGAAGAAGACCTAGTCTAGAGCATTGCAAAATCTTTGGATGCTTAGCCTATGCTCACATTCCTTCTCAAGTAAGAGGGAAATTGGATCCCAAGGCAGAGAAGTGTGTATTCATTGGTTATGATCAAAACCAAAAAGGATATAGATTGTACAATCCAACCAATAAAGGATTTTCTGTGAGTAGAGATGTAATTTTTGATGAAAACAAATCATGGTTTGATGATGACAGGAAAGTGAAGCTGCCATATGACTTGGATGAAGATTTTCCATCACTTCAACCAAAGGAGCCAAAGCAGATTGAAGAAAGTGATTCGGAGATTGACCTAGAAGACTTGGAAAGACTAAAGCTATGGAAGAACAAAGGAAAAGCAAAGATGTAGGATGCTACATATGGACCCGAGAGCTCACATCAACCACTTAGAAGGTCTTCGAGGGAGAAGAAGAAACCAGAGAGGTTTGTTTATGATACTTCTTTGGTCACCAAGCACTCAATCTACATTGCAAAGGATTCAACCAATGAAGAACCTACCACATTTGAAGAAGCACAAAGCAAGAAAGCTTGGAGAGATGCAATGGATGAAGAAATGGAAGCCTTGAAGGAGAATGACACTTGGGAGCTTGTACCTAACAAGCCATCTATGAAGATAATCGGATCTCGATGGATATACAAAATCAAGAGGAATCCAGATGGAAGTATAAATAGAATGCAACTCAAGAAATCATGTGGTTAAAGTCTTTGTACATAGATCTTGGACTTCATTCTTCAACACCTCATATCTTTGGTGACAACACAAGCTCACTACATCTAGCAGCTAATCCGGTATACCATGCTACAACCAAGCATATTGAAGTCCACTACCATTATGTAAGGGAGAAGCTAATGAGCAAGGATATTCAACTATCCTATGTATCTACAGATATGCAATGTGCAAACATGTTGACTAAAGCTCTTGATGGTACAAAGTTAAGTAGATTCAAGTTGATGATTGGCTTGCAGGAAATCAAGGACAATTGAAGACTTATTTGGAGGCCAAGCATGTTAGGCTTGAGGGGGAGCTCTTGGTGAATTTTGCCCAAGCCTACATGCTTGATATGCTTGATATTATCCTCATTTGTAAGTCACATGTGTAGTCATGTGAACACCTTCTGTAAAAGAGTTCATTTTTATCTCTTGTAATTGAAAAACGAAAAAGGAAAAGATTGGCTTACCTCATGCATGATGTAAAAGCAATTTCGTGGCTCTAACTACCAAAACCCACGACTTTTTGAGCTGAGGGAATATCTCCTAACTTTGGGGATCACTTTTAGGTGGATCCATTCGAATTCGAATTCAAAACTCCCTCCAAGAATAGCTATAAAAGGAGCAAGAAGGAAGAGGCGATTAGCAAGCCTTGTACGTGACCACTTCATGTCATTTTGTAGAGATTGAAGAGCTTACTCCATAGCTCTATCATTCTACTCCCATTGTGCAAAGATTCATTGCCAATGTGGTTGTAATCATATATGAATTTATACATTTATCATCATTCACTTCTTTGTTTTGTTCTCTGCTATACTCACTCAGGGCAGTACATTCAGAAGGTCATATCTCGAGTTCTACTGATCCTTTTTCAGTGATGTAACGTGCATTGGATAGCTCCTGCTGTCTAGTTTCTCCATAGCAATTTTCAAGGTCATTGGATTTAAAGTGTTGGAGATATTGGCACTTTACTGCTCACTGGTCTATCTCTGTAGAGCCCCGAGAATGATGGGCATGTTCCAGAAATTGATAAATCTTGTTCTCAATGCTCAGTCCATCATTTGAAGTGTTTTAACTTGGATTAGGAAGCTTGCTAACTCTATTTGCTATGCCCAAAAGGAAGTTTTCTAATTCCTACCAGGTTGAGAGCACTGTTGATTTTTTCCAGCAGGTGGATGTCCAAAAATAGCAAGTTTTGGGAGCTAGTCATTTCACAACTAGTCTGTCTTGACTTAAACTTTTGGGATATATGTTCCAAAGTAGTTGGCTAATATTTTGGTGGATTTAGGAAGCTTAAAGGGTCTACTAATCTCAGTTGGGTGGTGTGAAGCTGGTTGTAGCAGCACCTACTCATCTTTGGATTGCATCCACCATCTCCCTTCACAGTATGTCCCTACAATTACCAAAAATTTAATAAGTGTTGGACAGATTGTTGAAAAAGGTTTGCAGGTTAGATTCAATCGATTTGGAGCATATATTGAAGACCCAAGGCAAGGCTTTCGAAGGATTGCCAAAGGAGAAAAGACAGGAAGGCTTTTCACTTTTGAAGTGGAAGATACAAAGAACATAGCTTTGTTTAGCTATGGATCTCAAACTCTAACAGAGTTGGAGATATGGCACAAAAGGCTTGCTCACATTGGTGAGAGGACACTCAAACAGATTTGCAGCGACCAAAGTGTACTTGGTTTGCCTAATATCACAAGGCAACACATGATTTATAAGTGTGAAGCTTGTCAACTCGGCAAGGCTCATAGACAACCTTTCAATAAGAAAGGATATATGTATCAAAATCCTTTGTATCTAGTGCACACGGATGTGTGGGGTCCAAGTAAGGAGCCATCTATATTAGGCTCAAGATATTATGTGTCTTTCATAAATGATTGTAGCAGGTGGACCATTCTGTTTTTCATGAAGCACAAGGATGAAGTGTTTAATTGCTTTAAGAAGTATATTGCTCTTGTTGAAAACCAAACAGGTAGGACTTTGAAACGACTCAGATCAGATGGTGGAGGAGAATACTTCTCTTCTGAATTTGATGCCTTCTTGCATGAAAGAGGCATTAAAAGGGAAGTCATTACAAGGTATACACCCGAACTCAATGGTGTAGCTGAGAGGAGGAACAGAGCTATTGTCGAAGCTGCAAGGTCCATGCTCAACGAAAAGGGATTGCTGAACTACCTATGGGCAGAGGCTGCATCGACAGCCACATATCTCATAAATAGACTTCCATCTAAGTTACTAGATGGAACCACTCCATATGAAGTGTGGAATGGAAGAAGACCTAGTCTAGAGCATTGTAAAATCTTTGGATGCTTAGCCTATGCTCACATTCCTTCTCAAGTAAGAGGGAAATTGGACCCCAAGGCAGAGAAGTGCGTATTTATTGGTTATGATCAAAACCAAAAAGGATATAGATTGTACAATCCAACCAATAAAGGATTTTCTGTGAGTAGAGATGTAATTTTTGATGAAAACAAATCATGGTTTGATGATGACAGGAAAGTGAAGTTGCCATATGACTTGGATGAAGATTTTCCTTCACTTCAACCAAAGGAGCCAAAGCAGATTGAAGAAAGTGATTCGGAGATTGACTAGAAGACTTGGAAAGACTAAAGCTATGGAAGAACAAAGGTAAAGCAAAGATGCAGGATGCTACATATGGACCCGAGAGCTCACATCAACCACTTAGAAGGTCTTCGAGGGAGAAGAAGAAACCAGAGAGGTTTGGTTATGATACTTCTTTGGTCACGAAGCACTCAATCTACATTGCAAAGGATTCAACCAATGAAGAACCTACCACATTTGAAGAAGCACAAAGCAAGAAAGCTTGGAGAGATGCAATGGATGAAGAAATGGACGCCTTGAAGGAGAATGATACTTGGGAACTTGTACCTAACAAGCCATCTATGAAGGTAATTGGATCTCGATGGATATACAAAATCAAGAGGAATCCAGATGGAAGCATAAATAGACACAAAGCAAGGTTAGTTGCTAAAGGGTTTGCTCAAACCCATGGTATTGATTATGAGGAGACTTTCTCTCCTGTTGCAAAAATGCCTTAGGGTTATCATTAGTCTTGTTGCATCTAGAAATTGGAATCTTTATCAACTTGATGTAAAGAATGCTTTCTTGAATGGATGGATTTGTGAGGAAGTGTATATGGCACAACCTCCTGGATATGAGGATGCACATCATCCTAACTATGTATGCAAACTAAAGAAAGCTTTGTATGGATTGAAGCAAGCTCCAAGAGCTTGTAATTTCAGATTGGTGACTTATTTGCAGGACCAAGGATTCAAAGCTAGCAAGGTGGATACCTCTTTGTTCATAAAGAGGAATGGATCTGAAGTGATCTATTTATGTGTGTATGTTGATGATATTATTATCACAGGCAATGATCTTGAAGGAATCAAACAAGTAAAGAGTCAGATGAAGGAGGAGTTCAAAATAAGTGACCTCGGACCACTCACTTATTTTCTTGGATTGGAGTTGATCTACACAGATTCAGGTATATACATCACACAAAGGAAGTATGTCCATGACATGCTCGTCAAGTTCAAGATGGAAAATACCAAGTGTGCAGGTACACCTATGGAGCAAAATCATAAGCTTAGTGCTTATGAAGGAGAGCCAATTGAAGACATCACAAGCTATCAAAGCTTGGTTGGAAGTTTGAATTATGCCACACTCACAAGGGTGGATATATGCTATAGTGTTAGCATATAGAGTCAGTTTATGCATGAGCCGAGAAGACCACATATGGAAGCGGCCAAGAGAGTCCTCAAGTACCTAAAGGGGACCATGAATGAAGGTTTGTTCTATTCATATACTTCAGATATTGAGCTAAAGGTCTACTGAGATGCAGATTGGGCCGGATCTAAAGATGATAGAAGAAGCACAGTAGTCTGTCTAGACTTAAACTTTTGGGATACATATTCCAAAGTACTTGGCTGATATTTTGGTGGATTTAGGAAGCTCAAAGGGTCTACTAATCAACTCTGAAGTCTCAGTTGGTTGGTGTGAAGCTGGATTTAGCGGCACCTACTCATCTTTGGATTGCATCCACCATCTCTCTTCACATTGCTGTCACAATTCTATCAAAGAAAGAAAAAGTGAAGAAAAGCAATCAGCATAGAAGAGCAGGAAAGTCTTTTGTCAGGAGCGAAAAGGTTTAGGAGGGGAAGGATGTTAGAAGATGTATTTTTGGAAGCCTTTTGGATGAAAAATAACTGTAAAATGACAAAAACGTGTAAAAATATTTATGCAACTGATGTAAAAATAAGGAAGAGTCTTCCTTATGTAGGATAGAATCTTATGTAATGTTTCTAGAATTTTTGGAAACTCCTAGATAGCATATTTTTAGAATAATAGAGGAAAGGACCAAAATTCAAGTGTGAAAAGGGACACTTGAAAATGTATATAAGATAATTTCCTCTATTATGAGGGGGTTGGTTAATCATTTTTTTACATGCTATCCATGTGAATAAAGAAAGAGTTTCCTGCTGAAAATCGTGTTTTCTCCTCTTTGTGTGGTTTCTTTGATTTGTGAGTCCAATTCTTGTGTATCTATGGAGATTTGTGAACTTCTATTGTGTAATTATGTTGAATCTGTATGAAGAGAGCTGAATACTAATGTGTTGAGTGATAAGTTGATGAAGAATGGTGCTAGAGATGAAAATTGTCTGTTTTCACAGAATCGCGATTGTCTCGTCTGTATGGTACAGGTAATATTTTTGAGTTTTGACTTCATAATTGTATTCTGTTGATGAAATAGCATGTATTAGACACCAAGATTGTGGAAAATGGTGGAGATTTGCTCAAGATAATCCAAACCCTAGAAATTCCTCTTCATTTTTACTATTATCAGAAATCCAGCCATTATTCTCTTATTTCTTGGATTCTATCATCTAGAAGGGGTTGTGGTCTCTTGAATACTTCCAGGATTGACAAAATAAAGATGTAATGTTAATTCTTTATGCTAAATGATTGGAGAGGACAACTCCAAAGATCAATAACAAATAGTAGCATAAGCAAGTATAAAGCATGCTTGGTAGCAAAAGGATATGCACAAACTTACCACATTGATTATGAAGAAACATTCATCCGTGTAGCAAAAATATCTACTGTTAGAACACTTGTTGCATTAGCTACAACAAAAGGATGAACTGCATCAGATGGATGTGAAGAAAGCTTTCTTACATGGTGAGTTACAGGAAGAAGTATACATGGACCAACCACAAGGGTATGAAGATTCAAAGCATCTAGAATATGTTTTCACATTGCAAAAGGCTTTGTATGGGCTAAAACATGCATGGCATGTAAGGATTGTTGATTACTTAACCACCATTGGGTTTTTTATGTGTGATGTAGATCATTCACTATATGCAAGGAATGGTGATGATGGCATCACAATTATGGCTATTTATGTTGATGACTTGATTGTAGGTGGTGATAATGAAGAAAGCATTGAGGAGGTAAAGCAACGTCTTATGCAGGAATTTGACATGAAAGATCTTGGTGTGTTGTGCTATTTCTTGGGCATTGAGTTTATACATGCAAAAACAAGTATATGGATGTCGCAAAGGCAATATGCCTTGAAAATGCTGCAAAAGTATGGTATGGCTGACTGTAAGCCAATTTCTATGACATTATATTAGAATTTGAAGTTGGATACTACATCAGGTGAAGCATTGGAAAATGCCACTATGCACAAGGAAAATTGTGGGAAGTCTTATATATCTCACAATTACAAGGCCTCATCTAAGCTATATTGTTGGGCTTGAAAGTCAGTTTATGCAGGTTCCCATGAAGCCACATTTGGATGCTTTGAGGTGCACTCTACGTTATGTGAGTGCTACTTTGGATTATGCATTGTTTTATGAAGCTAGTGTAGATTTGCAGGTTCATGGATACACCGATGCAGATTGGGCTGGTAACATTCCAGATAGAAGATCAACTAGAGGCTTTCTATTGTCACTTGGGAGTGCAGCTATTACATGGAGCAGCAAGAAGTAACCCACTCTTGTTTTTTCAAGTACAGAGGCTGAGTATAGAGGTGTTGCAATGGCAGCATGTAAGGCATCATGGCTGGAGATGCTACTTGCAGATTTAGGTGTGGAAGTGCAAAAGCCTATCACTATCTATTGTGATAATTTTAGCAGTATACAGTTAGCACAGAACCCTGTTTTTCATGCTAAAACAAAGCCTATCGAGGTACTATATCACTTCATCAGAGAGAAGGTATTAGCAGGTGATATTGATCTTGTTTATGTGAGAACAGATGAGCAGGTTGCTCATATTTTCAATAAAGCACTTGGAGCAAAGAACGTGAAGAAGTTTTGGAAGATGCTTGGATTAGAGGACATGACGTTGAGCTTGAGGGGGAGTGTTGAGATATCGAGCTCAACGTGTGATGATCTAAGATGACACGTATTAGTTTTTTGCTTTTCCGACATGTATAGTGGTCATGCCGATATATGTCAGGGATACTTCATTGAGATTTATTAGATTTATCTACCGAGAGTGATGGCACATTTGTTCCTTGGCAGCTCACTCATTCGTGGACATTAGGTTTTTCCTTATGTACTAGTCTTTATATATTGCACTAGTTGTATTCTTGTTTTAGGTCATTCTTCTACATTCCTTTTTATGTAATAGAAGAAGAAGAAGAAGATCATTCTTCCTTGCCTCAATCTAAGTGTGTGCTTCTCTTTGATTGTGAGAGAGTGTGTGTGAGCTCTCTTCCTTATCATTCATAAAGCTCTTATTGTCCTTGAGGGTGAGCTCCTATTATGTACAATTATTCCTCTTTTGATGCACAAAAAGGGTCCATAATAATTGATTTTAAATCTATACCACTTGCTTGTTCAAGTTTGTCAATACTAGACTCACATTCTTTGATAATCAAATCATGCATGATTGGTTCTATAGTGAAAATTGAAATCTCATAGCCATCTTCATCATAGTGGGGTGTCCATTGTTCTTCATTGATAGCTACATCCATAGTGGCTAGGATTTCTGCCCAGCCATAAGGTTCAAATTATTCATCTCAAAATACTATAGGTGTAGATGCTCGGTCTCAAATTGATCTATGAGTCTCCTTCGCACCTATCTCTCTAGCATTTTCTCTTTTCTCTTCTTCTACTCCAACTTTGCACATCCATAAGTGAGTGTGTTCATGCATCCATGAGGATCTAGATCCTATGGAATGTAATGACTCTATACCATCTATGGCTCTATGGATGGGATTCCACTATATAGGGGGCATGTCTCTATGAGAGTAGTCTTTGAGATTTCCTTTAGTTGTAACACCTAAGTGTTGCAAATACAAGGAATTGGTACCCCAATCTTGTACTACTTACAAAATTATCATTAATGGTCTTCCAAAAATCATCTCACAGGCTTGGTTTATACTAAAATCACATATGGCAAAAGTGTGCTCAAACTCTACACCACAAATGGTGAGATTTATCCCTTCTAATAGTCCTAAGCGTCTCTCTATGTGACCATGAGCCATCTGCAACTTCATTCTTGTTGGTCTAAGTGTTGGCTTGCCCCAATGCTTCCATAAGGAAGTGGTGGCAATTGCAACTCCTATGCTTGAGTCCACCTTGATGAGTGATAGGGAGATAAGTGTTTCCTTCTTCCCCTTCACTCATATCTCTTATCTTATCCAGGGGCATTTCTAGCACTTTTCTATGTGATCCTACTTGGGAATGAGATTTACCTACTTATGGCACTTGATTGGCTATGTGTTTCCACAATTCTGGCTTAACCTTGAGTAGCTCCTCTAAAGTGAGATGACATCGCACTTTGGAGTTTTTCTCTACTTCTATATTTTGAGGCAAGATTGAGTCTTTGTTACTTACCACGATGGTGGGTGCTCTCATATAGGTAGACTTTGCTTCCCATGGGTCTGTGAAATGTGGTAACTCATGCATGGAATTATACTTGAAGTCTAACCATTCACTTGAATGGGAATCCTCTTGTTCTCCATAAATAGAAGGAATATCTTATGGGATTTGATCATGTAGGTCATCCATGATTTCAATGGGAGGAGGATTTTTACTTCCTTTTTCCTATTTTGCTTCTTGAATCTCTCTTAGAAATTCTTATGATTATAGAAGCAAAGGTTCCTGACTCGGTGGAGTTGGAAATGCAAGCATCCTTGGGGGGAAGGCTTATCATTTCACTTCAGATGTTACTCACTTGATGTAGCTTGCTTCCCCAACTTAGCCATCATCATTTTACAATCTTCCTTATAATCTGTCAAAGTGTAACTGTGTTTTGGCTGAGGTTGTGCAATCAAACATAGTTCGTGCTAGTTCTACCATCTTTGCACAAAGCTTTGTTCTTTCAATTTCTAGGTCGTCTCTAGGGTAACATTTTTCATGTTCTGTCGCATTTGGCCCTTCTTGGATTCTGGCGTGATATGCTTTAAGCATCATGTCTAAGTCCTCAAGAGTGGGATCTGCTAAGATTGATCCTACTCTAGGTGCTGGTGAATCGATGGGAAGGTTTGGGATGGATGTGGATGGTGAAATTTGTGAGTGCGCTTGGGATGTGAGTTCGATTATCTTGCCTTTCATTTCTCTTAAACTTTCCTCAAGTTTGTGCATCTTCTTTGAGCATTACCTTTTCATTTCTTCATGGCTATCCTTCCAAGCTCTTGTCATTTTCTTAGTTAGACTCTCAATCTCACTAACCTTAGAGCCCTTTTATTGAACTAAGCCTTGCCTTTGCTATAATGCGTGAGCTCTGGTGACTACTTGCACTAGGGTAGTGGAAGTCACACTTCCAGTAGAATCTACGATTGATCCCATGAAATTAGTATGAGTGATCTTTGGTGCATTGTTTGGATTCTTAGAAAAATCTCTTGAAAGGTGCTCCTTCCCACAATCTTGGAAAAAACCTTGAATTATCATTGATTGGGGCTACATAGGTGCAAGTTTAGGGCAATCACGAATGAAATGATCTCCTTCACATTTATAGCATGATCCTCTATGTGCTAGGGGTCTTATCTATCTAGGTTGGGGCCTAGAGTTAGGATTTGCATACATGACATTAGCATATTCTAGCTCCCAACTAGGTTAAACTAGGGTTTTTGTAAGGGTAAATCCTGTTATGCTTTGGTGACTCCATGTAGTAGTCTGGCGGACTATCTATGTGAGCCGAGTCAAAACTATGATTGTTCGAGTCATTTTCTAAAATCAATGGTGATGTTGGCACTAAGGCTTGATTTAAATTTTCTTCAATAGTTGCATACTTCACTAGGATCACATTGGCTAGAGGTGAAGGTTGTTGAACTAACATTGGTTGAGGTCTTTGGTGAGCTTGATAGGGTGGTTGGTAGAACTGTTGGGGCCTAACATACTACTATGGTGGATAATGATTTTGGTATCTCCCCTGTTGTGGAGACAATTGTGGATAATTTTGCCTAACCGCTTGCTTATTATATGGGCAATCTTGTGCAGTGTGGTTAGTATACCTTCTTTCTATTGTGCAATATTGGCTGTTAGGGTTCGCTTGGGGTTGAGCCATGACTGGGCACACATTAGCCATATGGTCTCCTTTACACGTAAAACATCATTTCACTGAGACAAATCTAGGTTTCTATTTGCTAGATATACCTAACTTTTGAGCTATTGTCTATGCACATTCACACACACTATTCTATGGATCTACATTCCTTCACACACACATAAGATCTTAGTTTGGTACTTAACAATCCATCTAGGAAAAAAGCCACTTGTTCGGCTGGTGTGCATAACCCTGGAGCAAGGCATCTCTCTAAGTATTGTCTTAAACGTCTTCCTACAAGTTAAGCTATTTCTTGAGGTGTTTGATTGAAGCTATATATCAGAGGTGAGGTGTTTTGCCTGATGCAACTCTTGAACAAGTTTTCAAGTTGTTCCGCTCTCAAAACTTGCGTAAACTCCACTACATGATCGATTGGGATTCCTGTGCCATCGAAGTAGTTCTTCATAGACTTAACCAATTGTGTAGGCCTCAAGATCCTAGGATGTCCTCTAGGTCTTGGCAAGGGAAACTCATCCATGCCTCTTTGAAGTCTTGGGCCTCTATGCCTCTTATTATCCATTTTACCTACTTCTGCTCTAGTTCTTTCTCTTCCAATCACAAAGCTTACCTTAGATTTATCTCTACTCTTGTCCTTATGAGTTCGATGAGCTTGGGATGATCCAGCTCCTTTGTGGCCAAAAGAGACATTTGATCTTGTTTGGGGAAAGACAAACTCACACTTCCAAGTGTAGGAATGCCTACCATGCTCTGATACCACAAACACTCTCTTTGAGGTGTTGTCTAAGTAGACCACCTTTCATATTGTATCAAGATCTTTAAATTCATATATGGTAACTATCCCAACTTCCTTTGGCTGGGCAGGTTTATACCTCTAGAATGCCTCATCTATTTCTTTGTTCAAGGATAACTCTATGCTCTTATTATCTTGGGGGTTCCATTCTAGGGTGATCACTCTAGTCAAGATTTATTTGCCTCTAGGGGTCTTAAGATCTTCTCTAAGGGTTCCGTGTTCTAGGTCTTCAAGCTTGTTGGGGGGGATTCTTGTACAAAAAGGGATTCGAGTGTTTGTAGGAGAAGGGAGAAAGATGAGAAGAAAGATACAGACACTCGAAGCCTCTATAGATTGACTATAAGGAGAAAAGTACAGTGGTGATGTACAATACAATCCAAATGCTTTCTCTGCAAAATCCCAAAGATTGCACAATCACCAAAGTTACAAAATACCTAAGGTTCTTGTTGCCGCCGACCTTCTCTGCACCAAACCTCCACCTTCTCCAAGCTTGCACTTGTCCACACCTTGCACTCAAGCTTCCAATAGGGGAAGGGATGGACACCTTCTATCGAGGCGTGGACCTTGTTTCCTTTGGTTGGATGGCTAGGGTCCACTTAGGGGGGAGGGGTCCACTGGGGGGGATGGGGTCCAATTGGGAGGGGGTCCAGTTGGGAGGGTTTTTTTTCTACTTTTTAAAATAATTATTATTACTTTTGGCATTTTTTTGGAAAAATACCAAAAAATAGATAAAAATTACAAAAACAAATCCAAAAAAACAAAAAGAAAAAGTTCTCAACAAATTCCCTACACTTTTAGGCCAGTTTTCTCCCTCAAAACCACATAGAGCTTCCTTTTATTTTTCATTTTAGCAAGAAAATGACATTTGAAAAAGATGAAAAATTTTAAAAAATATGTCTAAAAATGCTTTAAAAATTCCAAAAAATTCAAAAACATTATTCATGCAAAGGGCTATGAAATGCTTCTAATATGCATAAAAACGCAAAGAAAAAGCATGAACTTAGGCAGAAAAATGAAATGAGAAGGCTATGTACAACCTGAACAGATTTTCCAAGTTCCAGGTGGTCCATAAATCTTCAGTTGTTTTGATGATAGGCCTTGATCCATGATATGATTACTAAGAGAAAACCCTCCATAATCTCCAATTGTACTGCACTTCAATTGTTTTTTCTTCTTTTTGAGCGTACTGACCATTTGATAGGGCCACCCTAAATCCTTTATTAGAATATTATATACTCCATACTGCATCTTTTGCATCTTTGTTTCAGCTACTTTATGACTTAATCTACAAAATTTCATTTTTACTATTCCAGCTTCTTCATCCAATGGAACCCTCTATTTCCAAAGATGTGCAAGTATTCCTTCCAGATCTTTGTAAAGCCCTGCACTTACTATCATAAAAATTGACATAATAGATGATACCCATACCACTATCCATAACAAGCTAACCATTGATATAGGATTTGAAGTAGCTTCATCGTTGCTCCACTTAAGGGCTTTTCTTTTCTTCTCTATTTTATGGCCTTTGACTGAGATTGTCTCACTCAAATCAGTAACCTGAATGATGTCCTCTTTTTCTTCATAGGCTTCCTCTCTAATTGAGTTTGGAAAAATTCCATAGCAGGAAGATGGGTCTTCTACATGGAGCCAAGCCAACATGTTTTCTTCTTCATATAAATTTGCTTCTTCAATTAGATCTGCTTCTGGGTTGTCCAACAATTCTTCTTCCATACAAATACCAATTCTGCATCATGCTGGTATGCCTTTGATTGTCTAGTCCTTCTTCTAAAAATATCTGTTGCAACTCTTTTCCCTCTTGCTTTACCCACATTGTGTCCTTGCCCTAGTCATGCAGCACATTGGCATGCCTTAACTAAGGTCGCTCAATCAACAAGGTGAAACTTCCTTCTACCTGTGGCAGCCTTAGAACAACAAAGTCCAAGTTAAAGATGGTACCTTGTATCTTGACGAGGACTCCAAGAACCACTCCCATAGGCCTTACTATGCTTTGTTATGCCATTGTTACAGTGAAGTTGGCAGGTCTTGAAGTGTGTAGTCCAATCTTTTCCATGGTATGTTCAGGCATCAAGTTAATGCGAGAACCACCATCTACAATGACTCCTTAGAAATCATGACCTTTGATAGAGATTATTAGCCGAGGGCTCTTATAATCTGTGAGGGGTGCTTCCCCTACAATTTTATCTTTATGCATAACAACAACCTTTGCCACTAAACTTGTTTTGGTAGCCTCATCAATTATCTACAAGAGCTCTGACCTGAATTTCATATCCATCTTTATTAAATAAAAAATATTGACCTCCTTTTTCATGGACTTGAGTAGTCTTGAAGCTTCTGATTCCTTAAGAGCATGGGCTCCATTTGACTTATCAAACTCCTCATGAGCCCTGCTGAATGCATGTCCAATATAATCACTAGTACCTATGAGATCTTATTTTCTCCTTGTATGTGCACATGCGTTGTCTTTGTCTTCTGATGTTTCTTTGTCTTTGTTCAATCCATTAATCCTTGACTCTTAACCTATTTCTAATTGAGCCTTCCCCTTGCTTCTTGTATGCATTGTAAAAGATTCGATTTCTTCTAACTACACCACTCTGGTAGATGGTGATGGCACATTTACTTGTTCTACAACTTCTTCTTTGCACATAGAAATCATTTGAATGTGGGGCCCAGATGAAGATACCTGGTTCTTAGGACAACAATCGGTATAATGGTCCCTAGCCTCTCGGAAATTTCTACAAGGAGGGGGCATTTTCTGGTAGAATGCACCTACTCTGGTAGTGCCCACATTCTCCACATCTAAAATAGATAATTGGCCTCCTTGGCCTATTTCCAAAGTTATCCCTATGTCTAGGGTTGTAATTGTTACCTAGTTTGGGGTTTGCTACCATTACATTGGTTGGTAAAGCTCCTCCTTGTCTCCAATATGTTGTTGCATGTATACCTCTTGACTGGCAATCTTGAGCCTCATGGCCAGCTTTCCTGCATAGCTGGCAAGTTACACTTAACAATGGACACTCACTTACCACATGAACCTGCTTGCTGCACATGATACATCATAGTCCACTTTTGATGCCACCTCCCTTGAGTTCCTACAACTCTTGTCAGAGTTTAGCCAGCTCTTCTGCTTGTGCTTCCTCTTCCTTTTGTAGCTTCAATTGTTCAATTTCCTGCCTCAATTGAGTTACAACACTCTCCTCTTCGTTGTGGGGCTTATTCCTTTTTAAGCTCTCAAGATCTTTCCTTAGCTGAATTACTAGGTCTTGAGGTTCTGTAGGATATGAGAAATTGGAAGAGCTTGCCCCATACTGTTGTCTCATTTGCTCCAATCTTGTAGCTGTATTGATAAATTCTTCTATTGTTGTTGTCGGTAAAACTAACTCCTTTATTTTACATTGTGTTGATATGGGAAGTGGTTTGGCCATTCACTTCCTGATAAAAAAAACATGGGGAGGGTCTAGGAGTTTGGCCATTAATGCCTTAGCTCTGGTAACAAATTTTGGGATGATCTTTCTAGGACCTAGTCTTAAATTTTCTAATTCTTCAATAATGTTTTTAGTTGTGTTCCCTTGTTGGAACTGTGTCCTAAATGCTTCCTTCATCAAGTCCCATGTGGTGAAATGGTTGTCAGCAAACTGACTAAACCATTTGTCTACTAGCCCTTTTAATGTTGCAAGGAAAAGAATAGAAAATGTGTCCTCTCTTCCCATCAGACCCCTTTTTTTACATAATGCTAAGAATATCCTAATGTGCTCATCTAGGTCTTCTTGTGCTAGCCCTCTGAAAGATGGAAATTTGATATTCAATCTAGAAAGTAAAGTTTCCAAATCTACCTGGGCTGCCATATTCTTTACTGATGATGTCGATGACGATGGGCTACTTGATCTTCACTTTATTCTTAGATGGATTTTGGAGTGCCAAGTTGAGATCTTATGTGTACTTGAGGGACCCTAGAACCATAGAAGAGTGTGTACAAATGTGCATAGACATTGAGGATAATCTACGCGAAGAATTGGAGCTTTCAAAAATCTACAAAGATTTTGATAGCTCTACTAGCCTTAGATCAAATCCAGCCACATCAATTGAAGAACTTGCTGACAAAGTAGCTCAGAATTTAGGAGACTCAAGCAAACAGTTATCAAGGTTTGCCCTAGTGAAAAGATGTTATACTTATGGATGGGACCATATGGCGAATGTATGTCCCATTATGGCTCAACCCCAAGCAAACCTTAACAGCCTATACTGCACCATAGAGTGAAGACACACTAACCACACTGCACAAGATTGTTCCTATAACAAACAAAATCTCAGACAAAATTATCCTCAGCCATATCCACAACAAGGAAGATACCAGAACCAATACCCACCACAAAAATATGGTAGACCATAGCAACCCTACCAAACCCAACAAAGGCCTCAGCCTGTGTCAGCTCAACAACCTCAAACTCCAGCCAATGTGATTCCAGTAAAGTACGCAGCTGCATAAGAAAATCTGACACCATTGCTTTCAGAAAGTAACCCAAGTGATCATAGTTTTGACTCCACTCATATTGATAGCCCATAGGCTTACTACATGCAATCACCTGAGCATAATGAGTCATATTATTATGAAGACCCAAGTGAACCTACTTGGGAGCCAGAGTATGCAAATGTCATGTACGCAAACCCCAACTCCAGAACTCAACCTAGGCAAATAAGACCCCCATTTCCTAGAGGACCATGCTACCGATGTCAGGGAGATCACTTCATTCCTGATTGCCTTATGTCTGCACCTACACAAACCCAATCCATGACAATTCAAGGTTTTTGCCCCAATTGTGGGAAGGAGCACCTGTTACGAGATTGTCCTAAAAACCCGACCAATATGCCAAAAATCACTCCTATCAACGTCATTGGGTTAGTGGTAGACTCCACGAGAAGTGAAACTTCCACTGCCCTGTGCAAGTGGTCACCAGAGCTCAAACTTTGCATCAAAACCAAGGTTTAGGATAGGAAAAGAGTCCTGAGGTTAGTGAGACAGAGCATAACTAAGAAGAGGACCAGAGCTTGGAAGGATAGTTGCAAGAGAATGAAAAGGCAATGGGCAAAGAAGATGAGTTAACTCGAGGAAAGTCTAAGATAAACGAAAGCCAAGATAATTGAACTCACATCTCAAACTCACTCTCACACTACTCCACCACTACCATTCCCATCTCCCTCCAATCCACCACCTTCCTACCTACCTTACACAAACAATCCCACCACCCCCTAGAGTAGGATCAGTCTTAGCAGATCCCACTCCCGAGGACCTAGACATGATGCTTAGAGCATATCAGGCCAGACGTCAAGAAGGGCCAAACGTAACGGATCATGAAAAGCGTTACCCTAGAGCTGAACTAGAGCTTGAACGAACTAAAATTTGTGATAAGATGGTGGAATTGGCTCAAACCATGTTTGAAGTTAGTCGCCTCTTTAACTTCTCTAGTTTAGCTAAGAAACAGTTGCACTTTGATGGACTGCTAGAAAGATTGGAGAGGCTAATTGCAAAGTTTAAAAAGGACCCCACCTCCCAAGGTTAGGACATGACAAGTGAAAGGATAAGCCTTCCTACCCTGGAAGCTTATGTGCCAAACCCCACAGAACCAAACACATCTTCTTTTATGAATCAACATTCCCCAAAATTTCTAAGGGAGATTCAAGAAGAGAAATGGGCAAAAGAAAGTGAAGCTCCTCCTCCCATTGAACTTGTGGACAACTTGCATGATCAATTCCCACAAGACATTCCTTCCATTTATGAAGAATAGGAGGATACCCAATCTCATGAGAGATTAGACTTCGAGTTTAATTCTTTACATGGACTACCCCATTTCAGAGGCCCATGGGAAGCTAAGTCTACTTGTATGAGAACACCCATGGTCGTGGTAAGGAATGAGCATTCCATCATACCTAGGAACATAGAGGTAGTGAAAAACACTAAAGTGCAGTGCAATATCACTTTAGAAGAGCTACCCAATGTTAGGCCAGAATTGCGGAAACATGTAGCTAACCAAGTGAATGGCTAAACCTCGTTCCTAGGTAGGATCTCATAGAACGGTGCCAGAAATTCCCTTGGACAAGATAGGAGACATGAGCGAAGGAGAAGAAGGAAACACCTATCTTCCAATTACCCATCAGGGTTACACCACCAAGGCAATTTTGGACTCAGGTGCAGGAGTTGCAATTGCTACCACTTCCCTATGGAAGCGTTGGGGCAAGCCAACACTCAGGCCAACAAGAATGAAACTGCAGATGGCCGATGGTCACATAGAAAGACCCTTAGGACTACCAGAAGGGATAAATCTCACCATGTGTGGTGTAGAGTTTGAGAATACTTTTGCTATATGTGACTTTAGCAAGAATCAAGCCTATGAGATGATTTTGGGAAGACCATTTATGCAGAAGTTGCAAGTGGTACAAGATTGGGGAACCAATTCTTTGTACTTGCAACACTTAGGTGTGACAACCAAAGACAATCTCAAGGATTACTCTCATAGAGACGTACCCCCTATTCAATGGAATCTCATCCATAGAGCTAAAGATGATACAGAGTCAGTGCATTCCATAGGATCAAGATCCTCATGGATGCATGAAGACACCCACTTATGGATGTGCAAAGTAGCCATAGAAGAAGAGAAGAGAGAAATAGCCAGAGAGCTAGATGCGAAGGAAACCCATAGATCGATTCAAGACCTAGCCTATGCACCTATAGTATTTCCAAACAAAGAATTTGAGCCTCATGGTTGGGCCAAAATTTTAGCAACAATGGATGTAGCCATCAATGAAGAACAATGGACACCCCATTGTGACGAGGATGGCTATGACATTTTGATCTTCACAATAGAGCCAATCATGTGCGATTCAGTTATTGAAGAATGTGAAACTAGCACTGATGCATTTGAGGATGCAAGTGACACCGATCTAGATTCAATCATTATGGACCCACCTTTTGCATCAGATGAGGAATATTTCTAAGAGGTAGAAGTTCACCCTCAGAGACATGAAGAGCATACAAATGATGTGAGGTTAACCACACACGTGACCGCCAAGAATGAAAGAAAGAAAAGGAAGAAGAAATAAGCCACATCAGAGGAGGATGAATCTTTATTTTAGGTCCCTAAAAATTTTAAGAAGTATGAGATAGAAGATAGGAGAGTCATGATAAGAATGACTAAACATGATGCACAAGCAGGAGAGGCCTATGATAACAAGGAAACCACAAAGGAAATCATAGTGACTATAGAGGAAGGTGAGGAACAATGTACCTCCATAAGATGACCTGGCGGAGGAGGAGGAGCAAGAGTTGATAGCCTTGCTAAGAGAATACAGAGATGTATTCGCTTGGAGTTACAAGGATTTGAAAGGAATAGATCCTGACATATGCTCACATACGATTCCCATGACCTCAGATGCCAAACCCTCTAAGTAGAAGCCATACACATAAAATGATAACCATGCGACCAAAATCAAGAAAGAGATAGATTGTTTGGTTGAAGCAAGATTTATCTATGAAATTGAGCATACTGAATGGGTATCCCCCATCGTAGTGGTGCCCAAAAAGAATGGAAAGTTACGTGTATGTATTAACTTGAAGAAAGTTAACGCAACGGCTATTAGAGATAGTTATCCGCTTCCTATCACTAAACATCTCTTAGAAAGAGTGGAAGGCAAGGAAGTGTACAACTTCCTTGATGGATTTTTTGGCTACAATCAGGTAGCCATTGCTCCACAAGATCAGCATAAGACTACTTTTGCCATAGAGTGGGGCATATTTGCTCTTTGAGTAATGCCATTAGGTCTCACCAATGCACTCGCTACCTTTCAGAGACTGATGTGTCATGTTTTTAAAGAATCCTTGAGGAAGAATTTGGAAGTCTATGTTGATGATCTCTGTGCTCATTCCAACATTAGACAAGCCCATATCACTAAGCGGGAAAAGTGAGAGCTATTACAGAATTACCTAGGCCCAAGAATGTCAAGGAAGTACAAGCTTTCATGGGGCATTGTGGCTACTATCCCTGATTCATTCATATGTATGCGATCATTGCAAAGCCTCTATACTCCCTTTTGAAAAATTTTGAGTGGACTGATGAATGTGAGAAATCCTTCAATGCGCTTAAAAAGAGATTGTGCTCAGCACCAATCTTGACCACACCAGATTGGAACAAACCCTTTCATGTTCACGTGGATGCATCCAATTATGCTATTGGGTGTGTACTTGCACAACCTACGGGGTGTTTGTGCTGTGGTTTCTACTGCACCTACTGCATAGCAAATTTGTTGGGATGGCAGAGATGCTCAGGCACATGCATTGATAGCTTTGTCTCTCAAACATGCCATTATTCCTCACATTCGCTCTTGCAAGTATTGTAAAGGAAATGATCGTATCATAAAGAACTGTCCAAAACTAGCTGCTAAAGAGGCAAAGAAATAAGAGGGTGGAATGGTTGTTGTAGAGGCCTCTACTCCAAAAATAGAGTCTGCTAACCTTGTGTAGGATGAAGAATCGGCATTTATTACTCTTTGTAGTTTCGACCCATCTTCTCATGAACAGTGCATGTCTGTAGTAGACTCAGATGTTTGGTAATTTGATAGTGGGCGACCAAACATATTACCTCGCAATGCAGTTTCTTCTCTTCACTTCATCCTGCCCCTACAGGGAATACTGTCACATGCGCCAACAACTCCTCTTATCCTGTCATGGGAGTTGGTAAGATCATTCTGACTACTGCTAATGGTAGTTCTTTCACTTTGTCAGATGCTTTATTTGTGCCAGGGAGCAAGAAGAATTTGTTATCAATTTCTGCATTAGCCAAGATCGGCTTGGTTGTGAAATTTGTTGATGATAGATGTATAGTTCATGATTTGTCAAGACGATGTTATTATTGCTTCTGGCATTTTATGTCGTGGGCTATATAAGCTCATAGACTATGAAAATTTAGTGAATGATTTGGCATGTGCAGTATATGATTCTCAAGCTATGTCAGAGGCAAAGCTTTGGCATGCATGCTTTGGTCATCTGAATTTAGCTAGTTTGCTATGCCTAAAGAAATCTGAAATGGTGTCCTCTTTTGTTGAAGATAAATGTACAAGCTCATTTTCATATGAGCCATGCTTGGATAAATTTACCAAATATAAAGATAAAGGAAAAGTAGAGGAAAAAAGGAAAAAAATAAGAAAAGAAAAAGTCTAGTCAAAAATTCATGATGAGTAAGAGATACAATATCTTGCCTTGTAGTTAGTAGCATGTAGTGGAGAAAGTGGTGAGTTAAGAAGGAGGCACAAACTTCTTCACATGCTCATTGGTTATAAAAGTGAAGTGGGAGCACATTCAAAACAAGGAGAGAAAGAGGCAAGAGCTCCCAGTAGTCGGATCTAGCCATTTTGTCATTTTGGTTTTCTCTTAGACTCCTTCCAGCCGCACGTCAGTTTGTACATAGCTCTATTGCAGAGCTCATATCTCAGTGCATATGTAAGCATTTTGTGCCTTTAGACATTCATTGGAAAGCGTATCTTGTTTACTTTCTGCATATCAAATATATCTTTAAGAAGCTTATGTACTTTGTGAGATATTAGTGAAAGAGTGAAGTCCAGTTTTTCAGTATACCTGTGTAGATAGGTAGTCTATTTTGGTCGGTTCAGTTTCCCAACCAAAACATATCTAAATTGCGTGATTTTTGTCTTGTTGGAAAGGCCTTGGCATTTAATTTCATTGTCTCAAATATCTCATTCAGATCATTCATACTCTGTGAGATATCTGTTAGAGAGTAAAGTCCAGTTTTACAGTGTACTTATGTGTGCACGTGGTCTATCTTGATGAGTTGAGTTTCCTGATCAAAACTCATCCAAATTACTTGATTTTAAGCTTGTTGGAAAGCTATTTGTGTCTAATCTCTGTACCAAATATCTTTCTCAAAGGATATATATTCAGAGAGCTATCAGTCCAAGAGTGAAGCTCAGTTCTTCAGCATACCTGTGTGGACAACAAGCTATCTAAGGTGCAGATGTTTGTCCAAGTGCTGGACATACAAGGGTTCACTACACACTTCCGTTGCGCATAGGAGAACTCATTCTCCACATTTGATATCAGAGCAAACTTGGTGTTGAAGCTTCATCAACAGAGCTGGAGGTGAAGCAAAGCAAAAGAGGAGCTACAAAACAAGAAGGAGCTTGACAAACGCAAGAGCAAAGGACTATAACTATTCGAGGCAACTCTCAAAGTCTTTGATACTCTTGAATGGCTGACTTGGGTCAACAAGTAGAGAAGTTGGACAAGGATAACTATCCCGTGTGGAATTTTAGAATGACCAACTACCTAATGGGCAAAGACTTATGGGGTATTGTGAGCGGCGATGATGCTCAACCTCAAATCAATCAAGCTATGGCCACCAAAGTCCAAAGGAGACAAGCAAAAGAATGGGAAGAGAGGAATAGGAGAGTCATATTCCTCATTTTGCAAGTCATTACTAATGCCATGGTAGGTCATATTCAACATCTAGAGAAAGTTAAGGATGCTTGGGAAGCTCTTGAAAGGATGTATTCAACAAATACCAAAGCTAGGAAACTTCAACTCAAGAATGAGTTGAACACAATCAAGAAAAGTTCGAGTCAATCCATAGCTGAATATACTTTGAAGATTAAAGAGCTAAGCGATGCTTTAGCTTCTATTGGCACAACGGTTGAAGATGAAGATCTTGTGTGTTATACTCTCAATGGCTTGAGAGAAGATGAAAGATGGAAGCCTTTTATAACTTCCATTAACTTGAAAGATGTATACCCAGGTTTTGAACAACTAATCCCTCATCTTGTCATAGAAGAGCTTAGCTTCGGTGGTCCCAAAGGAAAGGACAGCCACAACCAAATGTTATATGCAGGTCAAGGTAAAGGAAGAAACTCAAGAGGAGGCTCAAGAGGAAGAGGAAGAGGTCACAACCACTCCAACTACAATCAAAACAATTTGGAAGACAACAAGGATGCATCAAATGCCAACGCACAAGGAAGAGGTCGAGGTAAAAGTAGAGGAAGAGGCCGAATCTCCTACAATTCTCATAAAGGTATAACATGCTATCATTGTGGTAAAGTAGGACACTATGCTAGTTTTGTTGGCTGAAGAATGGAAGACCAAATGGAGGCAATCAAAGGAGCCAAAGCAACTATGCAAGCACCTCAAGTGAAGGAAGCAAGGACACACTACTTGCAATGAGACATGAGTATAGAAGCTCTTGTGAAGATGACAAAAAATGGTACATTGATTCAGGTTGTAGTAACCATATGTCATGCCAAGGAAGTTTGTTCACTAATCTACAAGTACCAAGTGGAAAACGATGTGTTGAAACAGGTGATGATACTCAACACATGATTGAACACATTGGAGATATAAGGCTTGGAGATACAAGCAGAGCAAAGGTACTATCTAATGTTCTTCATGTTCCTACAATTTCAAAGAACTTGATGACAGTAGGACAAATGGTAGAGAAGGGTTATCATGTCATATTCAATGAGAATGGGTGCTTCATAAAGAATCCAAAAGAAGGCTTCAAGGTCATTGCTCGAGGTAGAAGAGAAGGAAGGATGTTCACTTTGGATGTCCAACATCCACATGGAAAGGTCATGTACATTCAATGTGGGAACAAGAAGATTTCAGAGCTGGACTTATGGCACAAAAGAATAGGACACATCAACATTCCAAAGCTGAAGGACATGAGCAAACATGAAGTGGTAAGAGGTCTTCCAAAATTTAATAGCATTGGACTACATGAGTTATGTGAAGCTTGTCAACTAGGAAAGCAAACGAGGCAGCCATTCAAGAGGAGTAATTATGTGGCTCCAAATGTCTTGGACTTGATACATACGGATGTATGGGGACCAACCCAAGAGGCATCAATGGCTGGTAATAGATTTTTTGTCACCTTCATTGATGATCACTGAAGAAAGGTATGGCTGTTTTGTATGCAGCAAAAATCAGAGGTGTTTTCTATATTCAAAAGATTCAAAGTTGAAGTTCAAAAGGAAACAGGAAGTTCTATCAAAACCTTAAGGTCCGATGGTGGAGGAGAATACTTCTCCAAAGAATTTTCAAATTTTCTACAAGAGAATGGGATCAAAAGGCAATTCACTTATAGGTATACACCACAACAAAATGGAGTAGCTTAGAGGAAAAATAGGCAAATTGCTGAAATTGCAAGATGCATGCTCAACGAGATGAAGGTACCATTGTACTATTGGGCTGAAGCTACCACAACCACCATTTACTTGATGAATAGGTGCACAACATCGGGAATACATCACTTGACTCCAGAAGAGGTATATTCTGGTAAGAAACCTGATCTTACACACCTCAAAGTGTTTGGATGTGTTTGCTTTGTTCACATTCCACAAGAAGTTAGAACAAAGATGGAACCAAGATCAGAAAAATGCATTTTCATCGGCTACTCGACGGAGCAAAAAGGATACAAGTGTTACAACCCTAGAACAAAGGAATTAAGAGTCTCGCAAGATGTGGCCTTTGATGAACTAAGACCATGGTATGAAGATAAAGGAAAGGAAAAGGTTCTTGAAGAATATTGTGATGATTATGCAGGAACAAATCAAAGAGAAGCTCAACAATCAAGCACAAAGGCTTCAGGTCCAGAGGCATCTACATCAAATGAAGAATGTTCAACATGGAGGGGGAGTCATTCTTTGTCTCCAAATTCAGCTCATAGTAGAGCCAAAGAGGCAAGTGCTACTCCAAACAGTGAGGTAGATGCAAGTGAAGAAGAATATGAAGAGGTAATCACTCCGATGGTAAAGCTAAATAGGTTAAAGAAGCAACTCTCTAAAGGCAATGAAAGAAGATCTTCAAGGACAAGGTATCCAACTCAAAGGTTGAGTTATGATAGTTTTATGGCGACACATTTTGCATACATGATGCAGGTTATCAAAGACAAAGAGCCTGAGACATATGAAGAAGCTTGCACACAAAAGGAATGGAAGCAAGCTATGAAAGAGGAGATAAAAGCTCTCAAAGATAATCACACATGGGAGCTAGTGCCAAAGAAAGAAGGTATGAAGATTGTTCCAAACAAATGGGTGTTTAAAGTAAAGAGGAATGCTGATGGTTCACTAGCTAGATATAAATCTAGATTAGTTGCCAAAGGATTTAAACAAACACAAGGCATAGATTATGATGAAGTTTTCAGCCCCGTTGCAAAGATGGGAACTATCAGAACCCTAATAGCAATTGGTGCTTCAAGGAGATGGCCATTATATCAAGTCGACATCAAAAATGCCTTTCTCAATGGAGAACTACAAGAAGAGGTATACATGAGTCAACCGGTTGGATTTGAAGATGAAAACCATCCAGATTTTGTTTGCAGGTTGAAGAAGGCACTTTATGGCTTGAAGCAAGCACCAAGAGCATGGAATCAGAGATTGGTAGAGTATCTAACTAAGTGTGGATACAACCCAAGTAGTGCAGATCCTTCGTTGTACATGAAGAAGGAAGAAAATAGAGAGGTATATATTTGCATATATGTCGATGACCTCATCATAACAGGAAATGATGTTACAGGGATTAAAGATATCAAAAGGAAGCTTGGTAAGGAGTTTAAAATTTCAGATCTTGGAGAGCTGAAATATTTTTTAGGAATTGAAGTTGTTTATGGAAAGAGTGGCATCTACTTCATGCAAAGGAAGTACTTGTTGGATGTTCTTTTCAGATTTGGAATGAGTGAATGCAAACCACTCACTCAACCCATGGACACAAATACAAAGATTTGTTCAAATGATGGAGAACCATTGGAAGATGTAATGACATACAGAAGCATTGTAGGATCATTGATCTATGCAAACATTACAAGACCTGATTTGTCTTATGTTGTTGGTGTACTTTCTCAGTTTATGCAAGCCCCAACAAGTGAACACTTAAATTCGGCCAAGAGAGTGTTGAGATACATAAAGCATACAGTTAATCATGCTTTGTTTTACAAGTTTGATGAAGAACTGCAGGTCAAAGGCTTTAGTGATGCTGATTGGGCAGGTTCAAAGGAAGATAGAAGATCAACCTCAGGTTATGTGTTCATGATAGGAAGCAAGCCTATCAGATGGAGCTCAAAGAAACAACCTACTGTTGCACTTTCATCTATGCAGGCTGAATATAAAGGATTAGCTTTTGCCACATGTGAAGCAATGTGGATTAAAAAGCTTTTGGCTGATCTTGGAGTGCAAGTTGGAACCATCCCTATATACGATGATAACATGTCAAGTATTTACTTGGCAAGCAATCCTATGTTTGATGCAAGGAGCAAGCACATAGAGGTCCACTACCACTATGTAAGGGAGAAGGTGCTGAGCAAAGATGTGGAGATAAAGTTCATTAGAACCAAAGAGCAGGTTGCAGATATTTTTACAAAGTTCTTGGATGCTTCTAAACTCAAAGGCTTCAAGGATGTGATAAATTTGCAGCACATGGATGAAGATAACTCCCAAATGAGCTTGAGGGGGAGTGTTGAAGATAAATGTACAAGCTCATTTTCATATGAGCCATGCTTGGATAAATTTACCAAATATAAAGATAAAGGAAAAGTAGAGGAAAAAAGGAAAAAATAAGAAAAGAAAAAGTCTAGTCAAAACTTCATGATGAGTAAGAGATACAATATCTTGCCTTGTAGTTAGTAGCATGTAGTGGAGAAAGTGGTGAGTTAAGAAGGAGGCACAAACTTCTTCACATGCTCATTGGTTATAAAAGTGAAGTGGGAGCACATTCAAAACAAGGAGAGAAAGAGGCAAGAGCTCCCAGTAGTAGGATCTAGCCATTTTGTCATTTTGGTTTTCCCTTAGACTCCTTCCAGCCGCACGTCAGTTTGTACACAGCTCTGTTGCAGAGCTCATATCTCAGTGCATATGTAACCATTTTGTGCGTTTAAACATTCATTGGAAAGCTTATCTTGTGTACTTTCTGCTTATCAAATATCTCATTGAAATATTATGTACTTTGTGAGATATCAATGAAAGAGTGAAGTCTAGTTTTTTAGTATACCTGTGTAGATAGGTAGTCTATTTTGGTCGGTTCAGTTTCCCAACCAAAACATATCCAAATTGCGTGATTTTTGTCTTGTTCGAAATCCCTTGGCATCTACTTTCATTGTCTCAAATATCTCATTCAGATCATTCATACTGTGTGAGATATCTATCACAGAGTAAAGTCCAGTTTTACAGTGTACTTATGTGTGCAGGTGGTCTATCTTGATGAGTTGCGTTTCCTGATCAAAACTCATCCCAATTACTTGATTTTTAGCTTCTTGGAAAGCTATTTGTGTCTACTTTCTCTATACCAAATATCTTGCTCAAAGGATATATATTGAGAGAGCTATCAGTCCAAGAGTGAAGCTCAGTTCTTCAGCATACCTGTGTGGACAGCAAGCTATCTAAGGTGCAGATGTTTGTCCAAGTGCTGGACATACAAGAATTCACTACACACTTCCATTGCGCATAGGAGAACTCATTCTCCACATCTTTGCCCAAACTGGAGGCACCCGAAAAACATGTTGTGAAGGCTGTATTTTGGGCAAAATGCAACATTCCTCCTTTCTAAAAGATGGTTCAATTTAGGCTACTTAGAAATTGTAGTTTGCACATAGTGATGTTTGTGGTTCTATGTAGATACCTTCTTTTGGAAATTATCTTTACTTCGTGAATTTCATCGATGATTTTTCTAGGCATGCATGGGTATATCCATTGAAGGAAAAGTCCGAAGTGTTCATGTGCTTCAAGAAGTTTTTGGTTTTGGCTGAAAATTCGCGAGCATGTAAAATGGGCACCCTCCATTCTGATCGAGGGGGAGAATATATGTCTTCTGATTTTAATGCATTTCTGGCTGAATGTGGGATAAAACACCAGTGTACAGTGCATATACACCTCAATAGAATGGAGTTTTTGAATGGAAGAACAGGTCACTCATGGAGTTGGTGAGGTATATGGTCAAGAGTTAGGCTTTACCACATACTTTCTAGCTTGAGGTTGTCATGTGTGGAGCATATGTAGTTAATAGGTGTCCCACTAAAGCACTGCAGTGTATCACTCCATATGAGGCTTGGCATGATTGCAAGCCATCTCTTGCTCATCTGCTTGTTTTTGGTTGTCTGGCATATGCATTAATGCCTGAATAACATCGCAAAAAATTGGATGATAAACCAGTAAAATGTATTTTTGTTGGGTACAACTCTAAAAGTAAAGGATATCATATTTATCATCCACAAACTAAATGCATTCTGGTTAGCCATGATGTTGTTTTTGTGGAAGATGCTATTCAACCATTGCTTTCATGTACTAAGGAGAGATTTGTTAGCTCCAAAGACATGTATGATACTTTGCTGCCTCTTTTTACAGGTGGACAGTCTAGTGCTGACTAATGAGGCAACTTCTCAACCTTTGCAGGTTTCATGTGATGATGCAGATCATTCCATTTCTAATGCAGATTTACATGATGCACTTATTGATGAAAGAGCTGATATTGAGGAGGCAAAAACTATGCCAAATGGCTAGTGTAGACTTTGTGCGACAGCAAATTAGATGCACCTCTGTCATATCGTATTCGATCAGGCTCTCATAGTGCCTCTTTTGCATTAGATTGCTATAATATGGATGCATCTATTCTCTCTGATGAGAATAAGCCTATTTCATTTGACAAAGCACAAAATTCAAAAAATTGGATGGCTGCTATGCAATCTGAATATGATGCTATAACGAAGAATGGTACTTGGTCTTTATGTGACTTGCCTCCTAGCAAGAAGGCCATTGGCACTAAGTGGGTTTACAAGCTAAAGTGTAAGCGTGATGGAATAGTTGACAGGTATAAGGCTAGGCTTGTTGCAAAAGGTTATGCATAGGAAAGAGGCATTGATTTTGATGAGACCTTTGCACCTACATGCCGTATGACTATTGTTCAGAGCATCTGTGCACTTGCAGCCCATCATGGTTGGAATGTACATCAATTGGACATTAAAACTGCATTTCTGAATGGTGACTTGCATGAAGAAGTGTATGTTTTTCAGCCATGTGGCTTTGTGCAGAAAGGGCATGAAAACCAAGTATGCCGGTTAAAGAAGGCATTATATGGTTTAAAGCAAGCACCACGTGCTTGGTATGGGAAGATACATGCCTATCTGATTGTACATGGTTTTGAGAACAGTCCAACTGAAAGCACCTTATATGTTAAGCATGCTCATGATGTGCTTCTGATCATTGTTGTCTATGTTGATGACATGCTCCTCACTGGCCCTATTGAGAAGCATATTGCTGATTTTAAGGCTGATTTGCATGCCTCATTTGAGATGTCTGATTTGGGGCATTTGCATCACTATTTGGGCATTGAGTTTATGCAAGTTGATGGTGGAATGGCTTTGTGTCAAACGAAATATACTGGCACATTATTGCAGTGTTTTGGCCTTGAAGACTGTAAGCCTATTGCCACTCCTATGGAGACATGTTTACGATTGAGTCTTCATGATGCTGGAGATGCATTTGATGTTGTCCTCTCTCAGCACGCTGTTGGATGCCTGATTTACTTATGCATTACTTGGCCACTTATTCATTTTTCTGTCTCACTGATGAGCAGCTTTATGCATTGCCCAGGTGTCAAGCATTGGCAAGCGTTTAAGTGCATCTTTCGCTACTTGAGTAGTACTCGGCTACTTGGGTTGTTTTATCCCAAGGGGGGGGGATCACTACCACCAGATTTACATGCTTTTTCTGACTGAGACTGGGCTGGTTGCTATGACACTCGTGTGTCAACTAGTGGCTTTTGCTTCATGCTTGGTAGCTCATGTATATCTTGGTTGAGCAAGGAGCAGCCTACTATGGCCACTTCTATTTGTGAGGTTGAGTATAGGGCAGCTTTCATAGCGACTGTTGAGTGTGTGTGGCTCAAATGCCTTATGGCTGATTTGGTTGTTGGTCAGCCTTCTGCCACCACCATCTTCATTAACATTCAAAGTGCACTCGCAGTTGCGAGGAACTGGCAGTTGCGAGGAACCCTCTGTTCCATGCTTGCACTAAGCACATTGAGGTGCATTATCATTATGTCAGGGAGAGGTTTTCTGCTGGGGGGATCAGCTTGGCATATGTGCCCACTCATGAGAACATTGCATAACTTTTCACAAAGGCTCTGCCTAGGGAGAAGTTTGAAGCTTTCCACAAAGCTTTGGGCTTACTTCCTTTTATGGAGTGATTTCCACATAGCTTGGCACTTCCTTATACATGAGTGCCAGCTACTTGTTCACCGCATCACTCCAAGGGGGGATTTGTTGATATACTTAGGTAGTGATGTGTGTGAACACTCTAGGACCATCGGGGCACTTTTTTCCCTCTTTAGGAGGTTTTTTCCCCCCGGCTTGTATATACGCCTATAGCCCTAACAGGTCACTTATCTTTGCACATTCTCTAGTAATACATTCAGTATTGTGTGTTGTGCTCCAAGCTTCTTCTTCCTTGCATGCTTCAACATACGTCTAACTCCAATAGATCTAGCTCTATGGTTGACACTAGCCTTGAAAGATCTAGTTGGTTGTCTATCTCGGCCTAGATGTCTACTTGATCCAAGGTTCATAAGCCTTTATCGATTAACCCCGATTTCGTGAGTACAACTATGTTGCAATGTCCTTTTAGTATCAATTACTTATTCTTTTTATTTAATTATATTGCCACTTCTTGTCGAATAGTTTTTGTCATGAGGAATACTTGAGTTTTATTGCACTTGAAGTTTTTGTCAAATAATTTATATATTTTTCCCTTATGGTTTGTGGCAACAATATCTTAACTATACTTGAACTTGATTAATTAGGGTTTCTTGTACTTACATCGTGCTTATAATCACTCTAATTAGTTAATGTCACTAGTCGTGATTAGCCTAGGCTAAGAATTTACTAAGGGGGTGAAGAATGCTTCTCACCTCAAGTTGCTTCTCCCTTGATTGCACTTAGAAGCCCAAGAAACACTTTCCCAAGCTTGCACACACTAGCACCTTGCTTTGGCCTCTCCAAGAGCTCTTTATGAACATACTAAAGTTGTTAGAGATATAGTTGAAACCCGCAAGAAATGCTCACAAACAACACTAAAACAGAATGCACAAGTGGAACGATGGAAATGAGGTAGGGAAGGGAATATGACCAAAAAACTAAAAATTTAGTGAAGAAGGAGATGAAGGTGGGAGATGATGATGAGGAGGATGATGATGATGGTGATGAAGAAAGTAAGGAAAAACATGAAAATTAAGGAAATTACCTATGACTCCAATGTCACAACTCTCACTCATCCTCAAATCTCACTCCCCGACAACGGTGCCAAATTTGGTGTCACTCTAGCACAATGGTGAGTACCAATGTGAGGAGATCCACCTGATAAATGTCAATCCGTGGAGACATGAGAGTGGTATGATGACCATGAGCAAGTTAATTGTACAAGTGAGTGAGTGAGAAGCACACAAGCATGCACAACCATACACATACACACACACACAAGGCTAGAACAAAGAGAAGAACAATGGAGTGCTTTCAATTAGAAAAGAAATCTATCACAAAAGCTTCAATCTCTACCAAGCCAACCTCAAAAATGAGTTCTCTAGATCTTTTTATAGTTTTTCACTACCTTTGGCCTTGTCAAGACCTAGTGTCTGACCTAGTTAAGAATTAGGTTGCAAGGCTTATTTGAGGGCCCAAATGGAGCCTAAAAATTATGAAAATCGGTATGTCGCTACTTTTGCTACTCCTCAAGCTTGAGGACTCCTTGGTTTTAACAAAATGGAGCTAAATATATCAAAAACACATTTTACAATGTTGATGTAGTGATGAAAATCACTCTTGATTGAAAATAATTTATGAAAATTTGATTAGGCCTATTCTTTGCATAATCTGCAGGTTGGTTCCATCTGCTTGCTTCCTCTAACCCCTTTCTTTGGCCTTCTTGTTCTTCTTGTTTGTCATTGCTTCTAACATAAAGAAATATGGAAAAACTTAGAAGATGAAAAGACATGAAGTCTTGGTTTTGGTCTTGAAATCATTTCTAGTTATATTGGGAAAAATGAGGTGGATGTATGCATGAGGGGAATTAGTAGCATTTCATGGATATGTATGAATGCATTGTATGCACTTTTTTATATGAGATGATGACTGGCTTTGAATGAGTGGATTAGGGAATTTGTTCTTGAAAATATAAACCAAGTTTGTATTGTCTTTTGAACTTGCTTTGAATGAGTGGATTAGGGAATTTGTTCCTGAAAATCTAAACCAAGTTTGTATCGTCTTTTGAACTTACTTTGAGGTAATTGTTGCGCTCAAAGGCTAATAATGTAAACTTGATTTGGTGTTATCATTTGACATACAGAAAGCAAATCATTTGAATTCATTTGAGCATACATAAAAAGATGTGAGTTTTATTGTAGATGAATGAGAAGGTTTGATTCTACTTTTGTGATGTTTCGAGTTTGACCCATGGAGAATGATTTGGAGGTTAATTAAGTGCAATGTCAGAGAGATTCTCTATCCATTTTGTGGGAATAAAAAGATACACAAAAAAACAAAGCTATGGATGAAAGATGTTGTCCATGGAAATATGGAGCACGCTAGAGATGTAGTAGCAAACTCATGGAATTCCACGGACCTAATGAGGATTCTTTGCGACTTATGGTGATGCTTTATTCATGGTTAATTCTTCTTGAATTTCAACACCACATGAATGAGAAATTTTTTGCTCTATTGATCTTGACTTGTGTAGTATGAGAACACTACTTCTACAACCCTTGACAATGAACTTAAAGATGATGGTTCACAACATAGCAGATCGAGGGTCTTCTTCTCTAGCCTATATTCAAACCATTGCATGCCACGTGCTAAGAGAAAGGATTTTGAATTTGTCAACAACCAAGACAATGATATCTTATTCATTGGTAATATTTGACAGGATTGGAAATCTTCTGAGGTCCTTCACAACCTAAAGGCATATGGTGTTAGTGGAATTGAAGAATTGAAATTGATTGGAGACCCTCAAAATGAAGCATTGAATTGAGGTTATGCTTTTCTTGACTTAGCTACACACTATGATGTAGTTAATGCTTTCGAATGGTTGCAACGACCAGGTGTCAGGTTTGGATATGATATGTGTTAAGGGCACACTTTCATGTATTGACTAAGGTTCATTTGGAGGGTTGGGAGAAGGTTGAGTGTGAAAAGCCTTTAAGGCCATCTTTTTGTATAAATAGGGCACTTGGTTAATGAACATCTCTCTCATTTTTCGTCACCTATCATGGCTTATGATGTTTTCTTGTTAAGTAGTTAGGGTTTTCAGTTTTGGCTTTTCTTGTTCTTGAATTCCGTGTGCCTAGGAATACGTGCAGATTTGTTTGTTCCAGTTCTTTGTAGCTATGGCGACGAGTTCTTTGTAGCTATGGCGACGAGTTCTCCCTTCTCTCTCTTTCACTGTTGCAGGGAGGCCCCGTAGCCTCTCTGTTAACATATGGCTACAAACGTTTGATGGGCCCAACCTTTAAATGATGCCAATGCATCAACAACATCTCAGGTGAAATCTATCTTTGTGGATGGTCTACCACCAAGGTGGACTGAAGATAAAGTGAAGCAAAATTTTGGGCAGTTTGGTGATATTGATCGCATAGTTCTTGTTGGCAATATGCCACATGTGCTTGATTGTGCAAATGTTTTCCCTAGGTGTTAGATAGTTCTGATGGTGTCATTCTCGTAGCATGCATGAGACCATGCCAGCTAAAGAAAAGGTAGAGGCAATGGAGACATGCATTCCAAACATGGCTATGAGTTCTGAGGTTGTGAGTTTTGATGTCCAACCACTCATTTCTCTCATTATGGATGAGTGCAAAAAAAAGGAAGTTATCGCCAATCAAAAGTAGAAGTTTCTAGTCCGAGCCCGCGTAGCCTAGTGGCTGACGGCTTGAAGCTATGGGAGGAAGTCTTGAGTTCAAGTCTTGGCTGTACATGTCCATGAGATTCTCATGATGGGTGCCTCTACCTTGTGAGGTTGGGTGTGTGAGTGTGTATTTCCAATTCATTGTACTCTGAAAAAAAGGGGGTGTTTCCAAGCAAAATATAGTTGTGTTTTTTCTCGACCATTCTTAGAGACACTCTAAATTTAGTCTTCCATGTCTGCTTGCCTCACACTTGTTGCGCATATCATCTTCCTCTGTTAGCCAAACTTTTGGTATGCTTTACTTCACATACACTCTTACAGAGAAACGGAGCCAGAAGCACCATGTCAATGGGGCCAATCCTATGATCTCTGGACTATCGCTTGTCTAGTGAAAGCTCTCAATGCATGTCTTTGAGTGTGAGTATGTCTATATTCTGCCAGCATGCCCTATTCTATGTGTAGAGAAGTACAATATCCATGCATTGCTCTCAGACGTTGTAGACATGGGGTAAATGGACCAAGGTGATGTGCAACTGTTAGAAACTTCACTCTGTTGATTGCTTTGCATGGATTGATCTTGAACCTAGCCTTTAGAAGTCCCTTGAACTCCATATCAGTTTCTGTATCTCACCATAAGCAACAAGATTTGGATTAAATTATCCAGCGGGTGTGGTTTAGCAGATGTGCCTTGTACTCCTAAGTAGATGGCCAGGGTTCAAGTCCCACCTAGGGATGGATGCCTCAGAGTTCCCCAAGATGGGTGCCTCTACCTTACGAGGTCGGGTGTGTGTGTCTTTCCAATTCATTGTACTCTCAAAAAAAAAAAGGATCTAGATTAAACTGCTCATACATTATGTGCTTTGGTGTCACTTTAGTCTCACAGGTCACGTGATTCGAAAGTATTTGCCACAATTTTTTGTCCGCTGTAACCAAGAAATATGAGTTTGTAAAATTCCATTTCTACTATTCCAACATATCTACTGCATTTTGTCATCTTGCTCACAAGCTAAACACACAAATCGTTTGGGGTCAATTATGCACAACTAACAAGTCTTTAATGCTGCAACCCTTTTAACCATAAAATGTTGATGTGTGTTCATATGCATTCATCAATCAATACGTGGGAACATATGGGTGTGCAAGACTATGAATGCATGGAGGTGTTGAACTGGATTGGACAACATAGGAGGGACATCTAGCTCATACCAAAGGAATTGTGTAGTTCTTGCACTGTCAATGATAGAATTTAGGCAACAATCCACTTATGTGTGTGTTGGTGTACTTGTATGTGTTTTTGATGGTTCGCATGTAATTGCTATTTGTTAATGTATGTGCATCTATGTGTTGTTTTCTATTTCATGTGTGATGAATGTTTGTTTTGTTTTGAGTGATTTTGGGGAAGTTTTATCCTTGGAGTTTCATTAGGTTACTTGCTTGAACTTGATATCTTACGCATGATGTTATGTCGAGTTCATTTGTCCAAGAATTAGAATTGATTTGATGATACAAAATATTTGCTCTCCAATGTTGAAGTGTTTGCTCACACTACTTGATGCTAGGATAAATTGACTCCACGAATTGATCCACTCCCTCATCTTTGAGTTTCTATCAACTTTGATCAGTTTAGTTGTGACTTACACTTGAGTCTGCATCAAGCACCCCACCTGCACCATATCATTGGAAGATCAACAGTTGACCAGATCCATCAACTGTGCCTTTCACTCTGACACCGTAATCTGATCCACATTATTGTACATGCATAGAGAGTGCAATCCATAATGAAGGGGGTCTTGTGGATCCTAATCAGCCATATGCACTTGATTATACCCACTATAGCCATCAAGAAAAAAAAATAGGTTCCACGACTAGCTAGTTCGTCCAACATACTATCCAAAAAGGTAAAGGAAAAGAATATAAGACAGTGGGTGGCATTCAACTTATGATAATCTACATAGATACATCTAAAATATTAGCAATATTAGAAATATGAGCAATTTAAAATTACTTGGTGAGATATTTAAAACTAATCAGTTAGATATTTAGAGATTCTAGTAAACTGAATGTTTGTTAACTCGAATGTTGTTCAACCAGATTCTGTTATAATCAATTGTAATCGGATTTTACCAAAAAGAAAAAGTCTCGGGACTTAGCATTTGTATTTGCCTTCGACAGGTTGTTTGTCTATAAAAGGGAGAAGAGAGAGAGAGAAAGAGAGAGAGAGAGAGAAGAGGAGAGAGACGAGTGCAAGATCAACAAAATGACAATTGTATGATGCATTTTGTTATCTATCTACTTAATAATACTACAGGTTCGTGACTATTCGATCTTCATTTATTTTGCTTTCATTCATTCTTGCATGCTTGTACATTTGCATTTCTGTTGATTCTGATTTATGGGGCAATAGTTGTAGTGTTACAACACAGTGTATTCATGCTCTATCAGAATTCGGTGTAGTCTATTTATGTGTTGTTGAACCCAAAAACTTTTGGAAATCTTGCTAGTCTTGTTGTGCATGAGGCAAGAGATGAATGTCAGAAGGAGTGCAAAAATTTAGAAGAGTGTATTATACCCAAGCTCAAGCCTGAGCTAGTAAAGTGGATCCATTGAACGATTTGGAGTGGTATGAGGATTAGGAAGGCCAAAGCCCTAAAGAGATTGCTTTAGACCAAGAAGGCAACGATTCTCTCGTAGTAGAGGCAAGGCTAATGGGAGGATTATTAGAGGCATTAATCCTGGCATGAGGAATTGTAGGGGTAACAAGTTGACTCCAATTCAACCCACTTGCAGAGGCTACCCACCTCAGCCAAAGCCTATGGTTCAACCACCCACTAGCCCACAATCAAGGTAGACAATCTTGGAGGTGTTTCTAGAGAAGTTGTTGATTGTCATGTTGGAAAATTTAAAATCCAATAGGAAGCTAATGGGTACACGACATTGTATGATGATGGATCAACATTGGAAGAGAAATCCATGAGGTGGTTGAGCCAATATGGCATACCACATGTTCCTACTTATAATGCTTTGAAGATCATTAGATTAGTTTTTAGCTTTGGTTCCAACATTTAAGGAAAGGGCGTTGAAGAAACTTTAGGGGCAGCCACCTAGATTTGGAAATAATCATAATGTGTTATAAACAGTCAATATTAATTGAGCTCGAGTAGACATAGATTTTGTGGTTCCGCTCATTAAGGCCCAATATTATGGAAAATTATTTAATGAGGTGTTATTGGACAGCGGGTCAGAAGTAAATACCTTACTTGAGATTATTTACAAAGAGATGAGTTCAAAAGAACTAGCTCCAACACCATTTCAAGTCAAAATGGCAAACCGAACGAGGATAAAACCATTAGAGATTCTAAAGCAATAAGAATTAGAAGCGATAGGGATGGGTCTTTTTGTTAATTCTGTGGTGATTCAGATGTCAGAATCAACATGTCCTTATGAAATATTGTTAGGTAGCCCTTTTTTTAAGATGGCCAAATTTACGCAAGATTGGGATTTGAATGTGGTGGTTCCTATTAAAGGTAAGAAGAAGGTAACTATACCTATGCATGGGAGAAGACACATTTCGCTTAAAGAAAAGCATTTGATTGTCCAAACCATAAATTTAGTTAAGGAAGTAGAGGATGATAAAGAAGAGTTTTTAAAAGCTAATCTAATAGTAGTCCCATTGTTTGAGGTAGACATGGAAAATATACTACAACATGAGAAAGTATTGGAAGATGAAAATTATGAGCTACTACTTGGTCAAGAGATTGAGGGTGCAAAATCTCAGGAAGATACTTGAGAAGAAGGTAGAAATCACTACTTAGGAAAGAATGGACCAAGATGAAAGGGATGCTAAGGATATGGTGTTGGAACATCAAGCTTTCATTATGCTTGAGGTGGATATGCTCTACATCAAATCCATCATTTGGATGGTGCCATATATGTACCTTGAATAATAGCACTTATGTGCACATTATTTCTTTGTATTAATTGGTTGATCACTTATGATCATTTCTTGTAAGGTTCAAGGTATTTAACTTTGTAAAAGGAAAGAGTAAAAATCATAAAAACCACAAGTTAGAAGTGTTTGAGATTGATTCTCAATCAATCAATCAATCAAGAAGTAGATATGACTTCAACTTTCTCTTTTCCTAGATTGTAGGAAAAGATTTCAATCAATCTAAGCTACCAAACATGCATAATTTTGAATTCAAATTCATGAAGAAAGGGCATGGTCATATCCTCTAGAGTCTATATAAAGACTCTAAAACATTTTTACATTAAGTGGAGTGTTGATTTGAAGCAATACATATACTCTTTGATCATTGCTTGGTGCCACTTCTATTCTCTCCTCCTTCTTCCTCAGAGTCAGTCAACTCATAGAGATTGTTGCTCTCTCTATAAAGCTCCAAATCACGCGTTTAAGCATTTATTGGAAACATATAACTATCTACATTATGTGTACAAAGTTTCAAGTCATTTTATTTAGTAATCACAAAGAAATCTCGAGGTCATTGTCTACATTCCCTAAAAAAATGGGGATGACATCCAATTTGTGTTAAGATGATTGCTCCTTCATTGATTGATATAAATTAGGGGTTTTATGCATTTTAGAAATCCAACTCTATGTATGACACTCTTTTAATAGGAATTTCTCCAATTGTAACTCTGATGGCTGCTCTCAATGTTTGAAGTCATAATTTCCATCCATTTTTAGAAGGTTTTTGTGAGCTAGTGAAGGTGCAAGTTATCTATTTTGCATCAACTAGTTTTGTTGATGTTCTATCTATTGGGTTTTAGTGCACTAACCACAAGTGTAAAAGTTCTACTTTACCTATCCAAAAAGCTAGTCCTATGTTGGTTTGTTGGACCAAGTTCACCATTTGATAACTCAACTTTCGGAGCCTCTCCAAGCTTCTCCAACTTCCTTCAGTGGTATCAGAGCAATTTCAAGATGGGAGATGGATTTCCATCAATGATTGAGAAGCTTGATAGACATAATTATGATGCTTGGAAAATCATAATGGAGGCTTATTTGCAAGGAATAAATCTATATGGGATTGTATTAGGTGATGAAGCAATGCCTATTCCAAGATCCAAAGGAGGACCTACCCAAGAGGAAATAGATAAGCTCACACTTTGGTGTGCAAGGGATGATCAATCAAGGTCATAGATACTCAACTCTATCTTTGATTTTTGTATTACCACATATTAGAGGATGCAAGACATCTCAAGAGACTTGGGATGCTCTAGAGACTTTCTTTTCTGCTAGTGAAAAAGTAAGGAAGAACCAGCTTTGGAATGAATTCAATTGGCATCCATTGGAGAGCTGATTGAAGAAGAGGCCATCATGAGGCAAGTTCTCAATGGGATTGGAGGTGACAAGCAATGGAAATCGTTCGCCACAGCCTATGGTCTCAGCATGGATGTGCAAAGTCCAGATTTCAACATCTTTCTTGGACAACTCTTCAATCAAGAGGCCAAAACTAGCATAAATGAATGTAACTCCTATCATGGTAATTTAACTAGTGTTCTATATGTAGATAAGAAGGACAAGAAGCTGAAAGTCAAGAAGAATGAAGAAGATGAAGAGGAGACTTCCCAACCCAACTTTGTAGGCAAGAGCAAGTGGAAAGGGAAGAAGAAAGGACCAAAGCATGACAAGACCAAAGGCCATAATTCAACCTTGTGCCATCTCTGATAAGACCAACCACACGACTCAGAGTTGTTGGTTCAATTGGAAGACCCAAAAAGGAAGCGGAAGAGGTGGATATGGTAGTAATAGACACAGAGGTGGACACAAATTCAATAATAACAATAGAGACCATAACAAAAGGGACTAAAAAAATTATTTTGAATATCAACAACATGAAGACTCATTGGTGTTGATGAATCTAAGGCCCAAGGAAGGTAAAGAATATGCTCATTTATCCTACACAGATTTAGGATGTTCAAATCATGTTGCAGGCAACATGGCTCTCTTATCTGATTTGGAAAGTCCAAAGCATAGACATGAAGTTCAAACAGGGGTGACACAAAGCATAGTGTGGAGAAGATTGGTAATTTCAAAGCTTCCAATGATAAGACAAATATTTTGAGCAAGGTACTCTATGTTCCCACTATTACAAAAAACCTAATAAGTGTAGGCCAAACGATTGAGAAAAGCTTGCAAGTCAGGTTCACCCAACATGGAGCTTTTGTCGAAGATCCATGTCAAGGCTTCAAAAAGATAGCTAGAGGTGAGAAGCATGATAGGCTCTTTACTTTTGAAGTAGGAGAAACCAAAAACATAGCTCTATTCAACTTTGGGTCTCAAACCCTAAGTGAGTTTGAAGTGTAGCATAAGAGGCTAGCTCATGTGAATGAAAGAACCTTGAAAGATATATGCAAGGATCAAAGTGTTCTTGGATTGCCAAACATATAAAAGCAACACATGATCAAGAGATGTGATGCATGTTAGATTGGGAAGGCACAAAGATAACCATTCAACCACAAAGGCTACATCCACAAAAACTTATTGGACTTAGGACATTCAGATATATGGGGGCCAAGCCAAGAACCTTCATTAGAAAGATCAAGGTATTATGTATCATTTATTGATGATCATAGTAGATGGACTATTCTATACTTTATCAAGAGTAAGAGTGAAATTTTTGATTGCTCCAAAAAGTATCTAGCACATATGGAGAATCATACATGTAGATCACTCAATAAGCTCAAAGCTGATGGAGGGAGAGAATACTTCTCCAAAGAGTTTGATGAGTTCTTGCAAGATAAAGGTATCAAAAGGGAAGTGACTACCAAGTACTCTCCTCAATTGAATTGAATTGTAGAGAGAAGAAACAAGACATTGGTTGGATCAGCCATAACAATGTTTGAAGAGAAGAGGTTGCCACATTATGTATGGGGAGAGGCTATTTCAACTATTGTGTACCTTGTCAATAGACTATCATCCAAATCACTCCAAGTTATGACTCCTTATGAAGCATGGTGTGAAAGAAAACCTAGTCTTGGACATTGCAAGGTGTTTGGTTGTTTAGCTTATGTTCATGTACCATCACAAATAAGAGGTAAGCTAGATGAAAGGGCAATGAAGGTAGTGTTTATTGGGTATTACTCAACTCACATGGGTTACAGGTTCTATAATCCTTCAACTAAGAAATTCACTACAAGTAGAGATGTTGTGTTTGAAGAACATAGATCTTGGTATGATGAAGAAAAACAAATGTAACTCTACCATATGATCTTGAATCTGATTCTCATCAATTAGGAAGCAAGCATGATACATAGGTCCAGGATCCAAGAAGTGATATAGATGATGACCAAGATTAAAGGGAAAAGGATTACAAGCTATGGAATTCAAGAGGCAAAGCAAAGATGCAAGAGTATGGAGAATGCTCCAAGGAAGTCCCTAGAAGATTAACAAGGGAGAAAAGACAACAAAAAGGTATGGACATGATTCCACATTTGTTACAAAGCATTCAATTAGCTTGGCAAAGGACTCAATTTTAGAGGAACCCTCAAGCTATGAAGAAGCAAAGGGAAACCCTAATTGGGAAAAGACCATGAAAGAAGAAATAGATGCATTGAAGGAGATGGACACTTGGGACAACTTGATGTGAAAAATGCATTCCTAAATGGTTGAATAAGTGAATATGTATATATATCATAACCACTACATTTTGAAAACCCTAATCATATATCCTATGTTTGGAGACTTAAGAAAGCATTGTATGGACTGATTCAAGCTCCTAGAGCTTGGAATTATAGGTTGGTTACATACATTCAAGATCAAGGGTTCAAAGAAAGCAACTCAGATTGTTCTTTATTCATCAAAAGGGATCATAATTAGGTAATCTATCTATGTGTATACGTGGATGATATTATTGTGATAGGTGATAATTTGAATGACATTCAAAGATTCAAGAGATACATGCAAGAGGAGTTCAAAATCAGTGACTTAGGTGAGCTCACATATTTCCTAGTTATGCAAGTGATTTATACAGATGAAGGGATGTATCTAACTCAGAGAAGATAAATTCAAGACCTACTTCTCAAGTTCAGAATAGAGAACACAAAGCTTGTAGGTACACCTTTGGAATTGAACCATAAACTAAGTGTTTATTAAGGTGAGTAGATTGATGATCCTAAGGAGTATAAAAGCTTAGTTGTAGCTTGATATATGCTACTCACACAAGACCTGACATATCACATAGTGTGGGAGTGCATAGTCAGTTCATGAAATCACCTAGAAGGCCACACATGGATGCTGCAAAGAGAGTACTCAAGTACCTCAATGGGACACTTAATGAAGGTATCTATAATTCTTACTCTTCAGATTTGGATATCAAAATCTATTCGGATGCAGATTGGAGAGGAGCAAAGGATGATAGAAGAAGTACCTCTGGATACTTAGCATATGTAGGTTCAAAATTGGTGTCATGGAGTTCCACGAAGCAACCAATAATTGCTTTATCTTCAACTGAAATAGAATATAGAGGTGTGGCAAAGGAAATTGACATTTCATTTGTCCCTATTGAGAAGCAAATAGCAGACATGATGACAAAGGCACTTGATGGGGTAAAGATTTGTAGATTCCAAGGTATGGCAAGCATTCAACCTATCAAAGAATGAAGAATCAAGAATATTTTATCTTGCAGGAGAGCTATTAGAACATCAAGCTTTCATAAGGTGGATATGCTCTACATCAAATCCATCATTTTGATGGTGCCATATATGTACCTTGAAGAATAACACTTATGTGCACATTATTTCCTTGTATTAATTGGTTGATCATTTATGATCATTTCTTGTAAGGTTCAAGGTATTTACCTTTGGAAAAGGAAAGAGTAAAAGGACTAAATTCCACAAGTTAGATGTGGTTGAGATTGATTCTCAATCAATTAATCATGAAGTAGATATGACTTCAACTTTCTCTTTTCCTAGATTGTACGAAAATATTCCAACCAATCACCAAACTTGCCTAATTTCAAATTCAAATTCGTGAAGAAAAAGGAATGGTCATATCCTCAAGTGTATATATAAAGAATCTAAAACATTTGTACATTAAATAGAGTGTTGATTTGAAGCAATACATATACTCTTTGATCATTGCTTGGTGCCACTCCTATTCTCTACTCCTTCTTCCTCAAACTCAATCAACTTGCATAGATTTTTGCTCTCTTGGCAGAGCCCCAAGTCAAATGTTTAAGCATTCATTTGGAAAGGCATAAATCTCTAATTTATGTCGACAAAGTTTCAAGTCAGTTGGCTTAGTAACTATAGAGAAATCTGAGTTTTATAGCCTTGGGGTCATTTTTTGCACATGCGTGAAAAATTGGGATGACATCCAATCTTTGTGAAGGTAATTGCTCTTCATTGTTTGATGTAAATTAGGTCTTTTATGAATTTAGTAAGCCAAATATATGTATGACACTCCCATAAGAGGAATGTTTCCAATTGGAACTCTGCTAGGTGCTCTCAATGTTTGAAGTCATAACTTCCATCCATTTTTAGAAGGTTTTTGTGAGCTATTCAAGGTGCAAGTTATCTGTTTTGCATTAATTTGTTCTTGTTGATGTTCCAAAGTACTTGTTGGGTTTTATTGCACTAACCATAATCCTAGAAGTTCTAATTTACATATCCAAAGATTTAGGGCTGGTCCTATGCTGGTTTGTTGAACCAACTTCACTACTTGACAACTCAACTTTCCAAGCCTCTCCAGGCTTCACCAACTTCTTTCATATGGCTAAAAATATGTATGACAAGAAGTATGCCATGTCAAATAGGGTAAAGGAGAATGATCTTAAGGAACTCAATCTGGGTAAGAAGGCTGAACCAAAAATGGTAAAAGTAAGTGTGCTCGTTGAAGGATAATTTTTGGAGGACCTTTTCAGGTTGCTAAAGGAATATATTTATGTCTTTGCTTAGGAATATTCTGAGGTGAAGGGTATAGATTTTGCATTACATCAGCATCATATTAGTTTGAAAATAGATGTAGTTCTAGTTGCAACAAAGATACATGATGAATCTAGGTTGCATTATTCATTATTGGAAAATTTGTTTACGTGAATAATTACGGAATTTTATGTCATACCCTTATTATGCAGCCAAATTATTTGCTGCCACATTAGCTTATTTGGACAGGAGTAAATACCTTTTTCATGGAAATTCAGCACTTTTTTTATGGAAAGCACCTTTGATTTTTTTGGATCAAAAAATTTTTCGATAAAAAAGCCATCGATCAAATATGTTTTCAATCAAAAATAATTTGGTCGAATTTTTTTTTTATAAAAGAACATGCTTAGTGTCATTTTTCATAAGATTTATTGTTTTTTACGAACTTGTAGTGTCGTACAAAGAACAAGGTATAAACTATTGTTAGAAATATTTAGTATTTTAGTATTAAAACAATAAAGAAAAATATTTTTGTTTGTGAGTTAAAAACTATTTTGATTGTTTGGCTCAACAATGATTCTTACTTCACAATAGTATATGTATGTGTGCGTATGATTGTGAGTAAAAATGTATTGTGACTGTTTGAATCAAGATTGATTCTTACTTCACAATAGTATGTGTATGTGTGTGTATGTCATATGATTGTGAGTGAAAATTTAATGTGATGATTGTGTATGTGCATGTGTATGTGTGTGTATGATTGTGAATTAAAAACTAATGTATGTGTTGGAAAGGTTATATCTTCTTTTTTATAATTCAAGGGTTGAGAAGTTGTTAATAAGTGAACTAGAACTTTCTAGGTCTCTAGATGGCTTTGACTTGTAGACTTATTAACACCTTCTGAGATCCTTGAATTGTAAAGGGATCCAATGAAGTTTCATCCGATAATATGTGTATGTTCATATGAGTGTATAAGTGTGAATGAAAATATATTGTGATTGTCTGACTCAACATTGATTCTTACTCCACAATACTATGTGTAACTGTATGTGCATATGATTGAGAATTTAAAATCTATTGTGATTGTTTGACCCAACATTGATTCTTACTTCACAATAGTATGTGTAAATGTATGTGTGTGTATGATTGTGAATTAAAATGTATTGTGATTGCTTGACTCAACAATGATTTTTAATTCACAATAGTATGCATAATTGTATGTGGGTGTATGATTGGGAATTAAAATTTATTGTAATTGTCTGACTCAACATTGATTCTTATTTCACAATAGTATGTGTAATTGTATGTGTGTGTATGATTCAGAGTTAAAATTCATTGTAAATGTTTGAGTCAACATTGGTTCTTACTTCACAATAGTATGTGTAACTATATGGGTGTGTAATGATTGAGAATCAAATCTATTGTGATTGTTTGACACAATATTTATTCTTATTTCACAATAGTATGTGTAAGTGTATGTGTGTGTATGATTGAGAATTAAAATCTATTGTAATTGTTTGACTCAAAATGGATTCTTACTTCATAATAGTATGTGTAACTGTATGTGTGTATGATTCATGAGAATTCAAATCTATTGTAATCATTTGACTCAACGTTGATTCTTACTTCACAATGGTATGTGTAATTGTATATGTTTGTATGATTGAGAATTAAAATATGTTGTGATTTTTTTACTTGATATTGTTTCTTACTTCACAATAGTATGTGTGTGTATGGTTGAGAACTTTAATAGATAGAAAATGTAAATACATAGATTAATATATTTAAAAGCTTTAAGAGAGATTTAGAGTAGTCTGTATATTTTTTAAGATATATATTTAGTGGAATTTGTATTTTACTTAATATTGATTTATGTTGTCTTTTGGTAGATATGAAGTCTTCATAAAGCACACATTATGGGAAAGGGAAAAGAATGGTCATATGTGATTATTCATCAAGAGGGTAAAATATTCTCCATAATACAATGTAAATGTTGTGGAGATCGTTATGTAGGAAATGAAACTCGGATAAAAGAGCATATTTTTAGTAAAGGTAATAATGTGGTAGGATGTTCTAATATAGACAGTGATATACGGGTACACTTTGCAAGTTATGCAAACAGAAGTAAATCTCAAGGTATCACATCAAAAAGATTTAAAAGCATGAGTAGTTCACAACATTTTCAAAGTAATGTTGGTGTAGAGCAAGAATGAGTAGATGCATCAATGACAATAGAGGATCCTCATGATATTTCTACTCAAATATTGCAAAATATTTTTGAGAATAATTAAGATACATGTAATCCATTTTCTCCAGCTATGTCAAAAAAGGAGTGGACCTAGTGAATGTAGTGAAACGGTGGATCTAATAGTGTGTGACCATGATTTTTCCATACCAAATTACCAAATAAAATACCTATGGCTTTTGAAAAGCAAGATCATCTTGAGATTCATCTTAAATGGACTCAAGCATTTTTAGCATGTAGGATTCCTTTCAATGTTATTCGTAATCCTATACTCAAATATGATTTGATGTCAACTACACAGAAAGGATTCACCATGCCAAATTACAATAAAATGTGAACAAAGTGTTGGAGTTAGATGTCTGCGAAAGCACGCAAACATCACAAGGAAGAAGAAGAAGCTTGGAGCACAACACACAATGCTGAATGTATTACTAGAGAATGTACAAAGATAAGTAGCCCATTAGGGAAAATAGACGTATATACAAGCCGGGGGAAAAAAACCTCCTAAAGAGGGAAAAAAGTGCCCCGGCAGTCCTAGTGTGTTCACACACATCACTAGCTAAATATATCAATAAATCCCCCTTAGGAGTGATGCGGTGAACAAGGAGCTGGCACTCATGTATAAGGAAGTGCCAAGCTATGAGGAATCAATCCACAAAAAGAAGTAAGCCCAAATCTTTGCGGAAAGCTTCAAACTTTTCCCTAGGCAGAGCCTTCGTAAAAAGGTATGCAATGTTCTCCTGCGTGGGCACATATGCCAAGCAGATCTCCCCAACAGAGAACCTCTCCGTGACATAATGATAATGCACCTCAATGTGCTTAATGCGAGCATGGAACATAGGGTTCCTCGCAATTGCCAATGCGCTCTGACTATCAGTGAAGATGGTGGTGGTAGAAGAGTGACCAACACCCAAATCAGCCATAAGGCATCTTAGCCACACACACTCAACAGTAGCTGTGAAAGCCACCCTATACTCAACCTCACAACTGGAAGTGGCCACAGTAGGCTGCTTCTTGCTCAACCAAGATATACATGAGCTACCAAGCATGAAGCAAAAGCCACTAGCGGACACATGAGTGTCATAGCAACCAGCACAGTCTGAGTTAGAAAAAGCATGCAAATCTGGCGGTAGTGATCCCCCCTTGGGATAAAACAACCCAAGTATCCGAGTACCACTCAAGTAGGGAAAGATGCGCTTAACCGCCTGCCAATGCTTGACACCTAGGCAATGCATAAACCTGCTCATCTGTGAGATAGCAAACTGAATATCTGGCTGATTAATGCATAAGTAAATCAGGCATCCAATAGCCTGCTAATAGAGGAAAGCATCAAATGCATCTCCAGCATCATGAAGGCTCAATTGTAAACATGTCTCCATAGGAGTGGCAATAGGCTTACAGTCTTCAAGGCTAAAATGTTGCAATAATGTGTCAATATATTTCGTTTGACACAAAGCCATTCCACCATCAACTTGCATAAACTGAATGCCCAAATAGTGATGCAAATGCCCAAAATCAAACATCTCAAATGACGCATGCAAATCAGCCTTAAAATCAGCAATATGCTTCTAAATAGGACCACTGAGCAGCATGTCATCAACATAGACAACAATGATCAGAAGCACATCATTAGCACGCCTAACATATAAGGTGCTTTCAGTTGGATTGTTCTCAAAACCATGTGCAATCAGATAGGCATGTATCTTCTCATACCAAGCATGTGGTGCTTGCTTTAAACCATATAATGCCTTCTTTAACGTGCATACCTAGTTTTCATGCCCTTTCTGCACAAAGCCATGGGGCTGAAAAACATACACCTCTTCATGCAAGTCACCATTCAGAAATGCAGTTTTAATATCCAACTGATGTACATTCCAACCATGATGAGCTGCAAGTGCACAAATGCTCTGAACAGTAGTCATACAACATGTGGGTGCTAAGGTTTCATCAAAATCAATGCCTCTTTCTTGCGCATAACCCTTTGCAACAAGCCTAGCCTTATACCTGTCAACTGTACCATCAGGTTTACACTTCAGCTTGTATACCCACTTAGTGCCGATGGTTTTCTTGCCAGGAGGCAAGTCACATAAAGACCAAGTACCATTCTTCATTATAGCATCATATTCAGATTGCATAGCAGCCATCCAATTTTCTGAATTTTGTGCGTCATTAAATGAAACAGGCTCATTCTCATCACAAAGACTAGATGCAGCCATAGCATAAAAATCTGATGCAAAAGAGGCTCTATGAGAGCCTGATCGAGTATGATATGACATAGGTGCATCTAATTTGATGTCACGCAAAGTCTGCACCAGCCATTTTGGCATAGTGTTTGCCTCCTCAATGTCAGCTCTCTCATCAACAAGTGCATCATGTAAATCTGCCTAAGAAATGGGATGATCTGCATCATCACATGAAACCTGAAAAGGTTGAGAATTTGCCTCATTAGGACCAGGACTAGACTGACCACTTGTAAAAAGAGACAGCAAAGTATCATACATGTCTTTGGAGCTAACAAATGTCTCCTTAGTACATGAAAGCAATGGTTGAATAACATCTTCCATAAAAACAACATCATGGCTAACTAGAATGCATTTAGTCTGTGGATGATACAAAGGATAGCCTCTACTTTCAGAACTGTACCCAACAAAAATACATTTTACTACTTTATCATCCAATTTTTTGCGATGTTGTTCAGGCACTAATGCATATGCCAAACAACCAAAAACACGCAGATGAGCAATAGATGGCTTGCAATCATGCCAAGCCTCATATGGAGTGATAGATTTCAGCACTTCAGTGGGACACCTGTTAAGTACATATGCTACACACATGACAACCTCAAGCCAGAAACTATGTGGTAAAGCCTGACTCTTGACCATACACCTTGCCATCTCCATGAGTGACTTGTTCTTTCATTCAGCAACTCCATTCCGTTGAGATGTATATGGCACTATACACTAGTGTTTTATCCCATGTTCACCCAGAAATGCATTAAAATCAGAAGACATATATTCCCCCCTCGATCAGAATGGAGGGTGCGCATTTTACATGTTGATAGATTTTCAGCCAAAACCAAAAACTGTTTGAAGCACACGAACACTTCGGACTTTGCCTTCAATGGATATACCCATGCATGCCTGGAAAAATCATCACTAAAACTCATGAAGTAAAGGCAATTTCCAAAAGAAGGTGTCTCCATAGGACCACATACATCACTATGTACAAGCTGTAATTTTTGAGTAGCCCGAACTGAAGCATCTTTTGGAAATGAGAAATGCTGCATTTTGCCCAAAATACAGCCTTCACAAACATGTTTTCCAGGTGCCTCAAGTTTGGGCAAAGAGGACACCATTTCAGATTTCTGTAGGCATAGCAAACTAGCAATATTTTGATGACCAAAGCGTGCATGCCAAAGCTTTGCATCTGACATAGCCTGAGAATCATGTACTGCACATGCCAAATCATTCACAGATCTTTCATAGTCTATGAGCTTATACAACCCACGACATAAAATGGCAAAAGCAATAATCACATCGCCATTTGACAGATCATGAACTATACACCTGTCATCAACAAATTTCACAACCAAGCCAATCTTGGCTAATGCAAAAACTGATAACAATTTTTTCTTGATCCCTGGCACAAACAAAGCATCTGACAAAGTGAAAGAACTACCATCAGCAGTAGTCAAAATGATCTTACCAACTCCCACAACAGGATAAGAGGAGTTGTTTGTGCATGTAACAGTATTCCCTGTAGGGGTAGGCTCGAGTGAAGAGAAGAAACTGCCCTGCGAGGTAATATGTTTGGTTGCCCCACTATCAAAGTACCAAACATCTGAGTCTACTGCAGACATGCATTGTTCATGAGAAGATGGGTCAAAACTGCAAACAGTAGTAAATGCCCATTCTTCTTTCGGCACAAGGTTAGCAGACTCTATTTTTGGTGTAGAGGCTTTTGCAACAACCATTCCAGCCTCTTTCGTCTTTGCCTCTTTAGCAGCGAGTTTTGGACAGTTCTTTATGATATGATCATTCCCTTTACAGTACTCGCAAAACAATTTCTGCTTTTCTGATTTTTTCTCATCTTTATCTTGGTTCTTCGAATGTGCAGCATTTGCTGATTTTTGCTTACTAGTAGAAGAGCTCCATTTTTCTTTGCCCTTCTGACTAGCCAAGAAAGCTTGATCTACGACACGCATAATGGACCTGTTCTGCCTGGACTGATCTTCCTGCAACAGGACAGAGACTAACACCTCAAATGACAAGGCATTTGGATTGCCTTTCATCATCAACCGAAGAGTAGAAGCAAAACTCTGATATGAATGAGGAAGACCATTCAGAACGGTCTGCACAAGTGAGCTATCTAGTATAACCTCATCGGCAGAAATCAATTGTTCTTTCAAGTCTTTGATCTTTGTTAGAAAAGTGTCCATGGAATCACCTTCATTCATGTGCTCACTCTCCAACTGTTTTTAGAGGTAAGCAACACGAGCCTCATTCCTAGCTTGCTACAGTGGTAAGAGTATCCCAAGCATCCTTAGCTGTTCTGCAAGAGCGTATGTGAGGAATGATGGCATGTTTGATAGACAAAGCTATCAATGCATGTGCCTGAGCATCTCTGCCATCCCAACAAATCTGCTCTGCAGTAGGTGCAACAAAAACCGCAGCATGAACAGAAATATGCAGAATATTATCATCTTCGACACCTTCTGCATCAGCTTCAGTACTTGTAGTTGTAACAGTTGCAGGTGTGATGTGACGTTTTTCAACACCCTACACAATGTTCCACAACCCTTTTGCAACTAGTACATGTCGCATCATATAAGCCCATAATGGGTAGTTGGTACCATCCAACTTATCCTCAACAGCCAACATACGAAATACATCACTGCTTTCAGCCATGGCCGATGACTAAAGTACCTTGATGTAGAAAATTGACTGTATGTCAAAAAGTTGAACAGAACTTCCCAGACGAGTTTTGCTAAACCTGTAGCAGACTTCGAGACGCTTATACTAGCGAACCGAAACAGGTATATACCTTTGGCACAAAAAGACAAAATAGCCTGCACAAGCACAATGATAGTGCGTTCGGAGGCGGAAACGAGCTAGATGCAAACGGAGGAGTATGCTCACCAAAATTCGTTCGATTCTGAGACTGCAAATGGAGGAGTGTCGATGACGCCCTAGATGAAGTGGCGACCAACACACAATACGAAATCACACGAAAAACACAAGGAGGAAGAAGAAGCTTGGAGCACAACACACAATACTGAATGTATTACTAGAGAATGTACAAAGATAAGTAGCCTATTAGGGCAATAGGCATATATACAAGCCGGGGGAAAAAAACCTCCTAAAGAGGGAAAAAAGTGCCCCGGCGGTCCTAGTGTGTTCACACACATCACTACCTAAATATATCAACACAAAGTATGTAGATAAGGTGAAGAAAAGAACTTAAGCTATTTTAAAGTGAACAGTGCTTGATTATGTACCCATGTATATGGATGCACAATAACATTGGATGGATGGACAAGTTATCAGAAAAAGCCATTGATTAATTTCATGGTTATATGTCATAAGGAAAGAATGTTCTTGGAAGCTATCGATACTTCTCTTAAAGAGAAAAATTCAGCTTTTCTTGTGTTATATCATGTGTGGGTGGAACGAAGAATGTGATTGCAATAGTAATTGATATCTAATTTATGAAGTGTTGGAATTGCAATTCAAGACAAGTATGAAGACATTACTTGGGTTCCATATGCAGCTCATACACTAAACCTATTATTGATAGATATAGGTAGATTATCTTTCATTAAAAAAAGTTTATTAGATGAAAATCATGTGGTCAAATTTATCACAGAGCATCAATTTTCATATTCACTCTTTCGTTCAAAATCTCCCAATAAAGCACTTCGTATCTTTTGTGCTACATGATTTTCAACCGCCTATATTGTGCTTAGTGGATTATTGGAAGTCAAGCTAGCTCTTGTAGAAATGATTGCTGATCAAAGATGGGAGGCATGGCTAGAGAAGTATCCTTCTTATCAAGTTGCAGCTTCAAAGTGTATGTCTCTAATACAGTCACAAAGTTTTTTGTGTAATCTTGAAAAAATCATCAGTATCACTAAACCTTTTGTGGAACTTTTACGAATGGTTGATACTGTTGAGTTTGTGGTAGGAAAAGTTTATTGGATTATTTCAGAAGCTATTCAAAAAGTGAAATACTTTAATCAATTTTCTTTATGAGTAAAAACACAGATGGACACAAATGCATACTCATTTACATGGAACAACGTTCGTCTTGGACCCAACATTTCAACTTCATGGTCAAGCATCAAACAAAGAAGTCAAAAAATTTCAAAACAACATGTCAATTATTACTTCCAAGTACAGATGGTCAAGATGCATTCCACCAGAGAGTAGCTTATGTAAATTGAAAAGGATGTTTTGGAGATTTATTGCACATTGAAGCAATTCAAAAGCATCCACCTCCTATATGGTGGAAAGAGTATGGAGGTGAAGCAGTGGAGTTGAAACATATAGCAATGAGAGTGCTTTCAATAACAATGTCAAGCGCTAGTTTTGAGTCTAATTGGAGTGCATATCATTTTCTTCATTCAAAACGAAGAAATCACTTAAGTGTATCACGTGCCAGTGATTTGTAGAGATTTTTTGTAATATGCATTTGTTACATGCTCCAACCAAGAGAGCTTCTACAACATCACAAGAAATGTTTGGAGAATTTCAAACGCATAAAAGTTTAACAAAGGGTTCATGCATGGAAGAAATAGATGATATGGTACCAATAATAGATGTTGATATTCAAAATGAAGAAAGTGATGTACTTTGGATACTTAATTTTGGTTCAATTGCAAAAATGATCTCTTTATAATATAATGATGTCTTTGATTACAAAAAAAAACTTGTCTATTCAGTGTTTTGTTGATCAAATTATTCGTTGGTAGGGAATCGATCAAAAGATGCTGATGCCTCTAATAGTCTTCCATATCTGTTCTCATATGAATCAAGAGATATTGGTAAATTTTTCACTTGACTTTCTAAATTACATGTTCTCTTTTATTGTTCATCAATTGTTCTTTGTAATCTAGGAATTGTTAATCCTTCATTCTATAATTTTGCTGCTTGTGATAAATCATGGATAAGGTTATGTTCTTCAAGTAGTAGAATGTGGGGCCACTTTTGTGGAAGAGGTCCTTTGTTTCCTTGATTAAAAAATTCTATCTAATTTTGAGGATGACCTAAGCCTATACCTGCATTCTTCGAGCGATCATCCCAATCTACACATCGTTGAAGAATATCTTGTAGAAAAACTGTTTGAATGAAATATAGTGCTATTTGATTATTATTTGGTAATGATCCTTCAACTTGAACAAAGCATCAAAGTAGACTTTTTGCTAATCCTTTATGTTGTAAGTCAGAAGGCTTTAACGGTACTGTTTCTTTTGCCCTTCCTACAACTCAAAAGAGAACATCATGAACAAAATGATTTGGACATAGCTTTTTTACTTCTTTCATTGATACTAGTTCTCCTTCTAATCCCGCTGGCTCTAAAACTTGGTGGCATAAAAATGCTACTCTTGATTGCATAAATTTCGCATTCTACTCAGACAAAATCCTTTGAGATTTAGCATGATCAAGGTCATTATTCACGTCTAGCATTCTTGCCATGTTTTACTTTCAAATATGCAAAACAAAAATTTTGATGTGGTATGATTTGAATAATTTGATTTGTGTGAATTATATGATATGGAGAATCCATATAATATATTTCACACAAATCAAATTATTCAAATGATACCACATCAATGAACTATGATGGATTAGATAAAGTGGTATCATTTGAACTATTTGGATTAAATGAATCCATATCATTTAATCCACATAATTCAAATGATACCACTTCATTTAATCCACATAGTTCAAATAATACCACTTCATTTAATCCACATAATTCAAATGAATCCACTTCATTTAATCCACATAGTTCAAATGATACCACTTCATTTAATCCAAAAAATTCAAATGATACCACTTCATTTAATCCACTTAACAAGAGAATGAAGAAGATTAACAAGATGATCAAGAAAAGAAGTGTAAGTAGAAAAGAAAGGATACACAATTTGCACATCATGAAGAATAGGATAAAGAAGATAAGGATTTGATAGATCATGGTGGAGAAGAAAAAAATGAAGTTGATGGAGAAGAAGGTTGGGTTCAATTTTACGAATTCCTAGAAAAAACAAGATAATTTTGGAGTCTAATGAAGATGAAGAAGATGATGAGGATGAGAAGGCATGACAATTAGTACTTGAAGAACATGTAGAAGGTGAAGAAAAGTTTATGATTCAGAATATGGACTTCATTGCAAAACAAGTGGTAATCAGAATGAAGAGTACATAGAAGAAAATAAAAACTGTATATGATGATGTGGCAAGTAAAGTAGAATAGTTTAGACTTGATAGTGAAAATATGTTTCTTGCTATTCTAGCACTTGAAGGTGAGTTCATGAAATCAAATAAGATCATTAATGAATACAAAAAGGATCAAGAACAAATGCAAGCAGTGTTGAAGGAGAAAAAGAAATTTATAGATAATATCTATTGATATATATTTAGGTAGTGATGTGTATGAACACACTAGGACCGCCGGGGCACTTTTTTCCCTCTTTAGGAGGTCCCCCCCCCATCTTGTATTTATGCCTATAGCCCTAACGGGTTACTTATCTTTGTACATTCTAGTGGTAATATGTTCAGTATTGTGTGTTGTGCTCCAAGCTTCTTCTTCTTCATTGTGTTGTTCGCATGCTTCCACAGACCTCAAACTCCAATGATTGGTATTAGAGTAGGTGTTGACATACAAGTCATAAGAAGAGCATACCAGCACAATGGAGCAGTCATGCACAATATGGCAGCAAGGCCCAATCATTTTTTCCATAAAGTATTTCCAATTCAAGTGTTTTTCATCACTGCCCACACATTGTAAATCCTGTTTTTGGTAGAATATACTCCATTTTGTTGAAGTCGAGGAGTCCTTGAGCTTGAGAAGTATTAGAATTATCTACATACCAATTTTCATAATTTTTAGACTCCGTTTGGGTCCTCAAATAGGCTCTAGAACCTAATTTTTAACTAGGCTAGACACTAGGTCTGGACAAGGCCAAATCTAGTCAGAAAACTATAAAAAGAGCTAGAGAGCTCATTTTTGAGGTTAGATTGTTTGTGAGTTGAGCTTATGTAAGAGACTTTTTGACTAATGCAAAGAACTCCATTGTTCCTCTCCTTGTTCTTGCCTTGTGTGCGCGTGTGTGTGTATGTGTGTGCATGTTTGTGTGCTTCTCACTCACACACTTGTGCCATCACTTGCTCATAGTCTTCATACTAGTCCTCACGTCTCCACGGATTGAAAATTATGAGGTGGATCTCCTCACGTTGGTACTCACCATTGTGCTAGAGTGACACCAAATTTGGCGCCGTTGCTAGGGAGAGAGCTTCGAGGACGAGCGTGTGATGGTAAGATGTAGAGTTGAGACATTGGAGTCATAGGTAATATCCTTTCTTTTCCTTATTTTTCTTCATTTTTTGCTTTTTGTGAAGATGGAGATGGAGGTGAGAAATGGTGAACTAGCTCAATTGAAACAGACAAGACAAAAAGAAACGCTGGCAGGCACTGCCTCAACTGCTTCACTTGTCACAGACTCATAGGCCCTACAAGATCTCCAAAAGCAAGTTATAGAATTGCAGGCACGTCTACAACATTATGAAAGACCACCTTCCCCACCTGAAGCTCCCATCGACGAAGAAATAGTACACATTCCTGTGGAACAGACATTTGAAGAGGATTATGAGCCGCAGCCCATCCCAGGGGGACGACAAACAGAAGAAGGCCAAGACACTTTTGAAGCGCCACGACCTCCATGGTTAGAATAGGTGGAAGAAATTGGCAGTTCTCATGAAGAGCGCACGGTGGTGCAAAATCAAGCCATGAGAGTTATCGAAGAAACAGTATTACAGTCTAGTTACTTCAAGAACTTGTCATCTAGACGTCTCATCATATCATTAGAACTACAATATAGGCCTTACTATGTTATTATGGCAGATTACAATTCGGAAATACAGAGAGTCACACATTAAACTCCTTCCTTCGCAACACAGTTCCAACCAGAAGACCTTCCTCCAGAAGCACAAAAAGGTAGAATCTTTCAACCGACATGGTGGCAAAAGCTTCTAGAGACATATCCTGAAATGCTCCACACATGGAACCACGCTCCTTTACATTTTCTGTACAATCCATGTTATGGCCCCATTCCACGACGTAGATCATGGAAGGCATTCAACATAAAGGTACATAATAATGCTCAATGTAAGGAGTGGCTCAATTATCCATACATCACGCCACCACAGGGACCACCATCAGTAGCGTACATGATGGCAACAATTCGACATTGGATGCCTCGACTGAAGCCCATGCCGGATGTTGCAGCCCAAATGATGCTCAAAATTTTGGACATGATGCAAGTAGTGCTCAAAACTTTTAGAAATGGAGAAGCACCACAGGTACATCTACCGGGGTTTACTCATGGAAATTACGATTTGGTGTACGACATGAGCACCACCCCCAGCATTCGTGTGCCTTATGCTTGGCATGCACGCATCAAATACCTCCCTGCATGCTATAAACTGACATTTGAAGACATGTTCCGATCAGGTTTCTAGGAGTTTCACTCGCAGGTCTTTGCACCAAAGCCTACGCACGTGCTTCATCTCTTTGCATGTGAACAAACTATGTACTCCGAGTACTACACGACACCTCAACCTGATGTCCCGGGTGCAATCAATTGGGATGCACTACAAGCTGATCTAGCTCGAGGATTACAGATCAGAGAACATGAGCTCGCCACCAACGTGATACAATACTATATTGATCACCCTATAGAAGAGAGGTGTGTCAGGGGCGACAGACGCTAGGAAGGGGGGAATGTTGGCATACAAGTCATAAGAAGAGCATACCAGCACAACGGAGCAGTCATGCACAATATGGCAGCAAGGCCCAATCATTGTTTCCATAAAGTATTTCCAATTCAAGTGTTTTTCATCACTACCCACACATTGTAAATCCCGTTTTTGGTAGAATAGACTCCATTTTGTTCAAGCCGAGGAGTCCTCAAGCTTGAGGAGTAATAGAATTAGCTAGATACCAATTTTCATAATTTTTAGACTCCGTTTGAGTCCTCAAATAGGCTCTAGAACTTAATTTTTAACTAGGCCGGACACTAAGTCTGGACAAGGCCAAAGCTAGTTAGAAAGCTATAAAAAGAGCTAGAGAGCTCATTTTTGAGGTTAGATTGTTTGTGAATTGAGCTTATGTAAGAGACTTTTTGACTAATGCAAAGAACTCCATTGTTCCTCTCCTTGTTCTTGCCTTGTGTGCACGTGTGTGTATGTGTGTGCATGTTTGTGTGCTTCTCACTCACACACTTGTGCCATCACTTGCTCATAGTCTTCATACTAGTCCTCACGTCTCCACGGATTGACAATTATGAGGTGGATCTCCTCACATTGGTACTCACCATTGTGCTAGAGGGACAGTAGGTCATCGCTTCATCTAGGGTATTGTTGACACCCCTTTGATCATAGTCTCAAAATCGTATGAAATTTGGTGAGCATACTCAAGGTGATTAGGAGATCAAATAACTTTTCTTTGTGGTGCTGAAATTGCGATCTGAGCTTGTTTCGAACTCCGAATGCACTATTGCAATGTTTATGTAGGCAATTTTGTCTTTTTGTGCCAAAGGTATATATAGGTTTTGATTCACCAATATAAGTGTCTCAAGGTCTACTACAAGTTTACTAGAACTCAAAAGGCTACTTCTGTTCAACTTTTTTAGATACAATCTTTTTTCTGCATCAAGGTATTTTGGTCCATGGCCATGGCTAAAAGCAATGATGTATTCCGTATGTTGGCTATTGAGGATAAGTTGGATGGTACCAATTACCCATTGTGGGCTTATTTGATGCATCATATATTGGTTGTAAAAGGACTGTGGAATATTGTGAAGGGTGTTGAAAAACATCATATTTCACTTGCAAACACACTTGCTCAAGGTGATGCAGATGGCATTGAAGATGGTGATATTCTTTATGTTCTTGTTTGTGTTGTAGTTCCTATTGCACCTTCTATAGAGCAAATTCGTTGGGATGGTAGAGATGCTCAGGCACATGCACTCATAGCCTTCTCTATCAAACATGCCATTATTCCTCACATTCACTCTTGTAGAATAGTTAAGGATGCTTGGGATACACTTACCACTTTATACCAAGCAAGGAATGAGGCTCATCTTGCTTACCTCTAAAAATAGTTGGAGAGTGAGCAGATGAATGAAGGAGACTCCATGGAGAGTTTTCTGACAAAGATCAAAGATTTGAAGTAATAGTTGATTTCTGATGATGAAGTCTTGCCTGACATTTCACTTGTGTAGATTGTTCTGAATGGTCTTCCCGATTCATATCAGATTTTTTGCTTCTACTCTTTGTTTGATGACGAAAGGCAATCCAAATGACTTAACATTATAGGAGTCTTTCTCTGTTCTATTGTAGGAAGATCAGTCTTGGCAAAACAGGTCCATTATGCATGTTGCAGATCAAGCTTTCCTGGCTAGTCAGAAGGGCAAAGCTAAATGGAGCTCTTCTACTAGTAAGAAAAAAATTTGCTAATTCTACACAATCAAAGAAGGAAGATAGAGATGAGAAGAAAACAGAACAACAGAAATTGTTTTGCAAATACTATAAAGAAAATGATCATGTCATCAAGAGCTATCCAAAACTAGTTGCTAAAGTGGCATGGAAGAAAGAGGCTGGAATGGTTGTCTAGAGGCCTCTACACCCAAAATAGAGTCTGCTAATCTTGTGAAAAATGAAGAATGGGCATTTACTTCTATTTGTAGTGTTGATCCATCTTCACATGAACAATGTATGTCTATAGTAGACTCAGATGTTTGGTACTTTGATAGTGGGGCAACCAAACACATTACCTTGCAGCACAATTTCTTCACTTCACTTGAGCTTGCCCCTACAGGGAATATTGTGGCATGTGCGAACAACTCCTCTTATCCTATTATGGGAGTTGGTAAGATCATTCTGACTACTACTGATGGCAGTTCTTTTGCATTGTCAGATGCTTTATTTGTGCCACGGATCAAGAAGAATCTGTTATCAGTTTTAGCTTTAGCCAAGATTGGCTTGCTTGTGAATTTTGTTGATGACAGATGTATAGTTCATGATCTCTCAAATGGTGGTCATTATTGCTTCTGGCATTTTATGTCGTGGGTTGTATAAGCTCATAGACTATGAAAAATCTGTGAATGATTCAACATGCAATACATGATTCTCAAGCTTTGTCACATGCAAAGCTTTGGCATGCACACTTTGGTCATCTGAATTTTTCTATTTTGCTATGCCTATAGAAATCTGAAATGATGTCCTCTTTGCGCAAACTTGAGGCACCTAGTAAACATGTATGCGAAGGCTATATTTTGGGGAAAATCTAGCATTCCTCCTTCACAAAAGATGGTTCAATTGGGGCTACTCTGAAATTGCATTTTGTTCATAGTGATGTTTGTGGTCCTATGCAGACATGCTCTTTTGGGAACTATCTTTACTTTGTGACTTTGATCGATGATTTTTTCAGGCATGCATGGGTATATCCATTGAAATAAAAGCTAGGGCAATTCTTGATTAAATGTTCTCTACCACAATCTTTACAATAAGCTCCTTCCACTCTTAGTGTTGGTGGTTGAGTGCAATCTCTTACAAAATGTTCTCCTCCACACCTATAGCAAGTGATTTTTTTATTGGTTTTGAACTAAGGTCTCTGATTTGACATATAATTGTTTGTGATATGCATGAATGTGGCTGCATCTAACTTAAACCTTCCATTTCCCAAATCTAGGGCTTGTAAGTCTCGCTCTTTATGATCATTGTTTTCCCATACAACTAGATCTTGATATCCTTCTAGAGAATGAAAATGATTCATATAGTTTTGTCTAGTTATTATACTTTCATTTTCCTCCACTAGAGTGTATTTGATAGGAATTACATTTGTCGTATGGGAGGTTGTTGTCCTAATACCGGCCTTGGTTGTTCCACAAACCCTAATTCTCTCTACTGGCTGTATTGGCTTGAGTAGTCTTTTTCCTTGACAGGTTGTTTGATGCAAAAACAATCTTCCCTAGTATGATTGGTCCATTTTCTTTTGAGGGTACAATATTCTCCCTTGAGTCTGCCAATTTGGTCTCCTTATCACATGGAAATCAGGCATGTCCTCTCCTTCTCTTTCAAAGGAATTTGGAGAATTATATGGTCTCCTCTCATTTGTGGCTCTATTGGAGTATGATTTCTACTTGGTCTAGGTATGTCAGGTTGTCCCAAATCTTGATCCCAAGGTCTTTTGTCTGTACATTGACCAAGATCATTAGAATTCTCTGGATCATGAGTGAATACATAAACACATCCTTGTCTATCCTCATATTTACCATCTCTAAATTGTGCCACTGGCATTAAATTCAAAGGAATTTCTAAGTTTCTCAATCTGATGAGATTCTTATGCATTCCATCTTGATACACATAAGTACGAAACCTATTTGTGTACATGCATTTGAGGATATTCCTATAATCTCTTGTGTCTGTGTGTTCCTCTTCTAAATTCAAATTTTTCATACTTGGTGATTGATTTGTGAGTTCCTTCTTATGATTATCTTGGTATTAAAGTTTCACAGCCTCCTTATGGGTTTTGGAATGTATAATGGTATTTCTAGATCTCACTCTCACTCACTTATGTATTTGAAGAACCTAAATTATCTGTTTGAAAAACCCTAATTTGTCAATGAATTGGAGATTTAATCTTGAGAAGTGAACTCCTCCCACTTTTAGCCCAAAGATCTCTTCCTTTCTTCTATGATTTGTCTTGGTTATAGTTTCCTTGAATTTCCCTTAATTTTGTACCCAAAATCCTGATTTCCTAAAAAAATGTGATTTTGGATGTTTTATGAGTATTTCGTGCTAAGTTTAAGTAAAAGGAGTTGGAAATTCTATGTCCCTCAACTATGGTTCAATTGAGTTTTGTTCCACTATGTCAAATAAAACTTAACCCCTTTGTTTTTGGGCCAATTCTAGACAAAATTACATTTTTTTAAAGTTCTAAACAAAATTGCATTTTTTTAAAGACATAAAAACACGATTTTGATGTTTTTTTGTGATGTTTTTATGAGACAATTTTTCTAGATTTTGGAAGGCAATCTTGTTTGCTCAAAATCGTGTTTTTCTAGACCAAAACACATGATTCTCGGAAACCATGATTTTCAATCAGAAAATTGTGATCTTTAGAAAAAATTGTGTTTCTAGCTTGCACAAAAAACCACGATTTTTGGAATTTTATTTACTCCAAAAATCACTATTGAAAATGACAATCGTGTTTCCAAGAAGAGAAAAACACGGTTCTCATAAATCATAATTTTTTTGTGAAAATCATGATAGTGAGACACAATCATGTGTTAAAATTTTGAGTCAAAATTGTGAAATTATGAACTCAAAATCGTGTTTCTATCAAAATCATAATTTTTTCACGATTTAGTGGAATTTTGCCATTTTGTGAGAGGAAGTAAAGAAGTAGAAGGTCAATTCTTGGAACATCTAATTTCTTTGTTAAATGAGTATGTTGATGTGTTTGCTTGGGATTATTCACAAGTGAAAGGCATAGACCCAGATTTACATCAACATAGGATTAATTTAAAAACAGATGCAGTTCCGGTCGTGCGGCAAAGGTACAGAATGAATCCTAATTTTGCAAAACAGGTTAGGGAGGAAATCAACAAGTTATTGGCAGTTGGATTCATCAAACTAGTTAATCAAGTAACATGGTTATCTCCCATCATTATGGTTCCAAAAAAGAATGGGAAGTTGAGAATTTGCATGGATCCTAGAAAATTAAATGCAGCAACAATTACAGATCCTTTCCCAATGCTAGTTTGTGATGCACTGTTGGATTGCGTAGTTGGACATGAGATGTAAAGTTTTTTAGATGGATTTTTTGGCTATAATCAGCCTTGCTGAGGAGGATCAGCACAAAATGGCATTTAATATAGAATTTGGAGCATATGTGTTCATAGTCATGAGTTTTGGATTAAAGAATGGACCACCTACGTTTAATTTATGTGGCACATAAAGTGTTTGAGCCTTACTTGCAAGATTTTATGCAAGTTTTTGTTGACAACTTCTTAGTATTTGGAAAGAAGATACAACACCTGTTGCACCTGAAATCTTGTTTTGACAGATGCAAAAATTTCAGAATGGTGCTGAATCCGTTCAAGGTTGTCATTGTTGTGAAGAGTGGTATCTTATTGGGCCATGTCATTTCACAAGAGGGAATGTCTATTGATGTCAAGAAATTGAAGCCATTAGGATAGTGAAAGCTCCGACAAATGTGAAGGAAGTAATGAGGTTTGTTGGACAAATCAAGTGGCATGCTAGGTATTTAAGGTACTTGGCTAATATCTCATTACCTTTGACACATTTAATAAAGAAAGATGTTCCCTTTGTATGGGCTGAGGCTCAAGAGAAGGCTTTTCGGTTATTAAAAGAGATGGTTTCCATCACACCAATTTCGCAACCACCAGATTGGTCTTTACCATTTCACATATTTCTAGCTACATCCGATGTAGGAGTAGGAGCAGTGTTGATGCAGCAAAAAGAGAGAGGATGGTATAGACCAGTTTATTATGCTAGTAGGGTGTTGTGCTCAATTGAAAGGAATTATTTGGTGATTAAACGTGAAGCATTGGCACTGGTATATGCTCTTACTAAATTAAGACATTATTTGTTGAGTAATAAAGCGATTTTTCATGTAGACCATCCGGCTTTGGTATAGCTAATCAAGAAGCCTCTATCAATAGGCAGATTGGCAAGATAGATGCTTCTATTACACAAATTTACCATTGTTCATACTCCAAGTAAAGAGCATGCAATGGCTGATTATTTCAGTAGATTAGAG